>OU974007.1:2469707-3704561 GCA_918843925.1 Eulithis prunata
TTTTATTCAGCTGTTAATTGAAAATACCAATGGAAGTGTCCTTACCCTGGAACAAATGAGAGTTACCGGAATTTTTACGCGTGAGTTATCAAACTATAAATTATTTATAAGGAAAACCTGTAACTTTTGGTTTCCCATAAGTAGCTATTTTACAAAAAACTGCTCCATATTGAACATTCCGCGCCGGAAATTCACGCCCTCAAGTTTGACATCCGTAAGAAAAAAATAACACACTGACTAACCTATTTTTGAAATAATCTAAAATAAAATGTAACTATTTTGATTTCCGCGGTCTCTGGCGACAAACTTGAATAAACTTTTTGAATATTAGTACTCAAAGACAACTAAATATTTACCTTCGGAAATACTTACATGACCTGAGGTAAGATCTAAGCGACTTTTTCTTTACGAGTAGCAGGTGAAGTTAGGGTTGAAAAGGAGAATTCACAAAACCACAAACAGAACATCGAGTACTCAGAAACAAAACTAATTTTCACGGTCATTAGCCACCACTTCATTGGTTCAATAACTGAGGTCTATCAGACGATTGGCAACAGTAAGCTTGCCGTGACGGCACCTGCCTAGCATCTGCCGCACGAGCCGTGTTCCTTGCCTCCTAGCCATCACGATTTAGGCTTGCAAATCATTCTGCTGTTTTTTTTTAAAAAAATATAAAACGAGACTAATAATAATAGGCCTTTACATCTATTGAAGATGATTTATACAGCGTCAGGAGGCAACCCATACACTTAACGAGACACTGTAGTGCCTGGGACAATGTTTAGATGGAGTAGGCTTGCCGAGCACCTATATCCAAAACGAGACTATTTCCACGGTAAATACCCTTTATCCTTGATACGCAAAAGTGGAGTAGTTTTATATATTTAAAATTATTCCACTTTTACGCACCAAGCTTAAAATCGATTGGCGCGCAAAGGTGAAATAGCATAGGTGCAGAAGTCCTTGGTGTACATCTCTTGGTGCGCAAAAGTGGAATGCTTCAAAATTAATCCTTGTTCAGAATGGTAGTTGTCTGAGACTCGTTGTCTAGCCGTGATAGAGTAAAATAACAGGCAGGCAGTTAATATAAACGTAAAATTCTTGAATTACGCCAAGAATATAAGCACAATATATAAGAACAAGTTAGGCGGAAGATTGCGTAGGTTGCGTACTTTGTTACGCAAAAATTCACAATTCCACCTTTTTCGGAACAAAATTTACCAATTTTCAAGCACAATTTATGCAATTTAAGAGAGATGGCGTCAAAGAAAAAACCTGATTACCTCGTCACGGCTCAGCGTCTACCGGAATTATAAAAACAACTGCAAATTAATTAAAGCAATCTAGAGAAGCCTTTAGTTTCCTTAAATGTACAACACGTTTACGCGTGATTTTTTTTGCGAGGAAGCTTGTTGATTCTTCATCTATTTCATCTTGCTTTTTCAGCATCTACCACTTATTTCAGTGTTTATGAAAGAGCACACTATCTTTAGTTTAGTTTTAGCTACACACACGCTTGCCTATAACAAAACAACGTCAAATCAACGTAATAGTAGTTATTCAGACATAACTAGGTACCACATCTATGTACGATAGAAAAGTCTAGGTTGTCAAGAACTTAGTGATCGGAACAATGTTAAGCCGTGAATAACGGTAGTAATCCGAAGTTCGTTCACCCCGTAATCAATAAACCATTTCAGTCGTGGCCGTGGCCAATCTAATTTTAAGTCAAACCGTTTTGCTTCTTAGTATGGATAAAAACTGTTTATTGGAGAAAACAGTACCTCTATCACGAACAAATTTGACAGTCGCCGCGTTAACGCATTCGAGTTGTATTGCGCGTCAATGCCAGCTCGACTGCCAACCGTTGTAGTGTCACTGTGCAGTGTATCTTGGATACGCTAGCGTTACGATACGTTTGCGATTGTCACATTTATTCGTGATCAAGGCACAGTTCTGTCTGTCTGTCGGACTCAAACAATCGAAATATAGATTTTACGTGAATCCAACCAATAGAGTTGGTTAGGGATGACGTGATAGCCATTTGACATGTTTGTATTGGTTGATTCTCTACGCCTATTATTTATAGGTTGATAAGTTCCGGCATATCTTTAGATAAGTCGCACAGTCGTGACGTGACTATTTCCATAAATTTTTGATGTTTGCTTCTCTAAAGATCTCTCTAGAGTCTCAGCTTAGACTAAAAATACTGTTTGTCACTCAGAGTCCTGAGTCAGTCACTCAGGGGTACTCGGAAACTGTCCACACTTACCCGCACCTCTAATACTAAGACGGTAGAGTTCAGTAGAGTTACATTAACTTGACTACAGGCCTTTGTATTAAACTAAACATGCTCCTTGGCGCTTTCCACTGTTGAATAGGTACTATAACCTGATGATCTATAACACTTTGCTACGATATGAGATACAAATTTTAATGAATGTTTGAAACACAGAACTTTGAAGGTGCGTATTTTTTTGCTAGTGACTGATAGATAGAATTTTTTTTAGGGAATATTATTATTCATGGATTCTGTGATCCTCGATAAGCTATCAGAGCTTCCTATAATAGCCTGATAAGATTAATCTGTTCAGTCAGAGCGGGAATATTTAATAGGATTAACATGAGATAGGGCATGGCGCCTATGGGATTATAGTTTTTGTTAAAGAACCAGGAATCTACAAGAAACTGTATACTTAGGCTCTTTAAGATGCAAAGATTTTTCAAAATTCTGATTATTAAAGTACCAAACGACTAAGACACTATTTTTATTATAAATCAAGATGCTTTTGGGTCAAGGAGCTCAGTATTCAAGTATCCTTTCTTTATATGTTAGCTGTTAACATATAAAGAACATAGGTATCTACTTATGTTAATTCTTTTTGCTGCATTAAAATCTGCATGGTTAAATTTTATGAGTTATAAATGAGATTCGATCCCACAACCAAACTTACCATGTTACCAAGACCAAAAACACTGTAAAATAGAATAGATGAAAATACTTACAACGTCATTCGATCCGTTTGTATATATATGTAGTAACTATTGGTTTTTTGATGGGTATATTATTGATGGGCTAACTTTGGATTTTTAGCTAATTAAAGCCGTATTTTGATTTAGGCTCATTTAAGCCTTTCAAACTCGAGTTTTACGATATCGTCAGACGGACGACGGACTCTTAATATCCGAATAGTCCCAGAATGAGTCAGTCTATCAATATTTAAATGTGTAAAGAAAACCATTGTTCGATATCGTTATCTTAAAATATGTTTGCCTACTATTAAAGTACATTTCGCATTATCTATCCACGAACTAGGATTAAAGTTTTTGTCCATTAGTAGTGTTAATAGCATTTCGGATTATGGCGCCGATAAGGGCATGGTGACTGATGCCTGCTACCTGATAGCCAAGTCTTTAATCCAAGATAATAGGGTTCAAAATTGCTTGGTTATTCTCAGGAATGACATCCTGTCTGATAGAATTTGATGCTTCTTAAATGCTTAGGCTTAAATTTTTGGCTCTTATTTAGAAAAATCATTGAGTATTCTAACTTGGAGACTCATCCGTGATAACGCTGGATTTAATCAAAAATAATCATTAAAAAAATTAAACAGCTAAAAAGTATTTTTCGGTAAAACCTTAGCTTTTGTTAGACTATTTATATTTTTAACGAGAAGTATGAGTAGGTACTCGCGTTTTCAAAACCGTTTTTATTTTTTGTTAATTTCACCTTCACCGGATTGGTCTCTAAAGATTTTATATTCTTCCAACCAAAAGTTTCCAAATCATCAGAACAGTCTTTCATTCTAACAAACTTTTATGACAAAATGATTTATACTTCAACAACTTTGTTAAAATTTTCTTTACGATTGACAATTTCCGGAACTGTCTCCACATTAAAAATGCATAATGTATTAACTTTAATAACAGCGATCCTCACATCTGACTCAATTTCATCAACAAAAAAATTGTACCTACATTATAATGTCCGTTGCAACAAAAAGCAATCGAGATGGTCTCGCAGCAAATCGACTTTCCTATTATAGCGTTGGTCAGTGAGCGTAGCAAGCGTGTAATGAGAATCCAGAATGTTAATTAAGATCTAATGAAGTCTAATATAATCAACAATGCTGCTTGCGTTCCTTTCCTAACCGCAAGTCATCGTCGCTAGGATATAAAACCACTCTAGCAAGACCTCTGACCTTCCGAGCCACAACCAAATATAAAGGAACTTTTTGAAACAGCTGCAGAAACAGGGGTCTTAGGAACTGGTGATGTTAATCGAATTGAGATCGGCCAACCCTTTTGTGAAAAAATCGATGAAATCACTCATTCTACGGTGCATTGTGATGTGAGAACTCAATTTGAGCATGCTGATGATGGAAATGGAGATATCACGCCGTGAATTTAATCGTGAGTTGGTAAATTGGATAAAAAGTTACACAATTATCTATATATACCTACGTTACATGCACTTTTAGTAAGTAATGGTGACGGCTAGAAAGATATTAAATTGTAAGAAGTATGTATTGTGAAATTGAATTTTAATATAAAAATATATTTTTATATCTTTTACTGCAACTGGCAATGGAAATATAGCCAGTTTATGTATGTAGTCCACGATGATAGTAAAAATTTCAATGACAAATATGTTTACGATCTTTAAATTAACAAACTAGTGATACAAGAAGGTAAATATAAAACTTCGAGCAACTTCAAACATATAATAGTGATACTAAACGAATGTAATAAAACAGACGCAACAAAACCGGCGTTTATAAATAAAACGGACAACGAATTCTGTTGTAAAAGCTAATAAAATCAAGATCAATAACATAAATACGCTATTGTTGTCCACTTTAACAATATCTAACAACTTATACGGCTTGAGATATGGGAATAACATTCAAAACTGACCATAATACAAGCTATAAACAAAATTAACAACACAGAACCCCCTGCTGTTTTCAATTTTGAGGCTGACATCGGCCCTAATTCAATAAAGCAATAAAATGCACCTAATTATGCAAATGTTTTTGAGGCAAAGCCTTTAGAACTCCCAAAAATATTACGAAGCCCGTCAAATAACGCTGAACCAGTTTTGATAAATGTAAACGGGTCGACGGTTATTAAAATAATGACATTATTCTAATAGTAATTGTGCGCATAATTAGGGAAACAGCGGGAGGCGCGATTTTGAATAATTTATTAAATAGTTATTTCAACTAGGTACCTAGATTAGGTGGATATTCGTTTGAGTTGAAATTGTCAAAGTGTTAAATGTAAAATTAGTTTTAAGTATTTTTAGAGTTTTGATTACGTTTTTATTTCAAGTATCGTGCAGCAGCCGTACGATAAATACCGGCTTTATATTTAAAATATGTTGAAACTATGGTCATTTCATTAAACAAACTAGTTATTGCCCGTTGCCTCGCATAACATCACACCTTCGGGTTAATGTGTGATTTCACATACAAATCGATAAAACATCCGACAAAGTAATGTGTGAACAATAAAAATAAATATAAAACCATAAGAACTTTTTTATGCAAAACATGAAAAAAAAAACATATTTATTGTTGTTAATAATTATTAGATATTACTCATATTATCTACTATTAGGTAAAAATAAATAAATCTAACTTGCACAGTAAAATATTACAACTTTATGAAAAGCATTTATTTTTAAGCACCTTAAATATTGTTAGATCATTCAATCAAAAAATAATATTTTACGAATTTAAATTTACTGTACCTAAAATGTTTAATTATATTTTTCTATTTGGCGAAAATACTGGCAATATTATTTACATAAATAATAAAAAACAGTATTAATAGCTAGTTTTTTTTTCAATTTTTAGACATCTAAACTTATTTAGGCTATAAACCCACGACACTCTGAAAGTTATTGTAGATAAACACAAAAGCAAAGAAAAAAATATTTTTAAAGTCACTTACCTCACCCAATCACAGAGATGAACTGCGGAAAAGTCCTTATCACGCACTATACAAACGTAAACACGATATATTAACAGTAACACTATTTACATTACTGTGACGTTTTGACTGAGCAATAAACTATATCACACCGACGCCTTCAATCGACTGGCAAAGAATAAAGTCGAATAAAGCTGGTCGCCTACGCACCTCTCCGATATAATAAAAAGTGTAGCGGGCCCAAGCCACTCCCCTGAGGCACGCCAGCCAATCGCATCGCACCGTGATACGGCATGTTTGTGCTAGGGTGGGCCGAATCAGTTGATACAGGTCCCTAATACGATACCACTAATTGACTTTATCAACAAAGTGACTTTATGGGGCGAAGTCACGATATATGCGTTCGTCTGGTGTGTCAAAAGCCTAACTGGGGCCCACTAGCGATGTAATTAAGTATGTCTCGCGGTAATGGGTGGTATGAGCCGGGTAATCAGATGTCGGGATACGTTTTAGTGGGAGATTTATGTAGTATCTGTATAGATTTAGAACCTGTAGAGTATAAACGCTTATGTTCATACAATGTAGGTATGAAACGCTAGATGTCTACATTTGGTTCTAGTGGCAATACAAATGTCTGCCAACGGTGTCGATTCGGCTGTTGTATTTTATAAACTAACTGAAGAAGAAAATAAGACCTAAAGAAACATACCACAGCAGAAGGACATCAACATTTTCTTTGGGTTTGGATATACCATTGGAACTAGCGTTTCTACAAAGCAATACCTAATAATAATAATTATTATTATTAATACTTTATTTCGAAAATTATAAAGATACAAAGGGTGGACTTAATGCTGAAAGCGTTGTCTGCCAGCCAACCCAAACATGGTGGTATAGGATGTTGGCGTGCGACATTACAGAAAGCAATAATGTTAATACTTAAATTGTTTGAAGCTTACAGCGCCATCTTTGGAGAACAAGCCAAAATAAGCGTTTCACGACTTTCCGTATTACCACTAACATATTGGTGCTTCGATATCTTCAAAGTGTGCTGTAAATACCAGTATCGTATTAGGCATCTAATTAGAAGCTATGAAACCTTATAATAATACACCGGCGAACTATTCATTTGTAACGAAACGTCGGCATCTGTGGTCTAATTGCACACGAGGCAGTAAACTGCAGTAAAGTGCACTGCCCACTAATGCTTTGCTAAATTAAAATTGACTATGGTATGCTACACAATCAACTATTGAGACTGTAACAAACGTGGGAAAGTTCTAGCACTAAGAGCCTAGTACGAGTTTTGGTGTGTAAATCTGGTGTGAAACGTCTGACGCCCAGCACACCAGTGGGCGCTGATTTGTATGAAGACACTAAGTGGATTTTTTGAGAAGCTTGGTCAATATAGATATTAGGCTCCAATGTCTTCAGTAGGCAATGGCCTTTAGGCTATATCTTTGGTAACTCATTGCAACTTAGTTAGCGGAACAACTTTGGCAGTCCAATGGATACTCGAGACCGTAAACTTTATTGAGCATTATGTTTAGTAGGTACCTACGTAATTATAACCACCAGATATTGCGCATATAAATAACAAATTTTTACGTGTGATTAAATTACAAGCTAAACAATAAAGAACAATTCATTAGCTGAAAGTTTCAGGCGTTTATTCATAGTCTCTGTTATAATTTTAGATAAGTAACTATATAATAAAGTTATAAATACCGTTTGATAAACAAAGTACAGAGTTTCCACTAGCTGTGAATGTTGAGTGGTTCTCTTCTTCTTTTTCTTGTGGCTGTTCGGATGGCTCTCTTTCACTTCACCCCACGACACGACTCAAAAAAGGTTTCATATCTTCAGACCAGCAATAAAATAAAATCGCAAAACGGATAGCCACCTAGATTCCCATAATTAGTTCACAATTGCAATTGAAAAAGTCCTTTCATGGAGATAATAATCTGACAGTAATCACCATTAGGTAGGTACGCAATTAGCCCCCAGTCGGCAATATAATTAAAACTATTAAAATGACATTTGGCACAGCGAGTGTGTTCCGCGTAAGTACAGACAGAAGATGAAATAGTAGGTACCTCTGCTGTGTAACTGACGTTTCACATTATAATGGACTTCCAAATTCTTAAATCGAATCTAAACCGACCCCCAAAAATTTTTTACTTAAGTAGGATAGCACCTGAATCTACCTCTAGAGCAGCCTCTACATTGTCTATCGCTAGAAATGTTGAAATCAGTGAAATGTACGAGCGAGAAGTTGTTTGAATATACCTTTAATTTGACAGCTCCAAAATTATAGCCGTCTCTGTCGTTTCAGTTTATGAGAAAGGGACGGTAACATTTTTAGTGCTGTCAAATTTGGTTAGTTTAGAAAAATGCAACAAAAGAGTCGATACCTATGACAAAATCAATATCTTTGACAACAAGGGAAGATCTGAATACCTACTATGTTTGCTACTGGTAATTTATGTTTCTGAAGGTCCCATTATACCTACCAACTATATTTATACAACAACTTAAAATATAATGCACGTTTTTATATACCTCATTATATAACAAAATTATTCATAATATTCAAATTGTTATTCAACTAGAATAAAATTACTTTGATAATTCTTTTTTGAACAATCATTTGAACATTGAAATAAATGATTTATAATGAAACACAATCATTGTAATGACTTTAGATAAACAGACAAGACAAATAAATATGTATAAAAGTATATGGTAAGTAGGTACATACTAGGTAACAGTCACACAGTGTACTACATGCAGAGTATCACCGTACCTAGAAGCTTTTTAGCTAGTGAAATGAATGACTAAAATTAAATGATGTAGCTTCTTTACCTATGTTTTTTGTACCTTACATTTTACAGACAAAGACCTTAAGTCCTTCTTCTTCTCTTCAATATTAGCCTCTGTCCGTCATTTCGACAGACAATTTTACCAATGTCAAGTGATATAATTATAATAATATAAGTCAAGTCAAGTCATTTGACAAGTCGGCTGTCGTTTGTTTTGAAAAGAAAATGGTGGATTTTCTATTCAAAACCTAAAACGAATTTTCACATTCAGAAAAACCACTTTACACACATTTATTCCAATGGCTCACACTTTATGTTACGACCTAAGTATTATTGGTTAAAATTCCACCAAAATTATACAACAATACTCACAATAACACAAGAAAAACTATTAAAATAAAAGTGCTATGTGTCGTTTCAAAAAATTACAAAAATCGTACCGCAATGTTTCCCAAGAAGACGCGTCGGATAGAGCATAGTGGAAAGAAAAGACGAGGAAAGCAGACCCCACCATCAGATGGGAATAATAGGTGCTTATGAGAGAGAGAGAGAGTTTTTTGTAGTCATGGTAAAAAAATATGTAAGAAAATTTTATGTAAAAATATGAAGTCTAGGGTAAAAACACCTTATTAGTAGAATTTATTTTTATACATAGCTCACCAATCAAATTAAAAAACCTCAAACGACAACACCACTTTTTACAGTATCGTTGTGTTTGAAGCTTACCTTCTGCGTTATTTACTGTGGCAAAAACTACAAAAGCAAGCGCATTACGTGCGTTGATGGCAAAACAAGTATTTCCTCCTCGTAATTACACAAACGACACACATTACACACACACACAATAACAATGAATGTGAAGCTTCGTGATTAGTATTTTAACTGAATACCAAGTAATTCCCGAGTTAACTTTACGACACCCAATTTTAGTTATCCTTATTTACTAGAAAATTAAACAATTTACTTATAAGTAAAAGGCATGTGTGATGGTAAAAACTACTGAGTTTACCTACTAGAAAATGTTGCAAAATATTTTATTACTGTATGCTGTAGAAGTACTACCTTTTTTTTTATGATATAAGTAATGGAACAAGCTGATAGCTCACCTGATGTTAAGTAGTAACTTCTGCCTATAACAATGCATTACCTCACAGAGCAAGTCCAATGAGGACGTGCCCTGTAAGGCAATGCACTGCGTCCATCACTCTGAGACGTAAAGATCTTGAAGTCTCATGTGCCTGTAATTACACCGGCGCCCTTACCCTTGTATAGAGATGAAACCTTTGTTATTTTGCTATCATTTGTTGGCAATCTATCTATCTACACTATTATAAAACTGTAAAAAAGCCAAAAACAAAAATTAAAGATATGGATAAACTAAATAAACGATTCTGATTCCGAAAATCGAGTTTGTCTACTGGACCAATTTCAATAAATCTTATACCAATCAAAAGCCCTTTTCCGAATTCAAACATAGACTATATTTTATTGAAATTAAAGACGTGTTTTCTTAGATACCTACAGCTTGAACTGTCAATTGTAATTTCTGACAAACTCGGCAGTTATTCGATAACGTGCGAACTAGTGCTAACTCAACACTACTCGTAACACGAACTAGCAAACAAACCACTCAAAATATTCATAGGATCACACGAATTAAACTAACCACGTAATTCTTGCGCACGGAATTAGTCCATATTTAATTTTGGGAAAATGTAAAAATAAACGTTTTTATTTGTGTAAATAACACAATAAAACCGGCTGCTGTTATTACGAATGAAACTACCGGCCGAATTACACAGATAACATCTGTGTCGCCATAATTGTAATTTTACTGTCGTTAGTACTCGGCCCTCTGAACAAATGGATAGCTGTAATATCTAACTTGAAGCGCTCGTGGCTAGGCTTGCTTATTCAATCTTAACCAATTTATCTAAGTTAAGCGACTTTCTGCGCGGATATAGAGGAAGAGGTAGGCCCAAGAAAAGATGGATGGATTGTGTAAGAGATGATATGCATAGGAGAGGAGTGAACACTGAGATGACGGATGATAGGGAAGAATGGAAGAAAAGGACATGTTGTGCCGACCCCACCTAGTGGGATAAGGGCAGGAAGAAGAAGAAGAAGCGACGTTCTGCGCGGTAACTATTTGGATGGTTGACCGTTAGTGGCATTTACATCTGAGCGCTTCCGTGCTTCGGAGGGCACGTTAAACTGTCGGTCCCGGCTCTAGCGGCGGTCTAAAAACTCCGTCACCAGAGTTGAGCACAAACTCATACGAGCTTGCTTGCTAGGTCTAAGCTAGATGTACCACCCCGAAAGTATACGATCTGGTAGGTACACTGATACTTCGAAATGGTACAAAACAAGGATTCGTCATTTATAACGAGACATTAGGTACAAAGACTCTTTTTAAATAAATTAATTAATTAATATGCTTGGACATTTCACGCAACGCCCTCTAGTCCCAAACTAAACAAAATTGTTTTTCGGGAGGGTCTATAGTTTAAAATGTCATGTCAAATTCCTTTCTGTCATTTCTTCTTCTTTTATTGCAATGCACTTGTCTAGTTATGCGCTAAATCCTATAAATTCAGTTAGGAATATGATTTTTGAAATTTAATATTTATTTTTTGTGGACAGGATGTTGGTATGTTCGAAAAAATTACGCACTTCCGTTTTGCTTTGCAATTACCAGTAACCTGCCGGTAAAGCTTTATAAAAAGTACCTAAAAAGCGGCTACCATTATTTATTTATTTTTAGTAACGATAAGTAGTTATCCAAACTGTACAAAAATCAACAAACCTAATTTCTGTTAATCAGATGATCACCCATATTTATGCCTTAAAAAAAAAACTTTCTTCATAGACCAAAGATCTTTGGAATGACATACTAATGGAAAGAAAATGTCTACATTCGTGAGGAGATTTTTTTTATTTCGGTTGTATAAAAACCAAAATATTTGTGTGTAATTAATAGGAAGTATCTTGAAGAATTGCTTTTCTATTAGTATTGATGTAGGACCATTTAGGAATATGCAAAAACATTTTTATTTTACCTTTATATTACTCGTTGGACGTGAGCCAATATTTTTATTTACCTTGATAAAAACTTTTCAAGTTATCTACTAACTTTCAGCGGAATACTACGGTGGCCGATTTTCAAAACCACGTACCTACTAGTGATAACGGTACTAATTACTTTGCGTTGCACACCGATTTATTTAGGTGACATTGTTGAACGTGCAATTACCATTTGTGACACTTCCCTTTTGATATGCACCTTGCACATTAGTTGGCAACCCTGTGAGGCTAGCAAGAGTATTTTCAATCGTAGGTAACGTATAATCTGAGATATATTGCGCGGTAACAACACGTCGAATGCGTATTGTTGCTGTGTTACCGCGCAGTGTTCAGATCATATCGTTATTATCAATTACGATTGTCGCTTCTCATAGGTAGCGCTTGGGAATAGGTAAGGTATTAAGTAGGTAGATATTCTGTAATTTTTTTGTCAACAAGAACAGAGGGTAGTTTTTCAAAATGGACTGTTTGTTGATTGTTGAACTTCGAACGCGGTTTTTTTTAATCTCCAGCTGTCTGACCGACAAGCGTAGGAGGTAATATTTGTAATTTTGTATACTTAAAATATTATTTATATTTATATCATCATCATCAATATCTATAAAACTCTTTTGAAGTTGACTTAGAATCAACGCACAGCCTAAACTATAAGTCCTAGAGGTATAAAATTTGGAGAGTAGTATCCTTATATAGTGTAGGGGTAGGTACACTAAGAAAGGAATTTTGAAAAGTCGCACCCTAAACGGTAGAACGCGAGCAACGCCGCAGACGACTGCTAGTATTATAATATGATCTGTGGTAGTGCAAATCAAAAACTTTGGTTGCTATTAATTACATCTGGCGGTAGCGATGCTGAACGAAATTCATCTCCTTCATTCAGCGGTCGCGGTCACCACATCCAGTCCGGATTACTCCGGATGCTTCAATTGGAGGTTAGCCACAACTTTTTTACTTTTTTACATTTAAACTAATCCAAAATAAACTGTTGGGGACATTCACTCCACTTCTTGTGCCTGTGCTTGTGGCAAAAAGTGTGAATAATTAGCTGTTAGCCGCCGGAAGCGGGCTGCGGGACTTAGGTAGGTACGTACTTACTGATCATTGGTAAAAGAAAGTAGCAGTAGGCTTAGATACAAGCAGGTTGTATAACGAAATCATAGTTATTTGCGAGCAAGAAACAGTGAGGCCGTAATAAATAACCAAAGAGTATTTTTCAAGGAGTCCAAGACGTTCTTTCTATACAAGGAGTATAATTTCGATATTTCTATGTGTTCTTATCTGTCCTAAACGTTGTACTAAAAGTTGATCTTAAAAAATCATCTAAACCAAGTTCTAAATATTTTTGCCCATTATCCTTTAAATTTTTCAACTTTAGGAGTTATGGCTCTGCGTTGAATTAGAAGCTGCGAATACGATTTTAAATTATCTTTGTTCTTTTAATATGAATACCTAAACAATTTTCTGATTCTGATCTTGACTGTACCACAGATTATTTAATACTATACTAGATTGTACCTACCTTGTGCTCTCTAGGTCTCAGTCTAACGTAATCTAGGAAAAAGCGACACGATTAAAAATACCTCAAAAACGATATCACGCCACTATAAATCAAATCCCCGCAATTGGTCACGTATTTAATCTATGCACGGCAGCCACCGAGTCGAAGCAGTAACTCAATATTTGTGTATGGACGTCACCAATCGATTGTCCACGCTGAGCCGTATCTCCTCGTGATGCCTCTCCACGACTGTAGGTACGGATGCTGGGGACAGCTGGTTCACTCCAAGCAAAACTGATACGTGTTACGTGAAGCACGGAACAGAAGCTCTGAGGCACAGATCATATTTAATACTATACTAGTACCTAGTATTACTAGTCTGAGGTAAGAAAGTGTAAACTAGTGGCTTTTTTGTTGGTCCACTCTAAACAAAATAGGTAGCTGATGCCTGTGTAAACTAATGTGGTGTAAAAAGAATCTTGTGATGGTTTTCTTGACCAAATTAAATTCATGTGGATCGACACAGTCGATAGCTTAGTCGATCAGACAGTTCAATCTTCATTTAGTAAAATGAAGAGAGTTTAAATGGTTTCCTCACAGTGTTTTCAGCCTTTTAGATAGTTTATTCTTTAACTATGTGCAACGCCAGTGGAAAACAGAACTTAATTGTATGAAGATCGATGTACCTATGTACCATAACGAAAAAAAAATGCTATAGCAGATTTTGATATTCATGAATTTTGAAATAAATGCAATTTGGTGCGACGCCAAAAAAAATTCAATTTGGAATACATTTTGTACCAGCTAGTTTTGTCTGTGGTCGGGCACTAACAAAGTTTACCCTCCTTTGTGCCCTGGTAAAAAGCAAATCGAGTTACTGACAAAAACAGAGAAAATCGACGGACAAACACCATTACCACGGCCATTTTCGAGGATGCGCTCGTGATGATAGCGTTTTTCATCGTCCGCAGCCGACCTACGAGGTGAACGAACCGGGCGACTGTATTTAGATGATTAAAATACATTGATGCTTAAAATTGCTAGTGTATTTTCAAGCTTGGTTCTGAGCAATCAAGTGAAAGTGTGAAATTAGTTTTCTTCAATTGAAAATTTCTGATTTTGTGAAGACACTTTTACCACATGTATATCAATTATGATACTATCCTTTACCTACACGTAATTTAAAACAATAGGTACCATTTCCATGAGACAGGAATAGGTAATATCTTTCTTTCTTGAAAATATAAGCCCAACAAAATACTAATAGAAAATGCTCAGAAGGAAGAAAAGACACATACGATACACAGGGAGTTGAAAATATCTAACTAACACGGCATTGTACATCAAACATACCGATAAATCCTCTACTAGATGGTGTAATGTAGCAAGGATTCAATTCACGACTTCTCTTTTTGGGCGGATTCGATCGGGTTGACTAAACAAACCCACAGGTTTACTTGTAAATAAGTGAAGTACCTAAGCAATCAATCGGTTTCAGTCGGCACCGAAAACTTCACAAAAAGAAAATAAAATGGTTTATGGTGGGAAGATTGACGCGGACTTATTACTTTTTATTTTTTAATCGCTGTAAGGATGCCGTAAGAAAAGGAGGTTTCATGTAAGTTTTATTAGGGATGCGACTGGGTATTTGCGTCGACAATACGTGACCTGGACGTGACGTATGCTACTTTTCATCCCGGAAAATCAACGGGATCCAACGGGACGCGAACGAAGTCGCGGGTGGAAGCTAGTAGTTTGATAAAGTGCATGCGGATAAGAAAACGGTATAATAAATGCTCTACGGTAGAGCCATTTGCTTATTCCATCACGTAAAAAAAAACAATTCAAATATGATTAATATTTTGAAACCTGTCACAGACAACAGACCATGCATACATCAATCAAGTAGCTTCACCTAGTTAGCCGTGTCACTTCGTTCAGTATTAGAAAGCGCTAAATCGAGTTTTAATTAGTTAGATAAGAGGCTCATTAGATACACCGACATTAGTTGTGTCAACTAACGTTTTTCCATATTCTTTTAGAGTTGCGTATTTAAATTGAGAACCCTGCAAAAACCATACAAGAAGAGCATGATCTGTTCTCTATAATCAATCTTTGAAAAAAAAACAAAACATTTCCGTGTTTTTTTCAGTTAATAAAAGAAAAATAGGTGAGCCAATTGCCAATTTGTTTTTTTTATTCACGCCAGTATTTGCCAAAGAGGTAAGCGAAGAGATCAAGATACTGAACTCTTTTTGACCATTATTTTACTTCTTTTTCTAGCTTTTGTGAATGCCACAGTTCCACCAGAATGTCTGTTTCCTCCAGTTTTATAAACCTTTTCTGGATATACGGAACTTTGACTAAAGCAAACACGCTTGACATCCCACAAAGAGCTTCAACTTCATATAATATTAGCGTTCGTTGCGCAAGTGAGCGTGTCGAGCCTTAATGTCATTTTAACAGATGCTAATGTCATTCCTTACCTTTGTTGTAAATTGTTATGCTCATGGTTTTGTGTTACATTACATCAATAAAAATGGTTGCGGATTTCACTTGAAATTATTTTTGTTTTAGAATAAAAAATTTACGGGCTTTCTTCCGCGTCTAAGCACATGTATACTGATACGACAGAATTTATAGGACCATACGTAAAATGTCATTTATACCTACTTCTTGTCAAATGAAAGGTCATTGTATGCCACCTAACTTTTATTAGGTTAGGTGATAGTTACTACGTAAAATTATACTTAAGTTCGTTCAGAGTTCTGATTTTGTTTTGGGTGAGCTTGATTTCAACGCTTCTAATGAATTAATATTGGTAGGTAGTGTTTTGTCAAATGAAAAATCACTGTATTGTAATCATTGTAATGTAGAGACTGTAGAGTCAGGCAATTCGTCTCTGACAGATTTGCAAGCGAAGGAAGATAATAATTTATTTGTGCTCGTTTGTAAAAAGAAAACAAGAATCAATAAAATATAATGGCTAATTCAAAGATTACGGCCATTACCCGCACTTAGAGCCACACAAAATGATACCTTGCGCAGTCCCACGGACGAATAATCCCCAACACATTACGGGACGATTTTCACGGCTAGCTATAATTTAATATAATCCAAAGAGGTGCATTCGTACTGTTTCCGAACGACACATTTCATGCCAAATTCAATTTAAAAACAAAACACAATAGCGTTCGACATTCAAAAGTCCCATCCATCTTCGACTTTCAATCCGAGGAATAGAACAGACATTCAATATTTGAATTCGAAAATAAGCTCTATAGAGTTGTGCACATCGCAGATTGTCGGATTGAGCTGATTCAAACGATCGTGATTTCGATAATCGGATGGCATGTTATCGATCACGAAGTTAAGGTTTCCAATCGATTTGATTGTGGATCAATGTTATGATTTCCAATTCACGCTTGCGCCGATTTCATGCTAAATAGCGTCACGTAGGTGATGGTCTTATTACGCATCGCAATTTTCGATTCCAATTTGAAATTGCAACGTTGCAACAGTTTTGACTTTAGTTAGTTAGGATTGGGTGTTCGGTACCTATAGGTACTACCTAAATACGACCTCCTTAATTTGCTGCTTTACTTACTCGTAGATAGTCACTTTGCATGTTAAGGCGGAAAATTATAGATACATTATAATGTTAATAATAATTATTTAATTAAAATATGCAGTAATTTAAATTAGTCTATGAATAGGGTGACATTAAAAAAAAATACAGACAGACTTCGCAACATTCGTAACATAAATTCTTAGAAATATAATTGTAATGAAAACTCTTCTGAAACCGGACAAACCTTTTATTATTTTTAACAAAATTATATCCAAATGTCTTAGGAGGTAGGTAAACGTTATTTAGTGATTCGTAAGCGATCATTTTAAGATCCATCAAACCTTTATAACGACTATCCGATACGTGACATCCGCCATGATGGTCCCCGAAACTAACTAATTTTGAATTTGGAACTCGTATTTTCGACCAATGACGCCGAAATGACGAAGAATAAACTTTTATAAATTGTAGTGAGTGGATGATTATATACTAATCCCGCCTAAATGTTGCCCATGATTCATAAAACGGACGTTATGTCGTATATAATTCGATTCATATTTTTTTATTACTTATCGAATGATTGCAGGATCGATCGATCGATACTAAGTATTCGGTTCGGGTACCTACTTATTTTTTTAAAACGATATTTTTTAAAGATTACAAAATGTGATAGCAATAAGTTTTCATTGGTTCAGTCTAAGGGTTAGCGTAGTCTGCGTGGCATTGGATCTGATTATTTTTTAATAATTTTACATCATAATATCCTTTATTTTCAATACTTATAAGGTACATTTTTCATACTTCAAAGAATTCGTTCTAATTTTTAGCATTTTTAAACGATTCATTATTTATATTGGTAATGATGACTGTATCTACCTACTTGTATTAAGGTGTAAATAGCTCTCACACTAAAATAATTTGAGCACATTTTGAGCACATTTTGTGCACAATTTGTTAACGGCAGGAAACACGGTCGCTTGAGGACGATTAGCTGACCTTTCGGAGACCACATTGAATAAGGTTAGTATACAAACAACAGTTGCAATGAATCATTACAATAGCATTTTATGATGTAAACTTATCTAAATCATGTGACTAGCCTAAGATTTAGTAAATAAAAAAAAAAATTCTGAAATTCGATAAAGTTGTACCTAATAGTTTCACGAAAATGCTTTCTTATAAGTATCTAATCGGTTTTTTTGAGTCAAATGAGTACGAAACAGTGAGTCTACTGTATTTTGTACTACTTAGTAGATAATAGATAAATAATTATATAAATAAATATTCTTAGAATACCTATACATTACACAAAACTCTCTAGTCCCAAACTAAGCAAACAAAACTAAGATACCTAAATTAATTTAAAATAGGCTTTTTTTAGGATATTTAGGTACCAACTTATAATTTCATAGTGCAAATCTACGCACGTATTTTTTTTTAAAGTTGCAGAACTTTTATGCTGTTTTTTTTTACAAAGTGCTTCTTTCACCTTGATAAACTGTGTTTGATACCTAGAAATATATTAGAAGTGAAGTGTTAACTATGATAATGCAATTACCTGGCACATCACTATTTGCAATGTACACCTTCAGCAAACATACTTAAATCTTTACAAAATATACCTGCACCTTATTATGTAAGACATAAAGTTGAAACTGAAGAAAATTGCTAAATTAATGGTGAAAGTAAAACGTGGGTTTTTGGTGAGTGAGTTCGACCTTTTTAAAAGTTTGAAAAAAGAATGCTTCGTGAAATGCCACCTGTCAATTTGGAGTACTTTTTTTTTTATGTAATAACCCTCCTTTGTGATAATGTAAAGTCAGTTGCACAAAGGATGAGTCAATCATGTGAGATAGTTTAAAATTGAGTTGTTTTCAATGTAATTATGCGGTTTTTGAACTAAGAAGCTGTCGGGTTTGTTCAAGTTTACTTCTACGCGTAAATAAAGCAAGTACGAAGGCGTTCGCAAATGAACCTTTCCTGGTTCAGTGTGGCCCTCATCAAAAACTTTTTCGAATAAATATACCTCCCTATTTTTTATAATTTGTTTGGAGACTTGTCCTTTTGCCAAGTCTCTTTTGGTTTTCTGAATATATTTTGACACCTAAGAGCACACCACTTGTAACCTACCTATGTAATTACGTATACTTAGATACCTAGAAAAATTATCTCTATAAGAATAACCAATCTAGTATTGTATGTAATACTGTTTTTGTGGTTAGTCTTGTATTACTTACCTATAGGATTTTGTTTTATCTTTACAAAATCCCACAAAAAGCCTTCTTATATGACACCAACGTAAAAGTAATGAAGAAAGCTTGTAAACATTCTCTAGGATTCCTTTTACTGAAAAACTAAGCTCATAAAATTAAGCTCAGTATTTCCAACACTAACAAGTAAAGGCAAATTAAATTTGTTCAACTGATTAGCTGGCATGAAGTAAATTCTGTTTTATTGTCGGTTTGCATGTTTCCATTTGAGGGAAACATTTCGTTTTACATTAGAATGGTGCGAGGGAAACGCGAAAAAAAAAGTAAGTATCTAAGTAAAGAAGTTTACAGAGTATGTAATATTTTTACCTTCATAATAATAAATAAAATAAATAAATATTCACGGATACTTAACACAACGCGTTCTAGTCCCAAACTAAGCAAAGCTTGTACGATGGAAACTAGATGGCTGATAGAATACATACATACATTTTTTTTGTAAAAACATACTTATAATACATAGAAACACCCAGACACAGAACAAATATCTATGTTTACAACACACAAATGTTTGATCTCGGTGGGGATTGAACCCACGACCCACAGCACGGAAGGCAGATAATGATATTTATTTCCGTTTATTTCTAGAATGTATTTATTTATGTACTGTTTCATTGTTAATGTGATTAGTATAAATACTGTATAATTGTTATTTTGTTTTAGTTTTCTACGAGTGCGTATTACTTATTATTAGAAATCAGTGCAGTCGTTTCCTGATATCAAACATAAAAAATATATAGAAGAATGATAGTCCCCAGTTTTGAGGAATATCAGACATAATTTCATAGTCTGAAACATGTCCTTAGTCCTTCTATAACTTGCTCTTATTTTACTTAGCCTTGCTACGGTTGCCTGGAAGAAATCGCTTTCAGCGATAAGGCCGCCCATTGTACTATACAAAGTTAGTTTTAAGATTTGTACGTACCTTACCCTTGTGTACAATAAAGTATTATCTATCTATCTATCATGCAACTTGGAGTAAACTTCCTATAACTTCACTTTGTCAAATCCGTTAGAATTTGTCAATGTTAAACACAATGTGAATATGATTTTAATTTAGAATCTGCTTACTTTTTACGTCAACGCTAAAATATTATAGGTAGAGGCATAGGTTAATAAGTTACGTAATATGTTTAAGTTTCAAATTAACTAGAATAGATACAAAAAGCCAATAGCTTTTACACTAAGAAGGTAAACACTTACAAAACAAATAAAAATCGTCATTGCAAGTACTTGCTGTTTCAGTTAACAAATTACGCAACCTCTGTGTTAAAAGCTATAGTTAAAACACGTTAAAGGCAGTGATTACGCGAAGTTAAAATAAAGTTTAAGTGCATTTAAATAAATTGCCAGGTGTTCATAGCATATGGAACCATCATTACTAAGTACAGTCAGCGAGAAAAGTGATTGCATTTTAACCCTTTATACACGTGTTCCTTAGACTATACCTACAGAAAAAATGCTTTGAATATCCAATACATGCTGTAGAAATCAATTTAAGGATTTTTTTATTTTTTTTTATTTATCTCATTGTAATAGATATATTTTTAAACCTAAAAATATGTAGTTAAAAGAAGGTAAATTCAAACATAAAAAGATACTCTAACAAACTAGAAATCTAAAAAATCTAAGAGAAACGTGGTTTTTTTTGGCCTGAGAAAACTATTTTTTGAACAAATTTCTAGCCTGTACAGAGGTCTAGTAGGTGTATAACGCTTAAAGTCTTTAGTGCTCATAGTAACTTGATGTAGAAAAACTAATTTTATAAAACAAACCAGTTTTGTCATTAACAGTACCCGTAGTCACACAAGAACCTATGATCAGTGAACAATTAACTGTTCCTACATTGTACGAAACTGTTTACAGCTGAGCTTTGAGATTAGCTCGGTAGGTGTTTAACTAATAATGGCGTTAGATCATAAGAGTCAGTGTTGTACCAAATCAAAACTAGATGTCGCGACTAAAAAGGACCGAATCCTGCATCGCGCTGACGAAAACGCACGGCTCTGTATTACCTATGTTGTGATATATACACGCGATACCTACGCACAAATTAATTGTGTTTTATATTTTTCAACACACTTGCTCATAAAGTAGCTCTATGGTCATTTTCTCTCACGCTATAACTCACTAGTGAGTTATAGATTTTTTTTAAAAATTTTATTGGTTGAGTAGCTTTGTTACTGAAAAAGTTTTTATTAAAAAAAAAAATCGTGTAAAACAAATAAATGAATGTTCCTATTTCATGCAACTTCTTATTTAAATAGATAATTTTAACTCGTACGTGTTTAATAAATAAAACTTTCACTCAAATATAACGTTTATTTTCTCTGTAATAAAAGAAAACTTTAAATTCCCCATTTTTTACGTGGCAGAATAGGCGCAAACCCTAAGCGCGGAAAATAAATAAAAAAAAAACCTCATCCCTTTTGTCTGTGGCCGATCGCAATGCGCGCGCATAGGAAAACTGATTAATTTTTCCCGCCATAGGGAAACATTTTTCACAACGCGTTTTCACTGTTGAAATTATTAGTACATTATGGTACAAGTGTGTAACATTGGTGATTACCGCCGAGGTGCCATTGAGACCCGAGCCGTAGGCGAGGGTCTTAAGAGAGCCGAGGACGGTAATCATCAATACACACGTGTATCATACGACGTTTTTCAACACACTTGTGAATAAAATAACTATAATTTCAACAGTGAAAACGAGTTGTGAAAAATGTTTCGCTATGGCGGGAATAACTAATCAGTTTTCCTATGCGCGCGCATTGCGATCGGCCACAGACTAAAGAGATGAGGTTTTTTTTTAATTTTCCGCGCTTACGGTTTGCGCCTATTCTGCCACGTACAAAATGGGGAATTTAAAGTTTTTTTTTATTACAGAGAAAACAAAAGTTATATTTGAGTGAAATTTTTATTTATTAAACACGTAACGAGTTAAAATTAGCTATTTAAATAAGAAGTGGTAGGAAATGAGCAAGCAATAGGAACATTAATTTATTTGTTCTATTGAACACGATCTTTTTTTTGAATAAA
Source organism: Eulithis prunata (assembly GCA_918843925.1). Classification (NCBI taxonomy): domain Eukaryota; kingdom Metazoa; phylum Arthropoda; class Insecta; order Lepidoptera; family Geometridae; genus Eulithis; species Eulithis prunata. The sequence continues at coordinate 2,491,929 of OU974007.1, forward strand.
AACTTTTTTAAGGACAAAGCAACTCAACCAATAAAATTAAGAAAAAAATCTATAACTCACTAGTGAGTTATAGATTGATTATATCACAGTTTGATTATGGGTGTCATTATGTGCCTAATTGCGGTGACCAAAGAGCCACTTTATGAGCAAGTGTGTTGAAAAGTTATTTTATTGTTATTTTATTCACAAGTGTGTTGAAAAACGTCGTATGATACACGTGTGTATTGATGATTACCGTTCTCAGCTTTCTTAAGACCCTCGCCTACGGCTCGGGTCTCAATGGCACCTCGGCGGTAATCACCAATGTACCACACTAGTACCATAATGTACTATTCTAATCTAATTTTCTAAGTATTCAGCTTGGCAAACAATAATTATGCCTTAGCAATTAGGTAAATGAATTCTTTCATTTGTATAAAAATGAATGAACAAAATGTTTTAGTTCCTGATATTTCAACAAAACTTTTTATTATGACACGTAAAATTTCAATTTCACTTTGCAAAAAGTTAAAAAAAGTTATCTGGAACAAATATGTCTCCCCCTACAATTCTTTCGCGACAGCTGGCAACAACTCATGTTCGTTATTAATATGAAATTACAAGATTACAAGTGTAATTATCTGTATTATTACAACAATAAACATCTAAGCGCGCCGCTGAGGGCAATAATAAAGCCATAATCCCCTTATTACTGGTTTAATATTGATTAGGTACTGCAATGCTATTATTGCTTACAGTGTAAATGGGCCTTATGATGCAACTATGTAAAGAGATTGGTTAAAAAAGGTTGGTATTCTTGATATGCGCTAGTATTTCTTTTTATGGGATGAATGAATGAAACTTCTACTTTAAAAAAAAATGCTTCAAGTCTAGAGTGACTATTTTCTATATCGCTACTCATATCCCGATAGATGTCTCTAGCTTGTTTGATAAAAAAGAACATTACTCAAGGATATGAGTAAAAAGTCAAAATGTAGGTGTATGCTTGAGTCCGAATTAGTGCTTGAGTAGTAGGTAAAATCGTTCGCTTCGCTCACTCGATCAACTATGTAAATACCTAAAATAAAATAATACTTAATTACACCTTAGACTTTTTACACAGCGCCCTCTAGTCCCAAACTAAGCAGTGTTTGCACTATGGGAAGTAGATTACTCATAGGTGACTAATTTTTTTTTAATCGATGCAACCTACTTTTATTTGAGGGGCTGACTTTTGACTGTAGTTTGAAGCCTCACTTCTGTGTAAAACTTTTGCATATAAAAAAAAAGAAGTTCAAGTATTTTTAGTCTGTAACTTACAGGTTAAAGAAACTTAGGTATATACCTATACCCAGTGTTGGAATGTCATAATAGAATTAACCACAAACAAACATAACTGACAACAAAGATACCCGACAGTCAGCACAATGGTGGCGGTAAAAAGCTGATCGCGAGCCGCGACTCACGCTTCACCAAAGACCACAGTTACATAGAAAGTGAGGTAAAAAATAAGTAAAAACAAGCCTTTGAAATGCACGCAAGAATACAAAATCTGAGGGTACGTAAACTAAGGGTTTTCTATGCCAAGGATAGAGAATAGTAAAGCTTGGATATTTTTTATTTTCACTTTTTTTTTATATTATTTTTTTTGTAATTATAAAAATAATGGAACAAGCTGATAGCTCACCTGATGTTAAGTAGTAACTTCTGCCTCACAAAGCAAGTCCAATGATCACGTGCCATGTAAGACAATGTACTGCGTCCATCACTCTGGACGTAAAGATCTTGAAGTCTCATGTGCCTGTAATTAGGTAATTAGCTTATTTAATCACTTAGAGGAGTAATTTTAACGCCTTACTCACGTGACTTTTTTGTAAGGTAATTTTTAATGTTAATAAATAAATATTCACGGACACTTAACACAACGCCTTCTAGTCCCAAACTAAGCAAAGCTTGTACGATGGAAACTAGATGGCTGATAGAATACATACATACATTTTTTTTTTGTAAATACATACTTATAATACGTAGAAACAACCAGACACAGAACAAACATCTATGTTTACAACACACAAATGTTTGTTCTCGGTGTTATACAAAGGTTTGTTAGATAAAGAACTAAAGATAGAATAAGTATAGAAAATCAATACAGAGAAAAATCTACCAATAACCGTGAATTCATAAAAGTTGTAGGTGTTAAGTACTATGAGAAGTCAAACTGTCTACAACAACCGGCTTCCTACGTGTGTATTGCCCAAGTATCGCCAAAGAATGTAATTAACAGAACAGCAATAAAAATAATTGGAAACAAAAACTATCCGCTTCGGGCCGTCATTTATTATTTTGATTACCCTCGTTATTGTGTTTCGGTGTTTCCAACAACCGTGAACTGTGTTCGAAGTTCAAAATTAAATTTTGGTAGCGACATCTATTAGTGACATCTTGAAGTACGGTTATGTTACTTTTTTCTCAGCCAAATTATTGAAAAGAGTTTTTAAGTCTATGAATACGAATACACTAGGTTCCATCAAATACTGATCTAGCTAAAATAAATAAATAAATATTCTCGAACACTAAACACAACGCCTTCTAGTCCCAAACTAAGCAAAGCTTGTACGATGGAAACTAGATGGCTGATAGAATACATACATACATTTTTATTTTTTTTGAAAAACTTTCATAAGTTCTGCGTCAGGTTCATTATTGCCTTTAACACGCTAGTTTTAATAAAAATAGAAATGTAGTAGAGCCAATTCCAGCTTCGGCCACTTTCGGCGTTATTCGGCTCAATCGTGCTGCTGTAAAAACACGATGTTCCTGTGTCTCTCGCGTGTCGGGATTCGGAACTTTATAGTTCCATATATGGCTTTGTTTGTAGACGCCGACGACGCGTGACGGGTTGGATTCGTCATAAAAAGTTTCGGTTTTAGCACCAATGATTAGCCATAACTTAATTTTATTAATCATTTCGTCTGTTGGAAAGTTTGAATTTGAATTTTATTCTACCTAATGAGACGGGAGTATAAAGAATAATTTTTTTGTTTGTTATGATAAAAGTAATAGAACAAGGTGATAGCTCACCTGATGTTAAGTGGTAACTTCTGCCTATAACAATGCATTACCTGCATCACAGAGCAAGTCCAATGAGGACGTGCCCTGTAAGGCAATGCACTGCGTCCATCACTTTGAGACGTAAAGATCTTGAAGTCTCGTGTGCCTATATGTATAGGTGTTGAAAAAGCAAGAAAATATGCTACAAGCTCAGTTACCTACTTATTACGTATTTTCACAGTGAGATATTAAAACCATTGCATAGATATAGGTACTAATTTTGAAAAATAACAGCTGGGAAATTGGCCTCGCAGATAGTAAGTACCTACTACAGCGAAAACCAAATCAAAATAACTAGTAGTTCGCCCCAAACTGAGATCTCGTGATCGGTCAAGGGGTTGTAAATTTCGCTTCGCTCACTCGATCAATAATTACAAACTTATACTTATTATTATCTTCTACAGAACATATATTTTACAATTACCTACTACAATAATTAATTTTAATGCTTGTATTGTATCATAAAGAGACCTTAAAAATACCAGTGTCACGTCACGAACTCACGACACATGCGACAACTAAAAAGTATTTCACGTCCGCTGAAAATACCTTCACATTAAACAAAATGGCCGCCTTTTTTCTCTCAACTGGCCGTTAATTGAGATATTTGTTAAGCTGCGAAATTTTAATTGCATTAATAATTTTGAGCTAAAAGGGTTGACAAGAATGCCGATTAAATATTTTTCGGAAAAACATAACACTTAAATGTTGTTGTTGAATACATCTGTATTTTAATTTGTATAAAGTTATTGGCGCTAATTGATCGAGTGAGCGCAGCGAACGAAGATCTTAGTGACAACTTGGGCAAAAATGCTTTGTATGTTTGTATGTTTGTTCGTCGAGATCTTTTGAACCGCTTATCCGATCTTCACAGAATTTGGTAAGTATACGGAAAGTAGGTACTCTTAAGTTTTACTGGTTTGAAAAACAAAGTTAATCGGTCCAGGGGTTGGAAAGTTATAGGTTCCAAAGGGACTAAAAAAAAAGTCGTACCAAAATATCAAATGGGGCTTTGTTTCGACATTTATATTGTTGTACACGACATTATTTTTTTTATTCCGTTTGGACCCTCATATCTTTACAACCTCTTGACCGATCACGAGATCTCAGTTCGGGGCGAACTACAAGTACAAAGTTCCCAAAGCCAGAGTAATCAAATTAATCAGAACAAAATCCAAGAATCAATCGATATACGGTTTCCTACTAACCGCTGGCGCCAGCCCTCACAAATTGGTATAAATGTAACGCATAGACCTCGGTAATCCCATAATATCCCATAAAACGATCTTGCATGGCAGCCTGTGGCGCCCTATTGGGTGTTTTTAATGGAACTATGTCTGGTTTAGATGATATCGGGACAGACAAGAAACATTGTCTGTTATTGTTCACGCCTGTGGAAAGGAAAAATGTATGAAAATGGCTATAGCGTGGTACTTCCTTTTGGATCAACAGATAGGCCTTTTACCTATTGAAGATGATTTATACAGCGTCAGGAGGCAACCTATGCTACACTTAACAGGACACGTTAGTGCCTGGGACAATGTTTAGATGGAGTAGGCTTGCTCAGCACCTAAACCATCCTTGTAGCCTAGTCAGCCACTGCCACAGGAAAGACATCGTCAATGCGTAAGGAGCTGACAAATTTTTCGAAACGAAAAATCCATTGATGCACGGCCGAGAATCGAACCCACAAGTCTTTGTTTATGTACTTAAAGCTTTTTGTTGTGCTGTTATGTATGTATAGTGTGTCCGAAATAAATGTATTTTCTTTCTTTCTTCTTTCTTCCTTTAAAGCCTAAAAACTTTAATTCAAGCTGTCATTTTTCCCTAATAACATTTCGTCTATAATGCTCAGGTTTTCGATCTAAGTGGTCCACACCACCGAGCGATAAAACTTAATGCTAAGAAGTCTTCTAAGAATCCAGAACAGGCCGCTTCCCATCGGGCGGTCGGTTTATTTCCAAAAAGGACAACTTTATTACAACACATGTTAAGACACTACTAGAAATCCGTTCCGAAAAAGGCACGCTATAAACAAATTTGTAACAATCAGTGTGCCATAAAAACCAATCAGGAGGATTACCCTACAATGGGAACAAAGTTGGGTTTATTACCTAATTATTGCCATGATTTGTTTTCTCTAATGACTTCTCTGTTTCGTCGCCTACTCTACGCAACAGAGCTGTGATGCTCAAGCAATTTGAGTCTTATATCCAGAGCTTTAAAGATGATGGTTTGTTTTGAATATGGTGGTTTGATGGTTATGATTATCTAATTGGACCGGCTTTTGTCTCATGCCATGTGTTTGATCTGAATATCTGATTACTTGGGAGGGGTTTACAACTTAACACTTTAATTGATACGGATCGGAGGTTTTCTCTTGATCGTTTTATTCTGGTGATAAAAACATGTTCCAGTTACGGCTAGTTTTGTTATTTTTAACAAAATTACAAAAAAGTAAAAACATAAGTAGACAATAATTTTCCAAACATTTTAGTAGTGCTCGTGCCTTTCACTACCCCTAGTTCTTACATTTTTTCTTCAAGAAATGTAAATAAACGTTGCGTTACCCTGAATCATAGGGCGCGGGCGGTCCGCCCAACATAAACCGCCCTATCCACCCAACTCTTAATCTCACGTCCCTAATCTTACTGAATAATCTTATTATAGTTCCTACCTAAGCTATTCAGGGTGTAAGAAAACCTATACTTAATATTCTACATGACATTGAACATAAACATAAGTAGAAAACGAGTCCAAATATATGGGCATTACATTTCTAACTAATGATAAGGCATATGAGTACTCTTATACATTTTTAACGATTTCTGCTTCTTTTTTTCTGCTCTATAGCAACTGCAGAATGAAAACTTCACGGAGGCTGCCTTTCTCTTTTTCATTCAAAAATGTCTTTTGCACATATTTTGATAATGTCAACTGGCCATGCTCCCGATGTCATGCAATTTCCTTACTCTATGTTTGTAAATATTACCAAATGTTTTACAAAACACACAGTGCTAATTAGTTCGCACAATCGAACGGTATATATATCCCCAGGAGAGTATAATAACTCGTGGATATTAAATATTTGTGTGCGCGTTCTTTAGTTAAAGTTATTCGTTATTAGGGCTATCACATACACGGAATTAGCTACAAAGATTCTGCTAAAGAGAAGTCAAAGTCAAAGTCAAAGTCAAAAAGCTTTTATTCAATAAAATCTCACTGATCACTTTGAATCGTCATTACGTTTTGTATGATTAGGTATGATTACAATTTTTTTTTTTTATTGGATGAGTTGGAGCTAGTTCGTCCCAAGCTTGTTTGTCTTCTAAATAATCTGATATTTTATAGTATGCTTTTGAAATAAGTCTTTGTTTTATTACGTTTTTGAACTTGCCAATCGACAATTGAGACACATCACTTGGGATTTTGTTAAAGAAGCGTACACATTGCCCTTTGAAAGATTTACTAATTTTTGAGAGCCTAGTGGTGGGAACAGCGAGTTTGTCTTTGTTTCTAGTGTTAACATTATGATTATCACTTTTTTTGTTGAATAGATTTATATTTTTTTTAACATACAATAAGTTTTCATAGATGTACTGGCAAGGTACTGTCATTATATTTATTTCTTTAAACTTATTTCTTAGTGATTCTCTGGGACCCATGTTATAAATTGCACGAATAGCCCTCTTCTGCAACACAAATATGGTGTTTATATCTGCAGCACTCCCCCACAACAAAATGCCGTACGACATAATGCTATGAAAGTAGCTGAAGTAGACTAGTCTTGCGGTTTCCACATCTGTAAGGAAGCGGATCTTTTTGACTGCGTATGCCGCAGAACTAAGTCTCTTCGACAATTTATCTATGTGTGGGCCCCATTGCAGTTTATTATCTAGAGTTATGCCTAAAAATACTGTGGTGTCCACGAGATCTATATTAATTTCCTTGATTTTTACATTAGCATTTGTTTGTTTGACGTTTGGTAGAATAAACCGAATACATTTCGTTTTCTTTTCGTTTAGTAATAAATTGTTTACATTAAACCAGTTTACAACCTTAGAGATTGCATTATTTACATCGTCATAATTAGTTTGTAGTCGTTTCACTTTAAATACAAGTGAAGTGTCATCTGCAAACAGTACAATCTCATGATCGTTTCTAACTACTCGTGGTAGATCGTTAATGTAAATTAAAAACAAGAACGGTCCTAGTATTGATCCTTGTGGTACACCCATTTTTACCACTGACCCCGGAGAACGTTTTCCATTAACATCAACTCTTTGAATTCTGTTACTTAAGTAAGAATTAAGAAGTTCAAGAGCAACCCCTTTCACACCATAGTGGTTTAGTTCTTATATAGTACTTACTTACCACCTACCTTCTTAATATACGGAATATTTACTCTACAAGGATTAAAGTTTAACCATAACTACTAAGGTTTATCTAGCAATTAACCCCACATAGATATCGAGAGTAATTTTTTATTTAGTAAGTTACGTAGGTAATATTTTTGTAAATAAAATTCCTGCTTTTTGCCATGATTCTTTTATGTGAATTAGGAAATGAATATAATTAAAACCTTAGGAAAGTACTGAGGGCAAATACCTAGGATATTAATTCAGTCAACTGTTGTTAGGACTTATGAATGAGGTACCTATGTAAAGTGACAGCCCTTACCCCGAGTGAGTTACATCCCCGTCCGCGCCATATTTGTTTTAACTTTAACCACAATATATTACTCCTTACGAAGTTTAACCAATTTATTACTTTTGTTTGTTAAGTTAATTGTTAAATGGTTCGTTATCTTCACGCATATTTAATTTGGTATCGATCGGTTCATAAATAAAATAAAATAAATGAAATATTGTTTGATTGTGAAACATGTATCCGTTTGCAGTCGCCCGAAGCAAGTACCTTATGCTTCTTGGTAAGTACTTATTTGAAGTAATTTTTCATGATGATCATCGGACGAATGGCTTTTGTGACAGTTCAAAAACAGGGTGTTTTGAATGGGGATTTTGAGAAATAAAGTCTCCAAATAATTAGGTTTTACAATTATATGGGAAAACTACTAACCCTAAAGGTCCTAAGAAGTACTTTATTGGTTTTATATATTTTGCTTGGTAGAGGGCCTATCTTTAAAAATCTTGAATGAAAATACCTACCTTGAAAATTTAATCTTCAGAATTTTTTATTTTAGTCCGATTGGCACTTTATATTGGCACAAAGCAACGTTTCAATCAAATCTTTAAAAAATACTTATTGCCTGAACTAAAATACTAGGAGATAGGGCTTGTTTATTATTTGAAAAAAAAAAAAAAAATCTTCTCTTTATTTTCCACTTAGAAAATTAATAAACGAATGACTTTACTAATATTACAAAATTACGATTAATACATTATTAACAGTATTTTACAAAATACACATTAAATCAGAATCAGTATCTACTACCAAAATTAATTAATCGAAATAAAATTTATTTAATTAAAAAAACTAATGAACTTTAATTAATATTACAAATCAACTTTGTATGTTTTGCAATTAATATTCCTACCCATTAATTATCTCTGATGAAATATTTAATGGTCAAGACGATCTACATTATAGTTACATAGTTTCCTACAATGAATTTATTGATTAAAAACTATTTTTCAGTTATTCACTTTAAAAAAAAGTTATTGTACTGTCAGAGACATAGGTATTTATTAGTCTGCAAGATGTACAATAAAGAATTTTCATTCATTTATTAATTCACTCGCGAAGAATTAAATAGATTTAAACTGATTTTTTTTTCGGGTTTGAAAACCTCTCTAGGGCGATTGTAAATTCGATTATTTTGGGAAAAAAACACCGTCAGATATTTTACACAATCCTAGCCTACGGTCTAAATAAATGAAACGAACTTCCTAATCACATAAACATTACTAAACATATTCAGCTATCTACCCTGAGGCACAGAATAAATAGTAGAACCTAGAGTTTGACCACGCTGAGTCTGCAGAAATGAGCAATCCCAAAAAGATTTTGTTTACCTGTATCTTTCGTAGATAGGTTGTCAATTCGTGTTCGTGATACAATTGGTGTTTCCAAGTATAGATTTTAAAATTGTACCATAATTTTAGTGTTGCAGACTTATTATGGCCAGACTCTACGTTCTGCCTGAGGCTACAAACGAATTTAATTATTTCCAAAACAGGCCTGAGAGCATTTGCATAAAACAATATATTACAGTTTGAAATTAACCTCCGCTTCAACTCAATTAGGCTAAGCCGAACCGCATACTAAAAGGGTTTAATAACTTTGAGTGGACGTATTCAGTAGCAGGGGCTTGGGGCTTCATTCAACTAATAATTATAATTTCAACACCAGAGTCTGAGTTTTATTTTATTGATCGAAACGCATATCAAGAAGCGACTTGCGAGATATTTTGTATGAAAATCCGATAAGCGCCTCTAGCGGGAGATTTACAAACTATTTTTCTCCTTACAAAAACTGCGAGTTTCTCGATTCTCGCTTGTCGCAAATCAACTTAACAAGACGGGCTCTGGGGGGCAATCGTTATCTGAAAAAAACCTGCCAGGTTTAATAAATTAGTTTGATAATTATACACACAGTAGGTAGGTAAAATACAATCAACTGTACAAATTTATATATTTTACAATCAATATTTACAATATTGTAAATATTGTAAATACTGTATTAGTTGTAATTTTCTTTGTGAATAAAGTACATTTAAAATTGTAATAAATAAAAAATCAACTGTTATCATAATTATGTATATAATGTAAGATGCATGCAAAATTTAATTAAAATTTATTGTTCAAGAACTCGTCAATACTAGGTATAATAACATTTCAGGTAATTTTGGTTAGTGTATGTAGTGATGTGTTGTGTTGATGCGGGAGGGTTTAAGTATGTGTGCCCCATCGTTATAATAGTCCTGAGTCCATCAGCGTCTTTGGAAGTCTTTCAGTTAATTTACTTTTTACATACTTTAAGCTCATAAGCCAGGCAATCAATTAGTCAGTAGGTATATCAGTCAGCTCGTGATAGACATCCGACGCAAACAAATCGATGGTTTGACAAGGCTACCAACCACGAGTCCACGAAGCTAGTTTGAAGCAACTTTAAAACTTCAGTTACAAGTTAGTCTCAACAGTGTAGGTAGGTACCCTACATTGATCAGATATGCTCTGATTGAAGAATTTGTACAATTCTGTCCCCATATTGTAAGCTCTTTCCCTGCCCAGCATAATGTCAAGTGACGTAGCTACAGATATACGACAACAAGAAGCTTTTGACGGCAAAAAACGCGCTGAAACGCGCTAATCGCTAATGTCTCTATTTAATCACAGAATACCTAATGATTTAGTATAAGAACAGTTCTGAAACCTGCCTGGCTTAAACCTGGCAGGTTTTTATGAAAATGCTTATTGCTCCCTGTACCTAAACACATGCTTTCAATTCTTGAATGGCAATAATGACACGAAGATTATTGTCACACAACAGAGTTATTTTAAAGTTTGTAAACTTTTTTATTGAATTTTTTTATTTTTTATTTCTCAAATGTCATGACTCATGAAGCCACAGCCTTGTTTACACAAGTTAGGATGCCAGCATACTGGCTCCGTGTCCAACGGCCTAAAGTTATGAATTGATTGCTTTTTGAATGATATTTATTTTTAATTTATTATTTCCTATCTTAATTTTATGCTAATTGATTTGGCGAGTCCTAATGATTGAGTTTTAATGATTCCTGTCAATGAGATAAAGATCTCGAATGAAAGCGATTCTTATGAGATCTGAATGTTTTTACTAGAATAATGTTTTCAATTTTGATCGTTAATCGTAATTCGTTTGTTTTTAAAGAAAGAGTGAATTAAAGTAACGAGAGTAGCACAAACTAAGGGAGGCCTATTTGCCAATTCCACAAAAGGTTCGTACTAACATAATACACAGTATTTACCTAACTTTATAGGTACTTAGTAGTCAACGGCTAAATGCCAGTTCCACTAGCTAATAGATCCTCAGAACAAGTTTATTCTTTAGACAATATTTACTCATAAAGCAGATTGTGAGCCCTTTTAAACTGTATTTATCTTTATTTAGCATTTATTTTATTTTATTTATTAAAAAAAAATCACAGCTGTTAGAAATAATTATGACGGTAACGTTTTTATTACCTAGGTACTTCTTGCAGTTATCTTCTTGGCATGGCCTTTGCCAAGTCTTTTTTGGTTCTCTGAATTCAAACTTGCTTTTCGAATGATTATTGCCAAGATTTTCATTCAAGAAACTGCTGCGTCAATGGTAGGTCCTCTAGGTTTCACAGAGTATTCGAAGTAACCTGCTTTCTACCAGACCGTGGCCATAAAGTGGTTATTCCTCGAGGGTCTTATCGCCAGCATTAACAAATCTAACCAAACACGGCTGTAATTGGAATCGCTGGAGGCTCGTTATTTATGTGGCTATACATCAGTTAAACAAATAGGCTGCAAAGAGGTTTGATTCCAGACTGAAAATGGCATTGAGTGTAATCGACCGAGTATTACGTATAGTATGATCTGTGGTATTGCGTACCTATTATTTAATAGGGATGTATTGTAAGTAAGCACCCACATCGTCACAAATGAGTAAGTAGGTAAGTACCTATTGACTTACCGAAGTATTGAGAATAGCACTTACCTACCTACTGTTAAGTATTTCACTTCATGTTTGTATTGAAACAAATTTTTGGACGAAACAGCAATAGAAATATTATTAAAATTGAAGTTATTGTTTCGTCTCAGTGAGACGAGATACCAGTAGTCCGAAACTAGAATAACTCACTTTTAATCCAAATTTCGTCACCTAAATGAAAAATGCAGGGATATTTTTGATGAATAGCGTAATTTCTATCTCCGTTATGTTGTACTCGTAAATTAAAACATGTCGCATTCAGACAGGGTTATGTAAAGCAGTTGTGAAGTTTAACAAGTCGGTGCGCGGCAGTGTTGCGCAGCGTGACGTCGCGCCCACTCCTGCGCATGCAGCGAGAACCGCGCCACCTACCCGGTGTGACTGCTGTGCTAGGGTTGGAGGAAAATTACGTTTTCATCTATTTTTTGTAATTACTTATTAAGTGAGTAACTTCTGCATGAAAGACTTAATAAAAGAAATGAATAGAAAAAAAACTATGTACTTTAAGTATGTAAGTATTTTAAATTGAAGTAGAGAAGAGATCGATAAAAAACGACATTAAAAATAGAGTTGCAATTCCTGAAATATGGGGGTTGGATTTGGTTTTTTGCTAGATTCTAAAACGCCTGGGAGTGCCTAATAGTTCAGATATTCATTACAAAAGACATCAACGCGCTCTTCATATTTGTGCTTTTCTGAGTCTAATTTTATTTTCAAAATTACCAAACCGTTCCTTTCGTGTGTACTTGTACTTTTGCAGATACGTAGTATGTACCTTCGTACCTAATAAGAAGCTTTCTAATACCTATATATTTTAAAGACCATTTGTAGGTACCTAGATAGATTAGACCCACTCAGAATATTTTGCTTATCTGAAGTAACCCATACAGAAGACTACAACGCGCTCACAAAATATCTTTGTTACCAACAAATGCACATTTTTTTCTGAACAACTACTTACACCTATTTCTGGATTAATATCTCTCTGGTTAGGTTATGTACCTATTTATAATTGTTTGTTAGGCATTTATAAGTAGCTGAAAATAAAACTTCCAAATACGAATTGTCTAAACGAATGTTTGAAATAATAAGCTTTTTGACGACCCTGCTGTTATTGGCACAGTTGGCACTACAAAGTCTATAAGCTACAATTGAAATGAGGTTGTGTCTAATGTGGACACACTTCGCATAATAAAGTTAATTCAATAGTTCAGGCCCACGTACAGTGGGCATTGTCGAGACAGGGGACATCAAGGTGATTGGCTGGGTGACCAATTTTTCAGATTAAACCGAGTTATAAAAAAAATTGTAGTCTGTGGTTTTGGAAATCAAAGACAATATTTTTTTTGGTACGTCGTCGTCTTGAGAGTGAGTGCTCCAAATCGGACCACCATAGAAAAGCCCAACCAAATTCCAAGGTCATAAATATTGCTTATTTTGCGTATTTTTTTATTTTTCCAAGCAGGTACCTACCTTGCTACGTACACATACATCGCTAGTTTAGATTTTTTATTTATGTAAGTATCTGTGCTATCGAATTATACTCATCTAGGGTAATAAAATGCCATAGTGCAATAATAGTTAATACCTACCTAATAAAAGTAAGTAAGGTTTGAAGGGTAAGGGTGCCGGTGTAATTACAGGCACATGAGACTTCAAGATCTTTACGTCTCAGAGTGATGGACGCAATGCATTGCCTTACAGGGCACGTCCTCATTGGACTTGCTCTGTGAGGTAATGCATTGTTATAGGCAGAAGTTACTACTTAACATCAGGTGAGCTATCAGCTTGTTCCATTACTTATATTATATCATTTAAAAAAAAAGGATTTTTTGCAGTTATATAAATTCATGGATACTCTGCTCTCCAACTGAGTTTCATCGTAATACGACAAGATAGTCCCGTCTCTATATCACAAAGGACATCTCCCCAATGAATAAGCAATTTTGTACCAGACAGCTCGCAAATTGACGACGTTATACGATAGAGGAGATGGGCAACACTGACCTGAGACAATTTAAACGGCTGGATTTCTGTGGCACATTACCTATATATTATGCTACAATTTATTAGGTATATTATAAACTTAGTAAGAGGTACCTATGTTCAAAAATAGTTGGCAACTTTTTTATCTGCTTAGGTAACCTAAAACTAATAATGAATTGAGATTTAAAAAAAATAATATAAGCTGCGAAAAACAGTTTACCTAACTTGCTATTTCACCTCTACCGGCTCTAAAAGTGTAAAAATAGTTGAAACCTAAGCCACAATAATATGATAAATTTTAAAATTAGGTACCTAAGTACCTACTTTACTTAATGTTATTCTAGTATTTTACCTAGGTACGGTACCTACCCAGTTTTTTCTATGTCACTTTGAGTTAAACAGTTATTGCCCAGCTTCCCTTACCTATCGTACAGCCATTAATTTCAAACTTTATCGTGCTTATATTATTAAAACTCCTTTTTTGATTACACAAGTGATATTATGCAACTTGTAAAACAATTATTACATTGGAATTTATAGGATGCGATAATAATAATTGATGGCGAATTGGATTGGACTATTCTTCCTTCTTGCGTTGTTGGTGGTCAGCAAAAGTTATTATAATTTTGTGTTTACATAAATTTCTAGCATTTGCCTGTACACCACCTACCTCTAGCTAAATTATCTTATCTCTTAGGTGTGTAGGTAGGTACGTACCTTAACTTAAAAAAAAGAAAATAAGACTCTTTATTGCATTGCACACAATTTCTCATTCTCATGGTCCCCTCGCCCCTCGTTGAACCTTCTAATCTAAACCCTTACAACCTAGCCTCTAGTTAGCAATTTTCTGCTCGATTTACCGCCAAAATGTCTATGGCCCATTACAAAGCTCACGTCACGCCATGCCATGGGGCCATAGACAATTAAAAAACAAAGTATAAACGCATTCTATTTTCAAATGCCCTTCTTTGTGTGCGTCTAATTAATTAGTCGTAAACAAGAACGATGATTTTCTGAAAAGTAAATAGAACGCGGGCGTAAAATTAACAATGTTGATTTTATACCTTTTTTATGGTGGATGGATGGATTTCGAGCGATCGATCCGCTTTGTAACAATAGCGGTGCTTCCTTTCTTTTGTTGATTCAATTTAATCGTCCCAGGCGGAAACTGTCGGCTGTGTTTGATCAAAAATAATTATCTAGTTGATGCCCTATAAAAAGGCTTTACCAAAGTGATTGGATAAAGGAATTGGTTACGAAAATCTACTATAGACTACTCACACCGTCATCATCACTGTAGTAAGTACCTACTTAGGACAGGACCTACCTACGTAGGTAGGTACACATAAAGGCTAGGTAGATAGGCAGGTACTTGCCAGAAGCCTTTGGTAAAGTAAAGGCTTGACTACCTACTCAAGGCACATTCCCTTAGCGTAGCGCCTGAATCCGCCTGTAGAGAAACCTCTATATTTTTTTAATTCGAGGGTTAGACATAGAACCTTCTGCACATGCTAACAAAGTCTCATTTTGTCCATTTATTCTAAAAACCTGGTAATCACCAGAACACATTTATTAAAATTAAACAAGCCGGCGCGGCGCCATCCAAGGGCGTGGTTGCCACTACTTGCCAGTCAGCGTCTGCCGATTACCCTTCCACGCCCTGTTGTACTAAATCATATCCCAGAAAGTGCGTGGAGGATGGCTGGTAGTCTCTTGCCGACCCTATGACTGCTGGGTGCTTTGCCTAATTTGCTTAGGGGTTGGTGGCAGTGTTGCTAGGACACTTGACAAATTTAATGTGGGTAGGGTAGATAAGTAGGATTGACCATGGGCCTACCTATTGACCATGGGCACCTGAGTAACAGATTATCTTAATTTGTAAGGTAACTATACCTAGTTAACTTAGAAATTAGATAATCTGTTACTAGGTACCTACCCCTAATCTTGATTAGCTAGGTATAAAGCCAAGTACCCACATATTCCCCTGCCATACACACATTTGAAAGAGATACCTATGTAGAAAAACACATAATCCCTCTCGCACAATTCACACCGTACTATTTCAAATGTTTCAAAGTACAAACAGTAATTATCAATATATATAAAACTCTTTTGAAGCTGACAGAGAATCAACGCACAGCCTAAACTATAAGTCCTAGAGGTATGACATTTTTAGGGTAGTATCCTTATATAGTGTAGAGGTGCACTAAGAAAGGAATTTTGAAACGTCAAACTCTAAAGGGTTGAACGCGAGCAACGCCGCGGGCGACGGCTAGTTATATATATAAAGTTGATTTGCCTCTGACTGTACAAGCTATGTTCATTGAGCTGCGTCTAAACATAATCACTACAAACAGCTGTAACGTCGTCTTTTTGTACGTCACATTGTTACTTCGTAAATCAAACTTCAGAGTTCATTTAAGACAATAGCTCTATTCGGAATAATAAATACATTTCTCTAATTAATATCCATTTACAATATCTCATAGGTTAACCACCCAATGCTCCTTCTTCTTATTTTTAGGTTGTCATTCAGACTACTGTCACGCAGGTGACAGTTGACATTTATGACAACGTCATGTATACATGCAATAATATTCTTTACAGTCGGCCATCCTACTTAGAACGAGTCTCTTCGTTCGATTCAATCGAGAGTACCTGCCATAAATACATAACAATACAAATATTTGCACAAATACAAATTAATTTGTTCACAATTCACAATAAATCTATTTTGCACTAATACATATTAACTAATTAATATATCCACATTAAGGACATCATTCATAATACTAATTTTTAAACATACATTTTCTGATATATTTCTAATCCAGCAATTATGCTAAGTTTTCTTATTTATTTATAATATCACTTTATGAAATTTTTAGTTAGTGTTAAAGTTTATTTTAGGCTAACATGCAGTTTTCTTATATCTATCAAAATTAGCGTCATTAATCAAGATTAGAACTGCGACTATCTCAAGCTTGGCGGCAAGGTCGTATGCCGGTCATGCCTTCACTTAATCGTGGAATGGGCGGCAAGGTCGTATGCCAGTCTTGCCCTCCCTCGATCATCAATTGGGCGGCAAGGTCGTATGCCAGTCATGCCCTCACTTATCGTCAAATTGGGCGGCAAGGTCATATGCCAGTCATGCCCTCACTTAATCGTCAATTGGGCGGCAAGGTCGTATGCCAGTCATGCCCTCACTTATGGTCAAATTGGGCAGCAAGGTCATATGCTAGTCATGCCCTCACTTAATCGTCAATTGGGCGGCAAGGTCGTATGCCAGTCATGCCCTCACTTAATCGTCAATTGGGCGGCAAGGTCGTATGCCAGTCATGCCCTCACTTAATTATCAATTAGGCGGCAAGTTCGTATGCCAGTCATGTTCTCACTTAATAATCAAATTTGGGTGGCAAGTTCGTATGCCAGTCATGTCGTCAATCAATCCTAGATTGGATGGCAAGTTCGTATGCCAGTCATGTCGTCAGTCAATCATAGATTGGGTGGCAAGTTCGTATGCCAGTCAAGTCGTCAGTTAATCATACCTGAGCGGCAAGTTCGTATGCCAGTCATGCTCCCCAGTCACAACTGTTTTGACGACTGTGACTTCTGCTGTACCGTGCGTGACACAGCTCGGTGACTCACTGCTCACTGCCTCGACTGCTTCGTCACTCTTTCAATTTCTGCTGGTGCGGCTGCAACAGCTACAGCGGTGGCTGTGGCTACCACTGCATCGTGTCTTCCCTCTGTAGCCATTGCAACGACTGCTGCTACGGCTTAGTCATGCTTTCTGTCAATTTCTGCTGGTGCGGCTGCATCAGCTACAGTGCCGGCTGTAACTGCGGCGACTGTGACTATCACTGCATCGTGTTTTCACTCTGTAGCAACTGTAACGGCTACAGCTCCGACTGCGCCGATCACTGACTTTTCACTTTGTCACTTATCCTGGAACTCAAAACATGACGTTAAATTCGTAATTTTTAAGTCCAGTTCACTTGATAACTTTAGTTTTCTCTATTAGGGATCATATGTTCTAGTGCGTCTTGGACAAAGTATTCACCTGCTTAACATTAGCAGGTCGAGTAGCTATTCAAATGAGTAGGCAAAATCAATTGTTTAGTTTAATATATACTTTTCTCCTCCTACTCTACCTCTTTCGAGCTAAGATGCTAGTCAATATTATTTTGTATTGAAATACTGTTTTCGCTAGTAGTGCAATATTATCTATCGTATAAAACAATTAGTAGGTACAACGTGTACATGTAGTACAAATAATCATATCATGTATAGTCAGCATTATCAGAATTTCGAAATTGTGTCCACAACTCATATTTTCTATTGTTCTTCTTGGATAATTTTGTCTTATTTTCCAAATCTCTCTTTGTCTTATCATCGTTATAATAATATTATAGTCTTTTATTTTCCAAATCATTCTCTGCCTCATCACCGCATTAATCAATAATATATTATAGATCTCAAAAATGAAATAACCAGGATGTGGAGACTTGAAAGGTCTGTCTCCATCATTCCGATAGTCCTTTCCTCAAGCGGTGTTATCCCTAAGCAACTATTTCTATCACTCGCCCTTCTTGATTTGCCGAAACATACCTTTGCACTTCTACAAAAAGCAGTTATCCTTAACACCTGCAGAATCATCCGTAAGTTTTACCTTACTTTTAGTTTTACTCTTTATCATCAGAACTCTCTGTTGATGTCCAATTAGTAACTTCCAGTTCTCAAGAACATCCACCTGGATTTAATGATGCGCACTTGAACTTTAAGTTGAGTTGATGAAAATCTAAACTCAATAATAATAATGCATTTAATTTCTAAATCTCTTTTTGACTCATCATCATCATCATTATTATATTAACATTCCTTATCCGTGCCCCATCGTTGGGTATCGTGAATCTGTGCAAGGAAATTTCAATTTGTGTTTTCCATCTACCACGGTCTCCGGCTTGATGGATCGCGACGTTGACTGGGGTTTTTAGCTGTTCAGACACCTGATCAGACCAGTGTTTTGGGCTCCTCCCTCTTCTTTAGTAACCTCTACTAAAGTGCTCGATGTAAAGTATTCGCTGGATGCAAATAAAAGACTGACGCTTAGTGCGTTTCAACTTAAGTTCTTTCAGAATGGAGACGTTGATTGTTTTGGCTGTCCATGAGATCCTCAGGAGCCGTCTCTAGCGGCATCATATCTAGCGGCATCACATCCAGAACGCATCGATTCACTTGCGTTAAGTGGTTTTCATGGTCCATGTTTCAGTGCCGTAAAGAGAATTGGAGAAAACCAGCGTGCACACTATGTGAACTTCGTGAACTCGTTCATCGTATCATATTATGTAACAATAGTAATAATGCCTTATATTGCCTAATATCTCCCTTAAGCGTATTAGTTCCTACATATTGAAATGATTTATAAACTATGTTAGTATTTTCTTCCAGCTTCTGAGATATAGATCTCTCTTTGGGTGTAGATCTCCTGCATCTTTTCCCACTATCCTCTAGCTGATCCAGCCTTTCTCAACAATTTGCTAAAGCTTAGTTTTTTTTTTTGTCTCATTAAATCGCTCATTAATAGCACTTCGTGATTTTTTTTCAATCAATCATTTATTCACAGAGATTCATTTTATGTCATTAAATTACATGATCTTATGCAATAAACGGCTCAACACATTCTGTTTTTTTTTTATATGCTCCTTTTCATTGCTCGTATGGACTTTGTTTTGTTTACGTACATTTTGTAGGTATTTTAAAGCTTTCTCTGCAAAAGTTACACTTTACGCTCTTTTTTCCATACAAACACTAAATGATGATTACTTCACTGTTTGGAATCGTTAGGCCATCTACCCTGGCTCAGAGCCATATTTTAACAAAATATAATTTGAAAGTTACGATCTTCAAAAACAAAAAAATTTTATTCGCTCAACGCTTTTCAGCGGCAATCAGCACCGTTATATTGATGGGAGTATTTTGTACTCTATACTACTCATACCTGAGTCTAGCCCACTCTCGCATAAATAGTAAGTATACAAATTGCCTGAAAAGTGTTCCCTTAAGTGCACGAATCATTTCCTCGAATTCTTCAAGTTTTCTAATAGTAACATGGTAACATTATGCTATTGCATGCTTTACTACAAGGCTATTATTATAAGGAGCCTGTTGAATTCCCCGTATTTGCTGTATACCTGTTCTAAAGCTTGTATATCATCAGTTTTATTTTTATATGAATATTACGTCTGAAGTAGGTACATCATTTCTCAGGTACGGACTCTGTGTGTGTATTTTCATCTTATATAGGTAGGTAATATGATTGAATAGTTTGATAGCTTCATTATTAAACCCATCAGATTCAAGACTTATTCCAGGTTTTAAGTTTTTAATTTCATTGAGTACCTCCAGTTCGCTTATTGATTCAATTGTGCTGCAGTTCGGTGTTGTCTTTACTACTTTTCCTGTATAGCTCTTGGTAGGAAGGTGCTGCATGCCCAATCTCAATTAAATCTATCTATCTCTCTCACACATCAATAAATGAAGTTGTATGTAGGGTTCATTTTTTTTAAAATTGGTTATTTGATAGTTCCGGATTTTATAAGGTTTTCGTTTGTTTATCTGGTTGTCACATTTTATCCTTAATCGCTTAGCTCCATTCTAGTTGTTTTGTCCCTTTTATTTTGTTTAATACTCATTAGCTCTGTTTTTCTTTTATTGGTTTTCTGTACCTTCACTTATTATTATCATTTTACCTTTATTTTTGCTTTAATGCAATTGTCGTAGTATTCTTTTATACTCGAATACTCAGGTGGTTCGCATTATCAGTGTTATTCAAATTGAAATTAAAGTGTGATTTCCCCCTCTAAAAAGCTTATTTTATGCACTGAAAACAGTCGATAAATAACACTTTTAATCACTTTTTGTTTTTGAATTTAGAACACATCAATATATTCGACTTTCATCTCAATGCTATACGTACACAACCTTCTAACGCAAAATACTCGACACAAACTCCTTGCGCAAATAACTCCTCGAGATTTGATTGGTCGACATTTTCGGTAAGCATTCAATGTGTATTTTCTCTTAATCTTTCTTTAGGTCGTAGTCATGGTATAAAGTAGAGTATAAATGTGGATAAAATGGATTACTTAAGTTACAATTACTTCACTTACAATTACTTCATATCAAGAGCCATGAATCGCTCGCGTCGCTCTTTAAATCACATGATTCGCTCGTAATTCAATTATTATGAATCACTACAAAGGTTGTCTGGAAGAAATCGCTTCGTAGAGATAAGACCGTTCATTGTACGTAATATTGCAATCTTATTTTATTTTTATTTTTTTGGTATAAGCTGTCAATAGGGTACATAATAAAGTATTTCATTCATTCAGTCATTCACTTTCTGCGGTCGTCATTCAGTCGTTAGAATCCTTCACTTGGTCGTGATTCATCTATAGACATCGCGTTAAACCCGTCCTTTATTCACTAATGGTTAATATACTAGTTTCGATTTTTTTTTTTCGTCATAATTTAAATTCGCTCTGTAAGGTTGAATACTCTCTAATAAATTTTCACTGTATTTAGTTTTAAATTTCTATAAATGTCACTTACGTTTTAATCTCTTCATACTTTGAATAATATCCCTTTCTTTTTTTTTCACTCGCTCAATTCTATGTTTGCATGTAGTCTGTCATCTTTCATCGGTTTTTTATTAAATAAAAATGTGCCTCTATACTTGTTATCAGTGTATAATATGTTAATGACACTTAAACAAATCACTTCCGACCATTTCTATGTTTCCCAAGGTTAAGTTTATAGCATTTATGTCAAATATTTTATCACTTTATAGCACCTATAGTGCTTTTTATGATTGCCACTGCATATCAGATTTTGATACAAACATCAGTACTTCAAAATTATGAAAATGGTCAATCGCAATAATTAATTTTATGTAAATTGGAAATAAAAAGCTCAGAGTTGTCACTCTAGCACTCTGATATCAAAGCTCTCAACTATGTCACCTATCATACTTATTTCATTTTAATTTGTATCCTGCCACATAACACTCTTGCCCAAAATCCAAGCTCTTTAGTTATGTTACCATAACACTCATGCTCGATATCAGTGCTCTTGAGTTATGTCGCAAAATACTCTCATGGGAGCTCTAACATTCTCATATTCTTATTGAAAAATGTACCTTTTATTAATGGTTACCATGGAGATTCACTTTCCTGTAGTATGTAGTAGGTACATCTCAACTCCTGGCAGCCGGTCGCTGTGGCTGTATGCGATAAGGCAGCTACAAGTCACAATTCACTTAGTCATCTCTGAGTCTGAGGATGTATCTCACTCCTCTCGTCATCTAGAACTTCATCCAGCCGTACTGATGGTTTGTCTGCAACTCAACAACAATATTTTCTATGTAATTGTTCAGTAGTCAATGTGTGGTGTACATAGTGATATGTACATAATCATATTCTCGACTTCAGTAGGTAAATACCTACTCATTTCAAGCTCAAAGTCAAAAAGCTTTTATTCAATAATTTGATGATCACTTTGAATCGTCTTTAGGTTTTGTATGATTACTGCAATAGGTAAGTACCTACCTATAATTGTGTATCGACTATCACTACAATTCATAACTCAGAATAAAGTTTGGTCATCCGAGATGAGATTAACGTGAGGTTTTCACTAGGTTTTCACAGGTTTTCACTAAAACATTACCTTCGATGGCGACATGGGCATTGGAAAAACTTTATATTTTTTTTTCCATCTTTCCACTTCTGAGCTGTAACGTCGTCTTTTTGTACGTCACATTGTTACTTCGTAAATCAAACTTCAGAGTTCATTTAAGACAATAGCTCTATTCGGAATAATAAATACATTTCTCTAATTAATATCCATTTACAATATCTCATAGGTTAACCACCCAATGCTCCTTCTTCTTATTTTTAGGTTGTCATTCAGACTACTGTCACGCAGGTGACAGTTGACATTTATGACAACGTCATGTATACATGCAATAATATTCTTTACACATCATACTCAGGATTACTCGCAACTTTTTAATGAATTAGCATTTTACTCGTGTTTAGGGTCTTCCACAAATAGATTGTGTAAAAACGATTACCCAACTAATATTAGTTATTTAAAATGGAATTTGCAGTTCCTGAACTCTTATAACTAAGTATAACCTAGAGATAGATGGCTTATAAGAAATCGTGTTTTCGGTTTCGGGAAGGTTTTTTACTATGTAGGAACATATGTGTATGTATGTACTCATATTTATTACCTAGATAAGTTTGATAAAAAGAAAGTTACGGGATGTTGTACCTAGGTAGTATCCGAATAAAAAGACTAATTTCGAAAATGTATATATTTATTTATCTACATATAAACACAGTGTACGAGAATATTGCTACATCACTCTTACATCTAGGAGACCAGTGCATTACACAAATTACTTAGAAAAAGAAGAAAAAACTCCATCCATAGTCTTTGGCACATTATCTTTGAATAAGACAAAGACTCGCTCAGTTCTTTCTATACAATCATTATTTACAATATACTGCGACAATAATGCAGAGATTGTACCTAGAAACTGGGATTTCAAATATTTGAGATGGGATAACTATTATCCTTCGCTAACAACAACTTTTCTATAGTAGAATCACTAATCAATCATTTTTACATCATAGCAATTTTGTTCAAACGTGTAAGAAACAATATTCATGATGACCCTAAATTAGTGTCACTGGTACCATTGGTGGTACTATGCATACAAAGTTGTGTCACTTTGTGCCATCAATGCTGCCGCGCAAATCATAATCACAGTAAGTCGGGTTTTTGGCGGTATTGAGTTAGATACATGTTCGGAATCCTTGAAACGAGATCTACATTTCTGTATACTCAGATTATCGAAATTCGACCCAGAACCTCGTGTTTCAATAAGCATAATCACAGTAAGTCCCGTTTAGAAGAATGATTTACTTGTCATAATTACAGGATGTAGACATACGTTTCTATTTACCATGGATTTTCAATAATTTGAAACTATTTCCCAACCATTTCTGCAGTAACACGTCTTGCCTTTAATATGTTTGGTAAAAGGAATTTTATTTAAAAAAATATATATAGCATAATCGCAGTAAGCAGACTTACTGTATTTATGCCTTGGGCCACCCAAAAAATGATCTGAATAATACATAGCATAATTATAGTAGGTATACTTACTGTACTTATTATTAAAGCCGTGAATTAATTATTTGCAATTACCTGGCCATGGTATTGTCACCGTATAACAACTTACTGTATTTATGCGTAACTTTGGCGTAGTTCTACCTAGAGCAAATGCAATAAATGCTAAAGAAAACTGAATAGCGGGGAGAGGGTGTGCTAAGAGGTAATCAAATCGCTGGCAGTCGGGGAGTAGAACGTGTGCGGTAATAATTATTTGTTTTATTTGTCTCTAAATGAGGTAAAGTCTAACACAAAATTATGAAAAAAAAAAACGTTACAAGTTAAATAAATTTTCAATCATTTACTTTTCAGACTCCGTTAGATATATTAAACGTAAATTGGCCTAAATATTGACGCTTTTATTTTTTTACTCTTGCAAACAATTTTAATAGCTATTTAAGATGTGTATTAAAAAATAGGGCATTTTATTATTAAAATCAATAAATAAAAAAAAGCTAAATCTTTTCTAGAATTTGCAAGCAATAACATAAATTAGAATTGATCAATTTAAGTAACCACAGTAGTTAATAGCCAGTTGACCAGATACATTATCTGGTGCCGACCTGGACGTAAGCGTCAGTCAGTACAGAAACGCAACTCTTTGTAGAGCACGCAGTTAGTATTCTACTGTATGGCTTACATTTACGCACACAATACTTTAATTAATAAGTCCCAAACTAAGCAAAGCTTGTAATACGAACTAGATTGCTGATATAATACTTATACATATATTTTTTGTAAGTACATAGGTACTAATAATACATAGCAACACCCGACACAGAACAAACGTCCATATTTGCCACACAAATGCTTGCTCTCGGTGGTCGGTGCTCTCGGTGGTCCTAGCAGCGCTACCAGGTTCAATTTAAATCAAACTTTGATACATTAATGCACTAAAAATATACTACATAAGCACTCTGTAAAAAATTTTACTCTAGAGTGATGACAAAAATTCGTGGCTCTGATCAAAAAGAATTATATGGGACTAAGGTAGATAATTAACAGAACATTCACACAAACCGGAAGAAATGGCGTTGAAAGATCGACAGAAGTCAATGGGTAAAGAAAACACCTAAAAGCATGCATGACTTAAGTACCTCCGAGAAGAATCCTCAGAATCCTTTTTTGAAGTCGGTTAATTATAAAAAAAAATTATACACTTAGTGTTATCTCTATTTTGTGACATTTTATTTCATAACCTTAGGATGAGGTAACACCTTAGGTATTAATATGCTTATTGTAACAAATGTTTTTAATATTTTTTTTACCCTACTTGACTATTAGATTATAACTTATAGATTATATATTTTTATAATACATAAGCTATGTCACTGCTAAGTTTCATCAAAATCCGACCAGTAGTTTTTACGTGAAAGAGAAACAAACATAAATCCACACTCATAAACTTTCACATTTGTGATGTGATTTTTTTGATAGTATTTTAATTTTGAATGCAGTAAGTCACTAAGAAAATGAAGTAAATTTTGCACCCTTCCTTAATATTAAGCTTACTCACTTAGCATAATCACAGTAAGTCTCTCTCCCCAATCATATTCACAGTAAGTCACATACTTACTGTATTTATGCTAAGTAAACATATTTTTCTAATAATTTAGATAAAGTAAATTTAATCGCACTTGGCAAACAAAAAACATTTTGATAATTCCTCATACATCGGGAGTAGCGGCAAAAAGTATAAAAAAAACTTTGATCGCCGTTTACTCAAAAGTGAAAAATCCGACTTACTGTGATTATGATTTGCGCGGCAGAATGGTACTACTGACTTATCGGCGAAATCTGTTATTTATGAACATTGGTACGTAACTAAAGAAAAATTGTTCTTGTTTTAGAAAAAATCCCAACTCATAGCTAAATAGGCAAAAAATACATCGCAAAGATTTTTACGTAATATCAATGCTTTTAAAATCTAAATAATTCAAGAGATAACTAAAAATATAAACAATATATACGTAGCATTCGTAAAACTTAAAATAAAGAATATAATAGGCGAAATCATTTATGATCGAGTTTGTCGAACAAAAAGCAACTTATTCATTACCTATATCCATTACAAAAAGCTCTCAACATTCACGTAAGAATATATTATACATCAATGTGACTTTATAATTATTAATAATCAAGTGACTAATAATTTAAATGGTGACGAGACAAAACCTTATTCTAAATAATAATAATAAATTGAGTATTGAGAATTCCATTTAGAATTCGGTGGTAAAATAGAGATATGTTATTAATAATGTATTTTAATAATAATATTTACAATAATCGAGGATTTATGGAAAAGGCCGACATCCACTGCAGCACAGATTTTTTTCCCGTCAATGGAAACAAATCCAGCCATCAAAAATCAAAATATTAGAGGGCAATACTCTTCATAAAAGCTAATAGAAATATCATCGGAATTTTGTTAGTACTACAGTGTCCCGTTAAGTGTAGGCATAGGTTGCCTCCTGACGCTGTATAAATCATCTTCAATAGATGTAAAGGCCTATTATTATTACATATTTGTTAGTACGAGTACTCGTATATCTTAAATGTCACAAAATGGTAGCCAAATTGACTTCAACAGAATCCCAATATTTTTTTACTACATTTTATCTCCGATAATATTCAGGTTTGAGGATTATTTCTAATTAGGACGGGATTTTATTTTAACCCCTGACGTGTTGAAGTAGATGTCAACCTTTAAATTTAATAATTCCAAATAATTAAGTACATCTCACAGCTATTCCGTACATAAGTAGGTATCGTTAATTACACAGCCCAAATATGGTACATACAATCACATTATTATCAAGTCCATTTTCACTCCATTTGAGCCCGCATGATACTCATGAAAATAGTTTTTTTGTAACCATAACAGCTTACTTGTAAATCTACTCGAGTATAATTAAATGCTACTTTTTGCTACTTAGGAGAATTTGAATTGACTTTACAGCCGATCTAGTAATAATGTCACTCTTTTTTACCAAATATGTGCGAGGAAAAATTCACTAATAGTAACACTTCACGTGAAGTGGAAGTGATACTAAGTGTTTTTTATCCTCGCACACCATTCATCTGCTTTCCACATTACTAGTAGAAACGCTTAGGATAGTATGCTGATTTATTGCTTAAGCACTCGATCCGGACTCAAGTATAGATTTTTGTATGAAAATCTCTACTCAAAACTACGCTTGAGTAACGATCTCTTTATCAGCATACGGGCCTTAGTGTAAGGCATGTGTAGACATTTTCAATATTAGAGCAGTCTAGGTTCACCAATAAGAAAACTCTATTTACATCATATCGATGGATGCATTTACCATCATCTATCTATCTCTCAGAGTTCTGTACCGAACAGGGGGTCAATCGCGCTAAGTTGTAACGGCTCACCGGTCACTGTTACTGCCACGTTATGGCCGATTTTCACAGTGAAAATCGGCCGTAGCGTAGGAGTAACAGTGACCGGTGAGCCGTTATAACTTAGCGCGATTGACCCCTGGTAAACTAAAAAAAATTTTTTTTTTAATTAGGTGCAAAGATAGTCTACAAAGACAGCATGCTGATACTTCCAAATGTACCTATTATGTACGTTTTAATTATCAAAATAATTTTTATCAGTTTTTTTCGTGAAATCATGTTAAAAACGTTTCATTTACTTTTTACACAATGGTGCTAAAAATAAAATGAAATTCACAAGTATTTTGACTATCAAGAGCACAATCAAGTACTTACCTAAGTAGATACTTTGACTATCAAGAGCACAATCAAGTAACTACTTTGACTATCAAGAGCACAATCAAATCCTTGAATTTAAAAAAGACGATGCACTTTACTAAGGGCAGAATGAGTTAACAACGCTTAGGTGCCTATAACTTGTGTAAACGTCGATTAGAAAAATTTACTAGTAAATTCGTGTTTTGTGCAGTGTTTGAAAGCACCTTAGAATGTGATGTCACTACTTAGTATATCTATTCTCTACGAAGTAAAAATTTTTCAACTGCCAATAACAATTAATTGTGTATATATTTACGGGAAATCCAATTTTTAAGTTCACTAGTTGAAAATAATTTGAATAAGGCCTATTTCACCATAGCATGGTTACGTTATCCGCCAGTTATATATATATCCCCGTCTCTACTTACCTACTCTAGTCAAAAGTCAAAGATGGTTTTTTTTTATCTGACAGATAGTTACTCAGAGATGGTGAAACCGGCCCTAAGTTACATATTTATTAATTATAAGAATACCTACTCTTGACCCAATTTAAGAGCAGAAGCAAGTATTTTATTTGAGTATTAATGTAACACAATCCATATCATGACGAAAATTTTTACTCACTCAATGAGTCACAGAAACGATTAATTATTTTTTGGTATTGGTAGCAAATAAAATCACTTACACCAAATTTTGAAACGCATACAAACGCGACATATCTTATGAAAAACTTGCAATCAGAGTTTAGTTTGTATTCCCATTTAAACTTCCTTAAAACCAACTACAAGACTAGCTTAATTTTACCTATGATGAAATTCCTACATTTAAATTACAAATATGTATGAAAATTGATGAATAATTATTGAAAATTCGGTGGAAATAGGCACCGGATGGACTACATATGTTACATCTAAAGGACAATCACTTACACAGGTTTCATATCATAATATGGCATCTAACTTTGAATCAATTGGTCACACATTCAGACTATCAAGTATCTAATTCACTATCCCAGTCACTTGTATCTTAAAAATCGTTGTTTATTTAAAACATCTACAATAGAAAGTTAATGAATCAACGTCCCAGGAGTTAATTTTTAATGTAACCCTAAAAACTACCAGCACCCTTATCGCGAAGTGAAAATGGTAATAGAGTTCAAAACTTTGGATTTTTTTTTTTTTAATATTTGATTAGTTGTTAAACTGATGTCCAAAGTTTTAAACTCCATTACCGTTGTCACTTCGTGATAAGGATGCTGGACAAGATAACATTATAAACAAGTTACATCCTAATTAGGGAGTACAATTTTTTTTATAGGGTTACCCTATACAAGACACCAGAAGGTCACCGAAAATGACTACATTAAAAAATGTATTCTTTATTTAAGAATAACTACAATACACAATCGTGTGAAAAGGATAAAAAAGCCCCTGACGCTCCAGAAATTAATGGTAAATATTCATACTAGTGTCAGTGACACGATGAATAAAATGTCAGTATATTCACTGATCATGAGGAAGTAGGGAATTGTCCAATACACTTTCACTGTCTAGTCGTACATAGAATTCCGAACCGAAATTGTAAACAGAAAAAAACCGATCTTCTTTGCAAAGTCGTTCGTTTTTAGCTCCATAGGTTCTAACCTAATCTTGACTGTTTTAATATTGAACACTAAATTATTGCAGATCCCTTCTTATAAACGGAGACAACAAGGACTTTGGGCCTTACTTATGACAGACAAATAGTTAAACAGTTGAATCAAAGTCTAGCTCTGTCACTGTTTGACATTACCTGTTAGTAGGTGACAGCAATAATTTAAACAGCTGAATAAAGTTATGCAGAGATGGTAAGTAAGGGGGTATATTTTTAGCACTGCCTCAACACCATTTTTTCCACGTAATTATCTAAAAGACATTTTCTCTACATTATCTGTCCAATTTCTAAACTGCAATATTTCTATTACATTTTCGGTTCGGTTCTACACGACTTAAGTTCATTGCCGTTCAAAGCGACAGCGCTGACTGAGGCGCAAGCGCCAACTGATGCTAGGTAGCGTGAGTGGGCGTGGCCACAGCGGAGTGGGGAGAGCTGCGAAGTGTTGAATGACGTCGCAATAGCTCTGTCACTGTTATTGCGACTTGCACTGTGCCTTTACCTTCCAGGACGTCGGCGGCGCAGCACATGAGTTTCTGCAAGCAAGTTTGTATTAGTGGCGACGAGGTTTTCAAGCTACTCGCTTCAGATTGTTTTACTGACCCATAAAAGACTATAAGTGTACCAAAACGTTCTATAAAAATCTAAATTTAAAAAGTTGAATACCTATATCTACCTATTCAGAAACAGTAAATATTATTCCGGGATATATAAAAAGAGCAATAAAAGTCTAGTTTCGCCAATAAGAAAGTTTATTACTTTTGAAAAGAGAAAAACATTGTAAGTACATACAAAAAAGTACACCTATAAACAATTTTAGCAACAAACTGACTGAAAATATTTATCAAAAACTTACAAACACACAGACAATTTCTCAAAATTATAGTTGATATAGTTTTGCGATACTTAATACCTATTAAATATTAAATAGAAGAAAATTAAAGTACCATACAACGTAATCAATGTTATTTCACTCGAACAACCTTAAAATTTACTGGAATACATGGAGACTGGTTTTCATCCGCTACGGCAAGAAACTATAAGACTAATATAATTTAGAATGATTATGTATTGTACTTACTATAGGTAGATAGATAATTATTTTTGCATTATTATTAGTAAAAGTTAGTACATAGTTAGAAATATAACGGTGGAATTTAAATTTGTTAGTTCAGGTAAGTAACAAGACCAGTAAAATAAAAAAAAGTAAATAAAAAAGTATGAAAACCAGTCCTTTTACATAAATAACCCAAGCACCACAAGCCAACAAATAAATACAGGCACAAGCTCTTTAAAATATATTATTTTTGTATTAAATACTTATAATAGCATTGTACTTGTAAATTTAAAGCTCAAAAACGTATTCTTATAAAAAAAAAACACTACAAAAAAGCTAATTTACAATATTGAACGCAGTAGATAGTAAGTAGGTTACAAATATCCTCTTCGGGCCTCGATACTTGCTTTTTAAGATTCTTATTAATGCCTAAGAGGTACGTTCAAATATAAGAACATAAAAAAAGTATTACAACGCAAAAAAACTGCAGTTTAATTAAAAGTTTATGAACAAGCAAACTATCTTTGGAATGATTTAATAGTTACTTATGTGTAAATCCAATAAGTGGAATAGTTTTAAATCTTTGTTTTCAATTTCAAGATGTAAATGCAATATATTTTATAATTTATGTAAATATATTTTAATTATTGGCATCAATTGTCTTGGTTGGCGGCGTTTAGGAGTAAGTACTTATTATAACATTAATTGTAAAAAGATTTTCTTTTTATAAATCTTTATCAGAATTTTTAAGTGAAAAAGCCTCAAAATACAGTCCAAATATCACTAGACGCACTACAAGTATGCTGACAAACGTAAACATAGATTGGAATTACCTATAACTTTCTGGTTATAGTCCAAAAATCGATGGGTTTATTATAAATACGTCATACTAATTTTAGTAATAACAATTATTGGCGCAGCCGGGTTGGATTTCGTAATCTTGGTTATACGAAAAATGTGCACATTTTGAGATTCATATTGGTTCCTTTAGATATTATGAAGTTAGATTGATATCGGGACAAAGTATTGTGATTGAGTTCGATACAAACCACGTCATACGAAATTCATCAAATATTTGGCGCAGCCGGTAGGATTGTATAATATAAGCAATATTGTTGCTTATTTTGTGTTCATGTTTAAGTTTGTCTAGCTATACTATATTAATAATTATAATACATAATACATGACGTTTTGCATTGTAAATACAATAACGATATGAAGTTTCGATTAAGGCATACGTTCTTATTTCATAAGAATTAATTACAGACAGCTAAGCTACCAAAAAGTTTGAATAAGTACCACAAAATCTTAATTTTAATACTTTATGCACCAAAGTTTTTGCAGGTTATTTTATTGTACTTTTATTTGGATGACAAAGTTATTGGAATAAGTTTTAATATAATAAAATCCTTATTCATAACAGCTGTAACTTTAAGGCTCACATAATAATATTTATTGGCATTGTCAATGGTTTATCAGACATTTATACAGCTATTACAAATATAGGACTTTTTATGATTCATAATGACTATATTTTTAGCCTCTTATAGTATATATTTTTTCAGATTTTTCGGACAGGACGCTAATTCCTCAGCCACGTTTATTTAATACAAAATGGTATAAGTATATCCATAATAAAGTGAAAACCCTACACTAAATCTAACTTGGTGCAAAAAGGCTACATTTCAAAGATACATAATGTCTTAGTCTAGCATCGATTAAACTACGAATAATAAAGAAAATAAACTATAACATGAAAACACACAACAAAACTTTGAGATCTCTTGAATAGAATTACTTGCATTTTCAATCAATCAGTTATATTATAAACCCTATTCCATTGATATAGGGACTATAATAAAAGAAAATAAACGTCAAAAAACAAAAGTAGCAACACAAAACACCACACACAGCATAACGAATCAAAATCTACAAAACCTACGTAAATATTAAGTAATTTTAAATGCTTTAATAAAGGAATGATAGATGTTGGAATTTATGATCAGACCAATCAATTTGATTAATTTTAAACTTAATTACTAGAATAGAAATAAACAAAACAGACTCCCAGAGATATATTTTACGCTCAGTCGTAAAATATCTGCCATTTTTTCATTGATATTCAAATGACAATAATAGATTAATGAGAGTAATTGTTCCTATCATATAGTATAGCAGCTCTGTAAATCCTAAAGAGATAATCATAATCTTTATTTTATAGTGCCATTGTTAAGACATTTGGATGTCAATGAAGAGATGCCAGATATATTACCCACTTTATCTTTAGATGTGGAAGAAAAGGAGTTCATAATAAGCGTTCATTTCGCGATACAAATGTTTCAACTCTAGTGTTAAAAAATGCTATTACTTTTCAATAAACTACTACATATTACATCTACATTCCTTAGACAGGTCCCGTTTTATGTTTTACTATTTAAATGTCGATAAGGCGTGTCCGGTGAGCCATGTTTTGAACAGAACATTGTTCGAAAACATAAGAAAGGGCGTGGCCTAAATGTTTTGTCGAGCAACACTTGAACATGTTTGCCAGAGTTTGTGAAAAACATCCCCCGCGTTCGTCTGCGGGCGGGGGGTCACATTTTGACGCAGGAAGTGAAGTTTTGAACTTTGTTTACTGAACAGAAGTCGCAGCGGATGGGAAATGTTTTGAACAATGTAGTAGAGTAGTAGTAGAGCTCTTTGTGAGAGCTCGTCCGGGGAAGTACTACCACCGTACCTATTTCTGCCGCCAAGCAGCGATGCTCGCATTGCTGTGTTCCGGTTTGAAGGGTAAGGGCGCCGGTGTAATTGCAGGCACATGCGACTTCAAGTTCTTTACGTCTCAGAGTGTTGGACGCAGTGCATTGCCTTACAGGGCACGTCCTCATTGGACTTGCTCTGTGAGGTAATGCATTGTTATAGGCAGAAGTTACTACTTAACATCAGGTGAACTATCAGCTTGTTCCATTACTACTATCATAAAAAAAAATTAAAAACATTTTTTTTGTTCAAAACATGGCGCAGCGGACATGCCTTTAGAAGTGTTGTTTCGTTTGTCATAATAAAGTTATAGTAAATTCCTTCACAAATCCTTGAAAAAACCTCCAAATTCCTTATCAGCCTTCTTCTTGTGTCAAAAGCAGCCTCGATTTGTAATACAATCACAGTTACACTGAGAATAAATCCTTTCCAAATACTTAACCTCATTCTTCATAATCAACTCTGAAGATAGTCCAAAAAAATATATTGTGTAAAAATTGAGTTCTTAATTTTCGTTCTCAAATTGTAATTTTATACTTTACTCTTCAACATTTACACAACAGATATTTTCAGATCCCCACTTTAACATTTTTAAATTATCAAACCATGTAATTCCTAAATCAATCAAAAAAGCTAACTTAAATTCTACTAGGTACGAATATAATAAGTGTATACTAAGCTGATAAATCAGTCATATTAAGGCATAAATGCATTCCGTCTTCTTCGGATTTCTTTCTACAAAGGATATACAATCAGAACGATGGTAGATACGAAAAAAGCGCCAAGACACAGGCAAGTATAAAACATCTTATTTTCAACCTCCTTAGGTTCATTTTCATTTAAATTGTTCTGAATATCAAGATTCATCTTCCCTCTATCGTATCTTACTTCTTCCGGCTGAATCTCTCTCACTTCCATTGGAAAATCCACCTCATCCGTATCGTAGATCTCCAAGCTGTCGCTTTTCAGAACATTGCAGAACGGCGAGACAAACTGAACCCTATTCGTCTGGTAATACGGTCCTCTATTCCTCTCGTATATCGGCGAGTAGTTTACAGGAGAATCGGTGTTATTGTTTTCGTAGTTAAGTTGATATTCCTCTGTCTCGTCGAAGAACTCAGTGTTGAAGTTGCTAATGTAACGTTCGTCTGAATATCGGCGGAGTTGTCTTTGGTAGTTTAGTTCTAGTGTTTCGAGGTCGTATTGTGCGATATCCTTTGGTATGACGTGTGTGGCGTGTGTGAGTAGGACGGAGAGTGTGCGAGCGAGAGGTGCGATGCTGACGTCAGAGTCCGCGTGAGCCAGTATGTCTCCGGGCGAGCAAATATCCTCCTGCAACACACGCCACCCGTCTTATTATGCTCTTATTATTTACAATGCTCAGATATCGCACCCTGCAACACTCCAAACAATAGCCCTAACATTCAGTTGTTTTATAACACCCCTGGAAACTTCAGAGAAGGTTAAAGTCTTCAATATGAACAACTTTTTTTTTTGTACACCCTCGTTATCACCGACCAGACCAGACCAGCAACTCCCAGGTCTTCAGGTTAGGAAGATGTGACTATAGGATAAATTAATAAGGGACAAACACTTAGTGTGAAAGTAACATCGGCTGCTCCGTACAAAATCCAATACTTGACAAAAAATGTATGGAACAGATAATTTTGGCACACTTGATGATGTACTGATGTATACTTGTTCATATCGATGAGACTTTAACCGCTCTAAAGTTTTCAGAAATGGTCATATTAATATTACACGGTGTAGGAAAATATCACAATATAAAACTTATCACTCTCAACAAAAATAAATAATTATTCAGGATCATGAAGTCATTAACGTGAGTAGCATTTAAACTATATAAAAACACCACCAATAGGAATCGTTTTATATTATGAAAACTAACGATCCCTATTGGTGGGTGGCAAACACATCCTTAGCTACGTAGCTTAGCTTAGCTCTGGTGATTTGTTATACTTCAATCTGCGTATAATATATTTTAGTAACATGCGAATGAGAAACAAAATAATTATAATAATACATACCTCTTCTACGCCTATTCTCCGACAGGCCTCTAGAAAGTTATCGACGTTTCTCCTGCATCTTGCCATTGTTAGTTTTGGCTGAAAAAAAAAGACTAATTAATATTTATATTGTTAAAATATAGATCAGTTCTTACAAAAAAAAAGAATTCAATTCAGAGAATTACCTTTAGAGCTACGAGGCCACAGACAAATACAAACAGACATAAATAACTTTGACAGGCGTGGCTCCGTCGGTACTAGCTGTGCCTTCCGTGCCATGGGTCGTGGGTTCGATCCCCACCGAGAACAAACATTTGTGTGTGGTAAAACATAGATGTTTGATCTATTTGTGTGTCTGGGTGTTACTATGTACTCGTACCATAAGTATGTATTTACAAAAGAAATGTATATAAGTATTCTATCAGCAATCTAGTTCTCATAGTACAAGCTCTGTTTAGTTTGGGACTAGAGGGCGTTGTGTGTAATGTCCAAGATTATTTTTTTATTTATAACACCTCTTCAATTTTTCTATCAGTGGTTAAAAGGTTTACCTGCGCAGGCGAAGGCACGTGTACGGATCCGACAGAGCGCGGCCGCACGTGGTTGGCCAGGTGACAGAGCACTACGCCGTCAGCTAACACCGGAGCCAACTGTTCCGGGAGAGACATCTTTAGACGACTCTCTATTATCTGGAAGTTAGAGATGTGATGTGGGTCATTGTGGGTTGTATTGTAATACAAAGTGGTAAGGTGTATTTTATAATACTTATAGTCATTAGAGAGCAGAAGTCTGCAGAAAAATGTGACTAAAAAATCTGCAAATTTTTTGTAGCGTAGTTTTTCAAAATCTAGATCAGCAATCTAGTTCCCATAGTAAAAGCTTTGCTTTGTTTAGGCATAGATAGGCATAGGTTATATGTTTGAGACTAGAAAGCGTTGTGTGAAATGTCTATGAATATTTATTTTATTTCCATTCAATGAATGGTGTATTACAATTAAGGTTACAAAGAACTATCTTTGAATTCCAGAGCCGCCTTTTGTTACACAATCTTTTTTTCTCTCATCTTACATTTAAAGTGAGATTAAGTAAAACTTACCGCTCTCAACTGCTGCAGTAACTCAGTTTCCTCCTTCTGCTTATCGAACTCTCTCTTCATGGTAAAGCTCAGCTTATCACTCGCTTCCTTACTCCACAGCTTATTCTTCGGCGCACCTTTTAAATAAGAGACACTTAGCAACTTTGCATCGCCGTTCATCCTAGGTATAGACGATTTAACACCGTTATACAGCGTGTTTGTTGGCGACTTTGTCGGTGATGACGGTTTTATGTATGATTCTTGAGTTCTGAGGTCACCATTCACGCGGTAGTCGACATTCCCATTGGTCTGGGTTTTATTGACCCGCGATGGGACGACTTTTTGAACCGGTCGCTTGTTTTCTTCCAACTTTTCCGCGTTTCCGTTGAATCTTCTGGGTGTTGAGTGTAATAGGGGTGAGTTTGGAGTTTGTGATGTTGTTGGGGAGATGGAGTTGGCTGAGGTAGACCGGTAAGGAGTGGATACGTTACTGTGTCCGTTGATTGGGGAGTGGTTTGGGCTTTGGTGCGGGGAGTCGAGGTCTGGCGACGGCTGGTCGGAGCGGGGTCGGTAGATGTCTTGTTGACGTTGCTGTCTTAGTGCTTCTTTGTATTGTCTGAAATTTTTAAAAGACGGATTACAATTCTGAAGTAAATAGTCGTAATCACTGACTACTCGAAAACTGAACGCCTTACTCCTTACCTTCCCTTATGGTTACTTAATTGTTCAATCGAATATGAAAATCGACATGAAGTTGCAGAAAGGCGCTCAGTTTTAGATTAGTTAGTCTGTAGCAAGGTTTAGTAACACACACTTTTAGTCACATTTATTAGTTTATGTATTGTGTGATGATGACAAATATTATTAGTAATATTTTACTTAAGTTGATAGTGAAAATGCATATTTATTTTTCTTCTTCTTCTTCTTCTTATTTTTTTCTATTTATGGCCTCTGTCCGTTATTTCGACAGACAATTTTGCCAGTGTCAAGTGATATATTTGATATAATATCAGCCAAGTATATTTATTTTTATCAGTATCTTATAATATTCATTCAGTAACAATTAATAATTACAAAATATCATTATTAGTAAAATGTTACGCATATAACACATCATCTAATAATTCTTTAGTATGACTTATGTACACACTTGGAAAACAGAAATAACTTAGGTACTTCAAGCTAGTCTAAGCTCAAAAAGCCTAGAGGCACGCACTAATTAGTAACCCACAAAAAAGTTAGTACTTAAGCTACACAGTTAGGGGCGAAATCCAATTAAAGTATGTGTTATTAAATCTCGTTAGGGATGGTGGTTTGTATTTGTACACGTGTTACGCTATGAGTTCATTGATTTTTTTGAGTGGAAAATTCTCAGTTCACAGACAGATTACGAACGAATGTTTCAAAGAATTGTACTTTGGAAATATAAACAGTAATGCAAATTAATTGATAGTAGAACAATAAAAGAGGATATAAGCAAGGT
This sequence comes from Eulithis prunata, assembly GCA_918843925.1. Taxonomy (NCBI): domain Eukaryota; kingdom Metazoa; phylum Arthropoda; class Insecta; order Lepidoptera; family Geometridae; genus Eulithis; species Eulithis prunata. The sequence continues at coordinate 2,529,704 of OU974007.1, forward strand.
CGTTAAAGAAATTGTGTTATTAGTGGTTCTTCAAAAAATGTCCCAGGAACTACAACGTCCCATACATCGGGGTATGAGTAAAAAGTGGCCTCTGATTAATAGACAAATCATAGATTAGAATCAAAGGTATGTTTATTTACTTGGAAAAATATACAGTTTTAGTCACAGCTTCTTAGAGGTTTTCGCTATGAATCTCTGTTTCGTGTTAGCTAGTTTCAAATACTTTTTTCTCTGACTTCTTTTCTCCAAAAAGTATAAGAATGTAATTTGGTAAAATAGTGTAAATCGCGTACAACCCCAAACATTATCCCTTTTATCACTAAACTCGATGCAAGCTTGGAATAGTTACACCGTGGTTTATCTTTTGCATTTACAAGCCGATTCCAAACAAAACCGATTAACTAATTCATATTTACATTTGTCTTTTGAACTTACAGATTCCGGACAAAATCAGTGTAACTATTCACAGAGTATATCGAGTTTATAACAAACTAGGTAAAGTGCAGTATGTTAGTGAAGAATCGTGCTGGAATAATTATGGTTATGAACGACAAGGAAGATATAACCAATAATAGCGCATTCTAGAACTTTCTTGTAAAAAAATATCGAAGTCAGATGAAATAACACATAGAAAACCAACTAATACTAGAGTAATTCATAATGATGTTGTGAACAAAATATTTCTATGTATTAGTATTGTTGATTGATAAATTAATTAGATCTATTTGACAAATTGTAATTTTTCTTAATACTAAAATCAGATTAAGAATTAATTATAGCGCACTTGATTTTGTTGCGTTTTAAAAAACTAGAAAAACAGACTTCAATTTGACTACCGGCTTCATCATCAGATTATCATGACGGCAGTTTATTGTAATTGTTCGAAGGACCATACACAACTGCGAAGTCCTTTTTTTGAAGTCAGTTAAACATTACATACCTACCTATTTCATAAAACCGACTGGAAAGATTTTGATTTATCTAGTAGGTACTACAAAATTAACAATCGATTTGTATTTCCAGTAATCGTAACGATTTTTCAAAATTAAGTTTTTTACTGTATGTATGAGCAGAGGCGATGAATTTGCAACATAATACATAGAACTAGCATATTATAAACCAAATTCGATAAAACATACCCCTCTTTTTTCTTAGGGTATTTGAGTATCAAGAGATCATAAACGATGTCTACCGTGCCTGGGAATTAGACAAAAGTACTTTTATAACCTTTGACATAACCTATTATTCGAGTTACAATGCGCCGTGACGATGGCTCGATTGCAAAACTTTGTAGGATCACCACGCAATGTTATACAATGTGTTTATATTACGGAACGATTGTCAAGTTTATTTATGCTTATCCCCTTTTAACCAGATCTTCGCCATTATTACCGATCTTTGTTGCAATCAAATTTTTTGATAGAAACATTGGTCAAAATTGCTTACAGGGGAAAAGGTATCTTGTGATCATCTAGGAGTTTTTTCTTGTAAAAAGCGCTATCGTGTGATCGTTTAGGAATTTTTTTCTTGTAAAAAGCGCTATCGTGTCATCGTGTAGGAGTTTTTTTTCTTGTAAAAGATGCTATCGTGATATCGTGTAGGAGTTTTTTCTTCTAAAAGCGCTATCGTGTGATCGTGTAGGAGTTTTTTCTTGTAAAAACGCTATCGTGTGATCGTGAAGGAGAGTTTCACTGTAAAAAGCGCAAAATAAAATGTTATTGGTTGTATCGCCATTGCAAGATGTACCTGTAGGTTTGTTGATGGGGTAATTTACTCTTATCGTCGCCATTCGACATATTCCCATCGGGTGAAATACGGACGCTGAAAGGACAACACCGGGGTTAGAGGTTGAAAATAATATGGCTTGGAACAAGGTATCGTTTTCCAAAAGATACAAAGAAAAGTATACTTAATTACAAAGCTACAGGTCTTAATAAAAAAAAGTGTGGTATTAAAAAATATTAAATTGTATTATCATAGGTACATAAATAAGAACCTTTTTTTTTATTTCTCGTAAGTTGAAGATTTAGGACACTTTATTTGTAAATATTACGCAATAATGCATTTATTTTATTTAATAAGCTAATTGAACTAGTTATGGTTAAAGTTATATGTATTTACAAATTGCAAGTATATAACTCGACGGAATTAGAAATGTTATAGAGCACAATACCTTGTTATTTGCCACGGAAAATAAAAAATAATAATACATAGTGAGACAGAGGATATGATCGATGGGCGTGAGTAAACGGGCTAGAATAGTCTAGAAGTTTACCTCTGCATCGGCCATTGTGAAAGAAAAACAAATTATATAAGCATCTAATCTCGCATTCCACTAAACTGACTAACACCTGACAGACATTATTCTGGCATCAGATACTGTTAACCAAATACAAACTGATTTAAACTGATTGCAACTAAATTACATAATCGCCCTATCGTTTTGTATAGTTGCGTTCTGCAAGCACATAAATGTTTTAGATCTTTTCTTAAAAACGGAAGATTAACACTTCTATATAAGGATCTTTGACAATACAAAATATTTATTATATCAAAAAAATGTATGTATGTATTCTATCAGCCATCTAGTTTCCTTCGTACAAGCTTTGCTTAGTTTGGGACTAGAAGGCGTTGTGTTAAGTGTCCGTGAATATTTATTATTTATTTATTATTATTATTTATACTATACCATTGCCACCATGTCATTTTACCATGTTCTTGTGAACAAAAGAATTATCAATCGGTTTGAAAACAAATTTGTGAAATAAGTAGCTGTAAGACAAAGTAAATGATATCTTGTAAGTTTAATGTGCCAGATTAATGTCCGTGAGGTATGTGAGTTATATTGTGCGTTCACTAGAGCAGAACAGTAACAGATAACGAAGTTACCTTATTTCTAACGAGAACACTGTAAACTGTTAATTTATTGAAATATATATAATTTATGTAAAAGGTGTATTTGCTCTAGTGAAAGCACTCTTTAAAACTATTTAGTCTAGCTACTACACATCATTAAGTAATATTCAAATGGCCTACATAATTCAATCCAAAACTACTTATAAGTAAGTATTTATTCTATTTTTTTCCTATACATCATGCAATATTATCTAACCCACATTCAACTATATCATCTACTAATACTACTATCTACTACTACTATTCCCATTTCAAACAAGAACATCTATTATTATATTTCACCAAATTTTAATTTTAATTCCAAACAGGTGTCAAGACTATAAACAGCGTTTTATGTTAATTATGAACTTCTAATTATACCATTTACTATTACTACTATCTACTAACTACTATTCCCATTTCAAGCTGTATTATTAAATTTTTGTTTTTTTATTGAAAACAGGTGTGAGGTTTTAACCAGTATAACCACAGACTAGATTAGATTCTTAAATAAATTCCTATTTAACATAGTATTGTAAAACTTACCCGGACAGGAGCGGAGTAAGGGGTGCGGATAGGGGTGCCTCGCTGGATAAAGACTGTGCCCTCGACAGGGCTGCCCCAGGGGATAAAGTTGACGGCGTGCTGGGGGTCGAACGACCAGACCCACCTCCTCCACCAGCTTCACCACCACCTAGAATATAAACAAATATATATAGTCGAATTGAGAGATTAAAAATTACTAAATTTTTGTAGTACAAGGGTTTTGGGAAAGAACTCGTCCGGGGAAATACTACCACCGTACCTATACCTGCCGCGAAGTGATGATGCTCGCATTGAATTTATATTATTAGTAAGATTATTTACTAACTAGCTGATTCCCGCGACTTCGTACACGTGCGAAACTTTCCACCAAAATATCTGTCAACCAGCATACGACGAACCTCGTAGCAAATGGCTGCTTTTGGTTTAGAGAGTTCAAGCTATATCTAAGAATCCACGTCTTTGATTTCAATAAAATAATGATCCTATATTTTAATCTGGAAAAAGGGCTTCTGTATGGTATTATAAGTCTCCTTAAAATTGGTCCAGTAGTTAAGGCGTGATCCATGAACCAACAGACAAACTCGATTTTCGGAATCAGAATCGATTATTTAGTAGATCTGCATATTTAGTTTATCCATATCTTTAATTTTAGTTTTTGGCTTTTTTACAGTTTTATAATAATATAGATATATAGATCAAGCAAGATCACAGCGAAACCTTCATCTTGAAAACCGCTTTGGTTTCATCACTGAGATAGATTATAGAAAGCAATTAGAAGCCATCTAAACTTATTAACAGTTTATAATTCTTTAGGAAACGTATTTGATATAAGATTCCGGTCGTAAATCGTCATAGTGTATTTTATGGAGCGTTGAACGCTAATTATACGTATATAGCGTCTATCCAAATATAAATGAATGGCTCATAGAAATTTATTGTTATCGCCGCAGTCAAACGTCGACATGTCAAATATATGGCAACACTTTCCGTTCAAAAGATGATTATTTTTAAGATTGAACTTGCAAGCCATCATTATCATCGGTATGTTGAGCTTTGGTCTGCGGAGGCTTGCGAGTAGTCGCTCTATTAGTATTCTTATCCGGACTCTTTTATAGAAACTATAGAGTAGGTACTAGCTGTGCCCGCGACTTCGTCCGCGTGGAATAGTGTCTTTGGGTAGCTATCTGTGTACCAAATTTCATTTAAATCGTTTTAGCGTGAAAGCACGACAGACAGGCAGACAGAGTTACTTTCGCATTTATAATATTAACTAGATTTTTTCCATACTATTAAAAGAAGAAAATTGACTTACCATCATTGGACCACCGTTTATCAATACCATCGGTACTGTACCCACTATCAACAACGTGCCTCGGTTTATGCCTGAGGCAGTCTATAGTGGCATTTCCCGATGTGATCTGATGATTGGTTTGGTTCGGTGTGTTATTGATGTAAGAGTTGTGTTTCGCAGTTCGTTTTGCCTCGTCGACCCTTCGGTGGGGTAATGTGTCCTTGTTCGCCATGTTCTCTAGGTATTTGAATATGTGCACGCGCCCGCGCATGCAAACCTGAAAGGTAAAAGTAAGCTAGTTTCTGAGTTGAAGATGTAGGGGCTATTGCGATCCTACTCAACCAATGTGACTGTCATGTCGATCTCAATAAAAACGATGTCCCATTTGCTTGTTTGCCCCGTGCCGTGTACAAGGGATGATCTTATAAACCGCACAGGCACAATGTTAAAAGTGGCAGAATACTATTACCCGAACAAACATGGATGTTTGCTCTGTTATAAAGACATCTCAAGTATCGCACACAACACAACACTTGGACAGTTCTATTTTAAGATTTTCCCTGAGTGACACAACCAGGCAGATGGCCTTATTAACGCACGCTATGATTCTAGTTTCTATGACAATGTTTACTCAGTTTCCACTAACAAGAAACGCATATTTAAACGGTAAGTATACCAGTGTGGAATAGAACATTTTACGTTTTCAAGTAGAAAACTTTCGTGACTCGATAGCAAAACTATTTGGAATAGTTTGGCCGTTTTTGGGGGAATTGAATTAGTTTTGCCGCAGCCCACGAACCGTGCCAACTGCCAAACTAGGAAAAATGCAGCTCTTTTATCCGATTGAGGATATTGCAGACATTTGAAACCGCTACGAAAGAATTTTTGTATTCCGTTCCTATACAACACAAAATAGGTTTAGGGAGTATAACTACTTCGCGGAATATTATTGCGGTTTCCGTTTGATGCTAATTTTTCGAAAAGGAGAATGAGCGAGATAGACGAGGCGCCTATAAGCCGCCAAGAGTTAAGTTTTTAAAACTATAAAATAGACATATTTATAATCTAATCTGGAAATCAAATGTTCAGCAGATCACCTGTTCATTGCTTTTACGACATAAGTATTTTTCGTGTGTGTAGTAAGTATAAGTACTAAGCCCCCTATGCTAGTTCAAGCTCTGCTTAGTTTGGGCCTAGAGAGCGTTGTGCTTAATGTCCAAGAATATTTTTATTATTTATTCGTTGCTTTTCCGACATAAGTATTTTTTCTGGTACTTATTTCAATTCTGTGTAAGGGTTATTTTCTGTGGATATAGTTTGTACTTACTGTGGTCGGTGGTGATACGAGAGGGTTGTTGTCCAAATTGAGAGTAACTATTGTGGTCATGTTGCGAAGTTCCAGTGGCAGTGAAGATATACAGTTGCAGCTCACGTCTAAATGCTCGAGTCGGAGGTATGTAATTTCTGTAATTAACAATTTTTAACCGATATTGTATAAAATGGGAGATGGCTGATTTGTCTGCCAGAGATAGCTGATAAACGATCGCCCATTGTATTAATAATTAAGTTTTGTTTTTATGTTAGTGTGTTCCCTAGATTAAAGTGTGCAATAAAGTATTTTTTATCTATGGAACTGGTAAATCATCTATTGCGTTAGTAAATTCTAAAGATGAAATCTTCGGTTTTGTTACTTTAGATTTTGTATCTGATGTTGAACACAGTGAGTATAAAATAGCAAACTCATAATTTAGACATCTCAACCGAAACCCAACATCCCGTCGTCGCTTTTGAGAAAGATGAAAACCTCTTTTTTGTTACTTTATGAATTCGTATCTAATGTAGTGGAAAATACTGCGAGTAAAATAGCGATCTCATAATTCAAACATCTCATCCGCAACTCAACATCAAACCGGCGCCATGTATTTCTAATGAAGCTAATTATACACTTCGCTATTATTTAGTCTGCAAAGTAGAATCACTGAATAATGATTCATTCATAAAATTATGTAAATCAACTGTTTAGTCTTTACCAAACCGTACAATAAATAGTAACAATGTTAAAAGCAGAAGTAATACTTACGCATATAAAATTGTGTCTTAAATACTTAAGCGAAAAATGGCCGCCACAAAGCAAAGGTTAAGTAAATAGGTATCTCCTGCGCTATGTAAAATCTCAAAGGTTTTTAACATCCCAAAAACCCGCTCGATTCATAATTTTTGGGATGCAATAAGGCTATAAAAAATAATTTAATTGTTGATTGTTTTTACGACTGGTTATATCCATATTTGTAGCTGAGGGAGAATAATAAAAAAATTATAAAGAAATAACACTGTAGAAAGGCTGCTGAGTTATTCTGTTCGCGGTGAAGGTAATCCTCAAGAGAATCTTACAACAGACAGGAGCACTTTTCTCACTTCATTACGCCACTCGACTTGCCAACACTCTAATATTGTCTAGAGACTATTACGATTTCATCACAGAGGCACTTTGAATTTGCGTTTTGAGTATACACAGATTTTTAATAAAATAAGATAGGGTACAACGGGGCTCTAGGCTATACATATAAGAGGACTACCGTGTTCATATTCCTTGGTACTAAACTCACCTCTTTTAAGTTCAAGCTAAGTTTTGAAATATCGTAAAAATACAAAGTTTTTTGGAGATTTGGAGATTTTTCTACGCAAGAGAGTACTTGAAGGATAAGACTCACGTAAAGGCAGAAGTCCCAGCTGATTATTGCTAAGGTCCAAGGCCCGCATCCCAGCACAATCTCCCAGAGTCATAGGAACTTGCGTCAGCCGATTATTGGAAGCGTCCAGCTCTGCCAGTGACGTCATCTTGCCGATCTCCTTAGGAAGCGACATCAGCAAGTTGTCAGAGATCAGTAGAACTTGCAGCGGCATTTGGCATACTTCTCGTGGAAGCTCCGTGAGTTGGTTGGAACTGGTGACAAAGAGAAATGTCAATGTTAGACTCATCGCGTTGCATTCGACGTGACATGACAATCGGTTTCAAATACGCTCGATGTACTGAATCTTCACAATGATTCGGCTACACATCTACTCATAAGTATTGCGGTAAAACTAAGCTTAGCGTTATCGCGATGAGCTCGGCCTAGGCATTAGTAGAACTCGTTGTAAGACGCGCGATAATATAGGCAGGAGCAAAGTCTGTTGGCAATGTTTCTGTACAACAAAGTGATTTTTAACAGTTTACATTTAAGACGTGTTTTCGTTCACCTGCTGCCTTTACCGCAGATAACGTTATAAAATCTATGCCAAAAAGTCAATGAACGCGAACATAAACATACAAGAAGTGCACTAAAATAGCATGTATTTCAGATTAGGAAACTTAAGATTGAGTGTAATTAAATCGGTCGAAATGTAAATCGGGCATCGCTTAACCTAATTGAAGCGTGATTTTGTGCCAAGACATTTCCTAGAGTAAAACGCTACATACATCTAGTTAGGGTTCACCCAGATTGCGGCATCGAAAGTTTCTAAGCAACTGATGAGTTTATCTTATCCAATAGAATGAATCTGGGATGTGGTAGCCCTAGTAATCTGTGCGTGCAAGAGTTTAAAGCCAAACTTCCTGTATCAATGTGGGGAACGAAGTGCTTTCACATTTTTATCTGTTTGTATGCGGGATCGTAAGTAGAGCGTGACTAATGGTGTGGGCCCTATTTCACAAAATATACATAATTATATACAGTACAACCATGCTAACTTTGTCATGGTTAAGTATACTTGTTCAAAAATATCAATTAGTCTTGTCTGACTCCATGCCAGGAATCTGTGCCGTCCCGTGACAATCAGAGACAATGTATACCTTCCATGGTAGTTCACAGTATACAAAAACACTCGGAAACAATGCCTGCAAGCGTGCCTCTTGTACCCCAATCAGTTAGTTGTCCATGTGTCCAGTGCACCACAGATATAAAATTTATTGATACAAAAGCCAAACTATAAGTTATTGCGCGATATCATTGTACATTGAGTACATTGTAAGTTTATGTTTTCACTTGTAAATAGATTAAAAATAAACAGTCATCAACCTCACACGTTGTTTCCTACGAGATAAGAAAGTAAATTACACCTGCCACAAGTACCTACTACGTAATGTTGAATCAAACGAGAAACACCGAACTTTAAGCAGTAAAACAGTAGCTTCCCGATACAAAACATACACAGTAAGTATAGTCTCGTTTCGCTGCTCAGTTTTTGTTTAGATTTTTTGTGCAGTCTAGACGCCTAGAGTCGTCGCACGGAAACAGGATTCAGAGGAACAGAATTAATAAATAGATCCAGGTTCAACGTTCGATCAAAAACGCAGCTTTACTCAAGAATTTGTGCTCTCGGGAACTAAAAATAAGTTTCCAAAGATCATCCCAAAAATAATAAAATTGTAAGCTTAGTAGAGTAAACAAGCGAAACTCAAGCTAAGATAAACATATGAGAAGAGTGATGGATGTGTATCGAAGGAGTACTTTTTGACCAGTTAAAACAACTTAGAGGGATGTGTGTTTATTTACACAAAACCATATTCTCCCCGAGACATGTCGTTAAACAATTTGATATTTCAATGCAAGGGCCAAATATAGAACACTGAATGTAGGCATAACACGCTTTCACTTGTATGCAAGGAAGTGGATGAACTTCACATCTATTCAATACGACCAAGTTTTACACAACAAAATCATAGGAAACTGGGACGATTTTGATCAAAGTGGAGTAGGCAGACACACGAAGGATATCCAGTAAAACACAGACTATAAAAAGGAATCTCGATATAGCTGCATGCTACGTAGTACGAGTGGAATAGTGAAGGTATTTCTGAATGATGTATGTCAACGCACCAATGCGACCGTTATTGCCTGTCGTCTCGCCCACCCACCATAAATGGAGGAGTATGCAGTTTCTCCATAAACCTCAAAACATGCTGATTGTTTGCAATGTAAATTCGTTTTCTCGTCCCTCTATCTATTTATCTATGTACCTATAAGGAGAGCAGTGCAGGTTCTAGGAATTTTGCATTCTCTCTCTTAGCTTCATTTTTTTTTTTCTATTAAAAACGAACGCCTCCGCAAGTAAACTGAACTACAGTAGATAAGCGTAAAATAACGCTGAACAAACGTTTCTCTGTGGTCAAAAAATAACGTGCGCCAGCATAATGTTATCTTTAAGTAACGCTTTTTGTTTTCGGAATTTTTGCCAAGTCTACACTTTTCCTGATAGAACCATCGTAGATTCACATCTTTGTTCGAGCGCCCCCGCAATAAAGTAACGTAATATTTGGACATGAGCAACGTTTATTAGCTGCGGGGGATGTTTGGACAAAGACAACAAGGGTCGGAGTTTGTAGTAAAATTTAATATGCTGCCCACGCTGTTAATATTTAAATCACATTCTTAGAGAAAATTGACGAACATTCTACTAACACTTAACCATGAAACTAAAATTTTTGAAATCGATCCCAAATACCCTGAATTTCAGATTGTTGGTCGAGCTGAAGTTTGGAGCTAAATTTGATAAATAAACCAATTTTGAGTCATACATAATATAAGGTTTAGAATGAAATAGCACATCAATTAATTTATCAAATGGTCGCATGTTATTTCTGCGTGTTTCTATGGGACCCTAGTCACCCTACGGAACAGTACAGCAAATTATTTGCACGTTCCGGGGCGGTTCAAGGTCGATATTACATCGATTTTGTTAGAGGGGTGCACGAGAACCGGAGCATTGAAAGATTTAATCCGGAAAAACAATTTTTGGGATGAGAATTTGGTTTTATTGGAAGTATTATTATAGAACTTGGATGAAAGGTTAAATTACTGACACGTTTGATAGATAAGGTAAATAAATTTATTTATTCTCGTGCAAAATATCAAACAACAACATCCTGCCAGTGATCTGTGTTTCCAGTAACCGCAATACTGACGTATATGCAATTTATTATGTCCAAGCTAGAACATAAATACGAATCGTGACATTGTTTATCATGTGTGGCTTTCCCCTGCTAATGGGAGTAGAGATGTTTGCACTAGTCAGATGCAGTTGATCCTCATAGCTCTGATCTTTTATGTAGACTTGAATTGCCGCAATATCATTGCACAACAGTGGCCACAGCTATTGTGGCGCATTTGGCGAGCCCATGCCATTTTCGAAAGCACGATCGTATGTCACGCGCATGCGCGATTTGATAGTCGTTATGGTGTGTGCGCGTGCAACGAACCACAATCACAATGCGTGAATTAGTCCTACGTACCTAGTGGTACAACTCGATTACGGACTTATGACAGTGTTCTAGCGAGACACGAACATAAATAAGCACCTTGGTTGGTAATCGCAACTTCACTATAAGCTTTGATCATAGGGATAATAGGACTTTCTAAAACCATAGTAAACGGTGCTCGTGTCGAAAGCATTTGTTTAGCATAGCCATAGCATTGGTTAGAGTGGAGTTAAGTACTTTCCTGACTTTCCTAGTGAAACTGCAGTAGATCGGATGGTTCATAGAGTAAAGCTTGCGAGATTATTGCGTGCCCAAGTTTAGTTTCAATTTGGATAAAAAACAGGTCAATGCCAACAAAGCTCCGAAAAAGATCATCACCTTCTCACTCAATGCCAACACTAGTTAGGAACAAGATATCAACGTCCACACACGTGAAAGTACGTAATGGAATCTGTCTAATTAGTCTCAACTCGAATCTCGAGCCAGAAACTGACTAGGGTAAGTCGGCAACGGCAAGTGATCAAATGGCCACATGTCCCGCAGTCACGGCACGATCAACCGGTTCCAAGATAAGGATCTGCTTAGAATACTGAAAGTGGGTTCCACCCACCAGATGTAACTCTCAGAACCCATTATATTAAACAGTATAATCCAATAAGCTGGTGTATAAAACAGGTTTTCGGCATATTATTGCCCGGTGTGGATGCGTTTTGCAGCAGATGGTGTACCTTTTTAGGCAAAAATACTTTGACAGCTTGAATTGTTTATGCTTTGACCTACTTGTATGTTACGATAAGGATTGAGTCATTGATTGATGTTGTACAATGTTAACGTCATTGGGTGTACTAGTTTAGGTTCGCAGGTGGCGGGATTTACTATGAGAATTGAAGTTATGAGGACAGCTTGTGGAAAATATCTTTCATAATATCAAAATAGACTTTACCAATAATAAATGATGTTTATTTTATACAAACCTCAATAGATTCAACATTTTTTCTATATCGAAATATTATACTCAACTAACTCGTAGGCAGGCACCCATTTGAAACTTTTTCTGAACTTAACACAGTTCATAGAGCTATTTCTCAAAGCATAAGGTAACTAGCTATTATACACAGAGTCACAGATATATTTAGCTTACCAAGAAGGCTTATGTTGTCAGAACTGTTTTGTCAAGCGATACGGATAAGATTCCTGACATCGATACCGTTGCATTGATACCTTCATTCACTTGACGTCACAACTATTATCCAGAACGACTTCGCGATAAACCTAACAGCAACTGCTCGCAGAAACACCATGTTGTGCAGTACCACGGTACTTCTAGAACTGGAAAGGTATAAGTCGGGGCTAACTTACAGTCGCGACTATTAGTCGCGCGTGAATTTGACGTTCGAGTATAAAGCGTTACGTCGATGACGCCCGTCGCAACACAAGACGCCTCAGATTCTCAGATTCAGACTTATAGGCTCAAACACGGTTTAATACCTGTCGATGATAATGGAGTTTTCTATCCTACATCTCTTTCGCTAAGCAAAGTACCTTCCAACTTCCCCTCAATTTAAGGACAGAGCTATCAAACCGTGTCGGAACGCCTTCAATGGTCTGAGAGAATGTCTTCCTTTCTACGTGCTACAGATGCAATGTGAGCTTAAGCTAATTTTTCTTTTTCCACGACCCATAGTCGCGTCTGATAAATTTAGTTTCATCCAAAGTCGTAGCGGGCTTGTTGGTAAACAATGCTATGCTGCGTGCTAATTTACTGTTTAGATTTTGTTTTACAACAGCCGGAGACTGTAGAATGGGTAGAACATTCTTGTTTACTTTACAGCACTTAGCATAGCGATAGCTGCCGTATTGGAATTTGGAAATCATTGCGAGCTCATGCATCAAATGTTTAATGCATTGAAGTAAACCGAAGTGTACTTATTTGCCTGATAAAACAAGGCGCTTTTTATACATATAAAACTAGAGTTTACAATCTTGTAGTATACTTTTGTAAGTTTCATGAAACGGGCCCCTAATTTGTTGTACTACAACACGCAGTTGTGTCGATCTAATTTGATACAAAAGAATAATGTTCCTGTTTAACATTTATCACCTTACCCACGTGCCGGCAACGAATAGAACCATACGACCATGACATCTCCGGGCGTTCACCCCACCCAGTGATCTTTACACCGACCTAAAAACTGCTAGCTCTTACTGTTAACAGCTTAGAGTGCTTTTTTGCAAGACCATGGGACTAGGAAGTTGGCTAGCCTCGCATTTGCCATGGCATTGTTATGGTGCATGGTACACGACACAAATGTGTTGGAGCTAGAGTAGATGTTGACCTGAATACCAGAAATGCTGAAAATGAAACTTTTCTTTGTTTAAAATACCTACTTAGGTAAATAAGATAAGCAAGCTCGTATGAGTTAGTGGCCACCTCTGGTGACGGAGTTTTTAGGCCGCCTTAAAGCCTCTGTAAGATAAGAAGGTAGGTATATATATCTAGGTAGCTACTAGCCAGTACCTACCTAGACATCAAATGTTACGACTTGTTTTACATTAAATCAATTTCAAAATAATGACCTATTTCCTTCTAAATTTTTAATAGGAAGCAATGGAAATGAATATAGCCCACACCAAAAATATACTTAGCTAGTCAATAAAAGCTGAAGCCGTAAATTGTACAAACTCAGTCAAATGACTCGTTATTTCAACACTAATAAATCAGTGACTTTATTATAGTTCACACATTGTTTTTTACAGGCGTTTTAGACGAAGCGGTAGGAATACCTACAGAAGAATTCATATTTTACTTAAATAGTAAGAAAAGCAACATTGCTCAATGCGTTTTGCCACGCCGCCGCCGCTGAGCGTTTTGCGACGACGGACGCGACGAGGCAACGCGCGACGTTGGTAATCCAACGGAACGAAAGGCACATTATCTTATCGTGATGCTTGGCTGGCACGCTCAATACTAATAGGGTCCCCATGAGTTTTGTAAGGTCTACGAACTTCCAGAACGCATTCTAGAATCATGTTTAGACCAATAATAACCGAGCAAAGAAGATTTAGACTAAATACAGGCACCTTCGTTTTACATAAATTATAGCTACATTGCTCAAGTGTTAATTAGCGCACGCAACGCCCAACGAAGACGCTCAACTGGCACGCTCGTTCCCACCCACACCCACATCTTGGATTTTGTAGAACTTTTCAACCACCTACGTCAAAGAAGATACCTAACTAAGTAATTTTATTTTCAGGGCTAAGCGTAAGCACAGCACTGACGCCACTGACCTTACCTAGATAAATAAATAAATAAAATATGGAATTCTTATCAAAACAATAGTCACCCTACAAGCGAGCGAACTGCGGCGGCGGGCGTGGCGTGCGCGGCCATTTTGCTTTTCAACCGCCGCGTCAGTCACGCGGCGTCCGCCCGTCGGAGTGTACGATACCGGTTTCGCGCGCCGTGTTTTTAATCGCCCAACAGTAAACAACTCAAGGAATAATGCAGTTTGAATACGACCCTGAGCAATTGATCGCAGAAGTGAGCAAGCGCCCCGGGATATGGAACCACGAGGATCCACAATATCGCGCGAAGAATATCAAGTTGAAACTATGGCATGATATCGTGAAGGAGTTGGTCAACCTCAATGAAATCACCATGAGCAAATCGGAGATGAGAGAGCTTGGTAAGTATAAGTAAACCCAATAAACCTTGTGCTTGTACAAATTTTTCAAAATTTATCGATGTAGTAAACTAAGTAATGAATGATTGTTTGTTTTTACCTGTCAGTCGACTTGTCATGTCCCTAAACTTTCATATTGCACGCGTAATTTTTATATTGCTGCTTGCGTTTGATAGATGGCGCTAGTAGCCAATCCTTGTCGACAGTTCAACAATATTCTTATCAGTTGATTGTTATCGGGGCTGTGTAGTAAAATTACTACAGCTCGTTCACTCTCACTCGGAGTTCTGATTTAACCTAGTCATTCGAAAAAGAGACTTTTAATTACAAGTACCTACGATAAGTAGTAAGATTGTGGTCAAACGTTTGTAAAAAAAAAAAGAATAATATGTAGGTAAGTTAAGTGCTTACATGGTTTGTTTTATTTTAATGAACTGATTTTTTGTAACAGAGCTACAGCTACAAAAGAAATGGAAAAGCCTCAGAGACTGCTTCCAGAAGTACATGGTTAATCCGAACAAGTTCAAACGGCCCTACATATACAGCAAACATCTGCAGTTTCTGCTGAAAGACAAAGAATTGCCGGTGCAAAGAAAGAAGCAAGCCCCACCACCACAAACGGCATCCAGTGAATCAGACGATGAAGATTCAGGCCCAAGGAATGTTTGGGTGCCGAGAAAGAAAATACGAATCCAAAAACCAGAAGAAATATCTGATGACAACGCGAACGATAACGATGACTACACAATCGAAGCGAACAGCACAACTGAAGTCGATACGAGAAATTTACCAATAGATGGGCACGGCCACTTTGCGTTTGCGAATGTAGAAGTTCCAGTTATTGGAAAGACCGATTCGGAAGATTCAGACAAGATGTTTCTAATGTCACTTCTGCCGCATTTGAGGTCTATACCGGAGGAGTTCAAGCTGAATGTGAAGTTGGAATTGATGCAGGTTTTACGCGGAGCGAATGAAAGTACAGCTAAACTTAAATACCCTTATTCTGGTTTGGACTGATATGTGTTCATGTACGCTATTTATTTACTAAGGTACTTAATATTAATCTTAACATAACTGTTACTGCTAAAAATATTTTGTTAGGTGATTAAAAGACATATTTTCATTAAAGAAACCTATTTTGATTGAAGCCTCCGCTAGATCGACTTACCTTAGATCTAAATAGGTGAGACTCGAAAGACATCCGACGGCATCTGGCACACTCCTGATGACATTTTGTGATAGCAATAATTTTTCCAAGAAAACGTATGTGGTCACTTCATCAGGCACTTCGTTGAATCGGTTTTTGGACAAATCTGCAAAAGAAAAATGATAAATGTAAAAAAAAGTTTAATGTTTTTTGCCCGATACAATTTTAAACATTATTAAATTATGATGTCACAAACAGCCCGTCACAGAAACTTATACAAGGAAAGTAACCGCACCGAATAAGAAACAGTATCCATAATCCATACCAGAGGATTACAGTAAAACGGGACCAAAATATACTTTGAGTAGGACATTAACAGCCAAGCCTAATAGCAGCCGTGACAATAAGCCGTAAATTTTGGGGTGCGCGTTATTACCACAAAAGTATGTTTTAGTAATTAGATAGTCACGTTGTTTATTTTCTTAGTACAATGAATCTCTCATAGCCTGTAGAACAAACCGCCACCTACACAACTTGTTTTCCTTTAGGGATAAGAAGCGAACAAACACGGCCTTTATTATGGTAGAATAGACGAACGTTGACAAGCATAATTATATAAGAAAAATAATGTATTCTCTTGTTAGATTAAAAATTAATTTGGAAGCCAGAATTTAGATGTTACCAAAATGCTTCATCTTTTGACCGTTACAGTATTTTAATAGCAATATTTTTTTATTTTACATGATGTTCTCCGTTAAAGGTGAGTCGAAAACTGAAGTACAGAAATGTGATTCTATAGTAGTAGATACCTACAGAATACCTGTAGTGTGTGTGTATACCTACAGAATTAGGAACTACACATAAGATTATTATATTCTTTACTTAGATAACCAGTTCAGTTCGACGACACAGCCAGTGGCGTGTTAAAGTGGTCGAGCTTAACCGCAGGCATTCTGTCTAAGCTAAGAACTGGATGGAGTAGATTACACAGGTTATGCAATGTTGAGGGTTTCTGCCTACCCGTTTATCAGCAATCTTAGCAGGAAATAGGATCTCATTAATAACTTTGCAACTGTTTGCCAGTAGCAAAGCGAACTAGCTAGAATTTTAAACCCAAGCAAACTTATATTTTAAAATCGTAGTGCCTTGCGTTTTGCTATTAGATTGGTATAAAGATATTAATTATACAAAGAAAACAGAAAAATAATGGAAAAACCTTCCACGCACTTCCTTGATGTATGAATCATAGTGACACAGATTTAAATGGGATCATCCGTTAACAATTTACAATGCAGAATTATGGACTTCCGACCATGACATAAATAAATCACCTGCGCTGGTAATAACGTTTCATTCCAAAGAAATAAATATTAGTTCAAGTAAGAGTGTTAAAGAACCGGACAACTCTTATCAAATAGCCAGCAGGTGCCATAGCAATAGATATATCTAATTGCCTACAAATACAGGACGTGGTTTTACCCATTATTGTAATAACTTAGAACCAAAATCCTATTTGGTAGATTAAATGATGTCTAGAGTTGCCGTCAACTCAGATCATGTTAAGATTAACACCAGTTTAACTAGGCAGTCGGACTGCAAGCGATGGAAGAACATTATAGAAGAAAAAGTCATGTTGAGAGGTCACGCTCACGACCCTCAGCAATGAGGAATCGACACAGAGAGAGAGAACTAGGCAGTTGATGTGTACTGTACTCTATCCACACCACATGGTGTGTCACGTCAACGCATGTAGTGAAACTGGTTTTCGTATGAATGGCTTCGTGGGAACGGTTCAACTTGAGTCACTAACCAAATTTCATTGAATTTGACCGTTTGACGAGACGGAAAAGCATGCTAAAAATAAATCATACCACTTAAATTGTCCATTAATTATCACCTAACTAAAATCGGGTCAGGAATAGGTGTTTTACTGCAAAAAATGGTAGCTAGGTAGCAGAACAATTTGTCTGCCCTAATTTTTCAACGTACGCAACGCAATACACCTAATGGAAACATTATCCCAGAGGGGTTTAACTGAACATCGGATATAATAACTAGGTCGTCTAATCTAATCACTGTGCTGTGTAATCCATCATATCACGAAAAAGCGAATACGTAATCAATTTGCTAAAGAATCGCACGGGTGAATCTAAGGTCAATGAATGTCTGTCTACAGTTGCACTATCTATGCACGTTGGTAGGACGCAATCTCATGCAGTATAAGGGAAAAAAGAGGATTTCGTGAAGGCACGCGCTTGTCAAGCTAAAATAGAAGCAGCCTTTCTTCTCTGTGAGACAACAAAAGGCCTCGTAAGCATTAATGAGTGGAGAGGAGAAGCCCCGCACAATGAAGACAAGACAAGTCAAACTACTCTAGACTTGATGAAAGTTTCACGAAGCTGTCTCGACGAACTTCGAAGTGCCTTTGAACTTTCAAGATAATAGTTTGTGAATTTTAGAGGACTCCAGTCTTGTTGGAATTAACTCTCATCTCGTTGACAGAAATGCGTAGGCGTTTGAAAAGGAAGGTAATTACTCAGCTACGCAAATTTAACATTTGCGTAACCAGACTATATATTAACGTGACAGGCGTCATGGCTCAGTTGGTAGTAGCTCTGCCTTCCGTGCTGTGGGTCGTGGGTTCGATCCCCACCGACAACAAACATTTGTGTGTTGTAAACATTGATGTTTGTTCTGTGTCTGGGCGTTTCTATGTATTATAAGTACGTATTTACAAAAAAAAAAGTATGTATGTATTCTATCAGCCATCTAGTTTTCATCGTACAAGCTTTGCTTAGTTTGGGACTAGAAGGTGTTGTGTTAAGTTTCCGTGAATATTTATTATTATAATATATTTTGAGGCAAACATATTTTAATCAAATAGGTATTTTAAGATTGTGTTGAGTGATGTATCAAAGGAGCAAGGCGCCATGTTGGTCCTGAATTATAATTATAAGCAAGAGTATCCGGCGAGCGATACAACATAATCTTTAAGTTACGAAAAACATGACTCAGTCAGTGAGTAACCTCGAGCGAGACGTACTTAATGTAGTATAGTATAGACCGACAATTATAGTAAGGATCGCGCTTATCGTGGTAAATACAGACCATAACATTTACATAGACAGTATAAGAATATAGGTAAATATCAATAGGTAAGTATATTCTTATATAAGAAGACTGTCTAGCTAATTAATTATCTATAAAACGTACTTTACCGGTAACAGGAAAAATATGTATGGGTTTCCTAAGTCCCAAAAGTTATTACCTATCGTTATATTAAAATGAATATGGAAATATTTTTTCTTATATTATTCTCTGGCTGGAAGGGACCTAAGGAATGACTTTTGCGTCTTAGAAATTCTCAGACTAATAAACATACTAAATTTAGAGTAAATCTAATCGGATGATGTAACCAGACTCAGTGATCGTTTGTGCTAATATACCGAAATAAATGTGTTCACCACAAATCATTTGCTCCATTGAACAGACGCGACAACTCCGACATGTAGGATTATTTTGGGACTTAACAATTAAGTTCTTTATAGGTACAAAGTTTTACGAATTGGTTCCAAAGCTTGGCAAAAATAACGTAAATAAAAGATGCGATGGGTTTTTTAATGTGAAAGGTGATATATTTTTACTTGACGAAGGAAAGGTTACCCATCTAACTTACATAAGCTACAAATACAATACATAGGTCAGATAGGTCGACCATGAACTTTTGATTGACGTAGCGCATAATGCTGAGTTAATTTAGAACAAGAGGAAAGCGTGTTGGTTACTCTCAAAAAGCTATTTGAAACTTGTAATACTTTGTAATCCTGTATAATCCAGTTTAACTATCATGTCTAATGAAAATTAGAGTCTCATTTTAGTGCTGAAGTATGTGGGCTGGTGTCCGAAAATAAGATATTTTAGATACCGTCTACTGCCTCAATTCTTAGCACAATTGATGGTATTAGCAAGACAATATTATAGAAATATCAATAGCACTCTCGTAAAGTGCACTGTCCAAGTAAAGTGGTTGAGGATGCATGTAGCTCATTTAACATTTGTATATTTTATGTTCCTTTCCATATTTCATAACTGCTAGCACAGCTTAGGTGAGGCCGCGCCAACATAATCGGGTGTGCGAAATACGTATTCATCTCTCGTTTTTATACGCATGTATATTTACTTCCACCGTTTACGTGCTTTTAACGCCAAAACATGTCTGAAATTAGCCATTAGCAATCTGCGTGTATTTAAGTCTGCTTTCAATGGTTTGAAACGAGTTCGCAGTCTTGTTTTTGTCGGCTCGTGTCCTCGAAAAATAACCGTCGACGATGTTGCTAACGAGTTCCATTTTTCGACGATGCTCTCAGCTTTTCCTGTTCATGTCTCAAAGTTTGCTTCCGGAACGATAAAAATAAAGTCCCTCATTATATCTTCACAAGTTTCTGGTGTAACATATTCACTATGTACTAAATCATTGCTTCGCAGGGGTTCATCAAGCGTCTTCTTGTTGATATTGCAATTTTATCTTAGCTTTTGGTTTAATGCCAAGTTTTCGCAGTATGCGGACTGCGGAGCTTACAACCTTGACCGACCGAGTCATATATTTTGAACCGAGTGTATTGGATAGATCTAGTTGACTGCGGTAAGCGAACCAGCAATTTTGTTTGTTTTGCTTTGAACGTTCGCCCGTCCGTGATAACAATATTCTCTAATATACATAGGTAGTTTATGAATAAAAGCCTTTGCCAATATTTTTTTTTGTGCTTTTATCCTCGTTTCAATTATAGCATGCCATTTATACATCAAATGTTTAAATTAAACTAAGTAGTTGGTCAACTTCAAGGTAATGTAGGTATGCTATGTACCTACTGTATTTATACGTAGGTACAGTCAATTTTTAAGACACATAATGGTTCGTGAACGAACATCTTTTAGCCTTGGCAGCTGATCAGATTTGATTTGTTGTAGTAACACATCTACCTACAGTCATTACATCACGCAATAAAGTCATCCACTGTAACGCGCACGTAGTAGGACCATAAGAATAACTACAAATAGGTACGCCAAATACGTTTTATATGCGTGAAGCGAAGCATGGATCTATTTTTAGAGGTACAAAACGCTGCTGTCTGGGACACGGCGCTCGGTCATCCATCAGTATCCAACTATCGACAAGCAGTAAACCAACCTGTCAATCAGGTAAGTGACATGACATCATTATACGCTCGACTGACACTATCAAACGACATTATTCCTCTTACTACGATGCCATCATGTAATTTAATTTCAAAGCCCATAACACAATATCAGAGAATTCAGAGCTTTATTACGCCTGGAGGACAAATTAGTTCAAAGAATATAGAGCCATTCACACATGGTATGCGTCATGTATCAAAAAATAATCGTATCGCAGTCACATGAAGAGTAGGTCTTGATAACGGTATATTAACGTACGCTGAACGCGATTGTTTTATATCGACTCGGAACTGAATCAAAGATAGGACGCTACCTATATTAAGATGATAGTGGTGTATGTTGGTGTTCCAGAAATTGAGGAAATATTGGCGGCTACTGTAATTCCAAAGCTTTGCAAACGTCATCAGATTTCTTTGTAATCAAGATAATTGTGGATGTTGAAATGAAAAGTTGAAATTGAATTTTTAGGCGTGTTAGTGCTACTAAAGCGTACAAATAAATTAACTAGGACATAGTTAGACGCACCGAATCGATTTTATGTATTTCGTCTGAGTGTAAACGGTAAGAGAAAAGTTTGGAAACACGTGCCGGGCTGATCAATACAGTCGAGACGGTGGGTACGGCGGCGACCGGCTGTCGGTATGGCGTGACACCCCAAACAGCTGATTCCACCAATCCCCCTCGGGCAGTTCGTTCACCCTTACCCCGCACTACTCCTCACCCTCTTATACTTTCGATCTCTGCAAACGAGGGATTTCAGGATTCCCTTAGGACCTCTCTATAAATGTACTGCTAATACATTTCAGAGCCGTATTCTACAGCGCAGCTTGGTTGTTCAAATCTCGATGGCTTTAATATTGTATAGCGTCAAATGCATCAGCAACCAAATATGTATAACCGAAAAAGTGTTGGTCCGTCTAAAGATCTTATTTATAAAGCTGTGTCGACAGCAGAAGTGCGAGATGGATATACTCTCCAGCAACATCAACAATACAGAAAATATTTGCAACAACTTAAGAACGAATTCGAAGGGCGTTGGTGCAAAGAACATAAATCAGCGGTAGTTTTCGATGAACTGGATAGAATTAAAACTCTTGGTACAGGTGCGTTTGGCAGAGTTGTACTCTTAAAACACGTGAAGAGTCAAAAATTCTACGCAATGAAAGTGTTGGAAAAAGAGAAAATCATGAAAATGAAACAAGTCGAGCACACACTATACGAGAAACGAATCCTGGAAGCCATCCGGTTCCCTTTCACGGTTTCGATGGAAGCCAGTTTCAAAGATAACAGTTACATTTATTTTATCATGCCCTTCATACCAGGTGGTGAAATGTTCACTCACCTTCGCCGAATGGGTAAGTTCGAAGAGCCTCTAGCGAAATTCTACGCTAGTCAAGTAGTTTTGGCCTTGGAGTACCTACATTTCTGCAACCTAGTTTACCGCGACCTCAAACCGGAGAATATTCTTGTTGATAAGCATGGCTATTTGAAGATTACTGATTTCGGGTTCTGCAAAGTGTTGCAAGGAAGAACGTGGACCTTGTGCGGCACTCCTGAATATTTAGCGCCAGAGTTGATTTTGAGTAAAGGCTATGGATTTTCGGTAGACTGGTGGTCGTTCGGTGTTTTGCTTTACGAAATGAACGCCGGCTACCCGCCATTCTTCGCGAATGAGCCGATGAAAACATACGAGAAAATAGTGGCTGGCAAATACAGATGCCCGTCGAGTTTCAACTCTGACCTCCGAGAACTAGTACGCAACGTTTTGCAAGTGGATATCAGTAAGCGTTTTGGCGTCATGAAGAACGGAGTCATGGACTTCAAAAACCACAAATGGTTCAAGGGAATCGAGTGGGAGTCTATACTGAATTGCCGTACAGCTCCTCCATTTATGCCGAAATACAGAAACCCTAGCGATACGAGTAATTTCGAGAGGTATGACGAAGAGCCTATAAATCCGGCATCATATTGCCGATATCCATCGGAGTTTGAAGACTTTTGACTAGGTATAAATTTTTAAAAATAAAAGCAATGTTTTATTGAAAAAAGAAGTATCCGTCACGTATCGCGTAGTTGATAGTTTAGCTTAGTGGTTTGAGTTTAAGTTTAATGAATAATAGGAGCACGTGCGTGGGGCGCCCCTCACGTTGCGCTCGCGCTGAAGGGACTGATGATAACTGAGGCACGCGACGACGAATCCCTGACGTCGAATCCCTTCTATTTATAGCTGTGACATGTGAGCAAGGATGAATTTGCTAAGCTAGTTGTTGTGGCTTGGAGTTCGTGAGCTATTCAAACAAGCGATCCGCGTGTCTATATGCTACACAAGCATGTAAAGCATAGATAGACATAGCATAAGCTAGATGTATAAATCGGATAAGACAGACAGATGTGCACTCCTACGGAGTTTGTGACCCGAATTTGACTCAGTGCTCTGCCAAGATTAGCAGAGCTTCTGAATGTTTGGCTTTCATTACTAGCTGGTGTAACATTCCGAAGCGTAATGTCAAAACAGCTTTCTGTATCATCGTTAAACATTTTGTTTGCAGTATAGAATTTTACACGCATAAAACGAACTATACTAGGTATAAGTAGTATACATGAATTTTGCTGATGGAAGTTTTTTTTGGAGTTTGTCGGACGATAATCTCGTCAAGTCAGTTATGTCAGGTCTGTGTCATTAAGCTTTACCACGAAGCAAGGTCTGCAAATTACACTGGCAAATTACCATACAAAGGCCAAAAATATAAGAACCATTACTCATGTTAGTGAACTTCGTACTACATAAAAACAGGAGCGCACAATCTAGAGCCATATCAAAAGCACTCGAGCACTTACGCAGGTTTCAAAGCTTTGTTATCCAACTAGGCGCCATGATGGGTGTTGGTACAAGCATTTTATGGCCTGGCCGTGCGATTATGGGGACATTGTCTTGGAACAATGGCTCTGTGAGACGGCCAAGGGACGGAGTCAACCAAGCAGGGAGAAGGAAGCGCATTTCCGTCTAAAGCTTGTAAGTTAAGTTGCAAGGTACGACGCAGGAAATTGCCAAGACAGAAAAAAACCATTCGTGTGTGTAAGATTACGCATACAATCGTATACAGATCTAGCCTAGCTAGTCTAAGCGTGGAATACTTTAAGACAAGTCTGAGGCAATCCGAGCTAGATTAAAAATAGCCATCTCATCTCTTCTTGAGGAATGTGAATATTTCAGTGACGATGCGAAATTACTGTGAGATGGAGTTAGTAAGAATGAAAATTGCGCGTAGGTCAGAAAAGGTTTTAATAACATGGGCCTGATAATACCAAAAACGAAGTCTCTAAAACTCAAATAAGATTTATATCTACAGAAAGAACCTGCAAGACTTAAAAAATACCGTCGAACAGTCTTCAAATTTTACAATAGGGGAATTGCGTCATGCTGCATAATACAATTTCATAAACTGATTTTAGAGTTAGATAAGATAATTTCATAGCAAAGGTTGACGACTTGCATAACTTAAACCTACGCTCTTCGTAGAAATTCTTAACATAGCACTATCTATCGCGCAAGAAACTGACTATTTCTGTGGTTGTAGTAATATTAGCTGGTTTTAGAAATTATAGGTTCACTGAGCCATTAATTTACAAGGCGTTGACACATTTGGGTCAAGACACGTTAATCTGTTATGGACTGGCTTGATCGAATTCGATCGAATAAAATATTACTACAGCTTTATAGAATTACTAGTAACAATTACTGAATTCTTCTAAATACAAACTTTATTTTATTGATTCTCCATTTTAGCAAATACTAAAAAAGTTAAATTGAAGAATTTCACCACGTAAAATTCATGTACACAATCTATAAGTATCCCACATTCCCATATAAAGGAAGAAATCAGGGAATTCTAATTCCATTAGCAGTAACAAGCTGATACTTACACTACACGATAAAAGGGACTGGATGTTACTATTAACGATCGTAAAACCGGCATCGGGACTACACAAGCAGTCGTGAACATAACACACCAATATTAAGGGCGAAGACTAGACTCTGAGAGTGTGAACGCACCCATACACAATGGACAATGAATGAACTGTATGATGTGGGTGCAGCAGTCAACATTAGTCAAACCAAAAACATTACGAGCAATTCACACAAAGACATCAGCGGCGGTGAATCGGAAACAGTCTGGCTCGTATGCCTAAAGAAAACTTAGCAAGCATAGCTTTTTGAACACTAATGAAAATCTATTCGATTCAGACTCAGGTATTGCGTCAACATACGAAGCCGAGTCAGCCTACTCAGATGAGACAGTTCTTCAAGATAAGCACCTAAAAGAGGCTGAAAGATCTAAGTGTGAACTTATTAGAACTGCCAACAAAGCCTGTCGCGATACGTTAGGAAAATGTCTGGGCGCTCGATGTTACATTTCTTTGTGTGGGTAGCTGAGGGCATATATTACACAAGTTATTGGCAAAAACGTCTGCAGTTATTGAACGTGAGACGATATATTAGGGCTGTCATACCAGCCTGGTGTATGCTTTTAGTAAAAATGTTTACAGTCTGACCTACTATCAGATAAAATTGGAGTTCAACCGAGGTTAAATAGATGCCCTTCGGACTAAAACCTTCTTTGTGTTCAAATTGATAAAATGTCCTTGTGGTTTACAATAAACATCTACCCTGTCTTTTATCTACCTTAAAAAGCTCGATCTTGTTTGATGTTAACGTTGGAACTTGGAAATATTTTTGTCTAGTCATCACACTCAGAAACCGGTCTCCCTAAAATTGTCGGCCGTTATGATCTGTTCCATTCCATGCAAGTTTTCTCCATCAGGTTTTCGTTACCCAGCAGTTTGATCAACAAACTAAAATTCTAGTAAGTATAGGTATACACAGTTTTTCTGAAAGGGTTCCTAACCGGCAAACCTTTGGAAATAGCGGCTAAGCCCTATTGAAACATCCAATGATATCGGAGTCAACGATATATGGGTCACTGACGCTGCAGAGGCTGCCAGCAAGACGCAGTGAAACGCAAAGGCCGAAGAGGGTGACTGAAATAGGCCTATGAAAGGTTAGAAGAACATCATAAGGATTCTATGCTACTATTCTCATGCAAATCTGCGTGTCTCTCATTCTGCAAGACCTTGTGTTCTGATGAGGTGTTGGGTCCAACTAAATGAAGGCTCGACGTTCGTATGTTTTTCTAAATATCAAGGCAAGTACTTGGTTTACTGACTTACTCATTGCAAATGGAAAAAACACAACGCTCATTTTCCTATAACAAAATAATGCAAAACAAAGGTTGGTCGCATTAACATCTGAATGAACTTCAGTATTTCTGTGCCTATTTCATTCGCAATATAAATGATCTACTAATTAAAGCCGGGTAGGACACATTTTCAAGGAAAAGTTCGTAAAACTCAAGGTGAACGTAGGTTCCATAAATTGGCACTTATATATCAGCGATCGATGCCAGGTTTTCCAATTCCGGGCTAAGTAATAAGCCCAGCCCATTTCAAAATCAATCACTGGGTGAAACTAATTGAACCATCTGCGTTTCCCATTAGCAAAGCGTCGTGAAACACTAGATGGTTTATTTAGGGAAAAGCTAGGACGTACAATACGTACACGATATTAGATTGTAGAAGCAGCCTAAAAAGGTGCTATAATTTCATCGTTTATTACGCCTGCCTGTATTGTGGGATTATTAGTTTGTTTAATATCGCTTTTTCCTTCCTCTATATCGCTCAGTACATTATTAGTAGCTAGTGTAGTTACAGTAATACTCTAACTCATCTTCTTTTTCACTTAGTTCATCTCGGCCCCCATCCATATACTACCCAGCTAGCTACCCAACCTTTTTATATTTTTCTTGTTTCTTTTTCCACCTTTAATCGTATAATTTTGTGATTAGGGCGTGTATGATTCAAACACGTCGAATTATTTCAACTCACCATTTCGCATTGTCAAATGATACATTTAACAATCAGAAATAAACCATATCAGATTGGTAGGTACAGTTCAAGGGTAATGATTACTGTTTGCTTACATGATAAATCATTGAA
Source organism: Eulithis prunata (assembly GCA_918843925.1). Classification (NCBI taxonomy): domain Eukaryota; kingdom Metazoa; phylum Arthropoda; class Insecta; order Lepidoptera; family Geometridae; genus Eulithis; species Eulithis prunata. The sequence goes on from OU974007.1 coordinate 2,556,757, forward strand.
ACTCAACATTTATCTACGCGTCCTCAATAGATTTCTAGTTATATAAAACTAAGCACACTTCAGAACTTGAAGGTATAAGAAAAGTATCTTTTAACAGACGTTATGTCTGGTTTGAACTGACTCCAGGGCTACTCCCAGAGTCATCTAATTGTTTTAATTTAATTTATCCGCACCACTGAGCTGACAAGACCTTCAAAGAAGCTTAAGACTCCGGTACAGTAACCCCTTGTGTGCATAAAACGAGCGTTAAACCCATGCATGCATTCGATCAAGATAGCACTCGGTCTGTAAGAGCTAATTTAATTCTAAGGCATGATCAATCTGGGAACTTTTCAATCAATATGGATTGATCTCTTGAAACGTGTAAGAGCTGAAGATTATTTGATACTTGGAACGACTCCCTAAATATTGTAAAAGCCTAATGATAAAAGAACATATTGAAGGGGTTCGCATGGGTCTCAAAGTTCAGATTGAGATTTCTTAAAGATTTTCTTATATTGTCTTTGATATTTTTCAATGAAACGCCGTAATAAAATCTGTGCTCGAGTCTCGATCACATCCTGATTCAGATTATATTAAACTTGAGCTGTAATCTAGAACATTGCCAGAGTTTGCCAGTGCAATCAAGGCGAAAACGAATCAATGCACTTCCCACGATATTTGCGCATCGCACGCACTCTTGCGAAATGCTCATGCACTGAACTTTCATCTTCGACAGTATAATGGATAATATTTTTTTGAAACCGTTGTTTATTGCGCGAAAGTTTTCTCCAGTCTTTTTAGTGTCTCGTTAGTTCGCGTGAAAACATTTAACGACCACACGTTACGTTTTGCAAATTTCCAGAAGGTTAGGTACTAAATAAAATATGCGCGTTTCTCTACAGAGCACATTTTCAATGGAATTTTCAATGAGAACCAACCGCAGAGGTCTGGGCTGTGGTTACTGAGTCTACCTATGTAAATTTTAAAGGGCAGACGTCCCCGGTTCGGAGGAAGTTGCCTGCATACTAATTTATTAGGTACGTAACAATAGAATCAACCGGCTGAATGAAAAATGCTATTGCTTCCTTTGCTTCACGAGGAGAATGCTACTTACCCGACTCGGGTTGTTGTAATCAGTATTCTTGGCAACAATAGGAACAGCGAGTCGAATAGAAATGAATATGGTGTGTAAAGCTCGTCCAAACCCATAATCGATGCGATTGCGAATATTAAATCAAACGTATGAATATCCAGGCCAACTGACCCAAGTAAATTTAACGTAACGTGGCTTTTAAAACAAGTGGTGCGATGAGGTGGAAAATTAAAAGGGTTGTTATAAAATAGCATCTCTATTACGAGCTTCGAAGGCCGATGTCTCTCGACGGTCGAACGGTTACAGTGAAAAGTGATAACGATACCCTTGTTTACTTTTTTTTTGGACTCCCACACATCCGCCCTCTAGAACCTGTTACCTGCGTTATGTCTATCAACGTTGGGATAAAAAAGAGACCAGTGAGACGGTTGTATGATGCAGCTTTTTACTCTTACAGTGTATTGTTTATTATATTTGCTGTTTGCAGGCAGCGGACTGGAATGGTGGTGTTATCGTCCCCCCTTGTATCCGGATTGCCGGTTCGACGAGCACGGTGCACCTGTCGCCATTACACAGAGCCGTATAAACTTTATACGAGTTTATTCATAGTTTATTTATTATCCTCGTTAATGGAACCTGCGGCACGAAAGCAGAGACATCTCTTTAGAGAGCTATTTCTCTATAGTCTACTAGTCGTGTGCTTAGTTTAGTTTAACAATATTCTTTTAGTAGAAGTTATATTAGTTAGTATTGTGCCCATCCCTGGTTAAACTGGTGGTAGAATTTTAAATTAATTCTGGCGTTTTACTGGATAAAGTTTCGCCAAGCGCCAAAATAAAGTTAATTTAACATTTTTATGTTTTTGATACATTTGCAGGTTAATCATTGTACTGCTTATTAATTCGGCTCTGATGTAGGTAACTACCTACAAATACTAGTATTTTTTATCTTGCATCAAAATATGTTGTTTTTTCTGCCCCAACTATTACCCTATCTTGCTTACTCACTGCGTTTTATATTTATTTTAGGTAGGTAGGTAACTATCAGTTTCTCAAAAATATCAGACTTTATCGCCTGCTTTAATAATAAAGGTGCAAACCTAACAAGTGTTGATAAATAGTCACTACATCTAGGTAGGTAATGTGACACTGCGTAAAGACACACCTCGCCCGGTCTAGATACTAGATAAGAATTTAGATAAATGGCTACTTTCATCGACTACAAAGTACTAACCACTTTCGAGATTCGATACGATTTCTTATGAGAAACGGTCTCGTAATCAATCAAACAATTTTTCTCTGTCTGATATGAAATTTACCGCAAAATTGCTTTCATTTAGGTGGGTAAAATTCACGCAACTTTTGCCCGACTTTTTCTTCTATTACTGCCTTCATTTTCTACTAATTTATAAGGCAAACAATAGTGATTTTTTTGTTACATTCAGCACTTAGTTTAGGTCAACCTAGTCCAGTGGTAGCCTTCCGATTCTAAGATGGCACTTGGCAAATACGTGCGCAATGTTAGTAGAACTACTCCCAGTCCGTGAAGGAAAATACAGGAGAAAACTAGCGGGTCTAGATGCAATGATAATGTTTCCTGCGGATAAGGCCGCCTAGGTTGTGATGGTGTTACTACCTACAAAGCTAACCGTTCATAGAGACCTGTATACCTAGTTAAGTTGAAGAAGCCGAAACGTCTAAGGGTAAAGTGATACGGGAATTAATAGTAGTTTAGACCAACACACGATTTTTCGATTTAAATCTAGGGTATGTCAAGAAGGTACCTAGTAAACCTACAGCTTCACAAGCCCTTGGTAATGACACCAGCGCGCTTATTGTATAATTAATAGGTTTGATTACTTAATTGTTTGATAGTAGAATTGTTACGGTAATTACGAACGTCTCGTGCGGGACAATCACCGCTTGCTTCTCACGAGCGTATCTCTCATGCTCTGTTTTATCGTGTGAGTTCTAAACGATTGAGTACGTAGGTATAGGTACCCGAGGAATAGGTTTTAGGTGCGACAATCTACCCTTTAGCAGCTCAAGACACATCAAAAGACTAGGTAACTTTAGTGTTCATGTGTAAAAACGGAAACTTATTTTTTTATCTTGGCGGATCTCGCACGGACATCAGCATCGGCCATACAAGTTGCCACTTTTTGGTAAAAACTAGTTTGAGTGTCCACCATTGACACGATGAATGAATAATAACTTGGCTAGATGCCGTCACACAATTTGTGATTATCCATAAGATAGGAGGATGAGTAGCAAAGATCTGATGACACCTATGTTAATTTATCGTAAGAAGAGTATTACATATTCTCTGGTTAGAAGCACCGTTTTGAACGTAACAAGCCACTTAAGATGGCATTTGTGGACGAGCGAAGACTGATGCCACTCAAACACCACGCAGTTAGATAGCTGCTTAGTTAGCATTCCTACACGACATTGCCGCTGTACCTAATAAGAAATGCCTGGCATTTGCTGCGAACTGTAATTTGTGTACTCGCTTCCGTCTTACTTTAGGTAGGTATTTCCATTCTACACAGTATCAGACGTTTCAAAGACCTCAAACCGACATGAGCCTTGATCACGAATAAATGTGACAATCGCAAACGTATCGTAATGCTAGCGTATCCAAGATAAACTGCGCGGTGACACTACAACGGTTGGTAGTCGAGCTGGCATTGACGCGCAATATAACTCAAATACGTTAACGCGGCGACTGTCAGATTTGTTCGTGATAGAGGTACTGACGTTTTGAGGCTCAAAACAAAGAACCATCAAAGGAGAACCAGTATAATTGCAACGTAATGTTACATGTTACAATCTGGAGCGTTAATATTATAGGTAGTATGTTTGTATAAGTATAAAGTACCTACCTACTGTACATTGCTCTGCCGCGTCGTATCACTCGTATCTTACGCAGACTCATTACGGACTGACTATACAGACTTACAGCATCCTATAAGGCTTCTTTCTACCACCAAACCTTAGGGTTTGACCAAACACCTAGCGATTGAGGCTGGGAACATCATCTAGCTGTTATCAATGTGGCTTGCCAGATATAAATCATTTTACAACATGATAAATTGTCATGTAGTAAAATGATTTAGATCTGGCAAACCACAGGGCCTGAATAGGTAGTAGGTAAAGAATAGTGTAGCAGGATCCAACTCTTGTTAAATCCCTTATTCTTCTTATTTAGACGATGAAGGTGATTAAAATAGAAAGTGAAAATGTACCTATAATGAAGTTAACTATTCAACTCACAATTCAGTACAGTCCCAAGAAGTTGTCCTTGTACCTATTAGAGAATATGAGTTTCTGATAGGAAACTAAAAATTTATACTAGGGCGATTCCGCTATAGACGATTCCTGACACATTTTTTTAAATCGCGTTATTATTTATTTTTATTGTTATAAGTGCAAAGAAAAAACTTGAAATTTCATATTAAATATATTTTTATTTGATTTTACTCCATATTTGCATTTTTGGCGCGTTTGAAAATACTACCATGCAAAAAGTGGGTACAAACTGTAAAGTCATACCCTAGAAACACTGTCACGAAACAGCTGTTGCTGATAGTTTGAGGATAAGTTTTACCGGCTAAACGTGTAGTGACAATATTCATTTATACTCCTGTTCCAAAAAATGTAAGTATATGTTGCTATTTATTAAGTTTTATAGACTACTAGAATACACTTTCAATCTTGTTGCACCCGCGATAGAAAATATATAAAAGTTTACTTTTCTCACAGAAATAAAGAGCTAACATTTTGAAACTTTGCAAAAGTAAGAAGAAATTAAAACTACACTTAAACGAATGGTTTTTAAGAGTGTAATGTTTGTTAGGTTTCATTAAAAAACAACTTAAATTGGTTGCACCCGCGATCTTGATGTTAGATCGCGGGTGCAACTTTTAGTCACTTAACCATTTTGTGTGATTAATTACATTTTTTGATGTTTCTTTATGCCTTGAAATAATAATATTGATGATATATATTTAATATTATGTGCTTTTATTATATTTTGTTTGTTTTACACAAATAACAGTTTAAATGTCTTCAGAGCAACAGAAGGAGACTGCTTCGCCAAAATATAGACGGAAATTAAAGAAAAATCCTGAACTTCGTGCTGAACACCTCCGTCGGGAAAGAGCTCGAGATACCAAACGTACAGAAGTAATGAAATGAAAAAAAACTGGCAAAAAATTTACTCAATATCGATATGTCGGGTTGTGTCAGAGCGATATGGATGAAGATGGAGATATCAGGGTACAATTTATGACGACAATTGACGGCAAACGTTTCATAAAAGTCATTAATGACATAGCAGACGTGCAATTTGATGATATTATCGCGAAGTTGGAAGCGCCGGAGAGAAAGACTGAAGGAAATAATAAGTTTATAGAATTTTCGGTGAATATTGCCGTATTTGAAAAAAAAAATGAATATAAGCGACAACAAAAGTGTAGTAATTAGTAATAAATATGATTTGATCTCTTAAATAGTTTCTAAATAAGTTAAATTGATGTTTATGTTTACTTATACTAGACTGGTTGCACCCGCGATAATTTGGTGTTGCACCCGTGATTCATAAAAAAATTAATAACTCATAGTTCATTTTTGTTTTGCTTACAGTTTCTATTTGATGTTCTTTGTTAATTCAACACCTATCAAAATATTATGGCAAAACATTTTTAATTTATCACAATTAACAGATTTATTTGTTTGTAGTGTATGATCTGGAAAGGCAGGGCCAAATTGGTTGCACCCGCGATAGCACTTTGAGCCTTCCTCCTGGCTTTTGAAATATTATTTTAAAATCTTTGTACTCTAATATAGAAAGAAAATATTAAAATGTAGTCTTATAAAGACTAATTTGATTAATAATGCTTTTTATTTAATTACATTAAACTGACACATGCGTCTAAATGTTGCACCCGCGATAATGGAATCGCCCACTATGTAAAACAAATTCTTCCTATCAGTCTGTATTGGTGTTATGTTGATAGCATAACATTTAGGTCATTGACCTATGAGATAGAACATTGGCAAACAATTAGCAATTCGTTTCACCATGCATGATCGACTGCTAAGTGAACTAAGACATTGGTTTAATAAAACACATTATTTGCAGCTTAAAAATCTGAAAGCTATGATGAGTTCATCAAATATAATATATATTATTAAGTTCTTAAATTATTTCTAGATTTACTTGTTCCAAGGCAGAAGAAACTACAAGTAATAGTACTAATTACTTACGTAGGTCTTTTCTTTTTACATTCCAATATTTTATACCCAAATACCAGCATCTGTGGTTGCCTGTAGTCTGTAGTTGATAAGCACAAGCATATTGTTCTGTTCGAGTTTCAGACCTTACCTAAGCCCTAAACGTTACCACTGCTACGAATAGTAATGACGCTAAGAGTTTGGAAGCTACCAACATCATGCAAGGATATCAATATAATTCAGACCGTCTGGAGATCCCCAGGTCATGACCTTTGAAGTTATTTGAAAATATTTGGCGGCGCATTGAGTGCGATATAAAACACACGCATTTTAGTTAAAAATAAACCCTAGTAGATGCTATATTGTCCAGCCACATGAATGTAACGCTCCGCTATCGATTTGAAGGTAAAATACGTTACCACGGGGTGCCGAAGCTTCTCACAAACAGTCACAAACCGGTAGAATCCACACGCTCTTCATGGACGTACGAGAATCGAGAAATATTTTTTTTTTACAGCTACAGATCAGGCGATTGTTAGACTTACAGACATAGAGCTATTATCTTTAAAAAAACCGGTAAATAAACTTCGTAACGGGTGTTTATTTTGATTCTGAATACACTCACCAGCAATAACTGTATCGCTCAAGTCAAATTTCACCGGCTTCGGAAACTCCCTCAGCTTACGTCCACTTAATTTTAATTCACCACTTAGATAAGCGTCTTCTAAAATTCTTTCTAGAGATTTTGTTAGCTGATTGTGAATATTATTGTGGCCGCTCATATTTACACTCGCGCACGGCCGCAGCACGGCCATATTCTTTTTGAACTGAACTAATAGAGAAAAAAAGAGAAAAGACTGTCATTGTCTATGATATGCCCATAGACGGAAGAAAGAAACAGGCAGACAGAAACGCCAACAAAACAAAAAGAAACAACTTCATGGCATACTCGAAAAGCTGTCTATGGGCACTTGGCTCTGATTACACGATCAATAATTACTGCGTGAGTCCTTTTTTTTATTTTTAGTACTGTCGTTGTGCTATATGACCACATAACTCTATTTTTGGCAGACTTTAAAGAGGAGAGTTTTTTTAATGATTTTACCAGAACTCTGACATTTACAAAAATTCTTCAATCTGAAAACGTAATATAGGTAGGTACCTAATTCCTGATTGGTCATATAAATCTTCCATCGAAATCGGTTCAGTAGTTTGGAAAATAAATACCAAAAATCGCTCACTGGAACTTTCCAAATCCATTGTCATCGTCATCATCACAGCTGATAATGATGAAGCCGGAATGTAGTCAATAAGAAGTCAGTTTTCCTATTTATGTAAACCTAGTAAAACTTGTATTTTGCTCGGCACTGATACCTCAAAAGATCAATAACTATGGCGCTTATTACATTATCAATATTAATGGCATTATCATGGAAGGATAATATTGATACTATAATCAGTACTACAGTCTATGGATTAAACTTACTTAGGTACCTAGCTTCATTGCTGTTCTATCTTTATGGTCTAACCTAACATTAGCCAACCAAAATAAATTAGATAACCTCGAAATTCGTGAATAAAAGTGTATTTTCTGTGATATTATTTTTTATAAGTTTAATATGACCATATCCAATATGTTACGGGTGGCTAATTTATTAAAGAACGCAAGTAAATATAATATAATCCAATTAGAGGTGGGTGGTTAAACTATAGATAAGTATTTGGTCAACCTTTTGGAGGCAATGTTTTGCTAATAGGTGATTGTTACCACTTAACATCAGGTGGGCCATCTGCTTGTATCATCAGCTAGTAGTATCAAAAAAAATAAAAACCTATTTTACTCATTCTAAACTTGCATAGTTATATTATGTAAATTTAATGATAACTATAGAACTCCCAAAACTCGAGGAAAATAGCTGTATATAGTATTCTGTTACTAATTTACTTCAGCCCTATTTCCTACTGGAAAATTGGTTAGGCAGGTAGGTACCTAATTGTTTACTGGAAGTTACATAGGTATCCTGTGAATTTAAAATGAACTACCTACAAATTCTATTAATTCTAACTGAATAATATACATATTTCAGAACTATTCCTCAAACACCAAGATCAGTGAACATATTTCACTTGAAAAGATTAGAAATATTGGTATATCTGCCCACATAGACTCTGGCAAAACCACACTGACGGAACGAATATTATTCTACACTGGAAAAATCAATCAAATGCATGAGGTATGTGTTAAGTAAATTATAGTCTTATTATACAACTAAATAAGCCAGAAGCTAAAATTATAGATATTTATTTATTTATTAGTTAATAGATGAGCAGCTTTCATTGTTATGTCTACGTCACACAAAAACAGAAATGATTTTGAAAATAATCCTCTCCACAGGTAAAAGGAAAAGATAATGTTGGAGCAGTTATGGACTCAATGGAACTCGAGCGACAACGAGGCATAACTATTCAATCAGCAGCCACTTACTCTATCTGGAAAGACCACAATATAAACATTATCGACACTCCTGGTCACGTCGACTTCACCGTTGAAGTGGAACGAGCTTTGAGAGTGCTTGACGGAGCAGTATTAGTGCTCTGTGCTGTTGGCGGAGTGCAGAGTCAAACCCTGACAGTGAATAGACAAATGAAGCGGTATAATGTACCATGTTTGGCGTTTATCAATAAACTTGATAGGCTGGGATCTAATCCTGGTAGGTATGTATATCATCATCAATATATATAAAACTCTTTTGAAGCTGACATAGAATCAACGCACAGCCTAAACTATAAGTCCTAGAGGTATCAAATTTGGAGAGTAGTATCCTTATATAGTGTAGAGGTGCACTAAGAAAGGAATTTTGAAAAGTCGCACCCTAAAGGGCCTAGAACGCGAGCAACGCCGCAGGCGACGGCTAGTGTGTATATAAAATGAATTGGGCTTAAAAAAGCACCCGTGAATAATAGAATTATCTTTTAAGCTCAAGTCAGTACATTATTATGGCTAACGTGAGGGATTCTAAGTGTAATTTTAATTTGACACTCAATTTTTAAATACTTTATTGAATTATCATGATATTGTCCAATGCATAATTCGAAAGTAAACATGAGTTCCCTGTAAACCAAAAAAATGTATAATATAATTGAAGACCACCTGCTCTTTGACTTGAACTCTTAATTTAATGGCTTCTGTGATTGGTTACACAGCTCTTAGTTAATCAATAGATTGTGAGTCTGTAATTTGTAACACACCGGTTTCCCCTATCAATTTGTATACAGGGCTTATGTTAACCTTATGATTGAGCCTTTTAATTGGTATAATAAAATAACGGGTACTATGTTTTCACAATTTGGTGGGTTCGATTCCCATTGGAGACAGGTGATTATTCAAAATTCTTTGAATGCAGTTTAAATTGTTTTTAAAATCATAATAAAGTCTTCTTTCAGTAAAATGTTCTATCCACATTATTTAAGATACTTTCCCTTCATGTGGCATGGCCGTGGGACACCCTGTATATCTAATGTCTAATCTCCAGAATATTGCTAGTTAGTTGCGACACCGCAATACATTTGATTTCATAATTACAGAGTTCTAACACAAATGCGCTCTAAAATGCACCACAATGCTGCCTTCGTCCAAATACCTATTGGATTAGAAAAGGAATGCCAAGGCATTTTAGATCTTATTGAAGAACGAGCAATATACTTTGAAGGCGATTATGGAGAAAAGATTAGGTATGATGAAGTACCTAAGGACTATAGATCTGAAGTTCAAGAGAAGAGACATGAGCTGATAGAACACTTGTCTAATGTTGATGAGTCTTTAGGTAAGTCAATATTATTGACAGGAAACTATATTACTATGCGTAATTTTTACTTACATGTCACATAAAAATGGTTATAAATAATAACTAATATTATTAATTTACGTTTACGTTAGTTAAATAAAATAGGTATCTAACCTACACAAATTACCTATAAATACTAAGGTATAAATTTTTTTTGAATAACGCATTTTTACACTCAGTTAATACTTTATTTCACGAATTCCAGGAGAACTCTTCCTAGAAGAGAAAGCACCAACAGTATCAGACATAAAGAAAGCCGTCCGCCGAACAACCCTAAAGCGTACATTCACACCAGTCTTCGTCGGAACTGCCTTAAAAAACAAAGGCGTTCAACCGTTACTCGACGCCGTTTTAGAATACCTCCCACATCCAGGGGAAGTTGAAAATACCGCTTTGGCAAATGAGTCTAAGGATAGCGAGGCACAGACTATCCTACTAGACCCGGCCAGAAATGGGAGTAAACCGTTTGTGGGTTTGGCGTTCAAGTTGGAGGTCAGCAAGTTTGGACAGCTGACGTATTTGCGGTGTTATCAGGGAATGTTGAAGAGGGGGGATAATATATTCAATGCTAGAACAGGGAAAAAGGTATGGACTAGTTCTATGCATTGATTTTAGGCTATTTTATCTGCAGATATGAGCATCTTTAGATTTCGGAAGTAGACTTCTACACTACATAGTCAGCTAGGAATAAGAACAACAACCAGCATATAACAGCTAGGTTTTTGTCGGAAAGCTTAATCAGATGAGACAGCACTGGGGGTCATATTATGGTGACCCCATATATTTTTTGTCATAAGAAATTCTTTGCTAATGCAACTTTTTACGAAAACTAACATAATTAACTTAATTTGACAATTTGCCATCTGATCGTGCTCAAATTGAAGAAAGTATTTGTAATGTAGACTTGAGGTGAAAAGTTGTCATTTGTTTTTTCAGGTAAAAGTATCTCGCCTAGTCCGAATGCACTCCAACAACATGGAGGAAGTCTCAGAAGTCTTGGCGGGTGATATCTTCGCGTTGTTCGGCGTAGATTGCGCGTCCGGTGACACGTTTGTAAATGATAACAAGCTTGAGCTGTCATTGGAGTCGATACATGTGCCGGATCCCGTTGTATCGATGGCCATCAAGCCGAAGAATAATAAGGATAGAGATAACTTTTCGAAGGCTGTGGCGAGGTCAGTTTTATTTTACTAAAGTATTTTTCTTGGGATTTAGCAGCCAACGAAATTTCATGCAGGCGAACTGAACTAACCAATATATAATCCAAGTTTCATCCAATTCGGACCAGTAGTTTCAGCGTGACTGTAACGCAAACATACAAACATCTAAACATTGACTATTAAAAACGCGAAAGTTTGTAAGGATGTATGTAAGCATTTTTGTTCCTCTTTCACGCAAAAACTACTGATCTGATTTGGATGAAACTTGGAATATATATTGTCCGTACCCTGGATTAACACTTAGGCTACTTTTCATCCTGGAAAATCAACGAGGCGCGAACTCTTAAGAAACGCCTAGATTTCACATAGTAAATTCCACTCCTAATCCTACGTTGACGAAGTCGCGGGCACCAGCTAGTTTATAATATTAGTGGGAATTAGTAGGATTGTCCTGCTAACCCCACCCCGGCTAACACAACTGAGAAAAACTTTGGGTTGACGGCAGCATAAGCGGACATCTGTTGACTAAAATGATAATGATATCGGTAATAATCATCATCATCATCAATATCAATCAATCATCATCATCATCATCAATATATATAAAACTCTTATGAAGCTGACAGAGAATCAACGCACAGCCTAAACAATGAGTCCTAGAGGTATGAAATTTGGAGGGTAGTATCCTTATATAGTGTAGGGGTGCACTAAGAAAGGAATTTGGAAACGTCACACTCTAAAGGGTAGAACGCGAGCAACGCCGCGGGCGACGGCTAGTAGTAAAAATAATCCTTATTTTTGCAGATTCACCAAAGAAGACCCAACATTCCAATTCCGTTACGACAGTGACAATAAAGAGACCATTGTATCCGGCATGGGAGAGTTACATTTAGAAATCTACGCGCAGAGAATGGAGAGAGAATACAATTGTCCGGTGGAGCTCGGCAAGCCTAAAGTAGCTTTTAGGTAAATGTAAACATAGCAAGCAAGCTCGTATGAGTTAGTGGCCAACTCTGTTGACGGAGTTTTTAGGCCGCCTTAAGGCTGCTTTTCCACCAGAGATGTGCGAGGATGCGCAGCGAGGGATGTGTTTGTAAAGAACCAATACGATCGCTTCATTTACCTCGCCACGAATAATGAAGCGATAGTATTGGTTCTGTGTCTGGGTGTTTCTATAAGTATGTATTTACAAAAAAAATATGTATGTATGTATTCTATCAGCCATCTAGTTTCCATCGTACAAGCTTTGCTCAGTTTGGGACTAGAAGGCGTTGTGTTAAGTGTCCGTGAATATTTATTTATATTTATAATGAATTGAATTCCGCAGAGAAACAATGATGTCGGCATGTTCGTTCGATTACCTACACAAGAAACAGTCGGGCGGCGCCGGCCAGTTCGCACGAGTTTCAGGCATCATGGAACCATTGCCACCACATCAAAACACAAGTATGATTCTCATATTATTGTTTACTACCTTCCACCCGCTCCTTTATTCACGTCCTGTTGATTTTCCGGGATAAAAAGTAGCTTAGGTGGTAATCCAGGTCACGGACAATATATAATCCAAGTTTCATCCAAATCGGATCAGTAGTTTTTGCGTGAAAAAGGAACAAACATAAATACATCTATACTATTATAAAAGTGTAAAAATACCAAACATTGAAATTAAAGATATGGATAAACTAAATATGCATCTACTAAATAAACGATTCTGATTCAGAAAATCGAGTGTGTATTTGTCTGTTTCTTTGTTCGCGGATCACGCCTTAAACACTGGACCAATTTCAATGAAACTTATACCATTCAGAAGCACTTTTTCCGGATTTAAGTATAGGCTATTGTGTAAATCGGGCTGACGCGATAGTGTTGTGTCCCGCGTCGCCAGTCGTCTCTCCCCGCTCGTTCAGTATAATGTAGCTTCGTTGGTGAAATAAATAAGTAATTATGTGGAACACGGAACTTTATCATTGCATCCCGAAGAATTAGTAGGTATAAAGATTAGAAGCCTCCACACTATCATCTTTATTACCCATACTAACTAATATTATAAAGAGGATGGAGTACTGCTGTCACCTTTGGGCGGGAGCACCTGGATACCAGCTACCAGGACACCCCTAGATTCGGTTCAAAGGCGCGCTGTAAGAATTGTTGACGATCCCAAGCTTACAAGCGGTATTGAACCCCTTAAGTCTGAGAAGAAACTTCTCATCTCTGTGTGTGTTCTACCGCTTGTATAACGGGCTGTGTTCTGAAGAATTATTCAATGTGATGCATACAGCCACTTTCTACCATCGCACTGCTCGCCAACGACGGGGAATTCACCCACACACCCTTTTCTACTATAATGAAACCACTTTCTGTTCCAGTGCTGGAATTCGCAGACGAGACAGTAGGTACCAACATTCCGAAACAGTTCGTTCCCGGCGTAGAGCGCGGGTTCATTGACACCTGCCAAAAAGGATATCTATCAGGGCACAAGATATCTGGAGTCAAGTTCAGGCTGCAAGATGGCGCGCATCATATCGTGGACTCTAGTGAATTGGCGTTCTTTTTGGCGGCTAAAGGAGCTGTTAAAGAAGGTTGGTAATACCACTATTACTACTTAAAGACAATGCCCAATTTGCTAGGAACGTGGCATGTTTCTTTTTTACAGCGGCCATCAATCTAATCTAGTTTTTATAGTAGAGAATAAAAAAGGGAGGAGGTTCTCAATTCGGTGGTATTTTTAAAAATTTTTGGTACCTTAGAACTCTGTCATTTATGAACCGAAATAAATATTAAAATAAATATTTTTTTATAAAAAAAAATATTTATTTTATTTATCTGAAAGGGTCCTGATCCTATACAATTTTGATCCAAATCGGTTCAGTAGTTTGACAGTTAAAAAAGAATAACTGGAAAAAACACGTCATCTACGTACACGACATTGCGAATTTTGCTTTCCTGTGACTTTTCAATGGTGTTTATTATCAATATACAATCCCAATGAACTACCTGTTGAACACAGCACCATCTGTGCTTCAACGGCTGAACTAAATAAGTAAGTTAATACCTAATAGTCTTTCACTTCGAGTGCTACAATTACCTAACTAGTTAGTTTAGACAGTTGCTACTGTAGGGCGCTGTTCCTACCTATAAAAGGCGCCTCGTGTTAGCGGCTCGCTCTCTTTTTCCGGCGGTCATACTGACCAGCTGTACCTACCTAATTAATAAATATGTATACGCTTTTGTTTCATAGTCTGGATTTCCTTCCTCCTGCATTAGACACTACCATCATCATCATTTGATGATGAAAGATGTATCAAGTTAAGAGTCGGGTTTTCAAGTTATTAAACTTACAAATTATTACAGTTTTCGACGATGGCGCCTGGCAGATCCTAGAGCCGGTTATGTCCGTGGAAGTGGTACTACCTGATGAATTCCACGGCACTGTGATAGGTCAGCTGAATAAACGCGGTGGCATTATAACGGGCACAGAGGGCGCTGAAGGTTGGACCACTATTTACGCTGAAGTACCGCTCAATAACATGTTCGGATATGCCGGGGAATTAAGGTGACTACATACTTTTATTATAATCCTACTTAAAAACCCGGTGCTATGAGTTATTATTAATAAAAAAATGTAAGTATATAAGTATTCTATCAGCAATCTAGTTCCTATAGTACAAGCGCTGCTTAGTTTGGGACTAGAAAGCGTTGTGTGATAATTCCAAGAGTATTTATTTATTTATTATTTTTATTATTGTTTCAGATCAATGACACAAGGTAAAGGCGAGTTTAGTATGGAATACAGTCGATACTCGCCGTGCATGCCCGACGTACAAGAAAAACTCATTCTGAAACATCAGGAACAAATGGGAGTTGTGCCCGACCAAAAAAAGAAGAAGAATTGAGTGACGTGTACTAGTCGTAGGTATTTATTGTTTTTATTTGTAAGATAGATTAAAATCTAATTTAATGTTCGAAGCATTCGTTTTACAAAACCCCCAAAATATATTCATTCAAGCGTTAGTGTCAAAAACCATACAAGGTCACACATACCTACACACCCTCTTCCAATAACACACCCAGCCAATTTCACACCCGTACACAACACCCTCATAATAAGAAAGTAAGTATTTATTGTTATTATTTGGCAAATAATGATTAAAATCTAATATTATTCGGTGCGTTTTATAAAGTTCCAACATACTTTGAGTAAAAAATTACACAAAAAGCCACTATACAATCAGAACAATCGTCCAAGGTGACCCAAAAATACACTAGAAAGCTCACAAGTAATCGATTTGTGAGCTTTAGAATAAAACATCCAGTATAAAAAACGATTATATTAAATAACACGACACAAATATGTCAAAAATTGTTACAAATTCATTCGACATTCTCATCGGGTACAAAGGTAAAACGAGACGTTACTAGTTTCTAATTAACTATAGGTATCCTAGGATTCCTAGGTGTATAGTACGACATTTACCAAATACATATACAACAAATTCTAGTAATTAATTATAATATCTAGGTATCAAATTGACAAAAGTACGTTATATTGTTTGCTAAAAAAACTGTTGATTGTTATAATTAATACTGTTGGTTGTATGTAATACAGGAAATATAATTCAGTAAAGGTACACAAAAATACATACTTATAAAAAATACCTAAAACCATTCTAACCTCAAAAACTTGAAGTGAAAGAATTGAATCACAAGGTTGAAACAATTGTAAACTAGTTAAAAAACACTAAATACATTAAAATAATTTATGTCCCCCTAAAAAAATTAAAAGTATTTTATTATCTGTAGCAGCATGGTAATAGTCAAATGAAAGTGGCACTTTGACTACTATCGATAGTAACAAAAGAACGCCAAATGTAACTACCTACCGAATAGGTTAACGGTGTAAATAAAACCATTAGGGGGTTTCTGGAGTTTTTATCCAAAAATCCCCCTCCCAGCAGTTACGGGAATTGAGGGGATTTCTGGACAAAAACTCCAGAAATCCCCTTCACGGGGAAACACGCCACGAATTTCTGGATTCAGACTAAAATACATACACTACATCAGTACATATTCATTAGTCTTACCGTAAATTGGCAAAACAGCAGTGGACAACTAAGTGTAACTAGATGAAATATATTATTATTATACCTAAGTACTTTATTCAAGACTAGGGATAGTTAGGGAGTGCTTAATCTAGAGTAGTGTTCACGTGTAGATTCTTAAACCTAGGCACACTAACACGAATACTTTATACTGGTGTCTTTTTTTTGTTGGCACTTTTTTGCAATTTAAATAATATTTTATTCCTTTTTTTATAGTAGGACATCAACAAATTTGTAACAATAGTTATTATAACTAAAATTGTTCTCACATGAACCTTCGTTCACGTTTTGCAGGATATTTTACAAAGATAGTGTTTGATTTGTGCCAATTTTATAGTTATCAAAATAATACTAATTTCAATTCTAAAAGTAACATTGAATAAAAAGCGTAACGTTTAAATTCATATACTAGGTACCTATGTAGGTAACGATATGATACGTAAGTATAACAAGTATACAACTGTTCAATGCTAATCCTGGAACCAAATTGGCAAAGTTCGTACGAAAAACTCGTTAAAAACTCGCGTAAAAAAATAAATGTCAACACGGTGCTATTTTCATACATAGGTAGGTCCTAATGTTATCACGGCTGAGTAATAAAAGACAATGTGCAATATAGGGACACAATTGGTAGCTTTTTTGGTTTGGAGTAGGTATATACTCTATGTATGTTGTATGTCGGCGGTATCTATTTTACATTAATATGCTTAGTTATTTTAGGTTGTATGTCGGTTGGTATTTTCTTTACATTAAAATGCTTATGTAATTTAAACAAAAAAAACGCACAAGTATTCCATACAAACTGTCCAATAAGCCTACAGTAAAAGATTAGTAATAAATGGAATAAAAAAAAGATTAGACCGAAGTTTCAGCAGAACTGCTACTTTTTCTAGAATCACACTTTTTTCCACTCCACGACTCCTTTCGCCTCACGTGATCGCTCTGTGAACATTTAGATGACAATTTCACACAATTTTTCCGATCACTTTAAAATACAAAATGGCCGAATGTTCTTTAAATATTAATGGACTTGAATCTTAAAAACGTGCTATGTGCAGTATGACAGGAACATGCATAATCAACATACTTATTTTACTGTAAAATAAAATAATTTGTACTACAAGTATTTATATATTTTTGCATAATTCATGGTTCTTTAAGGTCTGTATTTCAGAATAAATAAATATCTAAATGTAAGTAAAAATAATAGTAACAATATCTATATAGTTTTCAGACTTGTTACAGTTTTTAAATGTACCTTACATACCTACTTAGTTTTCAGTAGAAAAGTTTTTCACTTAAGTTTCATACTGAAATACGGACCTTTGATCAATAAAGTGCATGAATTGTGAATATAATAATATGTACAGTACATATACAAGTGGTAGGTACACAACACATACATACCTATGTACTTCATAAGTTGAGCCGCTCAATAATTTAATTTACAATTTTAAGTATATAAAAACAATACGACTATCAAAACATAGCAATAATGTAGTGGACATAAAATACACGTGATTCAGCTTTATTTCAAGGTCGTATGCTAGTGAAAATACTCAAAACCTTTATCGATACTCAATCATAGATTGTTTTGACAGTTTTCGAAATTCTCTACTCAAATCTATGCTTGAATAACGTTTGAGTCTTGAGTTTAGAGCGAATACGGCCCCAGGACATCAAAATCTACTGTGTAGTTACTAAAGGGACATGCAGACATGCCCCATGCGATGATCTCGGTGATGGGAATCTCAAAATTTTGTCTCAACAACCTTTACAGAGTCATCTTCTTCTACTTCATCCATTGTAGACAATCTTCTTTCGATCTCGGTTTGTGCGTTTTTAGAAATGATTATCTTCTTGTGTTTGTTGCTGTAAAAAAAAGGAATGTGGCACCTGCTTGTTTCGAAATAAGGTCTGGGTCTTAATTATAATGGAATTATAAGTGTTGTTAAAGCGTACAAGTAGGTAGATCTTAAGCTAGTTTATCGTCATCACCCATAGCTTGACTTTACTCCATGCTGGATGTTGACCGTAGGCCTCTCTTTTATGCCATGCTCCTTGGACCACTATCCTGCACTAGGCTCCTTCATTTACGTCCTGCCGATTCGACGATTTAGTCTGTCCTTGCTTCTTTGCATTTGCATAGACATATGCCTCCATAACAACCCAGTAAATTAGCAAAAAAGCAAAGTATGTTTTAGGTACTTACTTTTTCTTTCCCGTCTTAGATTTAACATTTTTCATTTTATTGCTATTATTCACTTGCTTCCATATCCCTGTCTTGTTCACCTCTTCCGATATGTTTATCGAAGCTAGCGGGATGTTCATTATGTTGCCATTTATCAACGGTATCTGAAGGTTATCCCGGAACGCTGGTGGTATAGTCTTCGCAGTTTCCTGTAAAAAAAACAGTTGAAAAACTAATTCAAACAAAACATCTAATGTAGAGTGATAATGGATAGTGCGTCTACTCACCAATTGAAAACGAACAAAGGGTTAACTGATAAGAAGGAATGAGGTGCATGATAGGGACCTCTCTTCATACCCTGAAAGGCTACAAGACTCTGGACTGTCTATGCTGACCAATTCACACTGGTTCAGTTTTTATAACGGTCTCTGCTAAAGGTTTTCTTGATACCTTTTTAGAGTCCAGACCAGAAACACGAAGAGAACCACTGGCACGAAAAAAGTCGGAAGAAATGAAAAAGAAGCAAACATAAAAAACATTTATTTAAAAAAGTTCTACAATGACAAGATGATGATGACGAATAGGGCTAGATCCGGCGGCAAAAGCGCAAGATTTTCGCAAGCCATCCCACCTCATCGTCTCCGAGCTCTCGCAGATCATCCTCACTCCTCTTCGTCATCTCCGGCATGACATCATCCAATATCTTCATCTCCCTTCTCGTGAAGAACAGGTCTAGGGCCTTCCGAATTCCTATCATCACCACCAGCATAAGGGGGAAGAGGATTGAGGTGGAGGAGAAAGACTTTATCACCCAAAGGCAGACTAAGCATGTTAGCTGGATTGCTGTGAATATATGGACCCGACGAATTGGCACCTAAAAACAAAACGATCGATCGGAACACATGATTTAAAGCGCTGTTTAAAAAAAAGTAAAAAAAAACTGTATAGTACTTTACCTGTCTCAAAAACATGTGGTCCGGCTGATACTTTTGTGGCATGAACATAATCAAAATCCTGTCGAAGAACTGAAGGCCCTTCAGTGAAGCAACTCCCATGTATAGGAAGACACCAAACAGTACTGGCATCGGTATGTGACTGAGAACTGGCGTCAGAATAACTGAGAATCCAATCATCAAAAATATCAGAATATGAGTGACGCGTTGTTCTCGAACTCCTAAGAATTGAGGTTTTTCACCAGGAGCAGCACATTCAGACTCCACCTTCAAGGAGTTCACGTGATTGATGCTCAATACAGTTGCAGCTACGAACCAAGGTAGACCCATTACTGAGCAAACCTGGATTAAAATTGCCAGCACGAAAAGATCCAAGTGGTACCCGCACCCTTTCTTCAGCTTGTTCTCTTTCCTATTCACGATCACTGCTGTTATTTGCTGATCCATGAATATCAGAATCGTCCCCAGTAATGCAGGAAGAACAGCCACTAATGCGGACCAAATAGGATTGCCATTAAAAGGTGTTATCACCCAGTTCCTGCTCGGTAGTGTAGGCTTGAACTCAGATGGCACTTCTAGTTTTGGTGTTTTTACGCCGACTTTGTAGTCCAAGAAGGACATGGATAAGATTGCAATGATCACTGAAAAATCGCTAATTATTTGTCTGACCTGTAAAACAAAAATATGTTTGATCACAAAGTAAAATCTAGCTACAAGAGTTCTATGTGTGTACCAGCAGCATAAAGAACTAATTACATCGAGATTTTACAGAATAGTTTTTGGTTAGGTATTCTTGTTTTAAGATGCAAAGTTTGTTTACCTTTGACGGGAAGAACAGCGAGTTCTTAAAGTCCTTCAGTATTACGGAAATTATGAAAGTCCCCAAGAATAATATAATGGACATGAGAAACACGTCAGGCACATAGACTTTTGTGTCACACCCACCGCCTGCGAGCGTCCCATTATAAACCTGCAAACGAAGAAAATGCAATTAGACCGAGCCTCGCTTTGACATAATATGCAATTACGAACAGCACCTTCGAGTTTCCAAAGGTACTAAACGCTACGACTAACGCACGGCATAGTGGCAGCGACGACGGAGCTTTGCTATCGCTAAACTGCCACGTTTGTTCCATGATTACTTGTCTACGCGACGACAGGGCTGTGAAAATAAACTTTAAAGTGATTAGCTCTAACCTGGCAAGACTCTTTGTCAACAGATGTCCAATTAAATAGCTCTGGTACTCTCGAGTAATTACTTGGCAAACAATAGCACTCATAATTGAGAAGTTCGTCCGGTCGTGTCTTCAGGGGATACTTCTTACCGATGGAAATTACATTCTCTACCGCCTACAACAAAACAAATTAACAATTACAATAAAAAACTATTTACGAATAGAATAATATGTTTGACACGATTTACCTTGTAAATAAATATAAATGCTATGAGTGTCGCGAAATTCTCTTCAGTAAATCGTGTGATGTAACAGACCAACGCGCTAGCATCGATCGCTACTAATATCACCAAAATAATTGTGATCCAAGTCCCGATGCAGAATCTAAATGACATGTAGTTCCAGCCGACTTGCTTGCAGAATTCGAAGACAATCGTCTCGAAAACCAGCACAGGTCCGGTTGATCCCAAGATCGTTAAAGGCTGGCCAGAAAAGAACCCATACCCCATGCCACATACAAAACCAGAAATCAAAGACTCCATGGCAGCCATGTTTCTCCCTGTTGCTTCTCCCAATAATCCTCCAAATGTTATGATAGGCGATAAACATGCAAAGTACAAAAATATCCACGACGCGATGCATTGCAATGCCAATGCGTCTTTGAAATCTGACCAGTACCAAGGCACCTTCCTTTTCAAATCATTGATTAGACCTCCGAATAGTCTTCCACTTCTAGACAAACCAGATTCCTCTCTTTGCTTCTGCTCTTCTTCCTCCTCGTCAAACTCTTCCTTGTGGTTCGGATCACTCGGTCTTTTTCGAGGATCTTGCGAAGGGATAGCGGCTGGTGGCTCGATGCGAATAGCTGGATCCCATTCACCTGGAGGCAGTACTGTTACTGCGTCTAAGAATTCGTCGATCCCTGCAAGAAGATGATCTCTTTTCTTTGCTCGGTAAGCGACCTCGTGGAAAATTTCATCGGACATCAAAGTTGCCATTGCCCGTCCGATTTCGTGGAAACTTGAGTTGCTATTTGGCGGTCCGAGTAAAACAAACATGAAGCGAGTCGGTACGGCCACTTCAGTCAGGTCACCCATTATCGTTCCAGTTTTAAGTCGTACAAAAGCTGAGAGTGTCTTCTCAAGGAAATCTACTTCTCCAACTAAAATGTTGGACGCTTCAGCCCCGGGTGGAATTTTTCGCATAAAATGTGTGTTTGTTTTGTGGTTTATATCTCCGTTCATTGGGAGATCTCCCGAACTGTGGTTTCTATTCATTGAAACATTGCTGGGGCTTTTGATCATTCCATGGTCGTGTGTTGAACCTAAAATAAGAAATAACTTGAGAAATATGACTTCATTATATAAATTAAACAAAACGTTCAAAAGCCTTTTAGTTTTATATGAAAAAGGTAAACTGTGCAAATCAATTTAAAGTTATAGTGATTAGTTTAACGTAACTTTGATTAAACTTTATGAATTTGATTACTGAAACAACAATTTGATTGAAACGTTGACTACTAATAGAGCCTAGGCTTTGTGATAGACGAACAAGCGCTAACGTAAAATAATGCGAACAACAGCATAAGTATACGTAAAATGGATGTAAAATTGCTTAATTTGAAATAACGAAGAAGAAATCAAAAACACAGGAAACAACATTGATGGAATTTGTGGATAAGCGGTTACCCGCGCTAGGGAGGCCTAGGAAACGACTGATTTCTCCTTTGTATGAGTGCCCACTTGTCGGACCGCCTTCTTCAACTGTAATATAAATTGCCAATTGTCATCCAAATCACATTTCTGGTAAATTGAAGGAAACAGTCATGTGTTCTCATCGCACAACGAACTTGCACTTGGACATTCCCGTTTTATATATTCAAGGATTTTCACGGAACATACAAAACAATAACAGTAAAGGAGCATCAGTGCTTGTGCTGGATTTTAAAAACGGCGTGAGGAGTGACACTGCACACAAGTTACCGTTCCTAACCTGGCACGGCTAGGTAAGACCCTCTGGCGTCTGCGGCTTCGAGCAGCGCGGTGTGGGGTGATGACCCTCGACAACTCTTCGAGCTGGAGCGTCGAGAGCCTTCCTGCAAATCTTTAATCACGCCGGAACATCATCATAAAGCACTTCTTTGGGAGAATTGCTGCTTAAACTGTTACACTACATTTTTATGGCTGCCATTTTCGTTGCTTGCTCTGCTATAAGCCTCAAGTGATCGATATTTGCTCAGTTAGTGTTTATTAGAAATTGAAAATAAAACAGATTTGACATCACCGACGCTTCAGCGGTCACAGTTGTTTTATACCTTTTATAAGAATACTCACTTTTACACGAAGAATGGTTCCTCCCAATATCAGCCAGCGACCGAATAAGTGGAAGCCTTGACATGTTATTGTGGTTTCGTCTCTCATGCTGGTGCCTATGCCTTCGTAACAAGGCATCTTTGACCTTCTCCTTGCTGTCATGACCTAGAGAGCCATCAGCCACCATGCTGTCCAGAACATTATCTGCCACTTGCTCCAATGATGCTGCCTCCATATCCAAAATTACTGAACCGTTTAGAATGAGACTTCTCAGTTCGAAGAGAGAATGTAAGGAGAGGGTAGCGACGTGAGGTTTCGACCAGCGATTTCCACCTTCTTCAACATCCTCTTCGAACTTTATCCATCTTGCTGTTTCTTTCCATTCGAGTTCGTCTCCCTCTTTTACGAGTTCTTCCATTTCGGAGAATAGGGGGTGAGATTCCATGGTGGAGTCATCGAGATCTTCGCCGAGAATGAATTGAACTCTTTGAGCTGGTGGGGTTACTGTAAACAATTCTTTAATGAAAAAATATTCACCATTAGGTAGAGAATATCACATTTTATTACTTGGGAACCTAAATGTGT
Organism: Eulithis prunata; assembly: GCA_918843925.1. Lineage (NCBI taxonomy): Eukaryota > Metazoa > Arthropoda > Insecta > Lepidoptera > Geometridae > Eulithis > Eulithis prunata. The sequence goes on from OU974007.1 coordinate 2,580,389, forward strand.
CACGGCCGAATACTCAAACGTCACTTAAATTAAGTTCACGCCTAAATTATTGCCATCTTTTACAAATGAGTAATGTCAAACAGAGGCAGAGCAATTTTAAGTGGTGCTTAAATTTGAGTGACGTTTCAGTACCTATTACAGCCTTAGATACCTTGTTTCATGGAGACATGAAGCAATTACCTATTTAGTGCGGCACTCAGAGAAGTCTCAAACATAAAGTATTACTTGAGGTGTCTTCGTTACCTATTCATTTGTAAGAGATGTCAACTAAGCGTTGATTCTTTCTAGTGCACGTCTCTGAGTCTGGCTGTTGCTGTCGATTTTAAAGTATTTCAATGCCATACAATATTTTCAGTACCTTTCTCATCTCTCAGTTTCCACGGTTTCAACAAGTGTGCTTATAAGTAGATAGGCGACACGGTGATCATAAGTAGGGACTAACAAAATATACACTTAAAAGGTTTTCTTTTGCTTCTCGAGCTTTCTGGAGATGATTTCAAAGACTTATTTTTAAAACATACCATAGAATATCTGATTGTTTAGAAGACAAACAAGCTTGGGACGAACTAGCTCCAACTCATCTAATAAAAAGAAATTGCAATCATACCTAATCATAGAAAACGATTCAAAGTGATCAGTGAGATTTTATTGAAAAAAAACTTTTTGACTTTGACTTTATAATAATTCAAGTAGGTACCTAGTAGGTATAAATTTAATGAACTAGGTAGGTACCTACACCTACCTACCGACACCAAAAAAGAGATAGTTGAGTATATTCCTTTGACATTTCAGTGGTATTTACAGGCTCTAAAATAATTCAATGAATTGCCATCATCATCATAATCCGATAATGAAGACGGGATATAGTCAAATTGAAGTCGGTTCCTTCCTTAAAACTGGGTTATTCCCATCGAGCCCACCGGCCGGCTCACTAGTGCGCCGGATGGGAAAAAAATTGCATAGTGGGCTCGATGGGATTTTTTTTACTTATGAGACAGATTGCTACATAGTAAACAGCCAAGTATCTTCTAAACAAGAACAATAGAGGTATCCGTGTGGACCATGGAACCCGTACCTATTCCGCTCGACCGATTTCACTTGAACATTCTGTATTATCAAAGTAGAACTTATGGTTTATATATAAATTTTCTTGAAGCGTGATATTCGACACAAACACATCTATAGTGTAAAAAATAATTAAAGTAGGTTAGGATGGACGACCATGCAAATGAAAAAAAAATACTAAGACACAGTTAACACATTTACGAAATAGTATCAATATCTATTGGAGTATACTAGCGTTACCTGAACGTGTTGAAGGATTTTTTTTTTTAAATGTCATGAAATTGTACAAAAGAAATCATATTTGTGATGAAACAGTGTTGCCCATGCTTAAATGAAATGAGAAGAGGAAATTGAAATTTAAAAAGTAGAACCTAAGGTTCGAATTGCCTTACATGTCTCCCCGTCATCGGTCACACTCAGTCGTCTGCGAGCCATTATCCCGGACCCTAAAGATGGACACTCATTTACCGAATGAACAATTTTCCAAATCAACGCATAAAGTTATGATAAGTTCACCTAATCACCAAAATGTGCGGACAATAATGGAAATGCGGGTTATAGATCTTAAAAAGTGCTCTCGATACTGACCCGTCGTACAACCGTCATGTCCAACTGGTTGTACAAACGGGAACTGGGTAATCAGAAGCACGTCCAAACATTGCCCACATTTAGCTTGTAGTAAGGTCACCAGATAGTTTGTGTACAGCAGGTACTATTGGAGCCCTCATCAAAGGTAGCTAGCACAACCAGCGAAGGAGGCTAGGTGGAATAAATATAAAACAATACAGCTGTGCGTAGGTATCGCGTGTATATTTCTCAACAATCAAAATTTCTTAGAACTAGGTAGTACAGAGCCGTGCGTTTTCGTCAGCGCGATGCAGGATTCGGTCATTTTTAGTCGCGACATCTAGTTTTTATTTAGTACAACATTAACGCCATTATTAGTTAAACAGTTCGTAAACTTAGCTATTTACTTATAAAGAACCTGGTAAAACAAGAACTGTTGAAAAAAATTGAACGAATAAAAATATTGCTCTGTGTCAGTTGTACAACCGAGTTGTCCTACTGGTAGTATAACTAACACTGATTGAAATATTCGTTAGTTTACAATCTCACCGTAACCAACCGTCAAATTGTAGTCATTGGTAGTTTACAATCTCACCGTAACCAACCGTCAAATTGTAGTCATTGGTAGTTTACAATCTCACCGTAACCAACCGTCAAATTGTAGTCATTGGTAGTTTACAATCTCACCGTAACCAACCGTCAAATTGTAGTCATTGGTAGTTTACAATCTCACCGTAACCAACCTTCAAATTGTAGTCATTGGTAGTTTACAATCTCACCGTAACCAACCGTCAAATTGTAGTCATTGGTAGTTTACAATCTCACCGTAACCAACCGTCAAATTGTAGTCATTGGTAGTTTAAAATCTCACCGTAACCAACCGTCAAATTGTAGTCATTGGTAGTTTACAATCTCACCGTAACCAACCGTCAAATTGTAGTCATTGGTAGTTTACAATCTCACCGTAACCAACCGTCAAATTGTAGTCATTGGTAGTATACGTAGCTAACCTATATACCTATACCACCTACCTGCTACAGAAACTATGTCGTGTAATCAGGAGCAGGTCCCTATAACAAGTCCCAATGAACTGCCATCATCATCATCATCATTTTGATGATGAAGGCGTATCAAATTGAAGTCTGTTTTGCCAGTTTTTGTTTATTTTATTTTTTTCATGTAATTTCAATGTGTAGAAGTACCGGCTAGGCGTGTTCGTAACTACAAGATGTCTATTCAAGGCGTTTGCCTCCCACGCTCCATTTTATTACTCCCACCACCTCGCAACACATCAAAGACTAATGAAGCTCATTCTATTTATGCAAAGGGATAATTTTTACTCTTATTCTATCATTTCTATTTGATCTATTTTCCTGTGAAACCGAGATTACAAATTATGTATCGCAGCAGATTTTTGCCGCGAAATGAGCTCTTTCAACAAAGACTACTTATTAGACTACATACATACTTGCGTAGCGATGCGCTACACCGCGTAGCGCTACAGCAAACATTTTGCAACACATGCTACGGCGTAGCCTACAAATAACATCGCTTGGTTATACTAGTCTACTAATTTGCGAACAGTCACCGACAAAAGTTTTTTAGGACATCAACTTTAGCGATTATACAAATTGTATATATGCAACACTGTCTACAAATATTTATAAAGCTTGAGGTTTCTCCACGTTGTAATTTTCAACATGACTCGGATTCTTTTCTAATAGGTACAACCACAATTCGGTAACTGCGGCCAAAAAGTTAAACTTTTTTTGAATAACTTCTATAATCTTCTATATTCTTAATCGTGAATTTACGTTGCTGACTGTACTTACCTAATACTTAGGCTTTTGTAAGTAGGCTTTCAGAACTTGGATGTCTTTTTCACGTAGCTTTTGTTATTGTTGAAACTGGATTTTGAATAGTCGCAAAAAGGCTTCGAGGATGGAATTTCGTGATAATAAATTGAATACTTAGAAATAAAATGATAGGCTTATTGTGATTGTGCGTAGGTACAGTCAGCATGAAAGATCACTTTTATTAATTTCAAATTATGCAGGTACTCTTGGAAAATGAAAAAAAAATAGATAAGTATGAAAAATCCTAGTTTTCAGATATAAAATATTATTGAAACTGTTTCATCATAATTTTCTAATAATGCTTAGGTACTGTACCGTTTGACGGTCTAAAAGCCAATAATTGTCTGTACGGACAATTATTGGCTTTTAGACCGTCAATGACAAAAGTACTTTATTTCAAATGTACAATTTTTGTTTCACTTAGGTTTATTATCAAAGACTTCAGCTTGCCCAGCTCCTAATACCATCCTCTCAGCCTAGTCAGCCATATCCACAGGAAAGACATCAACACGTGCGGAGCCGACGAAGCCAAGGGTTTCGTCATGATGTTTTCCTTTAACGTTTTAACTATTCAGCTATCAGAAGACAAGTATGGCTCTGTGTTTTAATTTTTTGTTATTTTCGGTAATAGTAACATCATCTTGCTTGTTTTGGTTTTTTACTAGTAGTTATAGTAACTCAGCGGAATTGTATTACTAAGTTAGGTACTATAGGGTGGATAATGATAGTAGGATATTTACCAGGTCTAGCTGGCTCCTCTCCATCGCGATGATGATGCTTGTGTTTCCTGTGCGAATGCCGACGAGCTGGCACATGTACTCCTACAAAGACAGTGTGCTGCCGATGACCTTAAAGAAATAATAATAAATAAATATCCTTGGACATTTTACTCCAACGATTGTCGGTTCTGCGGCAAACATGGCCGGCCCACTGCCACTTCAGCTTACTAATCCTCTGAGCTATGTCGACCACCTTGGTTCTCTGTCGGATAACCTCGTAAACTAATAAGTACTCGAGTGGAGAGCGCGTTTAGGCAAGCGTAGTGTAGGACGCCCTCCGGCTAGGTGGGGTGACGATCTGAGACATGTAGCTGGCAAACACTGGATGAGACGAGCCGAAGACCGGGCTCAGTGGCGCGTCTTGGGAGAGACCTACGTCCAGCAGTGGCCAGATATAGGTTGATGATGATGATGGACATTTTACACAACAACCTCTAGTCCCGACCCGAACTAAGCAGAGCATGTACTAAGGGAATTAGATTGCTGGTACATCAATTATCTTCTAAATATATTATATAAAACTCTTTCGAAGCTAACTGACAATCAACGCACATCCTAAACTGTAAGTCCTAGAGGTATGAAATTTGGAGGGTAGTATCCTTTTATATAGTGTAGGGATGCACTAAGAAAGGAATTTTCAAAAGTCGCACCCTAAAGGGTCTAGAATTAAGATCAGAGATTTTAACCAAATAATGTGTATGCGAGCAAAGCCGCGGGCGACAATTAGTGTGTTATAAAGGAATGCCTGAACTTTACACGATAAAGAAAGCGACCTTTCTAACTTGCATGATTTTTGAAAGAAGTAAAAAAAACAGATACTTACCTATGCCTATACAGTTTTGGTTTGGATCAGAAGCCTAGGTGGGTGAGTCCATTCGCACTTGACCGGACTGGTTTTTTGGTAATGTTGAAATGTGCGAGAGAGAAGTTGTTTGACGCTAGTTTTAAGTTAAAAAGGAGAGCATGGGGACACGTTTTGACATTTTTTGAAACGACACATAGCACTTTTATTATAATAGTTTTTCTTGTGTTATTGTGAGTATTGTTGTTTAATTTTGGTGGAATTTTAACCAATAATACTTAGGTCGTAACATAAAGTGTGAGCCATTGGAATAAATGTGTGTAAAGTGGTTTTTCTGAATGTGAAAATTCGTGTTAGGTTTTGAAGAGAAAATCCACCATTTTCTTTTCAAAACAAACGACAGCCGACTTGACAAATGACTTGACTTATTTATTACAATTTTAACACTTGACATTGGCAAAATTGTCTGTCGAAATGACGGACAGAGGCCATTATTGAAGAGAAGAAGGACACGAGTTTTGACATTTTTTGAAACGACACATAGCACTTTTATTTTAATAGTTTTTCTTGTGTTATTGTGAGTATTGTTGTTTAATTTTGGTGGAATTTTAACCAATAATACTTAGGTCGTAACACAAAGTGTGAGCCATTGGAATAAATGTGTGTAAAGTGGTTTTTCTGAATGTGAAAATTCGTGTTAGGTTTTGAAGAGAAAATCCACCATTTTCTTTTCAAAACAAACGACAGCCGACTTGACAAATGACTTGACTTGACTTATTTATTACAATTTTAACACTTGACATTGGCAAAACTGTCTGTCGAAATGACGGACACAGGCCATTATTGAAGAGAAGAAGAAGAAGGAGAGCATGGCTTTATCCAGAATTGAATCAACTCTGTCGATATCGTACCACTGCTTTCCCCTAAAACTCAATCAAGGTATCAATATTCTAAAGATATCTTTGTACTTAACAATATCTCAAGAAATTCGAGTCACTTTACAAAAATTAATACATAAGTAAGTAAATTAGGTAGGTATCTAACGTAAAAAAAAATCCGTACAATAATTGATTTTTTTCCTTTTTTTTGTCAACGATATTCTCAACGTATAAAATATCTTAGTTATGTATTTGTAGTGCTTTTTCTACGTTCTTCTTATTTAACTTGCATAAAGAGCAGCAAATAATTAAATACGTAGGTAATACTATTTGACAGGCGTCATGGCTTAGTCGGTGGTAGCTCTGCCTTCCGTGCTGTTGGTCGTGGGTTCGATCCCCACCGAGAGCAAACAAAATGTGTGTGACAAACATATTATCTGGATGTTTGTTATGTGTCTGGGTACAAAAAAGTACTTGTATAGGTATTCTTCAGCAATCTAGTTCCCAAAGTATCTACAAGCTTTGTTAATTTTGGAACTAGAGAGCGTTGTGTGATATGTCCAAGAATACTTATTTATTTAGCTCTCCGATGATATTGTGCAAGTGTCGTGTCGTTGGCAGTGGCGCCCGTGATGGGGCCACTTACCGACGCGGAGCGGAGATTGCTTGCATCGATTTATGGGACGACGGACTCGTGGTCACACCGGTTCGCTACACCAGTGTGACTACGAGTAATATCTTTTACTCGTGGTTACACTACTCTGAAAAGGATCGCACTTGACTGAATAGTAGGTATGTAGTGAAGTGCCCGATAGATAAAATACTCCTAAAATATCTAGTAGGTACTTTGAAACTCCTTGATAAAAAAGCCTGTTTTGCTCTATTTTTAACCAACTTCATAAAAGGAGAAGATTCTCATTATGCAATGTGTGTCGCCTACCTTATAGATAGCACTAAGTGTCCATTGTAGCATTTTACTGATGTGATACGAGTATCAATCGTTTGCTAGTTACACTTTTAAGTGACTTCATTAAAAACCTAAATACTTACAAACATAAAATTATAAGTAACTAGCGGAAGGCCCGGCTTCGCACGGGTACGTAAAAAAAAATCTAATTTTTAGGTAATTTTTTACACCTTGGGTTACATTCTTGGAGTATAAAGGATCCCTAATATTTTTGAATATATAATATAGCCTATGTGTAGCGGTTTCGGAGCCTATTCAATGCAAACAAACAAACAAACAAACAATCAAATCTTTCCTCTTCATAATATTAGTATTGATAGATTAGGACGTACATAGGTGTTTATAATACAACATAACGCTCAGACATAAAACAAACATCACTGTGTTTGTCAAAATACCTTCAAAGTCTTGTTCAGTATAGTCATGGTGCATGAGTTTCCTCGCCGCAGGATCCGGCGGTGCCTCGTCATCCTCAGCCCTCGTCTCCATGTTTCGCGGTCTATTGACAATAAGATAATTTAATTTAATTTATTTATTCAAGAAAGAGAAAAAAATTACATAGGTACATGTGATAACTAGGTAGGTTAGTTATGAAAAATTAAGCTAGAATGATAAATGATCAAATAGCAAGACTCACAAATACAACAGGCGACAAATATTGCTGTGTTCCGGTTTGAAAAATATGAGGCATGGGTTGGGTAAGTAGGTATGGGTATTGGGTACTACCGGTGCAATTAACGGTATCCAAAAATCTATCTTCATAATAATATAAAACTGTAAAAAAGCCAAAAACTAAAATTAAAGATATGGGGATAAACTAAATAGGTATGCAGATCTACTAAATAAACGATTCTGACTCCAAAAATCGAGTTTGTCTGTTTGTTTGTTCGCAGATCACGCCTAAACTACTGGACCAATTTCAATGAAACGTAATTTTCCGAATTGAAACATAGGCTATTATTTTATTCAAATCAAAGACGTGGATTCTTGGATACAGCTTGAACTCTCTAAACCAAAAGCAGCCTTTGGCACGAGGTTCATCGTATACTGGTTGACAGATATTTTGGTGGAAAGATTCGCACGCGTACGAAGTTGCGGGTATCAGCTAGTCATACAATAAAACTATCACGTGTTGTGCAACTTCAGTTTGCGCACGTTTTTTTTCTCTTTTAGACTCGGATAACATTACAATCCCTTGATCAATATTACTAATCTTACCAGTAAATCGTAATAGAGGTGGGTAACTACTAATTTGTGTTTGAAAATAAGTGCGAAATACCAAAAATTCTCTTCATGTTGATGTTATTTGCAGGATGTTTTCAGTTTAGTAATTTTTGCAAATTCAACACAATCGGCGTAAACACAAACACGCTTAATGATGTACCAGTATATATAAAGTTGGTGTAGGTATTGCATTGCAACAGTACTTCATCACACTCAGTGCCGCGTGATCACTAAACGTTACAACAATAATGGGACTGCTTAAACAAATAATTCCTATGTAAGTGCTTTTTCAGTAGACATATACCTTGTAGTTTTTACAATTTATTTTGTTATATCTATCTGTCTATCTATCTATCATCATCAATCATCATCAATATATATAAAACTCTTTTGAAGCTGACAGAGAATCAACGCACAGCCTAAACTATAAGTCCTAGAGGTATGAAGTTTGGAAGGTAGGTTCCTTCTATAGTGTAGGGGCGCACTAAGAAAGGAATTTTGAAAAGTCGCACTTTAAAGGGTCTAGAACGCGAGCAACACCGCGGGCGACGGCTAGTATTATTATAAAACTGTAAAAAAGCCAAAAACTAAAATTAAAGATATGGATAAACTAAATATGCAGATCTACTAAATAAACTAGTAGTTCGCCACGAACTGAGATCTCGTGATGGTCGGAGGTTAATAAAACCCAAACCATTTTTATTGACCAATGGTTGTAATAAACTTTGCAAATCGCTTCGAAATCGCCGTCTAGCTATGTACCAGTCTTAGCTATGTACCAGTCTTACTTGAACTACAAAATCATTGAAACTCCAAGAAACGGTAGCTCACGTTAGGTATACTGGTTTAGCTAATTTTATAATTTTTACAACAACTCAAAAAGTATTAGACCTAGAATCAAAATAAAAACGGTTTTGGAATGTCTAAACAAAATCCTATCATATGACACCCCACTTGATATTATTGTACAACTTTTTTTTTTTTTTACTCCCTTTGGACCCTTATAACTTCACGACCCCTTGACCGATTTACTTCATTTAGCAAACCAGTAAAACTTAAGAGTACTATCCGTATACCTACCGAATTCTGTGAAGATTGGATAAGCGGTTCAAAAGATCTCGTCGAACAAACATTCAAACATACAAAGCATTTTCGTCCAAGTTGTCACTAAGATCTCGTTCGCTTCGCTCACTCGATCAACTATTCTGATTCCAAAAATCGAGTTTGTCTGTTTATTCGCGGATCACGCCTTGACTACTGGACCAATTTAAATTCAACTTTACCAATCAGAAGCCCTTTTTCCGGATTGAAACATAGGCTATATTTTATTGAAATCAAAGACGTGGATTCTTAGATACAGCTTGAACTCTCTAAACCAAAAGCAGCTTTGGGCACGAGGTTCATCGTATACCTACTGGTTGACAGATATTTTGATAGAAAGTTTCGCACGCTTACAAAGTTGCGGGTTTCAGCTAGTACCTACTATTTTATAACTGTAAAAGAGCCTAAAACTAAAATTAAAGATATGGATAAACTAAATAATAGATAGATATAGATGGAAGATAGAAAATACTTTATTGCACACCTTAACCTAGGGATTACAATAAAATGAAAAACAAAACTTAAATTCATTGTAAAATGGACGGTCTTATGGCTAATCAGCGATCTCTTCCAGACAACCTTGCAATATGCAGATCTACTATATAAACAAAGGCAATTTTTTTTTGAAATCAAAGATTTGGATTCTTAGATACAGCCATTTGCTACGAGTTTTATTGTGTGCTGGTGACAGATATATTTGTGGAAAGTTTCGCACGCGTACGAAGTCGCGGGTATCAGCTAGTATTTTATATATATAAAACTAGCCGTCGCCCGCGGCGTTGCTCGCGTTCTAGTGTGACTTTTCAAAATTCCATTCTTAGTGCACCTCTACACTATATAAGTAACCTACCCTCCAAATTTCATACCTATAGGACTTATAGTTTAGCCTGTGCGTTGATTCTCTGTCAGCTTCAAAAGAGTTTTATATATATTGATGATTGATGATTGATTGATGATGATAAAGACAAGGGCAAGGCGCAAGCAGAACTTGCGTACGATAGCGTAAATAGTGTTCTGAATAAAAGAAACACTGTGAAGGCTATTTAGGAAAGTTTACGCGAACAAACGGACAGACGGACAAGCTTTGATTGTTTTGGGAAAAAAATGTTCATAGGCACTGTGCAAAATGTTCATGATTATCAGTTATTACGCCGTTTGCACCTACTTATTTATAAAATAAAGTGATACCTATTTACTTTATACCTTTCAGACTAATATGGATTATATTCCTTGTGCTGATTGTTGCTGAGGTGGAGGGTTCTAATGTTAATGAGCCGGCTCCTACTGAAGAGGAATTAAATAGATGGAGATGTGTGCAGTATATATACAACGCGACTGGGCACATGAACCACTCAATTGTGCGTATGAGATATGCTGACAACATAATTTACCAGACAATAGAGAGACCATTCGACCTTTGGTTTGATAGACTAGCTTATATCGTACACGAAGGTAGATACGATAGAATAAATAAAAAACAAACTAAAGAAATGATTGCAGATTTATCAGTCACAGTACCTGCAATTCTTCTTAATAATAGACTTCTTCTTACATCCCTGAACCCTTTTAGAGATATCATACGATTCCGATTTAAAAAGTACTTTACATCTGTTTGTATAATGACTGATAGACGATTCTACAGTAAACAAAGTAACAAGGCAATGTACCAAACTGGTATATATGAAATAGATTGCGCTCGTCCAGTGATACCAATGCGCGACGAAGAAATACCACAAGAGTTATGGCATGGATATGATTACTATGAGAAAATGCACACACCGCTGCACGATTTGTTAGTTGTTCGCACAAATAAGGATATAGAATGGATACGCTCAGAAGGTCCTGTTAAAGACATCTCATACTATGAGAACGGCGTCGATAAAGAAGAAAAAGGTATGTGGGTTGGGCCTATTATTACAGAATTGGCTTCAGAGCATGATACTTTGGGTAGAAGTATGAAATTTGGTATGGTAGGGCACGAGAGACTCAGCTTTATGCACGTAAAAGAATACGAACCCGATGAGAATGCAGTTACAGATTGCGACGAGTGGATCCCACGAGAGTGGGGATGGTTTATATGTCTCCGTAATTTGGATAACATTGAACGATTTGGTTCTGGGGCTATGCTATACTCTGACGATAAACTTTTCGGAATCGGCTCTTTCTCTCTTTTTAAGGGAACTATGGGTGTGCTAGTATTCACGGATATAAGAAAATATCGTTATCAGATATATAACACTTGTACGGAGGAAGACATAAAATTTGAAAAGCCAAAAATACCACCAGATACCTATGATAATTCAACTCTATAAGAATAAACTACGCTACCGTAATATACACTCGACGAATAACTCCGAGACGATCCAATATAAACAACTCACAGTTCATCTTCAGTCCGTGCTACTTCGATCAGTCGTCTGAGCCCCGAGTTGCATTTGTTTTGACTTTCTACTCGAGTAAGTATAGCACACACGAAAGCATTATAAAGCGAGAAATTTTGTTCGAAGCGAACGAGATCTTAGTGACAACTTGGACAAAAATGCTTTGTATGTTTGTTTAACGAGATCTTTTTTTACTCCCTTTGGACCCTCATAACTTCACGACCCCTTAACCGATTTACTACATTCAACAAACCAGTAAAACTTAAGAGTATTATCTGTATACTTACCAAATTTTATGAAGATCGGATGAGCGGTTTAAAAGATCTCGTTGAACAAACATACAAAGAAAGCATTTTTGTCCAAGTTGTCACTAAGATCTCGTTCGCTTCGCTCACTCGATCAATTATTGAAAGTGCAATACTAGCTACTTCCGGGATACCTAGTCTCATAATCCCCTTGAAGGGGATTGCGACCGTCGTCGCCGGCTGCAGCGCCCTTTACGTACACTTATGGGCATGGCCACAAGTTCCTCCGTGGTATCCGTACCACGGACCACGGGGTCCACGTTGTTTTTTTTTCATTGGAATGTCGGTAAAACGTATTTAGTTCTTGACGCCTCTTCCAAATGGATTGAAGCGCATAATGTAGGTCCAACGTCGCAAAAACCATGTCACGATTATACCAATAGGAAGGTGCATCATCATCATCATCAGCCTGTAGAACACCACTGCTGGACATATTATGCCATTATTCCAGAAATAATGATTTTGGGCTTTGTCTGTCTATCTAAAAAGGTAAGTAACTGAGTAACTGAATGAAAAATTGTATAGGTAGGTATTGCAGGTGCAAACGAGGAGGTATTCAATAAAAGGCTTCGGTATATGTTAGGCTTCCTGGCGAGGCAATCCTTCTGAGATCAATGTTTGTGATCTAATAATACGTAACTTACCTACATTGCAAAGAGCCAAAACTGAAAACGTGTTCGCTATAAATACATAGGTATACCTGTGTAAATAATGTTGGTTTTAATTTCTAGAATATCAGATAGGTAAGTGTAGATAATCGGTATACGTATTTGTATATATCTAACATTTACAAGTAGCTTTGATTAATTAAAAACGTCTTGGAGTTTTATTTCGTCAAAGATCACAAGCATACATCGAAGTGGTTCTTTAATTTTAAAATATATATTATGTCAGACTGTTCAAATCCACTTAGTAGGTTTCCTCGAATTAAACAAGCCCAAACTCGATGGGGTTGAGTCGTTTTATTGCAGACCTTCCATGATCACCTTCCAGCTCCATCATCAGGTCAGCTCGCTCATACCATAATATTTCATTGTTACTGAAGGGTAATAGGTAGGTATGCCTTTCAGCTTAATCGGGTAATGGGTTACATTAAACATGCAAGATCCTATCTTCCTAAATTATAAAAACTCGAAAGTTTGTAAGTATGGATGGATGGATGTTTGTCACTCTTTCACGTAAAAACTACTGATGCGATTTGGATGAAACTTGGAATATATATTGTCCGTGACCTGGATTTAACACATAGGCTACTTTTAATTCCGAAAAATTAACGGGACGCGAACGAAGTGGTGGGCGGCACCTATTAAAAAATAAAAAACCTTTGCATTTGCCTTCGGTTTCATGTCGTTATATTATTTTATTGAAAATAAAGGCTAGATACAAGATGTTTATTTGCATAAATAAGCTACTAAAAAGACTTGAAACTATTCAGTACCTATAGGTAACCTTAACAGCGTAGGCCTCTGAATATTTCCATGCGTACCCTTCTCTCACCTATCAACTAAAATGTACTTACTTACAAAAAAAATCTATACTACCTACGCAGATTTAAAATTATGTACTTACGAAGACCATGTAGGTACCTACTTTTTAGATTAGATGTCGTTGTGTTATCTATGTTGGATGTTGATGTCCTAGTCAATAGAATAAAATAACTACCTACTTTTTTGCACTAAAGTGTAATATAATAAGTGAAATATTGGTTTATATTCAATTTAGGTAAGTATGTATCAAATTGACTATTCATAGGTGCACCTCGGCCGATCATCCGTATTTTAACTTAAGTAATTAGTTCTTCTCCAACAAAACGTCTAGACGATAAAACCACCCATTGTAGGTACATCTGGTACATGTATGATTTTTCATTACTTTTCTAATTTTTTCTTTATTTATTAGTTTGTAAGGTGTACAATATAGAGTTTTCATTAATTCATTAGTTTGATATGCTTTTACCTTCCTTTATTTTTAACACCCGCAAGATTTGATCCGAATCCTCCAAAAACAAACATAAAACTCACCTATTCAGCAAATATTCATTTTTATAGCAAGCCGAAAAATCTTCACCGCACTTTACTTAGCAGTCACACAAATACCTCAATAATGATTTATTCACAAAAATACAGTCACAAACACAAGTTGCTGGCTTTATTTAGATCCAACTAAGGTGTTGCCTTTGGTAGGTTTGCGAACGCGCCCCGTCATGAAGCGAACGACCCGCGTCTGGCGGACGATGGATGTTTGAGGTCCAATACGCATGCGTAGAAGCATCTGTATTCTGAAGACTTCTCACCTATAAGTGCACATGCTTTCTCTTGGACGGCTTCAAACCTTTACCTTTACAGACCTGTACAGTGTTATTAATTAGAAAATGGTTCAGTAGGTAGGTTACCTACACCTGTTCACAATGATCATTTTCAAGATTTTATACATAAAATCGTTATACAATGCCCACAGCACATTGTATTTTGTTTGTGACAGTGTTTTGCGCTTATACTTGGCTATATGTGGTTATTTACATTGATTTCTATCTATACCTACCTACTATGGTAAAACTGGTAAAAAGCAAAACAAACGAAGATATAGATAAACTGCAGATCTACCTACTAAAGAAACGATTCTGAATCCAAAAATCGAGTTTATCTGTTTGTGGACCAACTTCAATGAAACGTGTACCATTCAGAAGCCCTTTTTCCGGATTGAAACATAGGCTATATTTTATTAAAATCAAAGACGTAGATTCTTAGATACAGCTTGACTTTCTAAGCCAAAAGCAGCCGTTTGCTACGAGGTTCATCGTATGCTGGTGACAGATATTTTGGTGGAATGTTTCGCACGCGTACGAAGTCGCTGATATCAGCTAGTATTACATTAAAACAAAATAAAGATTGTGTTTAAATATGGTTGCAGCCGTATACAGCACACGCGTGCTATGTGCCGAGAGAAAGTGTGAAACAAGCAACTCTAGCACCACTGCATTCGAGTGTACACTAGTTGAAAAACATTGTACGTAGAGTAGAAGATAATGTTGCAAAAAAAAATCTAATTGATAATAATTGATAGGTCTCTTGCTAGAGTAAATTTTCCTTATTTTTAGATCGATAAGGTTAAAAATTGCCCGATAAAAAAGAGATTGAAGGGATTTGTAGCAAAATGTAAAGTGTCTCGCTCACACTTGGGCCTCAAGCACGATCAAATGTGACAGTCGTTGCGTTACGTAAACCTAATGTATTCGAGTCATATTGCGCGTCAACGCAAGGTCAATTTTCAAAAATTGTAGCGTCACGACGCAGTGTATCTCGTAAACCCTATGATACGTTCACAACTGTAACTTTTATTAGTAATCGATCACTGAGCCCTCGAATTGAGAGAGTATGTAAACATTCACCTGTTCACTAGCATTGACGTCTGTTCGGCAATGCATTGTTATAGGCATTAATAACAATCTTTTTCTCATTAAAAAATCGTTTTATATTACACTAGCTTCCGCCCGCGACTTCGTTCGCGTCCCGTTGGATCCCGTTGATTTTCCAGCTATCTGTGGACCAAATTTCATTTAAATCGATTCTGTAGTTTTGGCGTGAAAGCGAGACAGACAGACAGAGTTACTTTCGCGTTTATAACATTAATATTCACGGACACTTAACACAACGCCTTCTAGTCCCAAACTAAGCAAAGCTTGTACGATGGAAACTAGATGGCTGATTACATTACATTAGTATGGATTATTTATTGATTAATAAAGGAAGTATGAGAACTTGGCTGATAAGACAGTCGTAAGATCCTTAGTTCATTCGTTTGTTTTGCATTTGGATTTATCTTTGTGTCAGGGCATTGCCTGTCTGGTGTCTGGTCCGCGCAAATGGCTCCAGACCTCAGGAACCAATGACCCGTGATTCCAGTTTTAGTCTGTAGCCAAACAAAAGGTTTTTACCCACGCGAGAAAAATGAGGCTTATTTTAGTACTTAGTAAGGTCCATTGTCGAAATAACGTTGGTAAAATACCTCGTAGCACATTTCCTTCAAAGCCAAAATTGGCTATTCAAGTCACCTTAGAGCCCACTATAGGCATCAAGCAGCAACAATGTCGCCGTAGCCGAAACCGGCCAGGAAGACATCATCATCAGCACATTTCTAGATGATCTTGCTTTTATACTATCAAACTTTGATCTAAATTAGAACGTGATCGAAACATGTTTGATTTTCATACAGGAGCAACGATACTGCTAGAAAGTTATATGCCTTCACCCGTCTATGATGATAATCAGAGTGAATTTAATGCTCGTAGCAAATCGCGTAGCGGCGTAGTACAGGGGCTACGCGCAGGGGTCAACGACCTCGGCCACCCTATGTTTTATCAATTCCTAATGATACGGATACGATTTTGAAAGGAAATAAATAATTTAGGCAGTTGACTTGGATATAGTTGGGTTTCAATGTTAACAAAGAAAAATATATTCATTCATTATTTGATTGTTATTTTTATTCAAAAATTTTGGTCCGCAGATTGTGATGCGTTTATTTATCAACATCTACTCGTATACTAATATTATAAAGAGAAAAGATTTGATTGTTTGTTTGTTTGCATTGAATAGCTCCGAAACTACTGGACCGATTTGAAAAATTCTTTTACTGTTTGGAAGCTACACTATCCCCGGGTCACATAGGCTATATTATATTATTTTTTAATTAGGGATCCTTACTAAAACTACAATAATGTAACCTAGGTGTAAAAAAATTACCTAAAACATTTGAAATTTTTGTTAAATACCCGTGCGAAGCCGGGACGGACCACTAGTAAAATATAAATTTGTTCGAAACAATTCCACTATAGAATGGCAACGAAACTATTACTTTATTGACATTCCAACCAAATTCCAATGGTATTTTTGTTACATTTTGCTAAAAGCAAATATGCTCTTCCACCAAATTTGCCTAGACTAGAGTTTTTTTTAAGATTGAATGGTGTACTATAACACCTTATTTAATATATATCGTGTGTTTTTTGGTATTACGTTTTCCCCGAGGTAAAACGTCTAATTTATTAGCTTAGTAAAATGAAAAGCTAAACTAATATTTATACAAGTTTCATTTTATAAAGTTGTTTAAAAGGGGTTTTCCTTAGGGTCCGATTTTATCTATAAATTCAAGATATTAATGAATATTAATGAAGCAAAGTCCGTGATATCTTACAACAAGTTTTAGCGAGCTTCGCAACATAAGGCGGGGTAAAATAACTTTTTACGATCACAATTTATACGTCATCAATGATCTATCGCTGGTGAGAATAGCCTAAAATAGTATGTGGATCTAGGAGTGATATCGAATCTATATCTATAAATGAGATTTTCACTGACTCACTCACCAACGCACAGCCAAAACTACGAGACGGAAAGGGTTTTGTCAATGCTAATGATGAGACAAATTTCAAAAATGTTTTATGAGTGAACTAGCGACCCGCCCCCGCAATACTGTGCTACATTAATTCCATTTATCTCGTGGGGTTTAGCCAGCGTTTGCGATGTAAGCGCAAAAAATATGTTTATTTACGACATCACCTTAGAAACCTCTAATTTTATCAGTGTTTCTCTACAATATTTTGCATGACATGTATTATACATATAAACCTTCCTCTTGAATCACTCTATCTATATAAAAAACCGCTTTAAAATCCGTTGCGTAGTTTTAAAGATTTAAGCATACATAGGGACGGACAGACAGCGACAGCGACTTTGTTTTATACTATGTAGTGATATGACTGAAAACTAGAAATTTCGCATTTAATTGTCCTAAATATAAAGTCTATTTTATAAATAAGTAAGTATTTGCAGTATACAGGGTGTTACCAGACCACTTCCGAAAACTTGGAGGTTCCAATCAGACCATGATACTGAAAACATTAAGCGAAAAAAATCGCGAAAAAAAAAATTTACTTGACTATCTCTTTTTAATTTTTTTTCTAGTTACATACACACAGTACAACATAATAAGACATATCTACCTAATTATCTCATTTAAAAAAGCAAAAAAACAAATAAAATAAATAAAGCAGCAATGTACACGCAGCACGCAGATTACGTCTACTACAGCATGAACAGCTGAGAGTTCATCGCGGGTCATTCAAGTACGCGACGTGCGAGCGACCTACGTTCGTACCTACCTACGTTAGTAGGCACTTACGACACAGAATAAATAATAGTACTACGCCTCGACCTTACCTACGTGAATGCGTACATTGCGGGCTGGCGAAATAAATACAAATCTTTAAACATTGTTTTCTCCGGCTATAATTATTTTTCAGGATAACTGATTTTTTTTTGGTTGGGTTTTGGTGTGCTGTTGCTCCCCCTTTCGTTTTCGGAAGTGGTCTGGTAACACCCTGTATAATAAGCAAGTATTAATAGTAGAATATACAATTTTCAAATTTTTAAAAAATGATCTACTTTTGGTTCAGACTGTACCTTTGTAAAAGTATTATTACTAAACCATTACGCCTAACGCTTATAGGTAAGTATAAATATCTTGACATTTTGCTCGTAGCTTGTATCAGAAAAATGTTAAAATATTTACATTTTTCTTTCAAATTACTGAGCTAGGTATTACATAAGTAACCTGTTATTATTACTGCCCTCTTTTAACAGAATTCCTACCTATTTTACTTACTTATACCAGGGACTTATTAGTCCATGCTTATACTTTGTAAAACCCTACATTATGCTGACTGTACTATGCCATTGCCGCTGCCGGCATGAATGCGCGATTAATTCCGGAATGATTGCCATAGCAACATCGCCAAGTTCATGCCCTAGCTCTTTGGTGAGAATAAAGGCGATGTTGCTATGGCAATAATTCCGGAATTCATCGCGGCATTCATGCCGGGCATAGTGTGCACGCGCTATTAGACGCTATAGTGCCTGGGACACGATGGAGTAGGCTTGCCCAGCACTTAAACCATCTTCTTAGCTTAGTCGGCCTGTCGGCCTTATCCACAGGAAAGACAAGGTCAATACGTGCGAAGCTGACTAATCCGCCTTTCAATTTAGGTCGAGGGTTGAAGCCCGGTCATGCACCAAAGGATTTTTCTATTTGAAAAATTGATGTGCGCAATTCCAGTGCTCACAAAGTAGTACATGTACATAGGTATTCTAGGATCATAGTTAACTAATTAATTAGTTTTATCATCAAGTTTTGTACGTAAACTTTTGTATGAAAATCTCTACTCTAATCTACTTATGCTTGAGTAACGATTTCTGTATCGACATACGGGCCTCAAGTAAAGCCCATAAATACATACTATGGTGCCCGAGTTAACTACCTACTCTATAAAATAAAATAGTCAAAAGCTCCCAAACCTACTTCAACTTATATACTAACTAAACATAATACTGACTAAAAACATGATACACGTACGAATATTTACTAGGTATATAGGTATGTGAAACTATACAATGGTGTCTGGTGTCAAATATTTGCACAAATGTAATGTATGCTCATTGATTTCTATGTTTATTATCACCATTTTTGTTCAGACCAACCCTTTTAGATAACGGCATTGTCTTTGAGTCATTTTGAAATGCATTCATTTGAAGTCATGTGATTGAAAGGATCTCTTGAAAATGTTTAGTTTTAGTTTTATAAGCTTAGTAGTATTTATGGTTTCTGTATCAAAAAATGCTGAAGGGTAAGTCATTTTTGTTTTTGGAAGTAAATCTCGCCTTAGTTTACCATCTTTTTACCATCTGAAACTTTTGCTCTACAAAAAGTTTAGTTTATTGAATATTACAAAACTTTTTCAAATTCCACGATTGCAGATCTCAACCAGTGCTCCAAAAGACAGTGGAAGCTCTATTCACGGAGCGGTCCGAGATGACACACCAGGGAGCGTGCCAGCTGCCCAGATCATCCAAACGGCAAATTAAACTATGCAGAAGAGACTTCGGCCTCCCAAATGTACTCACAACAGCAAAGGAACAAGCCATACAGGCCTGCGAGGCGACTTTTCAGTACGATCGTTGGAACTGCTCCTTAAAATTCAACCGAAAAACGAACAGAACGATATTTGGTAAAATCTACAGGGAGACCGCGTTTGTGTATTCTTTATTAGCAGCGTCTATAACACATGCGGTAGCCCGAGCATGTGCATCTGGCGAGCTGATGACTTGTTCTTGCATGAGCACATTCGGAAGGAACTCTTCATGGAAAGGCAGTGGATGCGGTGACGACTTCAAATACGGCAAGCGAGTTTCTAAAAACTTCCTGGACATCAAACACGCTGGTAATGACCAGTTTGCTGAGGTTTTAAAACAAGATGTGATCGTCGGAATGGATGCTATCGGAGAGCAGTTACGAGAGGTCTGCAAATGCCATGGATTTTCGGGATCGTGCACCACCAAAACGTGCTGGAAACGGTTGAGTCCATTCAACTCTGCAATGGGGCTGTTAAAGAAACACTATCACCATGCTGTGAAGAAAAAAATAAGTAAAAATAACACTACAAAAAGAGCGATCAAACTAAAAAAAAAAGTTGAAAGAAAAGACTTGATGTACCTTCATAAGACGCCGAATCTGTGTGCCCGGACGAAAGGTAGGGGTTGTAAGGACAGAAACAATTGTTCCACTCTATGCTGTACCAGGGGGTATGTGACCGGGGTCAGGAATGTCACGTCGAGGTGCAGATGCAAAATGGTGAACTGTTGCTTTGTGGAATGTGATACTTGTGTCGAGGAAGTGGATTTTTTTACATGTAAGTGATGGAGTTATTTACACACTGAACTAAATACTTTGTCAAAATTCGAGGTGGGATAAAATATCTTTTTCAACACACTTGCTCATAAAGTGGCTCTATGGTCACCGCAATTAGGCACATAATGATACCCATAATCAAACTGTGACTTTTTCATTGCTATAACTCACTAGTGAGTAATAGATTTTTTTTTTAAATTTTATTGGTTGAGTTGCTTTTTTACTAAAAAAGTTTTTATTCAAAAAAAAGATCGTGTTCAATAGAACAAATAAAATGAATGTTCCTATTGCTTGCTCATTTCATGCAACTTCTTATTTAAATAGATAATTTTAATTCGTACGTGTTTAATAAATAAAACTTTCACTCAAATATAACTTTTGTTTTCTCTGTAATAAAAGAAAACTTTAAATTCCCCATTTTTTACGTGGCAGAATAGGCGCAAGCCCTAAGTGCGGAAAATAAATAAAAAAAAACCTCATCCCTTTAGTCTGTGGCCGATCGCAATGCGCGCGCATAGGAAAACTGATTAATTTTTCCCGCCATAGCGAAACATTTTTCACAACGCGTTTTCACTGTTGAAATTATAGTTATTTTATAGTTATTTTATTCACAAGTATGTTGAAAAACGTCGTATGATACACGTGTGTATTGGTGATTACCGTTCTCGGCTTTCTTAAGACCCTCGCCTACGGCTCGGGTCTCAATGGCACCTCGGCGGTAATCACCAATGTACCACACTAGTACCATAATGTACTATTACTTATGTACTTAAAACATAACAGAAACAATGTCATATTTATTTTATGTGAAATACCTTCGAGGATAATATAGACGCTGCCACTAAATTTTTCAGCCTACTAAGTATCAACACTATTTTTTTTTAATTTGATTACATAATAATATACGTAATTATTTAAAACAATTTAATATTTATATTTTGCTTTTATAAATAAAAATATTATGTGATTTTTATAAACAATGATTTTATTTATTTTAAAACTACAGTTGTATTTTACCTTCTACGTCATCTATCAGTTCATTAGTGTACTAAATAAGGTTGATGAAGGGTGAAATATTTTGGTTCCACGAAAGCTTGACGTAGAGGAATACTAAAGCCTACTTAGTAACTAGAAAGCAAACTAGATGGCGCTCTAACAGTTATTAAGTCACATTACTTACCACACAGAGGGCGCTTACCTACGGCTGAATAAAATTGGTTTTGCCATGATTTTGCTATGGCTTTAGTTACAAAAAAACAAGTCTCAATAAACGATGAAATATTTGATTTAATGTGAGCTACAACAGTAATAAACAGAGCTTTAGTGTATTAATCATATAGTATCTCTATAACAATTCGTATTTCCACATCCCTTATTTTTCATTGTTTTCGACTGACACGTCTCGCTGCCCTCGCTCGTCGTGTCATCCATGGGTCTTCCATTTTCAAACACTGCCGGTCAGCGCGAACCAATACTCTTTATAACTCAAAAAGGTTGGTTCTACGCTGCATTGCTAACATTAATATAATATTTTATTTTAAATTTAGCCAGTGCGAATGTTTGTTTCGGTATTCATAACGAAATCATTATAGAGTCGCTAATCGCTTGCAGGCTGAAATCTAAACTAACTTAGTTTAGCTGACACAATTTTTCGTACTTGTGACTGCAAAATGTGACCTGAGAATCTGCTGAATAGCCTTAGCTATCGGTCTGCAACCAACAGGTGTTCAGCCCACGTCACATATCATTATAAAGTGGTAATCTATCGCGAACTAAACTGAGTTCATTTGCACCGCTGCCGCTTCTGACTTAATTCTCATATGTTATCTCCTCAAGCTCACCAGAGCCAGTCACGTGTATGATCGTACACGACACTCGCCGGTCGCAACTGAGGGAGCAATAAATTTCACCTCCTCACAGCCTCCTCATAATATTTGAAATGCCACGTACTCATTTTACATACAGGAGGTAGTGAAAATTCAAAATGTTTGTGTTTCAAGGTACTTAACTTCTTAGTAAGTACTTTGCTACTTTGATGTATTTAGGCAAAGTTTATAATTATTTGTTACCTAATTATTAGAGGATGGTAGGTATAGGTGCTGGGCAAGGCTACTCTATCAAAGCGTGACAAACACATTTACCATTTCAGATTTATAATATTAGTATGATAGCAAGTATTAAAGTGAGTATTTGCCGCACTATGTTTTATTATTATAAAACATGAGTGAACTTAATGATGTGACTAATGCGGATACTTCTAATATCTCTACATTATCATTATAACGCCTATAATAGACCATAAACCATTAGTTGACCACAAGACTGCGTTTTGTTTCCGATGCTAACGTATATAATTACGATATTAATGAAAATAAAGAAAAAACGGCAGCGAGATTTATTTATTTATTGGCCCGCATACTGTGGCAGTACTAAAGTAACTAGAATCGAATTCACAAACTGAGTTAAAAAAATATCAACAATGCGCGACTAAAATTAGTTCAATGTAAGGGGTTATAGCGGATTCGTACCTTCACTGTCTGTGTATTTTTAGCTACTTACGAGTGTAACACATATCTTAATTGAATATATCAAATATCTTTTGAGTAAGTTAGTAAATAATTAGTTTTATTTACTGAAACAGTGAGGTCCCAAAGTAATAGATATATCCAAATATTCCTATAGGTTACTGTAAAAATCCTTGCACTGTAAAACAACGAATTTTCGGCCTCATTCCAGTTTTCCCCTGCGTGGGTCCTCTGCGTGGGGGATTTATGGAACTTTTGTCCAATAATCCCCTTAGCGACCCCAGCGACTGCCGGCAGGAGAAAACTTTTCCAATCTCACAATAATATATAATAGAATAAATATTTCCACAATAATTGATCGAGTGAGCGAAGCGAACGAAGATCTTAGTAACAACTTGGACAAAAATGCTTGGTATGTATGTACGTTTGTACGTTTTTTTAGTGTCGTCATGGCCGTCAGTTTACAACACAAAACCAATTTTATGGAATTCAATAAAATCGTTTTTAATCTAAAACGTCTAAAACAGTTTTTCTTGAACCCGATAAGGAAATGTATGCGAAGTTGCTACAAATTTACATTTTAGGTATTTCAATATACATTTCCATAGAACTTCCATCACCTGAAGAACCACCAAACGGTAAGAAAAACGATTATAATAACTATAAGCCTGAAGACGCTGATGTTAATAATGATAATGCAGGACCCGATTTAGATAACGCTGGAGAGGTACAACCCAGTTATGGACCTCTAGGTGCAAATAGTGGCGATGATGATTTAGAAAATGGTAGCACCAATGTAGGAGCCAATTACCTAGATACAAATGTTGATGTACAAGATAATGCTGGACCCGACGACGGCAAACCATACGTTTCTACACGATCAGGCGTCATGGCTCAGTTGGTAGTAGCTTTGCCTTCCGTGCTGTGGGTCGTGGGTTCGATCACCACCAAGAACAAACATTTGTGTGTGGCAAACGTAGATGTTTGTTCTGTGTCTGGTTGTTACTACGTATCATAAGTATGTATTTACAAAAAAAATATGTATATAAGTATTAAATCAGCAATTTAGTTCCCATAGTAAAAGCTCTGCTTAGTTTGGGACTAGAGAGCGTTGTGTGAAATGTTCCAGGATATTTATTCATTTATTTTACAGAAGATGCAAATGTGTATGATAAATCAGGATCTTATAAATATTATGGAGGACCAGGTCAGTCGAAGATGCCTGATTCCACTGAAATATTAGATCGGTACATACCAGAACTTGGCTTTGACTTATCTTACAGTGAGATGATGAAGCTTAAGATGTGGCCTGATGCCCTTATTCCCTATTACACTGATGTATCTCCGTTTAATGGTAAGTTTCGTAGGTCTTTTGGTGGTCTTTTTATTGCACTACAAGTGTTCACACGTCAGCGTGTAATGCTTTGAGATCGTCGGTGAAACTGTCAATATAGATACAGCTAAAGAGCAAAATGTGTCGTCAGGCCAAAGGGTTACTCGGCTGCTAGCAGCATCTTTGATAACATATTTTACTGCACTTTTACCTGAGGGCCTAGTACGAATTTTAGTGTGTAAATCTGGTGTAAAACGTCTGACGCCCAGCACATCAGTGGGCGCTGATTTTGTTTGGGGACACTGAGCGGATTCTTTGAGAAGCTTGACATGCGAGTACGGGCTTGGTGTAGACCAAGCTTCTCAAAGAAAGCGAGTCAAAAGTATTGACTTCTAGTGATCTTTTATTGACTTCTGTGGGTCGTGGGTTCGATCCCCACCAAGAACAAACATTTTGTGTGTGGCAAACGTAGATGTTTGTTCTGTGTCTGGTTGTTACTATGTATCATAAGTATGTATTTATAAAAAAAAAATTATATAAGTATTATATCAGCAATCTAGTTCCCATAGTACAAGCTCTGCATAGTTTGTGACTAGAGAGCGTTGTGTGTAATGTCCAAGGATATTTATTTATTTTACAGAAGATGCAAATGCATATTATGATGACGATGAATATAATGAATATGCAGGACAAGCATATTATTATGAATCAGCATATGATGGATCTTATGAATATTATGGAGGACCAGGTCAGTCAAAGATGCCTTATTCCACTGAAATATTAGATCGGAACTCACCAGAACTTGGCTTTGACTTATCTTACAGTGAGATGATGAAGCTTAGGCGCGGGACAGACATAAAAGATGTCAGACGCAGACGGGGCGCAGACATGTGTCTCTTCCGCGTCCCTTTCATAGAAAATGCATAGAAGCGTCGCGACGCGAAACACATAGTAGAGACGCGTAGCGTCTTCGCCCCGTCTTCGCCCCGTCTCTTCTATACTAGTAGTTCGCCCCGAACTGAGATCTCGTGATGGTCGGAGGTTAATAAAACCCAAACAATTTTTATTGACCAATGGTTGTAATAAACTTTGCAAATCGCTTCGAAATCGCCGTCTAGCTATGTACCAGTCTTACTTGAACTAAAAAATCATAGAAACTCCAAGAAGTGGTGGCTCACGTTATACTGGGTTTGCCAATTTTATAATTTTTACAACAACTCAAAAACTATTAGACCTAGAATCAAAATAAAAACGGTTTTGGAATGTCTAAACAAAAGCCTATCATATGACACCCCACTTGATATTTTGGTACGACTTTTTTTTTTACTCTCTTTGGACCCTCATAACTTCACGACCCCTTGACCAATTTACTTCATTTAACAAACCAGTAAAACTTAAGAGTACTATCCGTATACCTACCAAATTCTGTGAAGATCGGATAAGCGGTTCAAAAGATCTCGTCGAACAAACATACAAACATACAAAGCATTTTTGTCCAAGTTGTCACTAAGATCTCGTTCGCTTCGCTCACTCAATAATTCAAAAAGTCGCGTCCGCGTTTCGTCTCCGCCCCGTCTTCGACGCGTCCTTGTCTTGCGTATCTTCTGTCTGTCCCGCGCCTTAACATATGGCCTGATGCTCTTATTCCCAATTACATTGATGTATTTCCGTTTAGTGGTAAGTTTCGTAGGTCTTTTGGTGGTCTTTTTATTGCACTACAAGTGTTCACACGTCGGCGTGTAATGCTTGAGATCGTCAGTGAAATTGTCAATATAGATACAGCTAAAGAGCAAAATGTGTCGTCAGGCCAAAGGGTTACTCGGCTGCTAGCAGCATCTTTGATAACATATTTACTGCACTTTTACCTGAGGGCCTAGTACGAATTTTAGTTGTAAATCTGGTGTAAAACGTCTGACGCCCAGCACATCAGTGGGCGCTGATTTTGTTTGGGGACACTGAGCGGATTCTTTGAGAAGCTCGACATGCGAGTACGGGCTTGGTGTAGACCAAGCTTTTCAAAGAAAGGGAGTCAAAAGTATTGACTTCTAGTGATATCTTAAAAATCCGGATGCTTTATAATTTTATCTTGAAAAAGAAGCTGCTTCAAGCTCCAGATTGTCACAAGCTTTTTGAGCCCGGTAAAAAATTCAATCAATACCAACACATTAATAAAATAAAACCTCGACCTAAACCATTTAGTATATACCTAGGTGAATCTCCGGACGCACCACTGGAACAAGATGACAAAGTTGATCTAGACGAGCCGCTTGATGAAGAACATAACAACACTGTAAAATATCCAATACCAGATGGAAGTGAGGATGGTGGAGATGTTTAATTTTTACTATTTATAAATTAAACATTATTCATCTTTATTAGCAGAGAGCGAGCACAGACAATTTTTCATACCTAGACCGAAGAAAACATTCAACATTCACAAGAACGGTCCACAGATAAGAAATATAAGGACATGCTTATATTACTGTGTACCGGTTTACTTTTCATATCTCAATACAGCCCCTCAATTTAAACAGGTTTATACCTATCTATAAAGATTTTAAATCGACTAACAAAAAAAATTTGACTAACAAAATTAATGGTACAACTCTATATAAAAAAAACTGTACTTTGAACAACAAATTATAGTTATATTAGATTAAAGAAAATTAAAGATTAAAAGAACCGATTAAGATAAGATTTATTAGACCGGTGAGAAACAGAAGAAGACAGAGCTAAGTTAATATTATTAAAGTCAGATAGTACCTAGGTACTATATTTACATTAGTTTATTTCCTTTGTGAGTGTACCTATCACTACATACCCTATTCATGAACTTTCTATACAGCATGTATCTACAATGGCGACAAAAAAATGACACACGGGTAGAGCTACTTATTAGTATTCATAAAAAAATAATTTAAAGTACAGTCAGCTGCACTAAAATGTATAGCTGTACCCGTGTGTCAATTTTTTGTCGCCATTATAGATACCAGATACATGCTGTATAGGTAGGTACTCTTATACATTTGCAACTCATTGTGTATGTGCGGGCAACCTTATAAAAACGGTTAGTCAGTAGATAGTATTGGGTATAGTACTAAGTAGATAGTATTATGATCTGTGGTAGTTCAGTGGTTTGTTCGATATTCAAACTTTTCTGAATAACAACCTACGTCCATGCGTTTTGTACACTGACCGACAATAACACCGACACGATATCGACTAACTTCAGTGTCGGCACCGATGACAGTTTGAAAGCGTTTAGTACTACGAGTTAGTATGAAATTAGCCCATACCTATTTCTACCGTCCAGCAAAGAGGTTCGCTTTGCTGTGCCGGTGTCTCAAAGTTATGGACGCAGTGCGTTGTCTTACAGGGTACATCCTCCATACACTTACTCTGAGGTTATGCATTTTATAGACAGTGTCATAGGTTGCCTCCTGACGCTGTATAAATCATCTTCAATAGATGTAAAGGCCTAAGAGAGAGCTTAGGCAGGTAAGATTGGCAAACTTTTTGGTCCATCTCATTAAAAAAAAATCCGTTGTTATTGTATATAATGTCGTGTCGGTGACAGTAAAACCGTCAAAGCGACAGCTTTGGAGGTCTGCTTCTCCCCTACCGTGAGACAATCAAAGCTCACACATAAACTATTATAACATTCGTATCACTAATGACCGCATATTGTTGGCGAAAACCGCAAAAAAAACCAATTCAGACATCAAAATTCTTGTTCTTGTGATAAAATCTGAATGATTAAGAACTTACTAATAGCGTTTTAATACACGCAGATTAGTCATTCATGATTATGGGAATTAGTCTAATTGGGAAATTTTTGCGGTGATCTAGACTAGACTACCTACGCTAATACTTAATTCTTTGTTTTCAGGGTGGCAATCGTTGCCTCATAAAAACCTGCCAGGTTTAAGCCTGACATGTTTTTGTTTTCATACTAAATCATAGGTATTTTGTGACTAAATTAGCGCGCTTCAGCGCGCTTTTTGCCGTCAAAAGCTTCTTGTTTTCGTATATACGCTAGCGACATTGCTTGACATTATGCTGGGCAGCGAAAGTAGTTCAGAGCTAATGATACGAAGGCTGATATTATTTTATAAAGCCTATCTAGTGAGATAAATAAAATTAAGCTAGAAACTGGAAACATTATGAAGAATCTTACGTTGCAGAGATCGAAGAACCCGAAAGGAAAATACTAAACATTTTATCTTCCAGGAAAACAATGGGAGAGGCTCTAGTAATGAACTTTTTCACGTTGCTATGATGATGAGTATAAGAAAATTAAACTTCTATTTTTATGCTTCAAAGTAGAGTTTGATTAGTTTTCAACATTTTAAGTTTTTTAACCTTTCAATCGTCATCTGACAGAGTTCAGTCACCGTTATGTAACCTCTAAAATTTTTGGGAATGTTAATTTGTATAAACGCTTTAGATCGTAGACAAGACTCACTTTCGTCTGAGGAAAAAACGACAAACTAGTTTTGTATAATGGAAGAACAATCTAGCTAATCTACTAGCCATGACCTTGGACAAGTTTGGTCTTGAAACGACACGACATACGGTTAAAATGACGCTTTTGTATGGACTAATCATCATCATCATCAACCTCGGTTACCTGCTGGAAGCACCTATGTACCTTTTACCAGTAAACTAGGTATGTATTAAAAAAAAATATAATTATAATAAGTATTCTATCACCAATCTAATTTCTATAGCTTTGTTCAGTTTGGGACTAGAAGGCGTTGTGTGAAATGTCCATGCAATTTTTATCCATCCGTCCAACATTGCCCTTTTTGTTTTTAAATTTTAGTCTTTTTAACCATTTAGGTGATTGAATTTAATTTTTGATGTTTTTCTTTTCTTTTTAATTATTGTGAACCCACTTAAAGATTTTTTTTTCTTCTTATTTAGTTATGAGATGTAGTTTTAGTTTATTGTAAAAATTTTATTACAGTGCATGCTGTGGTGTCCTGTTATTGAAAGAACACTAGATTATAAGCTCTATGTGAGATGAAACTTTTGTTATTTTGTGTATCTTTTGTTGGCAATCCTCAAAAATAAATAAATAAGTGGACAGCGTAGTTTGTCGGTTGGTAATAAACGACCTAGTGAGTACATTCCAAAAATAGTTTTGACCAACTTTACTGAATGGCGTCTAAAACTACGCTTAATTTCACTGTGATTGACCGCAAAATTATGATTTTATTTATTATGGGTGGTGAGTGCTCGAATGACCGAGATAATTTCAAATTTAGTTACCATTTCTCTTATTTCTGAAGGGCCCGGTGTGGAATGGACGCTCTCGAACCTGTAAAAAACATACCAAATCAGACCTCGGTTATTCTAGTGCAAAAGTCTACCCATATTACGTTATCAATATTACGTAACCAAAAAGCAACATTTTAGGCACTTCCAGACGGTGTCGCAGCCCCGGGCGAAGACTCCTAAGGTGTTATTAGGTACATGTTTAGGATTCCTGCTTTAGGTACGATGTGAATTAGGTTTGTTTAATGACCGGCCAGATGATAATTTATCATAAAACTTCAAAACATTTTGATTTGATTGCCTTTTATTATGGTTGAATCCGGTATAGTCTGAACCAATTTTTGTGGCCATCTTTTTTGACTGCAAGTTTTTGCTTATAACGCAAGGACGATACAACGTTTACCAACGAATTCAACCTCTGCTTAACCCTCGGCTTAAGGGTTTTCAATACCACCTATTTTTCAAATATTATTAGATATGGATTCATTTAAATATCAAGAAGAAACTCGCGGCAGTCAGCTATGTTGACCATATCCTTCTTAGGGTTAAAAACTAAGCAAATATTAGAGAATTTACGACTGGTTAGGTATAGCTTTCATGTCTAGCCCAAGGCCTCAAGGAAAGAGGCGAGGAATAATAAAGTAATTGATCCGTGAAGGGGCCCGCGGCAGACCACACCGATACCAGCTTTCCCAGGAGTACGTGATGGTGTATTGTTGGAAGATATTGTTATTGCACGAGTGACTATCAGGGTGAGGCGTAAGGCTTCGATTTTGCAAGTGAAAATCTATATCTTCAAGTAAATTTGGCTAAAACAGCACCAGCCGCCATGGATATTTTATGACTAATAAACTGCGTATTTTGACAAATTATTCTGAAACAGCTACCTACTCATTGAGAAGTTAGATAGGTCGGTAGGTAGGTCTTCTATAAGACTTAATAGGACGCTTCAGTTGCAGCACCAGCTTCAGTGGTTCATTCCGGAAAAGTTATGGAGTCGCAAAGACCGTGGAATTCTGCCCTGGAGCTTCTGGAGCCTATGCCCTATGTCTAGCTGATGATGATAATGACCAAGTTAAAAAAAAACCAGAACCATTTAATATAATTAAGATGCGCGTGAGTTCGCGCCGCGGTCGTTCTAATTTATTATCATAACGACATTTATGTAGCTGGAGTTAAATTGTTGCTAGATTAACTCATAATAGAATATAGTTGTAAATCTTATAAATAACCGGGATTATACTAATTTGAATTTAAGTATGTTGTAGGAATTTATCGTCAAGTGGCTGTCGGACCACCGACTGCCGTGGAGATATTGTGTGTAATAATAATGATGTACACTGCGGGAGATATTTGATCGAGTGAGCGAAGCGAACGAGATCTTAGTGACAACTTGGACGAAAATGCTTTGTGTGTTTGTATGTTTGTTCGACGAGATCTGTTAAACTGCTCATCCGATCTTCATAAAATTTGGTAGGTATACGGATAGTACTCTTAAGTTTTACTGGTTTGTTAAATGAAGTAAATCGGTCAAGGGGTCGTGAAGTTATGAGGGTCCAAAGGGAGTAAAAAAAAAAGTCGTACAATAATATCAAGTGGGGTGTCATATGATAGGGTTTTGTTTAGACATTCCAAAACCGTTTTTATTTTGATTCTAGGTTTTTTTTTTTAGGTGGTTTTTGAGTTGTTGTAAAATATATAAAATTGGCAAACCCAGTATAACGTGAGCTACCATTTCTTGGAGTTTCAATGATTTTGTAGTTCAAGTGAGACTGGTACATAGCTAAACGGTGATTTTAAAAGTAACCTAATGTACCTATGTAGCTAAAAAGATAGTGTACAACGGTGAGCTTAACCCTCAAAAGAGTTTTCTTCCAGTAAACCTTGTCTTTTATGTTATTGGTGCAAGATCGGAACCACATTTCGACTAATTTTATTACGAGTATTGGGTTTCAAGTTGTAAATATCTACAGTTTTTATTGACTTATTTGTAAATGTTTTGAACGGAGCTCACCCAATAAACAGTAGAGAAACTAAACTACAATTTTACGATTATTTAGATCGAATATATTTAATGGGATGTTTCAACAGTTTCAAGTCAAAAGGGTGCTTAAATAGTTGAACAACCAGACTCCTAATAAAATCTAGTGCAAAATAAATATTACGATTTTATTGAAGCATTATAAAAGTTACTTTTGATGCGTTTTTCGACTTTTATGAAAACCCACCAAATAAAAAAACAAAAAAAATATTAGATTTTGTATAAGTTTAATTACTAATTCATCAGTTTTGTTTTTTGTCTTGGGTTTCTAAGTTTTATAGACCAATATTTAGTTATTTTCTTCCTCTTTTTAGTCCACCTCGAACCACATAGGTAGGTACACAACAGCTACCTACAAAAAGCGTGTGAGAACAAGACAACCGACTATTCAAGACGTTTCTAGCAACAATACCTATTCAACCTGCCTTGCATACACTCAGTGGTACCACAGTGGTACTCGGTACTCTATACGTTTCGGGGAATCCTTATCTCAAAGTTCTATGACGTTACACGGCGGTGCACAAAATAAGAGCGGTTCTTTTTGTTTAAATGAGACAATGGGTTATTAGGATGATCCTTTTAAGCACCCAAAACAACTGTCAAGGTGAAGAAAGGGTAGGGGGTTGTAAAGTTTGGGGAAACACGCGACAACGTGTTAAAAGAGCTTCAAATTCTAAAATATTCTAAATTATGAAAAGAGCTTGAGGTTCTAAATTCTGGCACTAACACTGTAAAATCCGCTATAACACTTAACTTTGGCTCACTAGTAGGTACACCAAGCCGGTATCCCTCGTCCACCATCTTCCACGCGTGTCCCCGCTCCCTCCCTTCCCCGGTGTCATCCCGCCAAGGCTCCAGGTGACAGTGACAGGGTAGGAAGCTTGACACAGACAGCTACCTAACCTCTAGTGCATATGAGACAGAGTAATGCATCTACTGAATAGACACAAACACTACAAACACGAAAAACTATATGCTTTCTGTAAAGCCTCTAACACGTAATGTGTGCGTTATATTCCGCAAAATGAATCTTGGCAGATGATTTTTTAACATTGCGTGGCATTGCTATCGAAAAATTGTATCTTGCTAGCGTTGTTTAGTGCGTGGATGTAAAATGGCACCTTATATTTAAATGCAAAAAAGGAGCATAAAATTCAAAAATATCGCATTCAATAAGCACGTGAGCTGAGCGAGCAGCCTTAATATTTATATATCATGGGTAGCTTGGCGAAAAGCATGGTTATATATACATATATATATTTCTGGAATATTCTTCTACTTCATCTTCCTCATATTTTACAGAAACGCTCCAGTAGTTTCTTTTTCAAGATACCTACAGCACAATCTTACAATAGTATCGTAAACATAAAAGAAACCAAGTGTAAATTGCTTATCTTTAGGCGCCTATACAATACAGTTACTTTTATTGCACCAACTGCTGGGTAACGTTGTTAAGTTATATTGAGCTTATAACATTGTGGGTCTTTTGAAACAATTTCAAGTCGTATAACTTGGTCAGGTTTACACTTGCAGAATTAAACTACATTTTAACATATGGCTAAGTAGGACAGTCGACAAAAGGGATTATCTTTTGCTTGGATAGGTAAAGAGGTTTTTAGAATTTGTTTGTGCTTTACTAAACAAAGGATTATGGATGTTTTATAGCTATGTAGATGCGAGAAATAGCGTGCAAACACCAAGGTTACTGCATCTACTAGGTAATAATTGGTTGATAACATAGAAGATGCAGGAAAAACTTTTATGCTGGAAGATAATCGGAAAGATTAATAATAAAAATAAGAATAAAGTTGCGTAATAATATAACATAGTAAGGAGTTATTTCGTACCTAGTTATGTACGAAATAACCTAAAAACATAATAATATGAAAAACTATGACAATATGAGAAATTAGAACGCAACTGTAGTGTTTGCATCTATTCAGTAGGTGTGTAACCCTATCTCACATGCACGAGTGGTTAGGTAACTGTCAGTGTCAAACTCCCGACCTGTCAAGTGTCAATGTCTCCCGACGTGAGGGCGGGAGACGGAGGGGGTCGGGGGGAGTTAGCTGACGGGGACAGCCACGGACGGAGGCCGGTGGAAGACCAGCTCGGTGTATCAGTGAGCCAGGGATTAAAAGTACAGCAACTATAGAACGCTTCCATTAGATCAATAGTTAAATGTATAGCATAGAAAAAACATTTTCAAAATGGTGTGCTTTCTAACCAATCCTATACAATACAAGCCATATTGTATTCTTTGTTAGAGAAAAGTCTTTTACCAACAGATCATTACGCCCACACGAACAACAGAGACATCATCTTCACAAAAAATATAATAATGATTAATTTACAACAATTCATCTTCGGATCACACAGAGCGTGGAATCGCTTACTCATTTTGGCAAAGTTAAAAATAGAAAAAATCTAAAATAAGATTAAACAAAAAATAGGTTAGTAATTTTAACAAATTAGGCGACAAAATCGGCACATTTTAGGAGTAAATTATGATGATATTGTTTTGTGGATTGGTATTATTGATGTTATAACCATGCGTAGGGATGGGGTAAGGCATGTCTCTTATCGATAGTGCTCTAAGGTGATTCGCGAGCGAGTTCAAAGCGAAGCACTGCGTGATTGCAACGAGCGCGCAGTGAATAGGCGCTGAGTGCAGCATTTTTATTGCCTGTGTGGGGCTCAGAATACTGAAACCTCTTTGGTGCGCTATCCGCGTTGTGGATGGCGCGCTACTTGAAGTATCTGTAATCTGTATGCAACAGCACTTGGAGTTATACTGAACTGTTTATACATATTTATATTTTTTTCCAACATTATTATAAATATGAATAACACTAACTGCGGTTTCCGCCAAAGCACGAGTAACCAAAGCTCAAACCGCAAACATCGATAATAATTAAATTCAATCCCCGCACTAGCACCCACAATTTCTTAGATGAAAATTGGATAAGCGTCACGAATGAACCTGCAGAGTGAGCAGGATTCCTCAGGAAAAGTATTCTCATTATCTTTCATCTCTTTCACTCTATAAGACTGCCTTTGTGAAAGAGAAGGATGTATGTTTATTAAAACATCACTGTCGAGTTGATTATCTACGTGTGAGTTCGTGCCTGTGTTCGTTTGCACACTAACCGATAGCGACACGTCAGTTGCTCAGCAACCAAAAATATCAGTGTCGGCGACAACACAGTATGAATGACGTCGATATCGTGTAGATGTCGTGTCGGTAGCAATCTACGAATAGACAATTATAAACTAAATAACAATTTGAACAAGGTTTTGTTATGACGGAACGAATTAGTTATGTAGACATATCTATAGTTTATTTCAGCTTTAGTGTTGATTTTTTGAAAGAGGTTATTAGTACAGATGAATTAGCTTTACTGGTATATACTTACCATACTGACAAGTAATTAGGAAGGTTTTTTACATTAGTGACTTTATTTATTTTGCAATTTTATAAAACATGTCGTTTACTTTTAAAAAATTGTACCTATGCCTATCGTATATATGTACTTTGCCTATTTGTGAAACCACTTACTTATGTAAAATATTTTATTGCTAAAAAAATACACATAAAAATATAAACTTTTTATTTTTTAAATAAATTGATAAATTTTGAAAGCATCGTACGCGCTCATATAAAATCTAAACAAGTTCAAAAACTAATAACGCTGTCATCTTCATACATAAAACCAGCATTTTACAACCGCCCATCATAATTCCATCAAAAAATGGCCCGTCATAATGGCGAACATCAAAATTTTTCCCAAGCTTTCCATAAAGCACTCATCTTCGGCCGTTTCATAATAGCAATATCCTGTCTATTGATTGACAAAATTAAAAAAAAAAAAAGGAATTTCGGCAATTACAGCCCACGTCTCACCTCCCACGAGAAGAGAAAAAAAAAGTAGCACCCGAAGCATCTCACATTTTCTTAAAGGGTCCGACGATGCCCTTGTCGTGTGGTGCAAGTCAGAAGATTTCTGAATTTCAAGGTTTGAAAAACTTTACTGGACGTAAGTCTTAAATACATGCGTCATGGCTCAGTCGGTAGTAGCTCTGCCTTCCGTGCTGTGGGTCGTGGGTTCGATCCCCACCGAGAACAAACATTTGTGTGTTGTAAACATAGATGTTTGTTCTGTGTCTGGGTGTTTCTATGTATTATAAGTATGTATTTACAAAAAAAAATGTATGTGTGTATTCTATCAGCCATCTAGTTTCCATCGTACAAGCTTTGCTTAGTTTGGGACTAGAAGGCGTTGTGTTAAGTGTCCGTGAATATTTATTATTATTATTATTAAATACACAATAGTTGTATTTTGACAAAAATCTGGCCCGGGGTTGCGGTTGGAATAAGTCAGCAGTAGGTATTTAGTTTTTGCCAGAGTACAAAGGTGTTGAGAAGAAAGAAATTGGGAATTTTCAAAAATGGTGTGGTTATTTTAGTCAGAAGTCTTTATTGCTTTTACGTTAGAAATATCGCTATAGAAGGATACATATTAGAATGATGACAGACTCGAAAAACATTTTTTTCTGATTTTACAATGTCAAAATCCTATCCTACTATCATTATAAACGCGAAAGATTGTGAGTATGGATGGATGTTTGTTACTCTTTCACGTAAAAACGACTGATCCGATTTGGATGAAACTTGGAATATATATTGTCCGTGACCTGGATTAACACATTGGCTACTTTTTATCCCGAAAAAATTACGGAAACCAACGGGACGCGAACGAAGTTGTGGGCGGCACCTAGTGATAAATAAGCAGTCGACAAGAGACACTATAATACGCCGAAAAGTTCTATATCCACCCGAGTTAAGTTCCCTGCCTTAAAACCTCGTTTATAGGTAAATACATGCAAAGTCATGCATTTTTAATGTGACTCACAAAACTGTTTTGATGATTTTTTTATGTCAAAAAGTTTAAATAGGTAAACAAATAGACTAGGTAAACTTTGCAAACTTTGGGTTCGCTCGTACTTTGCGCCAACACATATCTCAATGATTTTATTCTTATTTTTCACTTTTGTTGCCTTTGTGAAGATAGCGCCGGCCAGAAGGGACTAAAGGTGTTCTAAGGCGTATCCCTGTAATGGGCGTCTGTTACATATTTATTTTTGTGTTCATTCTCATCCTGACATCTTTTTTTTCCAATTTCGCGCTTTCATGGTGGTAAAATTGCCTATGACGCTGAGGAATGTCGTAAATAGTGAACAACATCTTACAAATTAGACAATCTTAAATCGCTAGAGAGTAAAAAATTACAAAAACAAATGAATGCACAGAAGACGAATTGAAAATAAATATCTTTACGTCTCAGAGTGATGGACGCAGTGCATTGCCTTACAGGGCACGTCCTCATTGGACTTGCTCTGTGAGGTAATGCATTGTTATAGTCAGAAGTTACCACTTAACATCAGGTGAGCTATCAGCTTGTTCCATTGCTTTTACCATAAAAAAAAAAAATCATATTCCGTGGTGTCACGTGGCTACAATAATGTAATTTCTATAAATCATGAGGTTTCTATTTTCGCTCGTAGAATATCAACTTAGATCTATTTTAAATAACCACAATTTTTTTATTTATTTATTCACAAAGAAAATTACAACAAATACAAAAAAAAAAAAAAAAAAACACAATTTGTTTTTAAATTCATATTTTCTATTTATTATTTAGTTTGCATATTACTGTGTTTTCATTATTTAGTTACCACCACAACGTTGCTGCGGTCTATATTATGGAACATTTATGAATGAGTTCAATAAAATTGTTGAATGAAGCATATCTGAAACAAAAGGTTTTTTTTGTGTCTGGTCGGATGGTAAAAAGTGGCGTCAGTGTATTGCACCAAAAGTACGGACAATAGGAAATACTGCTCTACTATTCGTTTCATTAAACATGAATTTTTGGAAAGTTTTTTAAATAAATTATCTATATTGTCTTGGTTTTTTAAATCGTATTTTACAGTGCTAACTGTTTGTATGAAATCGCATATGTTTTTTTTTAAATTGCTATAAGCTCAGACAAAGTTTGATTTCGCTTAATTAATCAAAGGTCTTTTCCCAATAAAAATAAAACTCAACGCAAACGCAATCAAGTGAAAGCTTAATCACATTAATCGGAATGTCAAAAGTAGCTTTCAAATGGATTTTACTAAATTAAGTGAGAAGTTTAAGCGAAATCGTCACGGAATCTGTGAAATATTCAGTACATACCCGATTTCATCTGATAACGGAGCGTAATTACACTTATCTACATTACCTCTCACAAACTTCGAGAAATGTCACAAGTTTAGTCGAAATTCAAAAATTTCGAAAGTAGAATGATTTATTATATATATCCCAAAGTATGTATGTATGTATATAAATATATATGTAGCGCACTGAAATTGGCAAGGTTTATTTTTTTAATTAATTATAACGGATAATTCAATATTTTATAGTAATACCTGGCACAACAAAATAATATATGGTTCTACTTTATTTGTGAGGGCTAAAGTGGCGCCAAAAATGTATGTCAAAATATCTGAGAGGTCAAGGTTATTTATAAAAATATATCATCATCATCATCAATATATATAAAACTCTTTTGAAGCTGACATAGAATCAACGCACAGTCTAAACTATAAGTCCTAGAGGTATGAAATTTGGAGGGTAGGTTCCTTATATAGTGTAGGGGCGCACTAAGAAAGGAATTTTGAAAAGTCACACTCTAACGTGAGCAACGCCGCGGGAGACGGCTAGTCAATATATATAAAACTCTTTTGAAGCTGACTTAGAATCAACGCACAGCTTAAACTATAAGTCCTAGAGGTATGAAATTTGGAGGGTAGTATCCTTATATAGTGTAGGGGTGCACTAAGAAAGGAATTTTGAAAAGTCACACTCTAACGTGAGCAACGCCGCGGGAGACGGCTAGTCATCAATATATATA
Source organism: Eulithis prunata (assembly GCA_918843925.1). Lineage (NCBI taxonomy): Eukaryota > Metazoa > Arthropoda > Insecta > Lepidoptera > Geometridae > Eulithis > Eulithis prunata. The sequence goes on from OU974007.1 coordinate 2,619,194, forward strand.
TAACTCTTTTGAAGCTGACTTAGAATCAACGCACAGCCTAAACTATAAGTCCTAGAGGTATGAAATTTGGAGGGTAGTATCCTTATATAGTGTAGGGGCGCACTAAGAAAGTAATTTTGAAAAGTCGCACCCTAAAGGATCTACAACGCGAGCAACGCCGCGGGCGACGGCTAGTAATATATAAAACTGTCGTGTACGTAGTGAGCTGGTCCAGCCACATTGTCTAGAGTTCTATATCTCCAGAGTACAGAAACTGTCAGCGCAAACGAAATGCTTCCATAAAATATAATTAAACTCTGATATTGAAGAATGAGATTGTTCTGAATGCCATGCGAGATACAGATCTGTAAGAATAAAAATATGCTTTGCACGCAAACTCTTATAAATGGTATCACACTTATCACAGGGCTGTACCAAGGAATATTTAAGTATACAGTGTGTAACAAAAACCCTGTTCAATTTATGGGGTGATAAAGTATCGATTAGTGGTAACAAAACGTAATCAAAATAATAAAAAAGAACAAGTAAAACTTACCCCAGCCCTTCCAGTAGAGGGCGGTACGTCAGTGCTAGTTTTTAAATATTTTTCTGGCTTTATACTTAATAGAGAATGCGCCCTTAGTAAGTGTGATAAGGTTTTTGTTACAGACTGTATATTTTTTTTTATTGACGGCACTGACTTGTGTTTTGATCATCAATCATTATATCGTCGTATAATATAAAACTCTTTTGAAGCTGACAGAGAATCAACGCACAGCCTAAACTATAAGTCCTAGAGGTATGAAATTTGGAGGGTAGTATCTTTATATAGTGTAGAGGTTCACTAAGAAAGGAATTTGAAAAAGTGGCACCCTAAAGGGTCTAGACCGCGAGCAACGCCGCGGGCGACGGCTAATATAATATAAAATCTCACATTCGAGAACCTAAAGCCTTTTCTGTTTAAAAAAATACATTAGCAAGCGAATAATGTCAGGGTTACATTTCGGGGTTTTCTGGAAAAAAAACTGAAATCCCCACTGGTAGGGATTTCTGGAATCAATATATATAAAACTCTTTTGAAGCTGACTTAGAATCAACGCACAGCCTAAACTATAAGTAGAGGTATGAAATTTGGAGGGTAGTAACCTTATATAGTACGTAGCGGTGCACTAAGAAAGGCATTTTGAAACGTCACACTCTAAAGGGTAGAACGCGAGCAACGCCGCGGGCGACGGCTAGTATATCATAAATTCGTTACATATTTCGTAGTGTTTTTACAAAATGTATTCTCATTACTCTCCCTGATTACGTCCACCCTGCACATAAATATATAACTATAGTTAATTGAAAAAATATATCAATGTATGAGAGAAGTGTTAATTAAGCGTTAACTAGCAGTTTGTTAATATTGATGCAATTAAAAGTACACACTTGTAATGGGAAATGTTGCTTTCGTCGATTTTTACGCTTATTAATTTGTTGGAACTGAGGACAGAAATTGAATATTCCCTTTGAGATAGTTGTTTTATAAGGCACGGAATAATAAAAATGGGTCGCGACTCGTGGTCCCACTGGGATTGTACCACTATTACTCGTGGTCCCACTATCCCTGAAATCATGGGTTCGTGGTTCCACTGCTTAGTGGGACTACCAGTCATAGTTAAAATCGTAGGTTCGTGGCCCCACATATTGCAAACAAATCTTGAAGCATCAAAGGATTAGTCATATTTATTACAAAAAAATACGATGCGTTCTAAGCAATCTAGTTTAGCTAGTACTAGCTCAGATTGGGACTAGATGGCGTCGTGTGAAATGTCAATGAATATTTATTATCTTTAATTTATCATTCATGGTATCCAAGATATTCAAATATATTTATACAAATAATGAAATAACTCGGCTTTTTATTATAATATATAATACAGTCATGAGCAAGTTGGAATCATCAGCTTGCCCAGACCACCACAATAATTTCTTAACTAACAGCCGGACAAAAACTGGTATCGGAGCGGACCCTGCTATGTTGATTGACAAACACTGTTGCAGTATCATAGTTTTTAACCCGTCTGCTGTCAATCCGATCCCGATGTCACCGTGAAAAAGAATCAAACGCCTTGTGAGTCGCTGGAGCGATGCAAGGTAGAAGCGAAATGCACATAACACTGAGCCACAAACGTGTTGTGCTGCCTTTAGAATTAGGGTGATTTCCTTGAAATGATAGATTTAGTTTTCGAGTTTTGAAAGGAAAATTCTACCATTTTCCTTTCTAAACAAGCGACAGCCGACTTGACGAATGACTTGACTTGACTGATGATATTTAGAAAGAAAAACTTTTTATTGCCCCCACTTATAATAGGAGGGTACAAGTATCCATATTTAAGTAGGTAGTAGGTATTTCAAATATGTATTTCAATTGACACTGGAAATTTTTTCTGTCAAAATAACGGACAGAAGCCATATAGAAAAGAAGAAGAAGAAGAGCAGTGCAAGGTAGAAGCGAAATGCGCGTAACAATGAGCCACAAACTTACGAAAATATCAAATACTTATAACGTTTCATGCGTTTCATAGACTGTTCCACAGACGTCATGAAATTACGAAACTACACGAAATTACACGAATTAGTAGTAGCACCATTTTTTTTGTCATGTCAGCAACCGAAAGTAGCGCGTTGATGTCTTTTGTATGTAGGTACGTTACAAGAAAAAATAATTTTTTGGGTTTATTTTATTGGCATAAATATTATGTTATATAGCAATTTGAGCTACAACAGTAATAAACAGAGCTTTAGTGTATTAATCATAGTATTTCCATAATAATTCGTATTTCCACATACACTTATTTTTCATTGTTCTTCGACTGACACGTCTCGCTGCCCTCGCTCGTCGTGTCATCCATGGGTCTTCCATTTTCAAACACTGCCGGTCAGCGCGAACCAATACTCTTTATAACTCAGAGGTTGGTTCTACGCTGCATTGCTAACAGCAATATGTTTTTTTTTGTTTTTTTTTCTTTATTACTTATTAAAAATATTATTAAATATTATTTTATTAAAAATATCTCGTAAAAACTGTTGGCAAAACAAAACTTGCTCTCGGCTTTTCACTTGCACTAACCCCTAACAGCAGACTCTACGGGGAGCCTGTAGAAATGTGTTGAAACTGGACTGGGTGTTAAATAATACATTACGTTGTAATACATATTTAAAAGTGTGCTTGTCGGAACAATGAGCTGCGTAAAATGGAATGCCTTGGTTTGTTTTAGGAATATTACCGTAAGTCAAGACACATCCAAATAAAATTTTATGCATATTCGTTTGATATTTTAATAATTGTTCTTTAATAAGATATCAATCCTTTATTTCATAATATCAATAATATTTTTAGTAATACGGTTTTTTTGCGTTAGTTTATATATTGTGTTGCAGAAAAACAGTAGAGAAATATAACGTATCATTTTTATATTATTAATTGAATACATTATTAAATTAATATAAGTAAGTACCCATAAATTATAATAATTGGTTGCTGCGTCATCGAGAACCAAACCAAAACTATAAAAAAAAAATTACAAAAAAAAAATTTTGGTACAACTACTAAAAAAAATATATAAAACTAAATAGATCTTATCCACTAAGCAAAGTTTAACACACATTTCAATACTAGATAATCGAATTAAAATTGATTCAGCCACCGATGCTCTCGGAATGGGTTACGAATGAAGAGATTAAGATCGACCAGTCGAGCCTCATTCCCGATTATTAACGCACATCACTTGCCCGTAATTAATAATCAGAGACGCAATCGTGTTACAACGTTCGGAGGGTTAATATACAGGGTGTAATAGACAACTCCTGAAACCTATGAGAGGTATTAATAGCCTAAATAAGTTCTATGGAGCAATAATAGTGTAAAAAAAATTTACTGTTTCATACATTTTGTCACGTTGGTATTCATTTTGCATGGAACATTTGGTTATAAAATTTTGAATTTGGGCAATATAACTTGAATACGTTGAATTTCGTTTTGAGGTTAGTTGGTAGATAATGCTGAATAGCATTAAACTCGCCTCTGTACGATTTTTAAAGGGCAATAAAGAATTTTCTAATCTAATCTAATTTATGTAAAGCGGTGATTGTCAGATTTTTTCGTGATCACTGGTATGACAACGCCGTAAAAGTCATTCTTCTTCTTCTTGCATGTTCCGGACAACAAGGTTCTAATAGAATTCCGGCTCCGAACCCAAGTTGATCGTTCTAGGGAGAGCATGTGTAGATTAGGCTATTACGACCAATATGACTGCGGGGTCATCGTCAGTAACCACTCGATGTCCCATTTGCTCGTCTGTCCCTTGTGCCCTACCACCTAATTGGACCCCTAAGGGGATTTCTGAAATTTTATTCCAGTTTTCCCCTGCCGGCAGTCACTGGGGTCGCTAAGGGGATTACTAGACAAAAGTTCCAGAAATCCAGGACGCAGGGGAAACTGGAATGAGCCAAAATGAACGACCACGTATGCCACAGACGATGGAGTAAAAGTTAAAGTTATTGAATGAAATGTCATTGCTGGCCGTCTTTATTATCGAGTTCACGTAGTGGGTACTTTAAGGTTACCAGTTGAGCTATCTATAAATCGTTTGCAACGGTTTGTAGATAGCTCAACTGTTTCATGTGTATTTTGTAAATATTGTGAATATTGTAAATACTGTATTAGTTGTAATTTTTTTTGTGAATAAATTCATCTTTAAGTAAATAAATAAATAAATATTTTTGGACATTACACACAACGCCCTCTAGTCCCAAACTAAGCAAAGCATGTATTATTGGAACTAGATTGCTGCTATAGTACTTATATACTTTTTTTTGTAAATACATACTTATAATACATAGTAACACCCAGACACAGAACAAACATGTAGGTATGTGTGCCACACACAATTGTTTGTTCTCGGTGGGGATCGAACCCACGACCCACAGCACGGAAGACTGAGCTACTACCAACTGAGCCATGTCGCATATCTGTCCTTTGGGAAATGAAACATACGTACTTTTAGGTATGTACCCAAAAAACCTTATATACCTATACCTATGGATAGCGAAAGGTCCCAGAATGCCAAATTAGATATCTTTAAAAATCGAAATGCAACATCTTTTGTGTCACCCTATCATACGCACCACGGATCACGGAAAAAGGGACGTAACTGTAAATTTTTCTTGCAAACTAAACTTGTAGCATTTATTGATCCTAACACTATTGTGTAAGGATTAGATGGACATCTTCAAGCAGGTAAGTGTGCAATACTAGAGGACTTAAGATCAGTTGCATTCGCTTCGATGAGATATCTTTTGTTAGTTAAGATTGACGTGTTTATTTAAAATTGATGATTGATAGCGGATGTATTTTGCGTTCGAGGTGAAGTACAATTTTATTTTTACTATTTTTGGTTCGTGTTTTTTTTTTTTTGCAAATAAGATAAGATAACATTTTGAAAGTTAACTTAAATGTCATAATGAATAGGTAATTTTCGGAGAAATTTTATGAAAAATAAATAATATTAAACCGTAGAGTACATCAATATATAATATATATATATTTAGTAAGTTCTTGGTTGTTTTAATTCAAAATAAAGAACACAAAGTGGGTATAAGATATAGTAATATCGCATTATTTACCTGCGCATTACAAAACTAATGCAACTGTATTGAAAAATCACAGAAATCATTACCCATTTCACAGAGCCAAAGTACTTCTCATTTAACGACTCGATGACTTTCAAAAACTCTTTTGCAAAATGCTCGTACTACCGAAAAGAAATGTGTACTAAATGCACAATCCCAAATTTCATTTAAACTGATTTTTTTTAATCCTTTGGGGACAGTTTTTAATTCTCTATGGTGAGGTAGCCTTTTATATCGCTTTACCCAAATTATTTAATAATGAATGCAAGATTAAATGGTTATCCTGTGGGTGGCATGCATTTGGTTTTTTGCAAGCGTCGCTAAATCGCCACTTCATTTGCTATAAATTTTTAGCGACATTTTATATAAATTAAAATTCATGAACCTTTCACACAACGCCCTCTAGTTCCAAACGAAGCTACGCTACTAAGTTACTAAAGCTACTAAGTTGCTGATAGGATACTTACATACATATTTTTTTGTAAATACATAGTAACACCCAGACGAATAAATAGCAATCTCAATGCAATCACGCAAATCAGTGGATTGAACACTTACCTATAGCACGGTATGCAGAGGTATTATCAACTGAGTTGTGACTTCGACTGTAAAGATATTTTTACATAATATAATATGCTGGCATAATATTTTGTAATTTTGTCTAACATCACTTCAGTCCTTTGACTTAGAAATCATGACTAACCTAACCCAAAGATTGTCGAAAAAGATGTCAATTGTCGAACAAGTCTTCAAACAAAAAACTAAGCTGTCGATAATCGCTGAAACGCGTGCCTACCGATCCATGTGATGCGATCTGCATAATATCGCGTATTTTAAATAATTAATTAACCAAAACCCCTCGACAGACAGATTGACAAAACAAAAAGTAAGTATTTTACGTCTTTATCAACGGTATGAAGTACCTACTCTATTCTGTCGACGGTATCGACAGCTTCATCGGTTAAAGCAAACATGAAATTAATAGCGACGTTTGATTTCCGTCACTGAGTACATACAGCGTGTTATAACTTTATATTGGTTAAAATAACATTATTCTTATTGGCATTTACTCGTACAGTTTGATTTTGACCCCTACTATTTGATTACTCGATTTTGCTATTTGTCACCTGGCAGGGCTAGGATGCGCACGCGAGATATTTGTCATGTCGTTCTGTCAAAGTAACATTAAGTTTTTTGCACCAGTTGTAGAACTTTTGCATTAACTGGGGTAATGTTGTCGAGAAAACGCGCCCGCATAACTTATTTGGATATCCTAACTTCATTTCAATCCATTATAGAAACTTGTTAAAAAGATGTTTTCCTCCATAACGGTTTTGATTTTATTCGCTCATAAGGGACTTTAATATAACTTCTCATTTTATAAGCCTAGCGAAAGAATAACACTATTTTTATTGGCATTGTCTCAGCTTACATGGGTTATAGCTGATTCGTACCTTCCATCGTCATGCTAATTTCAAATTTTCTTCCCGATTCGTGCCTTGAGTAGTACTGTTGTGTTATTCTGTGGCACAACGCATGTCAGTACAGTCGAAATAAAAAGCCATTTGTGAAGATAAAAATGTTTATTAGGTAAGCCCAAGGTTTTTTGATTGATGAGTCGGTTATGCGAGGTTCTAATTTAAATTCTTCAGCATTACAAAATACATATATTGATGTTCTCATTTCAAATTTCACTCACATATAAAAACCTTCTCACTTATGAAGTTATCATAATCAAAGGTATCCTCAAAAGAACCACTGGCCATGAAATAACCAGCGGGTTGAACATGACATTCAAATTCCGAATAAAGCTGCGTAGTCATAGACAAATCATCAGCTCCTGTACGCCATAGAATAAACCATAGATCGTATGCACGGAGGTTTCACTTTACAGAGAGATTTTTTTTTAAAGATATAGGTACTTTTTTTCAGACAGTGAAAAAAAGTTGCTAGTAAACCTCTTCGATTGTAGAATGTAGCTTGACTACTAATGGACTAGTTTTATTCATTCTCCTGGCAAAATTGTCTGTCAAAATGACGGATAGATGCCAAAAATAAAAGAAGAAGCTTGCTTCCCCATATTCAAAGTGAGGGATATCTGAAAACGTGTCGTATTTGTCGTCCATATAACAAATGACGGACAGAAGCCATTAATGAAGAGAAGAAGAAGAATTGTACCCGACTACTTGGAGTTGTCATCGTAATAAACTTATTATTTCGGGGGCGGGTTTTTTGTTCGCATTGGGGGGCGACCACACTAGCTGACTGTAGCGTTTCAAACCACACCTATTCGTAAACACAATAAACTTTTATATTTACGCTCACTCAAAGCGATAAACATACAATGAACGAGTACCAGTAAAAATCCGCTCGCTTTTCCGACCCATTCAAACATATTTGAGCTTTAAATACTCAGTTATAGAGTAGAAATTCCGTATGCGCGGCTGTTAACCCTTATTGTCCGTTTATGGAAGTTATTTGTAAAGTAAGGCATTGTCTTACGTTATATTTGGGTTTCGTAAGAGATAAGATAGGGATGGGAAAGCAACGGATCGAAGAATACGCTGTTGTTATTTGTTTTTCGCAGTGAGTTGTTTTGTTTGATCCTTTGGTAGTTTTAGTTTTTATTGCTTTGATGGATACTTAGTAGGTACTCTCGTATATGAAGTAATAAGTAAAAGTATTATTTAGATTAGTATTATTATTTAGAAGTATTATGTAGAGACTTTAGTGCTCTGACAGCTAAGGGTGGAATTTTCTTTTATTATATACAAAAGAATATTTTTTTTCGCGAAAGTATTTTTATAATAATTGTTTCTGCATGTCTTGTCTGTACCTGAGTTAAAAAACTGACCGATGTAAGGACTCGAACGTGAACAAAAAGATTGGGCTAGTAGCTAACAACCAAAAAAATATTTTGAATGAAGATTATGACGATAAAAAACCTAAGCTTACAGCCATAAGGCGACGGGTAAGATCAGACAACCTTCTCGCTCGCACATTTCAACATTTTTGAAGATATAATATAACTAAATGTAATTATGTGAAATCGCAGAGCTTCAGGGTCGAGAGAATAACAATGCAAAGGTTCAGTAAAAATGTCACATTGATCAAAACAAGTTTTCCGGCTAAAAAATGTGCACTAAAATTAGTCGCATTGGTTCAAGGTTTTTGGTTCAAAAACTTGTTTGGATCAATGTGATATTTTTACTGAACCTTTGCATTGTTATTTTCTCGACCCTGAAGCTCTGCGATTTCACATAATTACATTTAGTTATAATATATCTTCAAAAGTGTTAAAATGTGCGAGCGAGAAGGTTGTCTGACCTTATCCGTCGCCTTAAAGAACATAATCACATATCACTGATATAAATCTATTTTACTTTTTTTTTTACTTGTGTAACAATCAGCTTACTTATAAGTAGAAAGATGAAGGACAATATTGCAAAAACGGCACAATTCTATTGTTAATTATAAAGAATCAGAAGTGCGTGAAAACTGCTACTTTACTTTTCATTCCAATCAAAATAAACCTTTTGTATTATAAAATAAGGACCATTTTCGCGTTTTAGTTTAGCACAAACAATGTCCAGGGTGACCATAATGAGCATTCATTTTCACTAGTCGTAATTTCACAGTTTCTTTTGTTTGACACACTCCCGTTTCAGTAGTCATGCTTCAGATATGCCAAGCGAAATTGAACCTTATAACTGTGATTATAGAGGTTATAAAGTTTAATGAAATTAAGTGTGACCTACCAAAAGTAATAGCGGTAAGGAATGTCATTGAGAACGACAATGAACTTAATTGTGTAAGTTTTAGGGTACATTTCCGTTAATTATCAACTGTTCTGTGTATTGTGTTGGCACTACTGGGTGTAATAATTGTTGTAATAAAATGACAGTGGGCAGTCATAATTCAAGGTGATTGATGGGAGAGGAATAGCATTTTAGAGGGTCTTGTGTCTAAAATTGAACTCATTTATGCGCCTTTTGAATTTGAGGCTAGAAATAAAATCAGCGGAATTCCGCGTGCATAATTCCGCAAAAACCAAAGCCAAGACAACCATATAGACAAGCTCCGAGTACGTATATGAGTGAATAAAACGACGCCTGCACAAATACAAATCATGCGTGCGGAATTCCGCTAGATTAATTTTTGTCTATTTTATGATAAAAAGTGATGGAACAATGAAATGGCCCACCTTATGTTAAGTGGTAGCCTCTACATTAACAGATAGTCTGTTTAACAAGGCTATTTAGAAAATAAACATAAAATCAATGACACGAATATGTAAAGCTAACAAAAAATTCTTACAACGAAAATCAATTTAATTTTAATAAAAGGGACTAACTAAACATCTGTCCTTATTGCTTGCAAAATACAAGCATTGCCAATTAGCCATGACATTTGACCTTGTGGCTACTGTCGAATCTGTGGCCTATCATACGTCAAACGTCAAACACATGCCATGTTGACACGTGCTGTTTTTTTTCCAACTTAAGTAGGTATACTTAGTTCTTTTATTAACATTACAACTATGTACTTAGAATATTTTTTCTAAGGTATTTTCAATAAATTTTGTTTTGTATGTTGCATAATCAATCAAATTTCTATTTGTATAATATATTACAACTAAGTACAACATGTTGATTTGTAGGTAATTGATATTGAAAAAGCTTTTGTTCAGCAACATAGAACCTCTTTAAATAAAACAACTCGACTTTTTGCCTCAAAACTTTGTCACTGGTTGGTTAGAAAAAAGCTACAAAAAGAAAAGAAAATTCCGATTTTTTAAAGTTTCAAATGACGTTTGTACCTTAAATTTAGTTTTAGAGGTTTGCATTCGCAGTATGTATTAATTACTATTTAACTTTATTCTCGGAAAGTGAGAACATCACAGTTTAGAAGTGGGTAAGTATTTTGTTCTTCTTATATTTTGAGAAATCTTGTGTGGAGAGAACAATGAATAATAAACGATATAGTGGGTGTAAATTTGCTTGTGACCGCAGACCGCCCGCGTTGATGTCTTTTCTAGAGGCGAGGTTTCGTATGAAGTACTATAATATCTATTCTGTGGTTTCGTAGCACTTCGTAGCGGAACGTCTACAACGTATTGAATTTGGTATCACTTCGTAAAAAAGAATTTGTGACATTTGGATTTTTTAAAGAGACCAAAAAAATATTTAGGAATTCGGTCTGAGTTTTTTTGTGACGTTGAGATATAAAAAAAAAACTAAAAGACGCACGAAGAAAAATTTTAAAACTGGTAATAATAGTCTGTGAATTAGACCTAGGTTCGGTATTTTTTTTGATGTGTGAAATAATTTTGTTAGTTGGTTAGTACAACACGTGTTTGCAGCGTGCGCGGGCGCAGAATCGCCGTCAGCTCATTGGCCGAGAGGCCACCGCCCCTCCCACCGCAGAACTGCTGACTCACCGATGATACAATTTTATTGGAATTCGTGTAATAATTCTTGATTATGGGATAGAATGGGAACGCCAAGATGGTCGTATATTTGACGGATATGTTAGGAATATATTTAGTTTCAACTTACAGTGGTAGATTATTAATTTACGTTCATGTTCTTTTATTTTTAAAATACAAAAATGTGGGAAACGAACGAGATTTAGTAAGTAGGTATTATTTTACAGTAAGTACCTACTTCATATTATAATTTTTGAGCATTGATAGGTAGGTAGGTACTTTATAAAAAGGTAAGAAGGTGTTTATTAACACAAATTAAATTTTAATTAAAATGCTAGGAAGATTTCATTATTATTATAAAAACTAAATAAGATATGGTAACTGCAAAAACAATTTTTACAAAAGTAATATTTACCAGTACATCTTTTATTTAATATTTTATTTAAAAAAAATGTATTTTAATACAAACAAGAAATCTCTTTTTGAAAGTAGGTAGTCGACATAAGAATATTCTTCAGGTACGCAGTAGATAAGGTAGGAAGGTTATGTAATGTAGGTATGCTTAGTATGAAAAATGCCTCAAAGTAGGTAACCATATTCGTAGAAAACCCTTTACAAGTCAGGGCTGCGATCGGTGTGCTGCCTTGCCTGGCAGGTTTTCTGAATTGTTTTCATACTAAATCATAGGTATTCTGTGACTAAATAGTGACATTAGAGCATTTCAGCGCGTTTTTTGCCGTCAAAAGCTTCTTGTTTTCGTATATCTGTAGCCACGTCACTTGACATTATGCTGCGCAGCGAAAGCAGTTCAGAGCTTGCGATATGGGGGCAGGTAGTAGGCAGGTACCTACTACTAGGTACTACCAACATTCTTTGTCCTCAAACATTACACAGACACTTAGTACCTCTTACCCATTAGATACAGTAGGTAGACTAGGTAGGTTGTAGGTAGTTTTAGTTTCTTCGTATTGCAACAATGTTTCCTACCTGTTCATTACATTATTTGATTCCAAGTACTAACATACCTATACAAATTGCAAGCAATACTAAGTAACACCACAGGTAAAACGTGTATGTCCCAGAAACCATTTCAAAGGAAAAATATCTCAGGTGTTCTATGAATAAAGTTCAAGATGCGATGTCAAGGATGATGAAGATGGGTTTGGGTTCAAAGAGTAAGCGATGATGATGTGCAGCTTAGTAGCATTTAGAGAAAAGATGAATACATAGTGCTTATGTGAACTACGATAATTTTCATTTCGCTAGCAAGTTATGTTATAGGTATAGGCTGAAGTATAGGTGGTAGGTAGACTGGGTCAGGTAAATAAGTAGGTACCTATTGATTTAATTTAAACCACATTCGTAAAATTCTGCATTTTTTTGTCTTATATACTTAGTATAAAAAAAAATGTAACGTTCGAAAGGTAACTAACAGTAATACGGTCAAAACCAGTATTAATGCCTTTCAAAAAATAAAAATAATTTAAGCTCACATTTAATAATCAATGCAATCGGCGTAATAGTTTACGAAAAACAGATTATATCACACCTTACAGATAATCCACAAACTCTTAAAAATTGCATTACTTTAATCCGTCTATCAGCAAACCTAATGACCTAAACGCCAAAGATTATAAAAAAGGATGAGAGAGACCAATCGGGCGTTGAGGCAGGTAGGGCCTCCCACCACAGTGCCGACCCCGCCTCGGGGGACCCGGCGGCCGGCGCTCAGACGTAACCGTGATCTCCGGCCGCGCTCATGTGAGCCCGCCCCTCGAAATGAAGTGTTTCTGGTTGTTTGTGCTCACTGTGCTGTGTTTGAGGTGCGACGGCAGCAAACCGAGGAGAGGACGAGGCAGTATGTGGTGGTAAGTAACCTGTCTGTTTTTTTGTAATTCATCTTTGATTTTTTATATTACTAAAGGCTGTATTTGGTCTCAAACGTGACCTTTTACCGTTGTCTTGACACATTCATGACATAAACATAACACAATTCATATTTTTACATAGGTATAACATGATATAACTTAGCCTAAATTTTGTCATCTTTCTGTCATAACATCATGTTTTGATGCTAAAATCTTTATTGCTGACAAGAACTGTTAAGTAAAGACCAAAACATCTACTAATTGCTGTGAAATGAATGTTTTTAAGACTGAAAAAGTATCAACATATACAAAACATTAAATAGGAAAAAAAAACATGGTTAAATAACTAAAAAGGAATAAGAAGATAGATAGGTAGAAAATACTTTACCTTAACCTAAATATTACAATAAAATTTTAAAAAATAATTAAATCTGCATATATGGTAAAGATACACTTGCGTACCTGCTGCCATCTATTGATATATACAGTACAATTTCTAAACGGTACATTTTAACAATAGATCATTCTGGCAATTTGTTCTTGTTATAATGGGTAAAAAAGACCTATGCGTCAATAAATAATATAGTGTAATGGACTTAAATTATATTTATCTGCTGGTTTATTACATGATTTAATTAAATATATTTTATTTATCATTTCATCGGAATAAATAATTATCAATTCTAAACAGAAGCGATTGAAATGTATTAGAAAATATATAGGCCTATAACTATAATTATCTAGGCATAGAACTTATTGTAGGTACAAGTAGGTAAGTATTTCAATAAATAGATACGCAAAATTACGATGTGAATTTTGATACAACATAAACGATATCTAACAATATTATGTTGCAAACTCTTCCACGGTTAAATTGTAAAGCTCGGTACACACCAGATGCGCAGACACTAAGCGGACCTTCCCACATGAAGCGGATAATTAGCGGATCATTAAACGAAGCATAAACGCTCTGTGCGAGATCGATAATGGCATCATAAAGTTTAATGCACTTTCAAGTTTTTGTTTTATAATGTAGAGGCGTCAATGGATAGTAATTTGCGGTTTTACTTAGTTAAATTATGCCTTAAAAAATATTAATAAATGAAAACTCATTGCATATGCACAGACATTTTTAAATATTATGTAAAGTAACGTAAAGTAAAAGCTGTTTTTATTGGCATAATAATAGATTTTTTTAATTATCTCGTTGAATACAGTTTGGTTTGGCAATAGAATAATCAAATTCAAGTGAATTTTGTATTCACTTCAAAATACAGTGGCTTTTAACACAAAAATTAATAAAAAACATATTATTTACTTAAACAATCGTAAAGACAACGATAATGGGACAAAACAAGTCTCCCGTAGCCATCTCCCGTCGCGAGCTCACTGCGTGACTGACAGGAGCATCATCTTTGTATTTGTACAGACTATCAGCGCGCTCCTGGTATGCACCAACCTAATCTCATATTTATAGACTTTCGCTTCTATTAGAATTCATTATGACATTAAATTGAAATAAAATGAGAATAAAAATGAACTTAACCACCCACGGCTACACATATTAAAATCTAAACTGCCACGATTTCAAGCTACCAATTAGGTAAAAAAATATTTAAAATTCTTGGTCTGTCACATTTAACTGAAATTAATGTTTCTGCATTTATTTATTAATAATATCTTGTTTGTGTTCTTTTTAAACATGTTAAAAATTACTTTAGTCAATATTTTGACATTAATAATATTAAGTATAGTTATTTACATTTCTAAAGATTTTTTTATATTATTACACAATCTCAACAACTTGCACACTTCTATTCATAAAAAATATTAACAATAAAGTTACTTCTTCCTATCACATTTTGTAAACACAGAGGCGCGTGCTGATTGCATTATTTAAATATGTTTACTTTATGCTCATAATATGAGTACATATTACTAAGAGAAAAAAATACTAGAGGCATGTGTTAGTTTTTAAGAATTTAAATTTTCCAGTTTCACGATGCCGTCGGCGCGGATAATTTTTATAATAATATAATTAGTTCACAAAAATATTCGCAGGTGTGACACTAATTTCTTACCTTAACAGTGTTTTTTATGATAATAAGCTAAGGAACCAGCAATTACATGAAGGGTTTATATACTTGTATATAAACCCTTCAGTTAAATGTCATACATACTACATCGCCATCCAGTATAATTTAAATTATGCACAAATACGGTTGCCTATACTGTATAAAAAAAAAATGCAAATAAATCGATCAGGAGCGACGGAAGTGGATTATTATTTCATAACAGATTTTTATTATTTTTTTCTTATTAATTTTTCATTAACAAAAGGTGTTATTTTACACAATAACACATTCAGTACATTATAATATGGCATAGGTAATTTTATAGGTATCTTAAATGATTTTATTCACAAAGAAAATTAAGACTACTTAAAATATTTAAAATATTTATATAATATACATTTAACAGTAATAAATATTATTTTTGTATATTAAAAATAACTGTAAATGATAGTCAGATGTTTATTTTAAAACAAAAAATGAAGTACCCCTTCAAGTCAAGAGACAGCTGCCGGAAGACAAGATCTGTCCCATTCCGTTTCATACTTACTGCAATTATTTTAATGGAGACACATTTAAAAATACGGCATAGGCCACTTAAACCACTTGACACAAGCCGATAAGTGGCATTTCTAGAAATACTTCACATTCACTTTGATTTTACTATATTAACTTTTATTCAGAAGCTCAATTTTACTTTTCAAAACAGAAACCTACCAACTATAACAGTAAAAGCTCGAAAGTGTTAGTAAAACTGTTAGTGCGAGCTCACTAACCCGGAACCGACTAAACTAAGCCCAAAGGCAAACTAACCAACTGGGACAACATCATAAAAATCTTAGCCTCAAGCCGAAAAGAAATCACCACACCTCAGCTATTTCGTATTCATCACCCGTACCACATATTACATTACGTACGAAATCGCGTGCCGTCCCTGATAACGATAACCATTTTATACAGATCCGTTAAAGCGACACATTTGCACGTACACCTTTAAACCAAAACGCAGACTGTAGTTCATTTTGAACTGGTCGTGGAACGTTGATATTTTGACGCCTCGCAAAACAGTAACAAATTAAATAATAAAGCCTAATTTGTATGCGGGACGCGTTTGAGATTGGAATCGTCCATTTAGGGACAGTGCAAAAGTCAAATGCCGAAGATAGCAACATTGATATTATCAGTGTCGAAGTATCGCGAATGACTACGTGAGAGGCAAATTAAGACGGAGACATGATACGTGGAGTCTTCCGCCGGTGTTTGTCAAAGAATCAAATAATAACTCATTAATTTCTTGTCATTGAAATGTTTTATTTAATATATTTTAACGTAAAAACTTATAACTAATCAAAAGCTAATATCAAAATACTGTGAATTAAACAAGATTAGTCAAATAATACCTATCTAGACATGGTGGAAGTGTCATAATATCTTGTGACTCATTTATTTAAAAGGAAGAAGTATAGACGAAAGATAAGGCAAAGTTCATACAAAGAACGAGTTACAAACACCTTTAATTACCCAAATGACACAAGCCTTCCACAGACGAGCCTTCAAAGACAATATTTGTTATTTTGACATTCACACAGGCTTTATCGTTGTGCTAACATCACGATTGCCCGTGAAAGCCATTCAAGTTTGTTCATTTTTTTTTTTCAAGAGATCCTATTTGGTTTTCTACCAAACGTGACAAGTGCAGGATCTCTGTTATGGATGGGCAAATATGGATATCCTCAGTTTTTGTTTTAAGTCGTGGGTGTCAACGACGGGTTTCGAAATTTATGGCGCCCACAAACAGATTATGAGCGTATTGGACGATTATCGATGATGCATGCGGCATTAAGCTTCATTACTATGCTTAAATCTAAAAAACGTTTACTTTATTAGAGGTTTAAAACATTAAGAGACCTCAGTCAATCAATATTAATGTTTGTTATTTTGGAATTCGATGACAAATTTGAGCATTTGGAAAATAACAAAAGTAAGCTTATTGGAAGAAATCTATTTTTGTATATTAAAATCTTAATCCACCGAAATAATTAATTGTAAAATGTATATTTAAATTAATTCATAAGACAGTTGTTACAAAACAAGACAGTGATATAAGGCTTGTCAAGCGATATCAACTTCCTTTTACAAGCCATTAAGGCCTATAATGACTGTTTAATTGAAGGTTTTGAAACATTAAAGTGTAATATTGATAAATGGATAATGGGCTTCATTTGTGTGCTATTTTGGGCGTTAGCACATTATAATGATCGCATGTTTATATCGCCGTAAAATTTAATGTAACTTAATGCAATACGTGCGTATTCAAAATGACCTGAAAATATTTGAAAAGAACAAAAAATTCAAGTGCTTAAAGCGTCTCCACGATAACACAAAATGAGAATTTCCGACGGACGCGTTCATATTTACGTAACACTCGACCACAAAGAAAGATAAATAGAAAAGTAATACGATTTCCAAGTCCAAGCGCTCCACCGCGAGAGTGCACCGTTTTTTCAACACTTACGTCGAGTCAACAGGCCGGGATCGCGATCCCTGTTTGTCCCAGCCCTTATGGTCCACGGGATTAATGCGCGCCGCAAATATTTATCCGAACGTCTGCAGATTGACAGTTCAGTCGTCAATTGTTTGTTGTCTTTGCCTTTTCAAATGAGCATTTCATTTCGAGTTGCACCCATGGCCTTAAGTGGTGTTCGAGCAATGTTTATTCTTTTTTATCCTGCTCCCATAGCATTGTCTTTCGACGTGACAAAAGTTTTTCTGCGTATTTGAGTTGGCTGTTTTTTACAGGGGTATGGCGAAAGCGGGGGAGCCAAACAACTTGTCACCGGTATCGCCGGGGGTTTTATACATGGACCCGACGATACACGAGTCACTGCGGCGGAAGCAGAGGAGACTTGCGAGGGAAAATCCTGGAGTCCTCAGCGCGGTGGCAAAGGGAGCCAGGATGGCGGTCACAGAGTGCCAACACCAGTTCAAGCAGAGAAGGTGGAACTGCTCAACGAGAAACTTCCTCAGGGGCAAGAACCTTTTCGGGAAGATCGTCGATAGAGGTAAGTTGCAAAACAAGTCAATTACTCGTATGTATAGCTCTGCCGATGCTGGCTCCGTTAAATAGGCTATCGTTATCTAAATCAAATCTTTATAATTTAGTTAATTCTTATTACATATTCCTAAGTTGTTAAAAGGGTAGAAAAAACTGCCATTTTGAGAACACGAGTACGTCCTCTTAAAAGATTTAAATATCATAACTAAAGATCAGCAGCTTAAGAAGTACAGATTATGCAGTTTTAAGACGTTTAAGTATGTATCTAATCTCTAAAAAACTCGCAAATCGCCCCTTCTCAGTTTAAACCAGCATGTCAAAGAAAAAGATATGCGTTTTTTTAAATAAATCCTTCCAGTTACTACTACAGGCTACAAATTAAGTGATATCTTTAGTTGGCAACCCTTTTAAGAGATTTTATCTGTATTCATCGGGAGGGTAGCGCGTCGGGGGCACATATAAAAGGATTCATCAAGATAAAACATCCTGGATCAATTACTTGCGGCCCGGTGACGCTGACGATGAGTTCCCGTTTGTACAACTTGTTTTATTCTATTCCAAATGTGCCCCTTTTCCTTTCAAATGTACCCAGTTTACTCTAATTTATTAATCTTTTATTTACGTGAATATTTTTAGCCTCCGCAAATTTTGCGGTGATTAAATCTTCTCTCTCGAATCTCGAAATAAATTCCGCTTGGGTTGCGATCACGAATGAAAGAAAAATGTTTTAATATGCTTCATAAACACGGGCTCGCAGTTGCGCAGCGTCGAATCCATTTAGTTGATTTCAATGGATACAGATTACTTATCAAAGATAAGAATCAGTAAATAGATATCCATTAGCTATACAATCCCGGACACAATCAATGGCCTACAGATTATCGCTCGCAGTATCTAATAAACCAAAACTGTATTTTATTGCTAAACTTATATTCGCATAATAATCTCTTTGGGATGTTTATTGATTTAAGTTTATAATCATTCCAATTTAAAATAAAAAGCAAACTTTACAAAGGTACACATTGAAATTAAAATGTTTTAAAACACATTACATTGATTTGTTTTGCTGTTGTCTGGTGTAACAACGGGCCTTATGTCTTGCGAGGTAAGGTCAGAAGTAGGATGTAGAACAAGTTTTTGGGCTGTAAATGTTACTCTGTCGTCGGATTGGAGCTGCCCTATCTCCGGTGTCCGATTTCGATGCTTTGTGCGCGATACGGCTTATTATGAACTCGCGAACATCTGTTCTATACAGAATTATTCGCTATTAGGTACGTATAGCAAAAAAGTTTTGTGATTCGATTCGGTCGCATTCATTAGTTTTTTGAACAGAAGATTTTTGTTGTTTAAGTGGATCGTTATCTTAGATTATAAACACGACGAGAGAATAAAATTGAAAGTGTAAATACATTTAAAAGCTTTACGAGTTTTTATTGAAATTTTAATATTTATCTGTTTATCCTTGACCGTAATTACTCATTTCTGGCCACAAATTATGCAATCTTTTTCAACATAAAAATTGATTTACGTTCGAAAGCTCTTCTAGATTAGCCGACCTGCATTAAGAGGTTATCTACTCGAAGCTCTCTGTATAGTAAGTCGAACTTCGAATTCATCTCGATATTTTCCATCAGCCTCACTCCGCTCCGGTTATTGACCCCGATGTTAATGAATTGTGTAAGCGACTTTGAGAGATGTTTCTATTAGTCGAAAAGAGGTTCCGAAATGTTTTGACATCAAAATTCTTTTACTCAATTACGTTAAACGAACGGTTTTAAATAAAAACATTCATCGGAATGTAATTAACAAAAGTATCACAATTAGATTTATATGTTTACATAAACATTACGTTCTGTCGTAAAGCATCACGACAGCATTGACATAATATGCCGTAGGCATTTGTAGCTTAGTAGAAACGCAGCAAATCATACGAGAACCTTAAAAATATTACCCATACATTTAGTCGGATGACTAAATACAATAAATTGCTAAGACAGAAGCAATTATACCGCAACCGATTTCGTTTATTTTTTTCCAATTATGCAAACGACAAAAGTAATAATGAATAACGCCTAGAGCTAAAATAAATATTGATATATCATCTGGCAACAATCTATAAAAGCTAAAGTAACATTTTTCTAAATTAAAAACCAGATATAGCACGAGAGCGCTGCGGACCACCATCGTAATAATTTCACATGATAAAAAGAGCACGGAGATTATAAAATTTATGTTATATGCGTGTGCATTTAGAGCATATTACTTTATTAAGGGCAGGCAGGGCGGGCGAATCACGCGGCGCGCATATTACAGACCGCACCAAATACCCACGATAAAACCTTTTAATACATTGCAATTACGGACGTTTGAGAAACGCATAAAACGTACGACCATCTCTGCGGGAGCCGTCACTGAGCTACTCATTACTACAGAAAAACGCGCAAATGTGATGCACGCTTCGAAAACTCATCAACATACCCGAGCCGGGGAATAGGGTCGACGCGCATAATCTCCACCGCGGCACAAAGCCCCCCCGGAAGGGACACTAATAATTACTAATTTACACGTTGACACCATTGACACTTCGAAGACGTCGTCATCTCATTGTAGTGTAAACCTCAAGGATCATATTAACACAAATGATGACAACGATACAATAGTGAAGGCTTTATCCGGCGTTATTATTGTCGAGTCGAGAATAGAAAAATATATTAGGGAACCCCGCAGCGCGCCTCCTGCGGTGTAGTTTAGCGATCCCGAGCAAGTCCACGGAAGCCCCGTTTACACCTAACACGGTTCCTAATGGCAGGTAACTCGGACAATAAAACTAGACCTTTTTCCAATATTTCCTGTTTTGGTTTGTATCGTATTCGTCCCAAGACTCCGACGTCGTGGGTGGATAAAACGTATAAAACGAGCGACGTCGAAAATAAAGTCCATATAAAATGCGCTCGACGAAATATTTAATGCTCAATTAGATAAGCGTTTTGGGTTCTGTGGCGTTTGAATTGTTTTCGAGATAACGCGCGTTTAGTGGAGTTGAGGCGACGATTAGGCTTCGATAGCTGCAGTGGTCATATAAAACCTTTTTTTCGAAATCTTCGATCACCCATTTATTGTCGTTGACAGCTCACTTAAAACCAAATTATTTTCGGTATTTTTTGTCGAGTTTGAAAACAAATGTCTTTGTCCATTGTGTGAATGGAGGTTGCAGCGATGGCTGGTAGCCAGTGGTAGCTGGTAGCTCTGCTTTGTGCCACTCACAATGAGTGATATACGAGCGACGTAATTGTGAATTGTCGCCTGGCCTCTCGGGATGCGAGCTCAATGTGAAATTATTACCCATACATGGCATAACGAAAATGAATTATTGCTTTTTATTGCCCGTCTTTGATGGACGTTTACTGCGAAATAGCTCTTCCACCATTTTTATTTGCGACTTTCTATAATTTTCTTGTCATTAAACGTACAAAAGAATCGGAATTTATCTCCGAGATTAAAGCGATTCATCTCGAGTAGATAAAACGTCATTAGATTCTCGTAAAAGACATGTTTGGATCAGAAGAGACGTCAATGACTTCATCATACTCCGATAAAGCTCGGAGCATTTCCCAACCGCCGGACACTGAATTAATAAAACGAGTGATTTATGATTGTTTTGAGTAATTACGTCTCATCAAATTTGAATAATGCAAGTCGTCATAAATAAGGCACCAGAGTGCGAAACATCATAAGTCAATCCTGAGCGCGCTCGGAAACACCCCCTGCGATGATGACTCAATGCTGACAGGAACATATTTAATTAGTACATTAATTTTGAATTATTTAATGGCCCACTCTGAGCCAGGTGCTCGTCAAATGTCAACAGTGACAAGGAGTGGTCGACCGGACACGAGGTCGGGTTTACGAGTTTTTGACATTTATAAAATTGTCGACGCGTCGCCTTAACCGGCAATCCGTCGGGGATGGAATTATTATATCGGTCTGTGCGCGCATTGTAAACCGACCGCGGGCCCATTCATTACTCGCACAGATAATCCACGGACAGCACTTTATTATCAGTTATAATAATAATTTACTTTTATAGATCCACATAACTCATGTTTGTTCTTATTTGACTGCGATTTGATGGGGCGAAATGGCCTCAATAAAATAATAGCGTGCCTTAATTATGAATATTTTATAGTGCTGGTTGTACAAGGGTGGATGAGTGATGGTTGTTTGTTGTTCGGGCTTGGAGTCCGGTGTCGGGTTAGCGTGGTTTCGCCTTAATTAGGCTCGTGTTGGGATTTTAAATTTTATTGAATGCTGTGACTAATCCTGTTCGGACGGAGGTTCGCTTGCATTTATCATAATTTTTCTACGTCGCGGTTAATTCGCATGCGCGACAATCGGCTTTGTCCGTGCGCAGTGACTGTTGATATATTGAATCAATTTGTAGAATCTTTATCATACGTATAGGTTACTCATATCAAGCGAAACGAAAGAATTATCGATAGGCCTATATTGAGAGTGACTTTTTTAATATTCATACCTACCAAATAATATATCAAGACAAGACCGATATGAAGTTGACGTTTTTTTCTGGTAGGTAATAGATTGATTTCTTCATGTCCGGATATAATATTCAATAACACTATATCTAGGTTCTCTCCGAACTTTATCGAGTGGGAGGAGAAACAAAAACAAAAGTAACAATGTAATTGTCTGCCCAGCACGTGTGAAGGCACCTGGTGGACTGGACACCCCGTGGCTAGACCTCCTACACTGCACTAAAATCAACCGTGAACTTCTTAATGCACTATAAACTTGGAAATAAAAGGGAATACACTGAAAACAACATCAATTCTGTGCAGCTGGTTGAACCAGGTGGGCTGTAAAAAGATAAATTTGACTGACGGCAGGGGAAAACTGGAATAAAATTCCAGAAATCCCCTTAGGGGTCCATTTACACCGTTTCCTTTTAAAATTCAAATTAAACAAAAACGCAGCTTAGCCAGCTCCACACGTACCTATTTCAATGATAATATTACTTTTTACTAAGAGAATTACATTTAGTCTTATTCGAAAGTTTTCATTTACAAGCGTTATTTACGTATGCCATTTAATTGGCGTGCACCTATTTGTTATAGTTGATTCAAAGCGAACGTTCCAAGTCATTACAGAAGATAAATGCGAATACGAGTCCTGTATTGAATTAATTTCGTCAATCATTTAATGATGGCACAGCTGATATTACAACTCGAAACGTCTCAAGTAATTGCTGGCTAAAAGGATAGCATATCCCAAAATGGAGCAAAACTCGAGGCCCTTCGTTATTTATAGGTATCTACAGTGCATGATGACAACTCAATAAAAAATGATTTCATTTGCTTATTGAGTCCTTAATAAAGCTGAACCGGTTGAACGCTAGTTGAATGCCTGCGACTTCACTCGCACTGTTTAACGTTAATAGTCCTTTTTATTTACATCCAGGCATTTAGCGATCTCGATCGAATTTTAATAGCTTTTGAGAAATCATCATAACTTTAAGATGCGTAATGAAAAGATATGCATACTAACGTGGCAGATGTCCCAGCTCAGTCGGTAATAGCTCTGCTTTACGTGCTGTGGGTCATGGGTTCGATTCCCAATACAATGATTATTGAATTAAAAATACACTCAGATAAAATACATAAACTTTTGGATTTATTTTGAAGAAATATCTCAAATACTCCATAACCAATAAAATGTACCGAATAAGATATTTAGTGATATACCTAGTTATGACGTTAAAAGGCAAATACCATGTCATAAAAACAATAATCGGACGAAGCATCGGTACGGTATAATCGTTCAAGTACAGGCTATTAAATCGATATTAAGAAAGAACGAGCACTGTGCCTCTTGTAATGATCGAATTTATAATCTGTGGTGTAGGTAAGGGCCTCCACGAATAACATTTATTCAATTCAGTCTTCTTTTTAATCCCTTTCTAGTATTTTAAGACGCATTAAAGTTTAAACTGGAAGCAAATCACTTCATGGCTCTTGTTTTTTTTATGAAAAATTTAATTCTGCGATTTTTTGTGATATAATTTATTAAATACTTGATGAAGGTTAATATGTAGTTGGATTGAGGAATTCCACTTCCCGCACCAATTATTTCAGCACCAACGCAAATCCATTTTCGAGCACTGATCGGTTCTGAGCTTGGTGCTCAAAAGTGGAATACATAGTTTTACCAACATTTTGTCGTTGTAAGATAGAAGATACTTTGTTTTGTTTTTGCTGAGTGGCCTCTCTTTTCTTTTTAATTGTATTTTATGTGTATTTGATTATAATATCGAGACCATTAATTTATTTACGGTATTCGATATGGTATGTAGTTATAATTTATGTTTTGGTTCGAATGAGATGAATAGGGGAAAGGATGATTGCATTCCTTTAAATGGGTTATAGATTTTGAGCTTTAATAGTTTATATTTTTATTTCATTTTCAAATAAATTAAAAAAAAATATTGTATTTATATTTATTTAAAAATATTGCTTAAATAACCAAATACCTAATAATGTCTTCATAAAATAAAATATTTAATAAATAAAATAATATTAATTTTACATCACCCGATTTTTATTTCTGATAATATCATCCATTAAAAAAACAACTGCATATAAAATTCCATATCAGCGTCCTCAAATCAAATTATTTATATTGCTTTATATACATCCTGTTTTTTATAGCGAAGCAATAATATTTGATTATAATATGGACCCCTCTGTTTGGGTTGAATTAATTATTTGAATTCCAATCCAAACATGACAAATTCAATAGAGCTGTCGATTGAAAACATAATGAGAAAAATATTTATAACGTCTATTCGCATTCTGTTCATATCTGTACTGCAATTACTTCTTTAAAAACCAGTTTATATTAGTTTTCATGTTTTTTTAACTTTTGGGATATAATTTTTTTTATTCAGGTTTCCATCTGACAGACAATTTTATTCAAAAAGATACCATACTTATAATACTATTCCATCTATACTTACACAAATATGACATACTCTAATCTCTTCCCTCTTTCACAGGTTGCCGCGAAACAGCCTTCATATACGCGATCACAAGCGCAGGAGTGACGCACTCCGTATCCCGCGCATGCGCGGAAGGCTCCATCGAGTCCTGCACCTGTGACTACTCACACATTGACAGAACTCCGCACAGAACTCGCGCCGCTGCAGCATCTAACGTCAGAGTCTGGAAATGGGGGGGTTGCAGTGACAACATCGGCTTCGGGTTCCGATTCAGCCGGGAATTCGTCGATACAGGCGAAAGGGGGAAGACCCTGAGGGAGAAAATGAACCTGCATAACAATGAAGCTGGCAGAGCGGTAAGTTTATATCCTGCCTGTATCCGAAATAAAGAGTTATAATTTATTTAACTCCTCAGATTATGACGATTTGGTTAGTTAAGCAGCTCTTTAGCGAACTCGCGACCTTAGGAGGTGGGAAGGTTTCTAATAGGTTACTAGGCAGGTCTTTACGGTTATATCACGGCAAGGCTACTGTGCAGTCATCCATTATTGAGGTATAAATATGTCCAAATAAATCAGTCGAGCTAAACATACATTAGTGTTGAAGAGCAGTTAAAGTTGAATAGTATCTAAAGTACCGATCCGTCCAATCGCCA
Organism: Eulithis prunata; assembly: GCA_918843925.1. Taxonomy (NCBI): domain Eukaryota; kingdom Metazoa; phylum Arthropoda; class Insecta; order Lepidoptera; family Geometridae; genus Eulithis; species Eulithis prunata. The sequence goes on from OU974007.1 coordinate 2,644,939, forward strand.
CTCGGTAGCACTTATCCATTAAACAATCGACGGTCGGGCCAATGACGGCCATTGTCAACGCGCTTGTTTACATTACCATTACGGGTGACGATCGAGCGTCTCATGTCGCTCAAGTGGAATATTAATTACGCGTCGGACAGCTCGGCCCATCGTGCGGCGACTGCGCAACAGGCACCCATTCGCGGCGCACCTCCCTCCCACTGCAGTCTGAACTCCCACATTTGCATACTCGCATACCCGTCGCTCCTGCCAGAAACCATCCGAAAAGGACGCGGGCGCCGTCATACACCAGACGCCTCATTAACCCAACCGCATAATTCCTGTCACGGCAGACGCACTGGGTGTCCAGCTGATGAATATTCACGGCATTCCATTATCTGACACATATTTGGACACTAGACGCCGCACCCGACCCTGCATGTCCATGAGTAAACTAGACGTTCTATGAAGCGCGCGGATAGTAAAATATTGACTGTCTCCACTCTCGCGTCATTTATCTACCTTCTAAGAATGATGAATGTCCCTAGCGCATGATTTATGAGCGGTCCACGCGCGGTGACGACCGGCCCACCTCCTCACGATTTGTAACAATTTGCTCGATCGTGAGATGCGATCGACGGGGTGCGCTTAAAAGATCATCGATCACCCAGTATCGACGCTTATCGGTGGAATTTAAAGATATTTGGACATCGTTAGACCCCCGTCTAAGAGGCTACAACTTACAACTCGAGTATTCATGTTGTTTTTTGTCCGCAGCACGTGCAGACGGAGATGCGGCAGGAGTGCAAGTGCCACGGCATGTCTGGCTCGTGCACGGTGAAGACCTGCTGGATGCGGCTGCCGAGTTTCAGGTCCGTCGGCGACGCCCTCAAGGACAGATTCGACGGAGCATCTCGAGTGATGGTATCCAACGCGGACCTAGAGACCCCGGTCCAGGTGCAGCGGAATGACGCAGCGCCGCATCGGGTGCCGCGGCGGGATCGGTACAGGTTCCAACTGCGACCGCATAACCCCGACCACAAATCACCCGGGAGCAAGGACCTCGTCTACTTAGAGCCATCGCCGGGTTTCTGCGAGAAGAACCCAAGGTTAGGGATCCCCGGAACGCACGGGAGGACCTGTAACGACACGAGTATAGGCGTGGATGGGTGCGACCTCATGTGCTGCGGCCGAGGCTACCGGACGGAGACCATGTTCGTGGTGGAGCGATGCAACTGCACGTTCCACTGGTGCTGCGAGGTGAAGTGCAAGCTCTGTCGCACAGAGAAGGTGGTGCACACGTGCTTATAGACTATCGGTTACGTCGTACGCGACGAGTGAACTCTCATTTGGAACCGTTGTGGTTGTGACTTGTGACTCAGACTCGGTGTAGTTCCGATAACGGACTCTGTATATAATCGTTATTTCAATGAAGTCGTCGAAACCGTATATCATGTTGACTTATGTAAATATTTCTATATCACTTCTTCTCGTTCGGTTATCGATCCGATGTGTAAATTGTGCTACTTCTCGCTCGGTTAATTTATTTGGCTATTAAGTGCGAACATGTGATCTAGTAACGTTATATTTTGTGGACACTGTCGTTAGGAAATTAATGAGACCAGTTCGCGAATGATTTATCTAAGCGCTGCTGCCATCAGTATTATTGAAGTGGACTTATTGGTTTCCCACGCGGTCGGCCGAATTTCGTATTAAAAGACATTTGAACCCGAACCTCCCGATGAGGTACGTAATGTAGAACATTAGAGACTTTATATGGTATTTCTTAATACCATTTCAAAGTTAATACTCACGTCATCGAAGAAGTTAATTCGCAATGCAGCTGCGGCAATAATCATGTAAGTTTTATAAATACTTTCTATTTTATAGACGTGCACGTCGGCGCGGCCGCGTAACTGTTCTGAGACTCGCCAGCGAAATTATCTTGTAATTATAATTTCATATTATAATTAAGCCGGCTAATGGAATTTGTGGCTTAATAGCATTTGCATAAAGTATCTTCTTGGGTGTTCGGCTTCGGAGGCTGCGTTCGGCCCTTATCAGTGAGTAAGTAGCGCCATCGTAAAAGTGTCCCACATTACGAGATAAACGCTCTTGGAAACTTTAATTAAATATTAAATGAATTAAATAATCAGTATTATACGTATAATATTGTATGCTAGTTTCAGCTGCACGCGAATCTAGTTGACACTTTGTATACAACATACATGTTATAGTCCGCTCTATCTAGATGAGCTCGTCCAATATGTTATCTGTAATTAAACGCATGCGTTACTAAAATAGTAACTCTGTATTTCCTCGCTTACTTATTAATTATAACGATTTAATCGCAAACTGTTGACTTTAGACTTTTACAGAAGCTTTATGCACCTCTAGCACTTAACCCTTGAACGTCCGGATCACATTATGTTCAAATTGACAGATAATACTAACAAAATTTTGACATTCCATTGTTCATTCGACAGTTTGCCATGTCTAGGGAAGCTTTACTAATCATAGATTGTATCAATGTGAATGATATTTCATTATGTGATATAAACATAGATATAGTTCTAAGTTATGATAGATAGCTTAATAATAAGCTGAATTTTGTAATATACCTACGTCAGTAAACCTGTCTTGTTTAAGAAAATATTTATTAAAACTTGTTTTAATTTATTAAATTTTACTTTAAAAATATTCGTTTGTTTTTAAAGTAAAATGAAATGTTAGTTTTAAATAAAAGTCCGATGTCAAAACTATCGGTTAAATTAAAAACAGGTAAATTTTGTTACATTGATATGAGTACCTAAGTGTATTGATGTAGCACTTGAGCTCTGTTTAAAGACATAACTTAATTTGATTTTAAACTTTAAACCGTGACAGAGTTCAGGAGATACCGCGTCGGATTAAAAAGACTGAAGTTTTTTTTGTTTCATAGATGTAATAATTAATCCATGACTGGATTCAATAAGCCATTTTTATAAAATTTTAGCATGATAGTAATTGTGATAAAAAGTATTTTAAAGTAATTTAAAGCCAGTGTTATGAATTTGGATTTGATCTGTGCCATTTTAACATTTTATACCTGACATATTTGTCAGTATTTTGACAAAAAAATAAAAACTTCCGCTTCAAAATCAATTATGTACGAAACTTATGGTATTAATTTTACGCATGTAAATAATTTATGAACATTTTAAGTTATTTATGTGAATGTAGCATTTTCAAATTGTTAATATTAGGTTAATAAACAATTGAAATCAGCTGAACTTATCTGAATCTCAAGTATTGTTTGTAAATGAATGTACCTTTTGAAAAGTATTTCGTCCAGTGACCACTTGCGGGTTGACACTATTATAATTATTGGTTGTACATTAGCATTATGTATCTATTTATACTTAATTAAAAATATTGATTAGTTGTTACTAAAAATATAAAATTGATCAAAAAATCTAATTGTTGTTTTCATTACACTTCATAAATGTTCTTTACTTGATCTAACTACTTAATAGCGTAGGACAGCCGTCTAGGTCGTGAAAAGACACATATTATATTTAAATATTTCATAGGAAGACAACACAGTAACTCAGGTGGTTTCCACACTACTATACCGATACGACACCTATTACTATATAGAAGTAAGTAAATAAGGAACCTCGTATGAGTTAGTGGCCAACTCTGGTGACGGAGTTTTTAGGCCGCCTTAAGGCCTCCGTCATAGCTTAGCGACTGCTAGAGCCGGGACCGACAGTTTAACTTGCTCTCCGAAACACTGAAGCGCTCAGATGTATCTGAAAACCAGCGCTGGTTGTATCTGAAAACCAGCGCTGCTCCATGTCATGGTTCATGCATGTGGGGCAGCACATGCTGAGATCAACCTGTTCAACCGCACAAGGGTACTTATAGAACAGGACAGGACTAACTAGCATCATTTTTATTTTGTTTTTTGTGTTCTGATACTTATTACCTATTTGCTATACTTTTGTACCTACTTGCGTCCTACCATGTTCTGCTCCTTCCTGTCTGACTTGCTTTTATTTCTCTCTAATTTATCTATGTGTTTGTTTGTACCCAATGGGTTGAATAAATGTTTTCATTTCATTTATATTTCATTTATGTAAATGCCACTAACGGTCACCCATCCGCACAGAGCGTCGCTTAACTTTGATAATCGGTGAAGATTGACTAAGCAAGCCTAGCCACAAGCGATATTGACGATGAACCCCTTGAGATGGGTAGGTGCGGAAGTGGGTTGATTTCAGAGAGGAGATTGAATGATTGAATGAATGAATGATTGATTGAATACCTACCTGATTGAGTTCTGTAATTTTTAGTTGAAACAGCTAGTTTTTTTTCTGTTGTAGTATATAGTATTGTTGTTTAATTTTGTTGGAATGTTAACTAATAATACCTACTTATGGTCGTAGCATACAGTGTGGTGGTTTCCCTAAAATGCTAGAATTCGTTTGCAAGTTTTTAAGGGAAAATCCTTGGAAGAATTTTATTATCTATCATTCTTCACTGGCAAAATTGTCTGTGGAAATGACGGGCAGAGGCCATAAATATAAGAAGAAGAAGAATACCTAACTTTTACTGTGGCAGCAAACGCATAAAATAAAAATAAAAACTGTATACTATACCCAGTTTGTTGTTTCTGATATTATTATAAGTTTGGTTCAGCCATGTTTTATTGAATATCCAGTTGCAATTTTGCTGAAACGACTTTATTTCCAAACAAAAGGTTGCTGTACAAACCAAATAAAGTCTTACGTTCATTTAATAAGGTTTCCTTTCCTCTGGTTATGGAAGTCGAAAGTGAAAAGTCGCTCCGTGTTGGTGGTCGTCGGAGCCTGGAGCGTATTCCCACGAATATCGCCCTCGTTGGAAAATTTATGAATATGCACTGAGAAATCTGTCATAAAGGATACGAATGGCGTGCTCAAGCTGAAATAGCGTGAATAATTTTTCACGCTTTTGCATCTTGCGAATTGTTTGCTGAGATATTGATGAGCGTTGAGCACTGGTTCTTTCATAAAATTTACATTGACAGTATTTTATGCCTGCTGCCCGAAATGATAATATTCCCTTATGTATGTTTAGGCGTAAGAAATAAACGAAGCGACGCGTGACCCGAGGGCTGGTGATTATCTAGGCCAGCATACAGATATACGAAAACAAGAAGCTTTTGACGGCAAAAAATGCGCTGAAACGCACTAAGTCACTGTTTAGTCACAGAATACCTATGACTTAGTATGAAAACAGTTCAGAAAACCTGCCAGGCAGAGATTGCTCCCCAGAGGCGAAGACGTTGCGGCGTATATATTGAACGTTTGCAAACCTACTGCACAACACCACACCTACACGATACCGATATGCTAGAACAAAACTATCCTTGTCAGCGTTGGCGGTGGTGTGTAAGCGATATAGTCTGACGTCGTCGTGTCGTAGGCTGTGTGTGAACGTCTATTCGTGGTAGCATTCTCATAGGTCAAAACCCGTGGTCACAGTACGGAGTCACACGCGAAGATTCTTGGATGATGTCCAGTTTCCATAAGTGCGCTGTAATCTTCGTTTTTAGGTAAACGAAGTGCGGGTGGTAAACCAAATATATCGACTTGTTGTTGGTAACTGCCCTGCCTATAGACAACATACCTACCAGTACCTACCCCACTCTCTGTTACGTACTAAGTAATCTAATTTTTTTGTGTCGTCATGGCCGTCAATTTCCTACAAAACCAAGTTTATGGAATACAATAAAACCTTATCATCTAACACAGTTTTTTTGTGAACCCGATAGGGAAATGTATGCGAAGTTGTTACAAATTTATATTTTAGGAATTTCAATATACATTTCCATAGAACTTCCATCACCTGAAGAACCACCAAACGGTGAGAAAGACGATAATAATAACTATAAGCCTGAATATGATGCCGTACCCGATAATAAAGGCGCTGATGTTAATAATGACAATGCAGAACCCGATTTAGATAACGCTAGATATGATGAGGTACAACTCAATGATGGACCGGTAGGTGCAAATAGTGGCGTTAATGATTTAGAAAATGATAGCACCAATGCAGGAGCCGATTACCCAGATACAAATGTTGATGTTCAAGATAATGCTGGACCCGACGACGGCAAACCATACGATTATACAGAAGATGCAAATGCATATGATGACCCAGCTGCTCATGATGATAATGCTGGTGATGACGATCAATATAAAGATAATGCAGGACAACCATACGATGGATCAGAATCTTATGAAGATTATGAAGAGCCAGGTCAGTCAAAGATGCCTGATTCCACTGAAATATTAGATCGGAACACACCAGAACTTGGCTTTGACTTATCTTACAGTGAGATGATGAAGCTTAAGATGTGGCCTGATGCCCTTATTCCCTATTACATTGATGTATTTTCGTTTAGTGGTAAGTTTCGTAGGTCTTTTGGTGGTCTTTTTATTGCACTACAAGTGTTCACACGTCAGCGTGTAATGCTTGAGATCGTCAGTGAAATTGTCAATAATAGCTGTTTAGCTGTATCTCTAAAGAGCAAAATGTGTCGTCAGGCCGAACGGTTAGTCGGCTGCTAGCAGCATATAAGATATTTAACTGAACTTTTACCTGAGGGCCTAGTACGAGTTTTGGTGTGTAAATCTGGTGTAAAACGTCTGACGCCCAGCACACCAGTGGTCACTGATTTGTATGGGGACACTGAGCGGATTCTTTGAAAAGCTTGGTCTAGACCAAGACCGTACTCGCATGTCGAGCTTCTCAAAGAATCCGCTTCTTTGAGAAGCTCGACATAGAGTAGGCGCTGATTTGTATGAAGACACTTCTCCATACAAATCAGCGCCTACTGGTGTGCTGGGCGTCAGACGTTTCACACCCACACTATACATACACTGTATAGGTACTAGGCCCTCTTTAAGTTACGAGATAAACCTAGGTTAAGTCCAGCTTTAAGAAAGCTCACTGCTATGAGTCACAGTCTTAAAATATATCTAAGTGCTTCCTCTGACTTCAGACAAAGTAATGCGAGACAAAATCCGAAGTTTCCTCAGCTCTGTAAATAGTCTGACAGCTCTGAACTTTGTGGAGCTGCCGAGCCCTCCCAGCAATAACATCAGATGGGTATTCTTCGTCAACCGCAGGGGGCTGCTGGGATGTGCTGATCATTCAATTAGGAATTTCACCAATGCAGGAGTCCAAGTATGTTTATTTTTATATTGGTTGTTTTCACAATGCCGTACTCATGATACTGAAGTGACAGAGTCATACATTTAGTAGGTACTAGATGCTAACACACCGTATCCACGTCCACGCCGACAGCGGCATTTTTTTCGAGCAACTAACACAATATAGGTTTCATTTCGTATCGGCCAGTATTATAACTAGATAGAGTCACTTACCTACTTCTTAAATATCTTAGAAAAAAGTGTATGACAAATGTTTTGAAAAATTCTACTAAAGGTTGTATGTATTTTTTAAAAACAGCAAGTAGTACTTGGCTATCACTGCATGAGCACAGAAGGCGAGTTAGCGGAAGCTGTGCTAGCTATTGCTGGAGTCCCAGCCCAGCACAACGCACCCGACCGCGATTACTACATCAAAATCAGAGAGGAGAACATAATACCCGGTAATGCTCAATTATATGCATTAATTCACCCCTAAAACTCCACTGCTGCAGGGGCCCCTTACACTATCAGAGACAAATTATTTTCAACCTTCTACATCCACGGACTTCCTGCGATATTATCGGTCAATTAATATCAACTAAAGGTCGTCACCGATATTAAGGTTTATCATTTTGTAGGTATTGATTTCATATAGGTAGAAACTTAGCATAAAAATCATGTTTCAGAAAAGAAATTCTTGTTTGAAAAACGCAGTGATGACGAATGGTTGTTCCACGATTTGCATTATGATTTCAATAGCGCCGGTCATTTTCATAGTTTCAAACATTCAATCAACGGTCGGCCAACGATTGAAGTTCAGGTATGTCTAGCCACCTATGTAGCTCGTCCTCTTTATCAAAAACCCCTTGGCCGATTTCATTTAATTTTAAGTTTTCTAGCAATGTGGATCTCCAAACCTTGTTGGTCTTCAATTCATGCAGATTTTATTAACAACAAATAGCAAACAAACAGCGCTAATTTATCTAAGTTGATATAGAAGTTCTTCACTCGGTCGCTTTTCGGATTCAGAATACTTTTGATATCTTGTTACAGAAAGAAACAGACACCGCCGTGGCTATCGGAGAGTCAAAAGTATTGACTTCTAGTGATATCTTAAAAATCCGGATGCTTTATAATTTTATCGTGAAAAAGAAGCTGCTTCAAGCTCCAGATTGTCACAAACTTTTTGAGCCCGGTAAAAAGTTCAATCAATACCAACCCAATAATAAAATAAAACCTCGACCTAAACCATTTAGGTATATAGGTGAATCTCCGGACGCACCACTGGACCAAGATGTCGAAGTTGATCTAGACAGGCCGCCTTATGTAGAAGATGACAACATTGACAACACCGTAGAAGATCCAAATATAAATCCGGATGCACTTATTGATACATCAAATGACTATGAAGTTCCAGATTATAACCAAGATCCTGATTATATCTATGATGAAGATTACAATAACGCTGAGGATGCTGAAGACTATAATTATAATCCACCAAGCGACTCTGAAAACGAACCACTTGAAAACGAAAAATATCCAAATGCTCCCCAAGAAGAAGAATCAGATAATTACAGTCCTCCAGATTTTAATAATCACGGAAAACAACCTATAATTGTCAATATCCAAAAAGGTAAACAATTGTATCCACAAAATGCAGGTAATAACCGAATTGAGATGTTAAAGTCTCCAGCTATATCGGTAAAAAAGAAAAAAGATATGCTCTCTCTTTTATCAGATTTTCAAACCGACGAAGAATATTCAAATAGAAGCCCTTTTAAGAAACCAGCTAATGCAGCAAAACCAAGCAAGCTTAAGTTTAAAGCTTTCGGTTGAATAAAAAATAAGAGTTATAAGAAAAAATCATATTACTTTAATACAACATTTACATCTATCACAATATCGTTAAAGGCACGTTTGTATGTTCCGTTTGACGTAGCATGTTTCACAAATAACTTCGCAACACCATTTGAACTGGCAGTTGCAGTTTTCTGTTTCTCTTACTGTCGTTTCGGTGTAACCGCGTCTACAGCACATTTGGTCGCAGCTGTCGGTTCCAGCAGAGCTGACATTACACTGGCGGCCAAGGGTGCCGAGAGATCCAAAGGCGTTGAGAAGGCAGAAGTCTGGTGACTCCTCGGAGTAGATAATGTCTTTCTTCCCGGGCCGTTTGATGCTGGAAGTTTCGGGCATAAAGCTGTCACCGTCGTTGCTAGCGATCACCTGTCAGAGACATTTAAAAATGTTAATGTTTTGCCAGTGGTATAAGACATCGTAGTAACTAGGCCCAATCTGGAACGGCTATATTCCAGATTGAGCGTCCAGTTACCTTAGCAGCACCCTCAAATCGGTCCCGCAGTCGATCTCCGACCTCCCTGAAGGTTGGCATTCGCCACCAGCACGTCCTCAACGTGCAGGAGCCAGACAGTCCATGGCACTTGCACTCTATCTTCATATTATTCTTAATTGCCTGCAAGAAATAAAAACATTTCAGTATTATCCTTAGGACCCATAGACAGGTTGTCTTCACCTCGAAAAATCGAGTTAACAATGTTACGCTTTTGCTATTCTTTCTTAACTTTCTTTTTAACATTATTTTCTCTTTACGAAAGTCCTTTTAGATCTCTTTTCAATTTATTCTTTTGTTTGTTAAGTATTGCATAACTTATTAGTATCACATCAATTAGTACCTAATTCAAGCTATTCACCGTCTACTTCAATTATATAATTATGGACCTTTAAATAAATGATAAAGTATTCTAATTGACATCTATAACAAATCTTACTAACCAACCTCCCAGCGTGGTGATTATGCAATTTTATCAGCGTCTTTATGTCGCTTCGTTTTCTGTACCGGCTGTCCATGAACTCTCTGGACTTCTTGAGACCAAATCTGACATTGTCGCTGCATCCTCCCCACTGCCACCTATCTGTAGGGGCTTGGGAAGGGGGGAGAGCAACTGGTTCACGCCCACGACGTGGTTTAGGTGCACCCTGGGAAGTTAAAAAGGTGATTTTCATATTCAGATCATTGGCTGGATAATACAGACTCAATTTTCTGTTTTGCGGTTGGTGTTTATTTATTTTTTGATGGTACCTTTTCACATGAGCATTCCAGCAATGATCCAGCAGTACAGGCCCTGGTGATGGAATACGTAACGCCAGCAGACGTGATAGCGTTCACGAAGCCAGTCTCCCGTGTGTCTGTTGACAAACATCCAAGGTTAACAGGAGAAGCATAATGTTAGTGTGTTTTATTATGCCAGAAGTCCTACAGATACGGTGCTAGCTCCTATTGACTTCACTATAGACAAGAAGAAATTAATTAAGTAAACATTAAGATACACTATTCAGCGTGATCATCTAAATGACTGATGATGATCACACTGAATAGTGTTCAATCATCAACATATCATAGTAAAAAGTAAAAAGCAGCACAATGGATACTTTGACGAACTATGACAAATCTCCTGAGAATCTTGGGAACCAAGCTTGTCTTACACAACGCACATAAACATTGCTCAATCCCCCAGTAACTGATAAGCGAACACTCCATTCAAAACCTTTTTGTTCATACTTCGTCTAGCACGTATTGTATGTATGGATTTTATAGCATCTGATTCGTTTCAGGCATAAAATTCAGGTGTAAAAGCAAAGTTGAGCTGTTGACCCAAAAATCAATATTCATAGACCATGCAATAAAGATGGGCTTTGCAAATTGAAGGTCTTATACATAAAACATTGTGGAATAGTGCTGTGGCGATAAAAATTGTTCGTGTTTCATGCGCTTTCAAACTAATTCCTTATAATGATTCGTACTTATTATTTTACTAAGACGTTCATCGTCCTTGGTCGTAAAACGAACGAAGATACTTGTTTACATAAATAGGTGATTATAGTTCACCAAATTGTTACCTACTTTCGATGGTACGCTAGACTGGAAGAGGGACATCTTTTAGAAACCCTTGTCATCCAAAAACTGGCATTATGGGGTTAGGCATTAGGCAGAATCAGCACTTATATGACTGTCTAGTATCTACATTCTACTGACTATGACTGATAGGCGATGTATCAAAGTGGGCCTCCATACTTTCCACCTGTATGTCACGCCGGTCATAACTATTAATGGCTTGTTCGCCAGGTCAGCTCTATCGGATGAATATTCAGATTGCATGAATAATACTGCAACGGTTATCAACACAATGCCTGAATGAAGGGCTTACGTGCTAGGATATAATAAGTCTCCATTGATGGCTTTGTGGGGATGTTAGGTATTATTGGATGGGAACTTCTAAAAATATCATTACTAACATTTGCAAACTTCTTTGACGTAACCCTTATGGTAGAGACGTTTTCTTCACATTTACCTCCACACAACTGTTTAAAAATGAATCTTATATGTGTAATATAAGTAATATTTCACTTTGAATTTCTGTTAATAGAGCATTCTGTTTTAGAGGACGGTTTTTTACTGACTATTGTTCAAAGCCCTCTTCTCCAAATTACAATTGCGTATAGTGAAACTTCTGCAGTCTATTCCTAGTTAACCTGTATACATAGAGAAATATCTGAAGAAAACATCTCAAAACGAGATAGATCTTTTGGTTTGTTATTCTCGCGCCAAGACACGATATACATCGAAAACTATCTCAGCGACAACAGCCGTCTTCAGCGCATAACGAGCTCACATTCGCATAGAAATCAGATTGGCACTGACAAAGACGCGTCTGATAGTAAGTGCCATCTGGAAATCAATTCAATGATTCAGAATACTGAAGTTGTTGGGGAAAATAATAGGAATACTATAAATGCCAATGGCAGATAGAGAGCTACTTCGCTACGGATACAGTACCTGGTACTAGGGTCAGGGGTTATGTCACTCGGTACAATGTCAAAGGGTTCCAGTTGATACCTTTTAGGTACAAAATCTAATTTTTAATGTCGCGGCTTTTGTAAGATTCGACATCATCACCATAATATTAATCTGCAGAAGTCCCTGGACATACCTCATAGAATTCCAGAAAGAACTTAACGATATTATCGGTCCTTTGCGTTGCAAGATTCACAATCAGCTTTATACAAAGACAGATCTAATCCAAACCTTCGTTCTAGTCTCTATGACTGATCTATCTTCAATTCATCAGTTTTTCCCATCAATTGCGCCATATTGTCCATTCACATTATAATGAGCTAGTCATCTAGTTTGTGAATGAGCATTTCATTCCGTCATGGTCGGTCAGCCTCAATTATAGAGAGCGACATCATTGCTATGTGACTATTGTGTTATGCTAATGTGGTTTTGCCATCTCATTGATGGATTGATCGGTTCCTATGAGCTAGTACTTTAGATGATGCTGTGCTATACTCAAATCTTCTTCATCATGGCTCAACGAGTAATAGCGGTCTAATGTCTCGTTTGTCATTAGAAAGAAAGCATGGATGCACTTATTAAAATTTGATAAAGCCATCGAAATAAATGTTTAACGCATCGAGTGTTATTAAGAACAACAAAGCATCGCAAGCGCTTCAGTGTGAGAGCAACCTTGAAACGGGTGTCAAACACCTCATTACTCGTTCAATTTTCGGGCCGGTGATAGTACCGCATTCATTAAAATCGAGATTAGATAACTGCTGGTTTGCGCAATGCGGAGCAGCTGACAGCAGATCGGCATCAAACGCGCCTATCGATTCCATGCTAATTGGGCGCGATGCACCCGCGCTGTATCGACGCCGCATTCCCGACGACCCCGCTCCTCCCAACAGATACAGTGAAATTTATTGCACGAACAATTTATATAATTGACGCGCGACAAAAAAGCGAGAGTGCACACCCATCCGCAGAATCCGAACCGTAATTACTCCGCGACCTGTCGTTTGATTTTCATAGGAGTTTTTGATTAAATTTCGCAGGACGACGTCAAGGATGCGTCCTCTAATGTTATGAGAAGAATGCCAATTTTGAAATATTTCGCTAGTCGTTTAGGCGGGAGCAAAAAAGGTCGGGAAAGTCGAGTCAGTCGGGTGCATGGGAACGGGTGGGGCAACGTAGATGCCGGGGACGCCGCCGCTGTTTTTGTGGAGCTCTGCGGACTTCGGGCCCGGGAGCAGCGGCAGCGGGGGCGACTCCACTCGTCATTATAAATCCGCGGCGGTGCGCTCACAGCGCAGCATTCCTCGCGCGCTGCCCGCGTTATGCGCTGTAATTATCGCAAATCGCGGCCCTGACTCGAAAATATGTCGTTGGGAACGGGGGACATGACATTCTCATCACCGAACGCTAGCTTTTTTCGAGCGTCTCCGGCCTCGAACGGGTCCGACTCCACGCCTCTCCCACGAGCGATCGCCGATTATATTCGGGTAGTTCTTGTCCAGTTTTTGTGTCTCCACGAGCGCTCCTGGAATGTTGGTATTCGTGTCCGATGAATAATTCAGTGAAATTGTCAATCGATCAATAAAATCGTATCGATTCACACTTGAAAGTTGTATGGCTTCAATATCTTGGTTTTTGCAAGATCGAAATACTTGGAAGTCGTTCCGCCATCGCGCGGAGTCAATCATGAGCACGTGCTATTCAGCGCTCATGAAAATGCTGCGATGGTTCTCGCATCGGATTACGGTAGTAGGACATTGTATGAGCCATCGTCATGTTTAACACATAAAGTATGCCTAGCGGTCGTGCTTGTTTTTATAGGAAAGTAATTATTATGTTGGAACTCGTTTTATTGGCGACATAGGTTCTTATCGCTTCCCTTCATGCAGTCTGCAATGTCATGTCAAGAGTTGTTTCTTATGACATTTTTGTCATAAATTTTTACAACTCGTGTTGATTTTAATGATGTCGTGGACAAGGATATTTCAAAGTTCATAATATAGCAAAATAAAACTGCTATAAAATAAATTGAGGTCTTTACAGCATGGATCTGGCGATGACCTTTCATTACATTACGTTCGCGATAGTTATCTTTACGACTTTCTTTGACGATGACGAGGAAGAGAATGGCTACTCATACACGAAATTCGCAAACCAGAACTTTCAGAACGACGCTGACGACCCAAAGAGCTCGTAAATAACTTGATGAAGAGTAAAAGGCTGGAAATCTACTGTTTTTTTGTGTTTGTACTGAATGCAATAAATCTAAGGTATCTTTTTGTATAACTAGTTTTATTTACTCTATTAAACTAGACTTTCGACCTTTTGCTTTCTTGGCATTCTGATAATCTGAGGCTGGATATAAGCTATTCCCAAAAACCGACAGAGTTCAAAAACAATGCGGGAAGATCACTTATGACACAAGTAATCTTCCGGCATTGTTTTTGGACTTTGTGGGCTCAATATCTGATAGCACAAAGATCACAATAAGCCAGTAGGATTCGTCAAATAATTCGTCTATAACCAAATAGCTCAAGGTAGGGTCATGATAGAACACAGATATATACAATTCATTTTTACAATCGTCTGCTCGATTTATCTTCATCGATACGTGAATTATTTATGTTGTTAGTGCTTACAGGTTTAAACTCTCGATACAATCCTATAACGAAGGAACTATCAAGTCTATTAATAAAGAACAGTATATTAAGAAGATTTCAACATTAATCACTTGTAATAACAACATAAATTATGTTGATATAGACCAATAAGAATGCTGAATCCGTCAACAAGTATCTTTAGCCGTCGTTGAAGTAAAACTAGCTTTATATAGCTGGTTTAAGATTCAATATAGCCTTTATTCTTTATCCGCTATATCTGTTCATCTAGATTTGTATAAAGGACTTGCCACACTGACTTCAATTCTCAATGCGTTTTTGAGCCAACGGGCATCGGCAATAAAGTTACACTGAACGTTATTGGGTAAAGCAGTTTTATACCCTAAGGTAGTCACGTAAGTGAGCCGGAAAATACCATCATCATTATCAGCCTGTTGCAGTCTGTTTTCTCTTGCATTTCCACAAAGGAAGATTCCAAGTCTTATCCATCCACCGGGTGGAGAGCCATCCTATGTTCCTCCTTCTGGTTCAAGGCCTATCCATTTTGTTCATTGTCTTTGCTTCGTTTACCGACCCATGGTCACTTTAACTTCCTAATTCTAAGAGATATGTTGGATGTATGTAAGTAGGGACAGCTTTGAAAACCCTTGTAATGGTGAAACTACCTCTAAGTTTATAGAGTTAGATCTTGGCTGAGTACATTCCAAGCAAAAGCTAGTAGGTAAAATAATGGAGTTACCTAAACCTCTATACATTGGCAGTACTATTTCATCTTTGCCAGTGAGAATGCTGAGCCCATCACACGCCAGCGATAAGACGAAGGCCCGAAGATCATCTCGCGCCGGCCTATATGTGAAATTGCTGGGAATTTTGCAATTTTAATTTTATTTATAACGATGTGCTGCAAGGTAAAAGAATTAGCGTTTTGCATCACTCTGTTTGCTGAACTTTGATTGGCAACGTAATTTTCCTATATAGTACCAACCTGCGCAGTTGTGCAAAGAAAAGTGCCGTATAGTCTAAGCACTTTTCTTCTGTCTTTGACTATCGATTTTCTATAGGTAGTGGTAGAACTGGTGGCTCTCTGGGCCGAAAGAGTCACCAGTCACCTGCCACCGACTCTATAACCACTACTTTTGATAAATAATATTATAATAGCTATCAATAGAAGCATATTCTATGTTTTAGACATTCCCATTGATAATATCCCACACGCTGAGAAAAATCTAAACCTGAAAAAGCTGTCATTGCGGTAGATTTCGTTCGTATGAAGGCAAAAAACCGGCTAACCGTAATAACGAACATAAACGACTTCTACTCAAAGCAAGAGTGCGTCTGTCTGCGTATCTGTTTCAAGTCCATGGCTAAGCTACCGAACCAATATTGATGTAACATAAAAATGAGTTTTCTCCTCGGAGATGTAGGTCTACTTTTTTATAATTCGCTAGCTCTCATGCCTTGGCCGGGCCGGACGTTCCCGCTAGATACTGATAACTGCAACTCGCTTCTCGATACCAATCGCGTCCGACGCGACTTTAAATTAACTGTTCACGCAAGAATTTCAGATTTGAGATGGATGAAATGCACAGCGATCGACACCGGCCAACTGCTTTTATAGCGTGCGAAGAATGTTTTGTGCAATTGGATAGATAGTGTACAGCTTCTTGTGAAAGACCTCGTCTGGGTAAGTACTAAGTATCTACTACCACCATACCTATTACTGCCGCCAAGCAGTGTTGAAGGGTGCTGGGAAATTACAGGCACATAAAACTGGTATTTGCGAAAGTGATTGATAAAATTGAGTTGCGCATAATATGAAGAAAAATATCACCATCATACAGTAAATTAATGTAACTCTCGGCGCCTAGAAAACTAAGAATGTATATATTAACCATCTAATCATTAAAGAAGATAAATCTATTGCAACAGTTATTTCGCATGACTTTGCATCTCTATACACATTTCATTCGCAACATTCCGCGATCGAGATACTACACGACAGATTTTAAAGAAAGATAAACAAATGCGTGCATCGAATCGGTCCATTAATAATTTACTCGACTTATACTTGACATCTACATTTCTCGTGAATACCTGCACGAAACATCTTCATCCCCATCTCTAGAGTTGAGTGATACATGCGTCCCCTGATGCGATGTTTCCTTGCAAACCTGCCACGAGTGCCAAGTTACCCAAGTATCGTGTGTCGGGTGAAGTCGGGCGTCGTAAACACGTATGTCACACTCGCGCCGCCTACCTACGTGAGGTACCCACTGCCCCCTCGTAAAGACATCATAACATACTTTGCAAGGCAGTTTACTTAATAAGCAGCAAGAAACCGAAGCCTCCGCAAACTGATTAGAGCTATTATTCGTCGAGCTGCACTGCAAATGTAAAAAGATGGTTTTAACCGCGGATCAGCTCAATGCGGAGACAATACATCGAGTTGTCACCGCGACCGCATCGGAATGTTTAAACGAATGCGAGCATTTTATCTCATCTGATTAATTCAAATATTTAGCGCGATAAATACGGGCTGGGTGCAAGGGCCGGGCGGCGAGGGAGAGATGCAGATGACACTGACGCATGCGAGCAATAGCGTCAGTGTCATCGTGTCACTGGCTCGCCATTGTGGGCCCCGTGGCCGATATACGAGCGAGGCCGAGGCCTGCACCTGATTTATCGACGTCCCGCGCCCGTCCCGCCGCCGCGCCGCCCTGCGACGGACGCGCTGTCATCGAATAAAGCGCATTCTCACGCTACCGAACGCACGCGAACTCGCCCGTCCCATATTTAAATGGAGCGATCGTTTCTCATTCCCTTCCACCAGATATTTTACGTTGGGTAATACGATACGACACTGTCCGGCTCTTTCTGCATTTCGCGTTCGTTTTTTCCCTGGGGCCGCTATTGTTCACTTGTCAATTTCTTTAGCTAATGCGAGTAAGCGTCTCATTATGCGGTGCCGTGCGCCCGCGACGCGCTTTGCGTGTTGTGACAGCAACCACCCACCGGAAGGGGCCGAGCGTCATTCAGCCAAGCACAAAACGCGAATACTTTATTCAACGACGTCCGATGGCTAATTTGAATGGATTGTGGCCGTTTAATGGGAATAATTAGCTCTGTTAATGTGCACTTCGCTGCGCCGGAATGTCTCTCTCCGTGCTGTTTGCTTTTGTTTTACTATAGTTGTATAAATTCCAAATCAAGGTAGGTGTGTAATAAAACAAGTAGGTATAATAGAAGCAAGCAAATTTATTGTCACATACGGATAGACCCCCACAAAAGCCAAAACGCTTCGATAGCGCGTTCTAGGATGCGGACAATTTTAGCAGCGCCATCTAGTTCTGATTCTAGGGAAACTTAAGCACGGAACCTTACATAAACTTAATTTCACATCAAACATACCGCCCACCAAGAACGACATTGATTGTTCTTCATTACCGCCCACCATGAACACAGTGGGATAGTTAACAATATTAACTTAACTTAAAAGGTGAACAGTGAAAACTTAACACACAAACTTAAACTTAACAACAACTTGAACTTAATGAAAGTGCTTAATAGCAGTGTAAACTTAACTTAACTTAATCTTAACACAAATATTTCAGTCTGTGACTGGCAAAACACACAATTTTGAAGTAGGTCTCTTAAAGAGAGATTG
Organism: Eulithis prunata; assembly: GCA_918843925.1. Lineage (NCBI taxonomy): Eukaryota > Metazoa > Arthropoda > Insecta > Lepidoptera > Geometridae > Eulithis > Eulithis prunata. The sequence goes on from OU974007.1 coordinate 2,663,254, forward strand.
ACCACACTTCAAAGTGACCACTCGAGTAATCTGGTCTGGACCAGGATGCTTATCAACCACTCTGCCTAACATCCAACGAGCTGGAGGAAGATTATCTTCCTTGACCAAAACCACATCGCCAATTTTAGGTTCTGGTGTTAGCTTTGACCACTTATACCTCTGCAAACAATGTACTAAGTACTCGTTGGACCACCTTCGCCAAAAATCCTGCACCATTCTCTGAGTCACCTGCCATCGTCTCAGTGAGCTAATGTTGCTTAGCTCATAGTTCCGCTCAGGTACAATCACTAACGGTTCTCCAATCAGGAAATGGCCTGGAGTTAATGGTGCTGGTTCACTGTGACTATTAGGCAATACCGACAATGGCCTAGAGTTAAGGCACGCCTCGATCTGGGTAAGAACGGTTGTCAACTCTTCATAAGTGAGCGTAGAGTCACCTATGACTCGTTTCAAGTGAAATTTTGTGGCCTTCACGCCTGCTTCCCATAGCCCTCCAAAGTTTGGCGCATGGGCTGGGATGAAGTGCCACACTACGCTGTTGCTACTCAACCATTCTCGAATTTCCAAGGCGACTGATGATTCCTCAGCGGTGACGAGTTTGAGAAGCTCCTTGGACGCTCCTACAAAATTCGTCCCATTATCGCTCCACATTTCACTTACATGACCTCTTCGGGCCACAAATCTTTTGAAGCCTGCAATGAATCCTTCAGCAGTAAGGTCGCTGATGACTTCTAAATGTATGGCCTTGGTTGCCATACATACAAAGATACTTAGATATCCCTTGTACGACTTATTGCCACGTCCCTTTGACATTCTAATATTGATGGGGCCAGCAAAGTCGACGCCACTGTGAAGAAACGGCCTTGCTGGAGTGACTCTACATGAAGGTAACTGGCCCATGAAAGGAGTCTTGGTTGTTGCTGCATGTCGAACACATACTACACATTTGCGCACGTGCATCTTGACAAGGCTTCTAGCTGAGACTATCCAGTATCTCGTTCGCAAATGGTTCAACATCAGAGTTGGACCTCCATGTAAGGTTTTTCTATGAGCTTCATCAACAATTAACTTTGTAAGATGACTCTTATGCGGAAGAATTATGGGATGTTTCGTGTCCTTAGGAAGGTTGGAGTTTTCAATCCTACCACCCACTCTCATAATCTTCTTGTCATCGAGGAACGGGCTTAATGATTTCAGCTTATTTTTGCTATCTTCCAATTCTAACTGGCTTTGTCTTATACAAGCTTCTAACGCTTCATTTAGCTCGTGACTTGTCAAATACGCTTCAAACTTATAATTTCTTTTGTATTTCAGGAATCTTCGACAGTAAGCAACCACACGCACTAATCTTCGCAACGTTGAGAATCTTGTCCACAGATCGGGATCACCTGACGAATCATCATCAGCTGCTACGAGATGAACCTTGACCTTCCTTTGCTCCAGATCAGTAGAAGACGTCGGCCTCTGGTAAGTAACTCTTGACTCTTTTAACCACAACGGTCCCTGTAACCACATTTTATTTTCAGCCAGCTCCAACGGTGTGCAGCCTCTCGATGCAATGTCTGCAGGATTCTGAGCCGATTGAACATGGGACCACTGTGAATTATCTAACTTCGACAAGATGTCCGAGGTTCTGTTACCGATGAATGTCGACCAACGACTGGGATGACTGCTAAGCCACGCTAACACGACGGTAGAGTCGGTCCAACCGTGAATATTATTTTTGTCAATACCTAAAAGCTTAGCAACATCTGTGATTAACTTAGCTAACAAGACTGCTCCCATTAGTTCCAGGCGAGGGATTGAGACTTGCATAGTTGGAGCTACCTTCGTCTTTGCCGCAATAAGGTTAACATGAATGTTACCTTTTACATCAATAGTCCGTAAGTAAACTACTGCAGCGTACGCGGCGATAGATGCATCGCAAAACCCTTGAAGCTCCATGCAGGAATCACTACTTCTAGCTTCAAGCCACCTAGGAATTCTCACCTCGCAGATGTTTTTTAGCTCTGATTCATATGCAAGCCACTCTTCCAGTAATGCTTCTGGAAGCTCATCGTCCCAATCAATTCCAGCGAGCCACAACTTCTGGATCATCACTTTGGCTACAACTATACAAGGTGTCACCCATCCCAATGGATCGAATAACCGTGAAATGTTGGAGATAACCTTTCTTTTAGTGATGGGATTCTGCAGATCTGGGAGTTGCACGGAGTAATGGAAAGCATCAGACCTTTTGTCCCAGGTAAGACCTAGCACCTTGACTACTTCATCCATCTTTATGTCTACCTTTCCATCCTGAATTTCTTCTTGATCCGTCATTATCGCAGCTAACTCTTCATTATTTGATACCCATTTCTGCAACTCGAATCCCCCTTTATTTAATAAGCCTTTCATTACCTTGTATATAATCTTACCTTCTTCTTCAGTTTGGCAACCGGTTAACAGATCGTCTACGTAAAAATCTGATTTTACCTTCTCCGCTACGTCAGGGCATTCCATTCCTTCATCGGATGCTATTTGCTGCAGCGTCTTAACAGCTAAGTATGGAGCCGGTGAAGTACCGAATGTTACTCTTACTAATTTGTATTCTTCTGTTTCAGATTCCGGATCGTCTCTCCACACCAGCCGCTGAAAGTCAGCATCTTCGTCTGCAACTACCACCTGGCGGTACATTTTGACAATGTCTGCACTGAGACATATTGGATGCATACGCCACCGTATGATAATATGACGCAAATCCTGCTGCAGTGTAGGACCGATCATCAGTGTATCATTAAGGGAGACTCCATTTTTTCCCTTGCATGAAGCGTCGAACACTACTCTGACCTTGGTTGTGGTTTTATCCTCTCGTATAACAGCGTGATGCGGTAAATATACAGCATCTGCCTTGTTACAATCTTCGCCAGTTATACGTACCATGTGTCCAAGGTCCAAGTATTCATGAATGACTTCAGAATATCTCGATTTGATTTCAGGGTTCTTCTTAAAACGATTTTCAAGATGATGAAATCTTTTAAGGGCGACTTCCTTAGATTTCCCATACTTACACTGAGGATCTTCCTCGCGGAACGGCAATCGCACAATGTAGCGTCCAGTTCCATCTCGCTGAGTGGTTTGGCTGTAAAACTCCTCACAACGCTGTTCTTCTTCAGTAAGAATTTTGCTGTCAGCGAGATCGGATTCAATTTGCCAGAACTTCTTGAGCAAATCATCCACACAAGAATGCATACTTAGCACGACATTATGATGACAGTGCTGATCCTCCTCAGCCTCATCAATATGCGTGTCATGTGTGGGACCTGACAAGATCCAGCCCAACGCAGTACACTGAGCAATCGGTGTGCCGTTGGGACCTCTGATTAAGCCTTCTCGAATTATCTTTCCGTACACGTCTGCACCAAGCAAAATGTCAATTTTGTTAGGCGTGTGGAACTGGGGATCGGCAAGAACGATATCTTCTAACTCTGGCCACTCCACGTATTCCACCTTCTGTGACGGAAGGAGACTCGTGATTGCACCTAATACATGTGCACGTACCTGCAGTTCAAAGCTGGGATCACGACGCGACTGAATCTTTACCATGACAATGTACTTGGAAGCTACATTGCCTTTGTCGCCGCCTACTCCGGAAATGCTAGTCTTACTTGAAATCTTCCGGAGACCCAGCATCTGCACTGCTGATTCTGTTACGAAGGACGCTTGCGATCCTTGGTCGATAAGACTTCTAAGCAGCAGTGAACGACCGTCGTCTGCTTGAGCTCCTACAACCGCAGTGGCTAACAGAATCTGATTCTTAGTTCCCTGGTTCTGGGAAAAATGTGCCTTCACACTTGGAGACGCGTCATCTTGAGACGCCTTAACCTTCTCTACTGCTGACTTGACTTCTACCTCCAACTCTGATTTGGCTGAAGCTGATGGTGTTGATGATGATTTCTGGGTTGGGTGGAGCAACGAGTGATGTTTGCGCTTACAGACTTGACACCTAGAATAGGCCTTGCAAATGAAGGCAGAGTGGTTCCTACCTAAACAATTAAAACAAAGACTGTTTGTCTGAACAAACTCGTGCCTTTTATCGTAATTATTGGCAGAGAATTGCTTACAATTAGCTAACTTATGCTCATCCTTTTTACAGTATGGACAATTGTTCTGAGACGCAGCATCGGAACCGGTTGACAATGCATGCAGTACCTTCGGTTTTTGGGTCGAAGAATTTGGCTTTGTCTTTGGCTTGGGATCCATGAACTCAAGTGCTCTGAATCGAGATTCCAAAAATTCACGCAACTGACTCAAAGCTGGCAACTCATCCGACACACTTATCTTCATCTCCCATTCCTTCCGTGACTCTGAATCCAACTTTGAACAAATTATGTAAATAACAATGGTATCCCACGAACTTACACAGACTCCCAAATTCTTCAATCCATTTAACGTTTCGTTCGTTACATCTAACATTTCTTTGATTGCACTGCACGACTCGTTACCGATGCTGGGTTGATTCATAAAACGCTTCAACAGACAGTTTGCTAAATATTTTTTATTATTGTATCTGCTGTTGAGAGTCGACCAAGCTTCATCATAACTGGCTGCCGTTATCGGCACATGCCTTAACAGCTGCTCTGCCTCTCCAGTTAAATGACCCTTTAAATAATGCATCTTCTGTACTTGGTCAATTGAAGAGTTTTTATGGATCAACGATACATATAAATCTTTAAAAGTTGTCCATTCTGTGTAGGAACCGGAAAACGTGGGAATAATAATTTTGGGCAATCGTACACTGGACTTTACTTTTGATGACGTGTGCGAACATGATGGGGTTGGTGCAGATAGCTTAGACAAATTAACCTCACTTAAATACTCTCGCATTTCTGACTTATACTCTATGTACACTTCTTCCATCGCCTGAAACACATTCTCCGTCATGTATGTGGTTTTATCTATTTCTTGCATTTCAAGTAACTTTCTGTGATTCTCTACAACTATTTTCCATTTCTCTTCTAATGACTCTATGCGCGTTACTAAATAAGATTCTTTACGAAGTCGCTCTTTCGGTGACTTTTTGAACGTTTCGTATGCTTTTTCAATTGAAGCCATAAAGCTTAATTGACCTTTAACTAAAGCCAAAGACATCTTGAAAGTTACTTAAAACCAGATACTTGAAAACTAGATCCTATAATCTAGAGAATGGTTTTGAAATTGGGCGTGGGTTCACCACCGCTACACTTTTTCTTAAATTATTTCAAGTCCCTAACTAGCCAACAAAATTATTCTAAGTCCCTAAAAATTCCTAAAATTTTACAAGTGTTTGAGATTCGCTCTAAAATCGGGCATAGGTTCCCCGTCTCTACACTTTTTCCTAAATTATTCTAAGTCTTAACTATCATGCACAATAAATTACAAGTCCAAAATCTTCACAATTTTTCTAAGTCTCAAATTTCTTCTTTTAAACTGAACCTTACTCCACCGCAATAAATCACAAAAAGTACTCACAATTTTTCACTGACAAACCACTATTGTCGTTGTTGTGCTGGTGTCCTCTCAAAGGATGACGGCTGTCAACCTTGCGTCCTGCCTCCCGTCACGTCTGTGACGGCACCGGCTACCGTTACGTGTCCTCACGTCACGGTTGGTTATGACGTCACTCGCCGTTGATGCGTCGAGGTTTTGACGTCACGTCACGCAAAGGTAAACCCTTACTTTACCGCACTCCTGCGGCTTTTACTGGTGGTAGTCGGGGTCGACCCGTACTACTTTCGCCCAACAACCACACGACACGTTCCTTATAAAGGGAACAGTCGGTGCACGCACATTTAGAGGATTGCCCTCTAGTTTCGTACGCTCAAGGCTCGTCTCAAAAAAAATTTCATTCAACATCCGACTCGATAGGACCATGTATAAATTCCAAATCAAGGTAGGTGTGTAATAAAACAAGTAGGTATAATAGAAGCAAGCAAATTTATTGTCACATACGGATAGACCCCCACAAAAGCCAAAACGCTTCGATAGCGCGTTCTAGGATGCGGACAATTTTAGCAGCGCCATCTAGTTCTGATTCTAGGGAAACTTAAGCACGGAACCTTACATAAACTTAATTTCACATCAAACAATAGTTAACACTCTTTTTAATGGGAGGATGCACGCGTGGCTGTGCCTTGGACCAGGAACTCATTGCAAATCACAAAAACAATTGAGCTGCAGCGTATACTTTTTTTTTGTGAGCGCTATTACAAGCACATAGTATTAAATTCTTTACGTATCCTGTTGATTCTCTTGTCTAACTAAAAGATTCAACTGGTTGACTGTTTTTAGCATTTCACTATACTACCAGGCTAGCATAACAACTCCTGGCAACATCACATGTCAACCAATACCAGCTCCTCACATTTTCTCACAGCCTTACAAAGACGCAGCCGATTTGCAGTAATATTTCAAGTCACATTCTTCAGACGTGAGTTACTGAGAGTTTTTGAGGCTCTACTTAGCTGGCAGTTGGCACCGTGGAAAGGTATTCTTTAATTTGGCAAGTGAAGGTGACGAGTGCGCAGTGTCGGGAACCGGCGACTGTCACTCTGACTGATGAGCTGTCTCCAAGATATGTGGAAACATAAAACTTTGGGAAAAGAAGGTCATGGGACTTTTCAAATATGTTATAAAAATATTTTTCAATGAGATTGGGCGAGAAAGAGTTGGCTGGATCTTGATGCTATCGAACGGAGGTGAAAATAAACTCAAAATACAGATAGAAGTCTCTAGCAGACCTTTTTAGTTGTTGGAAGAGTTCAGGAATCAATTTTATTCTGCCTAGAAAAGGAAAAAATATATCGTTAAAATTCTTACTTCCATGCGCAGCACTTGACAATAAACAATTACTTGAACGCAAAAATACTTTTCATTTCCTTTTTAAATGCTTACTATAAAATTATAAATCATCCATATCAACCTGCAGAAGTATTCTACAAACATAGATAGAAATGTACTTATTAAAATTACTGTATTCATGACTGACTATTGATATAAGTACTTATTATTATAGATACGTCAAACAAAATCTTCTAAATACTTTTTTTTTTTTTTCGTATATAAAACTCTTTTGAAGCTGACAGAGAATCAACGCACAGCCTAAACTATAAGTCCTAGAGGTATGAAATTTGGAGGGTAGTATCCTTATATAGTGTAGGGGTGCACTAAGAAAGGAATTTTGAAACGTCACATTCTAAAGGGGTAGAACGCGAGCAACGCCGCGGGCGACGGCTAGTGTTTTTATAAATTTAAACTCCTAAAACTAAGAACCTAGGCACTAAACGCTATCTAAGTACAAATACTAACACAAGTTTTATACCTACATCGAGAAATTATATTGATAGCTACCAAGTATAATTATTATTTGTCATGTCAACCCTAATGTAATTCGATTTTCAAAATTCAAAAATAAGAACACATTCGAGAGCGTAGTGCTGCGCTTAAGTCAATAATCGGTATCGATAAAAGTAACGGAGAACCGACCACTGGACGGGCATCGTAAGAGTAAGATTAGATACCTCGCCGGATATTACACTATAATTAAGAACATTTACGTGTTGAGGGCGCCAAATTTATCGCCGAGTTTTTTGTCGATATGAAGCCATCCTAAGGTATTTATGTGTGGTTGTGTGAGGTCCTGTGGGTCCGGTAGTCGCGTTATCGTGTGTAATCTTTACGAGCGAAGACTCCTTGCTGAGACCTGTCGACAGTTAATGACCGCTGAGATTAGTATGGGGTCTGCTTCTAATATTTTGGTCCGTGTGGCTTTGTTTATTGCTTAATTAGGCTGTTTTGTTTGAGTTGAAATTGAGCTTCGCGTCTGCTAGATAAGGTGTTGAGGTATTTACAATGCGGTGTGGTGGTGGCTCGTCATATCACTTTTTTTTTAATCTCTTTTTATTTTTTTATTAAATTCCTTTCAAAAATTTCTGTTTTAGTGTTATTTAAACAACTGAAAAAAGTGATATTTTCAAATATCTGGACAAAATATAAGGCACTGAGTTTTTTTTTTCTGTTTCGTAAAATAAAAGTCACTTAGTGCAAGTAAGTGAAACATTATTTAGACGGTCACCGGTCATCGGACAGCTGATAACAAAAATTTAAATAAGAATGAAATCCTTTTTCCATTGATAAAGTTTTGACACCGAAAAATAACGAGTCGAAGAATGCCGACCGACTTACTAATGAAAGGGACCAATTAACGAATGATTATTTTTTCTCATCAGTACTGATTTATGTACAGGGGGTTTGGAATAGTACGCTGAACGGTCATAAATAAAATAAAATTAAAAATTAAATAAATACTTGTTTTGAGTTCTAACAGCCGTGCTGCTTTGAGGCCTAGTGTGGAAACTTACGTAGTGTACTTATGTGGATTTTGAGATATTGTTTGAATATCAATAAGCGACGGTAACCGCTTAACATCAGGTGGGTCGCAAGCATGTTTGCCTAACTAAGGCATAAAAATAAGAATTAATAAAGATAATTAATATTACTTATAATAAGCAAAAAGTAAGTCATGTTGAAAAAAATGACTTCAAAGCGGTTTAAAAAAAAAATTAAAACATCCTGTAGTGAATACTTTTTTCTTGTCACCAAGTGATAAAATCCGGGACTAATTCAGCCGTTGGTCGCCACCCATTGCTGTTCGCATCAATTTATAGGCTTTTAACCTAATTTGTTGACTGTACCCCCTTAACTCCCCCTTCTCACGACCCAACCGCCCACGCGACTCACAAACTTTAAATAAATTAATTTAGTATCAAACTTACTTCTTATCTCTAATGGACTCTAATCCAGGATTTAGAAGCCAAAAATAAAAGGCGATCGCCAAAAAGGTCATTGAGCATGAAACAAAGACCCAAATTAAGCTATCATACCCAGCATAAAGTATCTAATTAATGTATCTTACATTAGCAAAATGCCTGTCGATACCCGCAACGAAGTCATAAAAACATGCGTTGACATTTAATATCAGAGCATTTGATATTTATAGGTTAGCTTGCAATAAACGATTAAGTTTAGTTTTTTAGTTTTTACCCGTATTTGTTTGGGTACAGGCATCGTCAGAAGTTATTAGTCTAGTCAGATATTAAAGCTTTTTTATGTGAAAATATTTCCAGCGTGCTCAGCGCTGTGTTTTTTTGACACGAGTGTATTTGTTTTGCTCACTAAACTAGTAAAGCTTTTCGTGGCGACTGTACCTACATGCAATAAACAATTAAGTTTAGTTTTTTTCTTAATCTGACCCAAGTTTGTGGGTACAATCGCGAGGTAAGTTATTGAGGAATGCTATAAAGGCCTCGGGGTGGTTTGGTTTATAAATATTTTGTGTGCGCACGATTTTTTGACAAATACCACTTAATTTACGCTAATGAATCCGAAATGAATGCATCGACGACTAATGGCTGGGTCGATAGTGTTGAGACGTTATCGATGAACTGCGTAGGTGTTAATTTATTTTCATCGTCATCATCATCTTTCGGTGTTGGTTTAAGCATCATAAACCAATCGGTCTGGAGGATAATTCTTTAAATTCTATAATATCATTCTTTAGGTTACTTCCCATTTCGTGTTTAACTTTCATCGATGGATTGCTTTCGCTTAGCTTCTAAATATGAACCCACGACCTTTATATCGAAAGATACATCAGTTCTTACCGACATCTCTATAGTGTGTGTGCGTAGGCGTGAATTTATTGTAAAATGTTGAATTATCGCGTCAATTAACTTGCATTTAAGATTCTATCTAAATGTTCTGCGAGTTGATTAATGATAATAATGTCTGGTATAAAGTTGTAGAAACTTTAACACGTGTGCGTTCAGAGATCATCCAGCTTCGCTAACCCTATAGATGTTTTTTTCTTTTTTATGCCAGAATAAAAGCAAAAAAATGTAAACGAATAAAGTAAATAAAATTCAAAACTTATGTCGTTGATTGTATCTTTATTACATGTAAATTGAACAAACAGAAATGCTATAGGCAAAAAAAGTCTTTCAATTTTAAAATTGAGCAATTTAGTCCCAAAAAGTATCGATAACACGATTGATAAAACATTCCAAATTCAAAATTAAGCCACCGCAGAAAATATCGATAAAACTGCTTCCAAACGCATCCCTAAGCGAACGCATTTAGATAAACGAGTGGTCGCATAAAAATCAACTCTTTTGGGCTAATCGAATTAGGGCCGATATCCATCTGCGCAATTTAACACGTTTTGCATTCTTTTGTCCATCGACTAATAAAGGTAGCAGGTAGCAAAACCTCTTCCCACATTTTACAGCGTATCTTAAATGTTGATGAACTCATCGCGGCCGTTCCAATGAAATATATCTATGCGCGCATTCATCTGTAAAGCTGGGCCTGTAGAACGAGTCTCTAAGTTTACCTGAACCAAGTGTAGAAGAAAACTTTTGTTATATCTTCCAAAAATACAAAAATGTTTACTTACTTTTAGCGTTGTAGAAAGAAATTCGTAAGACTTACTTACTGTGATTCAGACAAAACAATTTTTTATTATTTTTTTACAACAATGTTTTTAACTCTATTTACGGTATTTGTAAGGTAGGTATAGCGGATAACAATTATTTTGAATCCAATTTTTAGTGTCTTTATAGAGTCAAGCTTTTTCTTAATCAAAAGTGCCTATTCTTCGATGAGAAAGCTCAAATTGAAATAAACTAATTTCGTGATTTATTTTCAGTTTTCGGCGCCGACAACCCGCTTTCCACGGTAATCGGCCCTATCTCTTGTCGATTGGTAATAAATAGAATTCACAATTCAATAAAATGATTTGAATAGGCTGTGATTCAGTTCGATGTTTCGCAGATTGTAAAGTGTATTGTGCCTTTAGTGTTGTTTATGCCTCAGCCACACAGCGCGGGTGCAGCTTACGTCAAACGCAAGGAGAAATACCACAGAAAATTGATCTAGTAGGTACATATCGATGCCATACAAGTACTATTAGTACAAGTGACAAGCGGTTGCATATTAAACTGGAAACGCGCGGTTAGCCGCCCCCGCGGTTAACCGCTAGTGCGTTTGAGGCCTTAAAGCAGCACTAAATTAGGTGATATGTGTTATTTTGTTCATTAACAATCCAACGATAAACTCATTAACACTTAATTTATGCTCAATTCTACACTGATATCAGCGCGGGTGCAGCTTAGGTCAAACGCAAGGAGAGTAACCACACAAGTAATATTAACTTCTGTGTATTTATTTATAATTTACTTCTGTGGATTTGCATAGATCAAATATATTACGATTACGAAGTTCATTTAGGTACTCTCAAACTCATAACTTATGTTAGTTGTTGTAGAGACTCCGCTAGAGGCGGGTTCAGGCGCTGCGCTACGTGAATGTAGTTGAAACAATTTGACGGACTTTTCAGTTCAGCCTCTTTATGAATTTAGTGGTTAATCATCTTGCAAAACTTCATAGAACCTAGCCTCTACTGACTCGGACGCGTATGGCAGAGCTGGTATCTTAAAACTAGAACTTTGATGACTTTGGCTCTTTTTAAACTGAATTCTACATTAGTAGAGGGCAGCTTTAGTTTTTTATGAGATTTTGATAAACACTGCTCCTCGACATGAGGCTATTAATTAATAAAGAGCTAGGTTAATTGGACTCAATGAAATAGTGTAATTTATCAGCGATAGAATTACGTAGTGGGGATTTTTGGAAAAATTCTGAAATTGCTTCTGCTACACCTTAGCGTGCGACGACATAGTCAATGTCTCGTCTTTATTTTTCTCATTAAGACCCGGTTTCCACCAAAGTAGTGAGGAGATGTGGAAATAACGAAATCGGGTTGGTTTATTCAAACACATCTTGTCTCCTCTCCTCTCTGTTTTGGTGGAAACCGGGCTTTACTCGTACTAGCGGGTTGACGAGGGCCGGCGCGCGGCGGCGCGGCCACTGCGTGCTATTCGCATCGATTTAGTTTCCCCCGCGTTTGTTTAGCTGAGCCTTTACCGATGCTGATGTTTCGCAGATTATAAAACCGTATTGTCGTGACTTTAGTGTGGTTTAATTGACGTTATTGTGATTGATGACGTCATTTGCATTGAATGGAGTCCGTTTTATTGATGTTTGGACTTGGACATTTTGATGTTTATAGCTTTGCTGATGATCCATTCAAATATGTGTATTATTAGGGTTATAGAGCGGTTTATAGAGTTGTGCTAATAACATGGTTAATAGGTTGTAAAATCGTGTGTCACTTCAATAAACACGTTATTTTTACTGTCATCAAACGACAGTTTATTTAGTATGCCCAGGTTAATGACGTCCTCAGGCTTATTCATGGTATAGGTACAAAAAATCACGTCTGTTTCATATAGAAGTGTAGCAGCGGGCCTAGGATGCGCACGCGAGATATTTGTCATGTCGTTCTGTCAAAATGTAAGCATTTTGCACTAGTTTTTGAACTTTTGCATTATCTGTGGTAATGTTGTCGACAAAACGCGCCTTGTTATTGTACACTTTTGACACTTCTTAGTCGTCGTATCTGTCTGAGGACGAGATAATAGTCATGCAAAAATGCCAAAAGTTGAATATTCAAGGCGCGTTTTGTCGACAATATTGCCACAGATAATGCAACAATTCAAAAACTGGTACAAAATGCTTACATTTTGACAGAACGACATGACAAATATCTCGCGTGCGTATGCTAGGCCCGCAGAGATTATATTATGCCCATCGCTTCAGGGTATTCTCGACCTGGATTTTTCCATGATATGCCTTCTAAGTCTACCTTATATTGCTGTTGCGTCTCTGTATAGGCCCATTAGTTTTAACCTTTTCTTGATCTACTCTCTGAAGAATATTCTCGCATCAGTTTACTAATTTACTTATATCTCGTCTTTCATTAACGGCATTCACATCCTTCATAAGTTGTCTTTAGCTCCTGCACTCAGTTTTACTTTCTACAGATCTGCTCTTTGTAGAGAATATCTTACATAATCTCTAGTCTATTATTCTTTTTGCTCATATCTTTGTTATCAGTGAGTTCATTTTGTAAGTTTTCTCTAGCTCCAGCAGCCAGTTTTACATACCTTCTACTGATAGCTTGATCTACTCACTATTAAGAACATTATTTTGTTAGTCTACTTATTCTTTAGTCTCATTAGTCTACTAATCTTTCTCACCTCTCATCAGTATCTTCCTCATGCTCCTCCTCTGAGTAGTGCAGTTCCACCGTCTGTTCCTGAACTGGTGCGCGCACTCCGTCGCCCCAAGGGTCACGCCCTTGGTGATCTCCTTGAGTAGGCCGGTCTCGTTACGGCAGATCTGCGCTAGCCGGCCGCGCGTTCGCCGCGATTTCTTGCAGATCATTCGTGGATCGAGGATCACTGCGCTGCCTGACGCCCTGGAAAGAATAAACAGTATGATATAATGTAGCTACCATCACTAAATATTCTGCTTTTACATAGTTTTGTTGCCATGACCATAGTTAATCTAATTAATTGATTATAAATTTTAATTTAAATTTTTTTTTAGTTAAAAACGTAGTTAATGTCAGTCTTTAGCTAGTCATGTTTAACTGTGGTACGAGTAAAACGGTTTTTACGTAGCTAAGCTAGCAAGAATTCGCTAAAGCAACTCTATGCAACAAAGAGAAAATATTAGGTACTCAATCCTCATCAAGATTTATGCAAATTTTAAAACTAACTTTAAAGAGTGTACTCGTAGACCAGAAGCTTTCAAATAAATTTAGCTAAAAGACTATTGCATGCTCAATTTTCGAAACATGGTTACCCGAGCACTTGCATACAGTTGTATTCAAACCTCCAACAAATAATTTTTTATTCTCCATCATTTAACAGAAATAATTTGACACTTGTTTTACGAAGCTCACAATAAAATACAGGGTGTAGAAATAACTCGATAAATTCCGTCGGATCCACGTCGCTAGGTGTCAGGCGTCGTGCATTGTGACGCCACTCGACTTGGATTGATTCGGCTAATGTAAGCACTCGTAATGATGATTCGTTTCGACTTGTTGATTCGAGTATTTTGTTTTGTGCTTTGTTTTATTTATGTTGCGTGTAGAAGACGAAAACAATACAGGCATTTAGGTAACCTAACCTTAGTTTAGTATTTTTAATTGCTTGCTAGTTTTGCTTCTTTAGGTACAATTTTATTGTGCAGTTTGTCTAGTGAATCATCTTAAACTATTTAAATAAATTAGTCATTAATTACTCATGAGAACGTGGAGTGTTCCAATAAACAATCAATACGAAACTCTCGAGAGCTCAGTCATCGTTGCTTGAAGTATTATGAAACGTTCACATAACCGTACTTATTATTATTTAATCTGCGGCTAAGGTAAACAAGCACTCTGATTCTCGGGGTTAATAAAATCATTCTGTATACTGAACCACAGATTGTGCGTCAGTTTGTATGATTGAAATTGCGTGCTGCGTCCGTATTTCACGGATCAACTGACGTTTAGTGTTGTACTCTTGTTTTTACCGTTGTCGTAAAGCGAAGGTCGATATCTAGTTGAAATTCCTGATAATTTTGAGAGTGTTACTCATGCACTAATTTTCTCTGTTTACTTGAGTTAATTTTTTTTGTAAGCGTTGCTATTTAGCGCGTCGATGCATAACTGACAGAACAACTACTGATGCGCGACATTACCTGATGGTAGCTAGTTTTCAGGAAAGGGCTGTCACCTAATTTGACAGTGTCATAAAATACAAAATGTAATGAAATAAATAATAAAATAAATATTCACGGACACTTAACACAACGCCTTCTAGTCCCAAACTAAGCAAAGCTTGTACTATGGAAACTAGATGGCTGATAGAATACATACATACATTTTTTTTTGTAAATACATACTTATAATACATAGAAACACCCAGACACAGAACAAACATCTATGTTTACAAAAACACAAATGTTTGTTCTCGGTGGGGATCGAACCCACGACCCACAGCACGGAAGGCAGAGCTACGACCGACTGAGCCATGACGCCTGTCAAAATGGCAGCATAGTGGAAACTAAGCAGTGAATTTTTGCACCTTGTAGAAAACAAAACACTAATAAGATTTCAGAAATTCTATATTTATACATGCGTAAAGAAACTTAAAATTAATTAAAATAGAATACCAAGTAGGCAGAAGTTGATAAACGTTGTAATAAACAACCAATTGGCTGGTTTCACTGCTACCGACACGACACCTACACAATATTATCGGAAGTAATCTCATGCATTTAGTACTAAACGCTTTCACACCAAGTCGGCGCCGATATCACAGAATATCTAGGTACAGGGGTATTAGGTATACTCATTTCGGCAGAGATTTGACTGTACGGCAGAGATATCTCGGCCGTCGAGACAAAAAATGTCTGCCAAAGTGGGCATAAATTCCCTGTATTCATGTTTGAGCTACTGATAATGCCGGTATCGTGTCGATGTCGGGATCGTCCAATGAGTAAACGCCGAGAGAGACGCGATGAGATATATTTTGCTTTCACAATAAGAACGGCTAGATTAGTGAGGGTTGCCTGTTACGCCAAAACAAATCAATCCGATATAAGACGTTTCCGCGAAAGACTATTGGATTTTAACTCGATACAGGGTGTTATATATTCAAAATTTTGGGTCCTAAAAGCTCAGAAAGAATCCAAGGATAGACCAGGATTTATCAAGAACTCTAAATGATGACTCTAATGAGTTGGAAGAACGGTTCCAACGGAAGATCAGTGTTGTGTTGTAAGACTCAACAAATGCTGAGTTGGACGCCTATTTGTGGCTAATAGATGGGCAGTGCAGGGAGATACATCTTGTATGTTTTGTGTTGTCTTTGTATCTATAAAAAAAAAAATAGCCATCATCAGTATTTCCTGAAAAATATAACCTAGGAATTTTAAAGAAAAGAGTGAATAGATGGATTATAGCTAAGCGTGCTCTACCTTAGGCTGCAGCTACACTTACCAACAGGAGTGCTGGCAGCGCTATAGCTCATAAAAAAAAAAAGCTGGGTCAAGCCCCGCCCAAATAGAAATCCTGACGCAAGCCCCCCCATTGACTACCAGCGACCCTAACAATGCATAAAGCTGAAAGTCACACAATGGGATATGGAGAGAGCTATGAGGAGTTTTAGCCCCCGATAGAGTCCGACCAAAATGAGGAAATCCGAAGAACCAAGACCACTGATATAACTTTAAGAAAGGACGATCCCTTCAATAGATTTCTCAATGATAGCGATTATGGGATATGGAGAAAGATGAGAAGTTATAGTCCGCGATAGAATCCGAAATGAAAAAAGCCCAAGAAAATGAAAAGAACCAAGGTCATCGAACGGACGATCGTTTCAATAGATAGGTTGATGTACGACGGTTCTTCTGACTAAAATATAGGACACCCTAGACACAAAATTCTAAATTAGTCTGAGTGGTTCGCATCTATCTGACAATGAACTCTAATGAAGTAAACAATGGATCATTCAGCGGGCCCTGGCGCTCGCCTGTCGACACGCGCTTGGCAGCTCGTAAATCGAACCTGGCACATCACTAGCCGGGGCACAACACTAGCGTGATTTAACCGACTAGACGGAACTAGTTTTGGCTATGGGATTTTTGTGGGTTCATCATATATGTATTTCCTTTCTGGTGATCAGAATTTTTAATCCTACGTGTTCCTTGTACGTGGCAAGACCGTTGGCTGCTATTACCAAGAGACCTAGGGCCGATTTTGAAGTTATTATTTTCCGATTGACATTCTCTGAATACTGGAGTCGTGCTTTTGCAGTCGTGTGGATACATTGAGATGAGTCACAAACCCCCCTCGCAAGATGCAACCGCACGTCATCGCTACTCATCGCTACGAAAAACTTCTGCAAATCTTCTTCTTCTCTTATTTATGGTCTCTGTCCGTCGCTTGTGCAAATCAATCGAAGCTCCGAATGACAATACAATACGTGCCTTCTGTCATAGTGACAGCGCGAAATGAGATTTATGTAAGAAGTTTTACATAGATTATTAACATCTTTCGAAGTTATTGAACAATTGGGATGACCCACTATTGTTCCAGGGTGCCTACGTTTACGCTTTGTGGCTTTATATAAATATAGGCTGAAAACTGGGTTGTAACTCCTTCAAATCAACCAATAGGTACCTTATCGTCAGTACAGTAAACATTACAAGTGAACGTTGATACGAAGATTCAATAATCTAAATTCTGAAAAACAACTTTTGATGCTACCTGTACAGGCTCGACCACTTAGTACTTACCTACTTCCCAAAAAACATAATCATCATCAATATATATAAAACTCTTTTGAAGCTGACAGAGAATCAACGCAAAGCCTTAACTATAAGTCCTAGAGGTATGAAATTTGGAGGGTAGTATCCTTATATAGTGTAGGGGTGCACTAAGAAAGGAATTTTGAAACGTCACACTCTAAAGGGTAGAACGCGAGCAACGCCGCGGGCGACGGCTAGTCATTTAAAGAATGAATTGAATATTAACATTGTAGTACCACAGAGTCACTTAGCCTGAAATTATTTACATAAAATATTATCAAAACCATATTTTGAAAGACACGGTTGCGAAACTCGTCATTGAACGGTTTCGGATTTGGCTGAGACTTAAGTTTTCTTAGGCACAGTATTGGTTTAGTGAGCTAAGAGATAGTTCAACTCTTGATCGTCGCAATAGAACTTTACTTCCACGGTATAGAGTAGAAAATTGTTTGATTGATAGAAAAGTGGAGATTTGCCAAATAGGCGACACACCTCTGTGTCCAGACGAATAAATTACCTGTGATAAGTTGTATGTCAATTAATTATTCTTCAAAGCACCAGATGGTGTGAAACTGATCTTGGGAGAGGAAGTCAGCCAGTGATTGAGATGCGAGTATCAACTTTGTACCTAGCTAAGACCTATCTATGTTGCCTACCTACCTTACAATAGAAACATTTTCTACTAGGTGACCATAAAATCCGTCGTGCTGGTGAATCCAATTGTTAAGGCAACAAAAAAGATGATGATAGAAATAAAATAGAAAGTGTTAGTGTAGGTATGGAGATAAATATAAATGAAGCGTCATAGCTCAGTCGGTAGTAGCTCTGCCTTCCGTGCTGTGGGTCGTGGGTTCGATCCCCACCGAGAACAAACATTTGTGTGTTGTAAACATAAATGTTTGTTCTGTGTCTGGGTGTTACTATGAATTATAAGTATGTATTTACAAAAAAAAATGTATGTATGTATTCTATCAGCCATCTAGTTTCCATCGTACAAGCTTTGCTTAGTTTGGGACTAGAAGGCGTTGTGTTAAGAGTCCGTGTTTTTTTTTTGTATACATTGCTGTCTAAAAATACTCCACAACTTTTAAAAAAGTACGAAGTCTTCGGTTTGTCCATAAATCATAACTAGCATATCTTAAAACACATTACTTTTATCATCATTATCACCATCACGTATACCCATCACGTCCCATCACGTAAGATCTTGGCTTTGAAGCTTTCGGTCAAAGGATTATGAACGCTATTGCTTTAAGATAAGGCTCTGCAATGATAGTTCCTGGGTACGTGTCTTAGGTTTTATCGTCTAAATTGCCACACCTTGAAGCAAATGTTTATGTCAAAATGCTTTTCATTGTGTGAATTGGTTCAAAATATCAAATTCAACAAAATCCAAGTTGTAGGACGCGTAGGTGTACCTAGTTTAGCTGTGTACCTACCTATACGTATTGTGGGAAAATTGTCTTATACCAAGTTTTTTTAATACTTCTTTCTAGGTATAGTAAGTGTGCCTAAGTTAGTACCTATTGCATCTCTGCCCTGACTAATTCTTGCATTGCCTTACAGGGCACGTTCACATTGGACTTGCTCTGTGAGGTAATGCATTGTTATAGGCTGAAGTTACCACTTAAGATCAGCTTGTTCCATTAATTTTATCATTAAAAAAAAAAACAATTTTCTGAAGTAAAAATATAATTCTGATTTTATTGGAATGTCAAGAATCACAAAGTGGTAGCTCTTGTGAATTTTTATGATAAAATTGTACCTGAAATGATTATTTTTACTACATATTATTATTGATTAAAATAAATTAGTAACCCTGTTTATTACACTAATTGGTAACCTACCTACTTAGTTAGGTACCGTACCTATCCATCTCGTTGCTAGTAAAATCATTTGTCAAGCCGAGCCCTGACCTACGTCAACAAAGACTTTCGTTGGCACGATCACAACTTTCCGCTTAATTGCGCGCGACGAGATATTTAGAAGCACTAACTAGCGACAGTTTTCGTTCATCAAGAACAAGCAGGTTTATTAATATAACCCTTATAACCAAGTTAACATTAAAAGGCGTTAGGGCATTTCAGGTCCCAATTGGCATACATTTCGTAAATTTTGTTATGTATAACTTTTGTTGGTTTTATCATAAACTATTATGCAGTAGCAGTCACGAAAACGCAAAATAAAGTAATTATTTTGACGTAAACATCTGTAAATACGATAAGCAACATTGAAAAAGACGCATTTTTCTAAGTAAAAAGATTTTTTTATCTAATGATTCCCGCTGCTGCATTATAAGTGTATTGTAACAAACGAAGTTACATCTATGCAAGTTTTAAAAAAATTTAGGACCTGGGCTCTATCTAATTTGCCCCAGACCCTTTGCAATTGCTAGATAAAACTAACTAAATGTATGGACATAACATACGTTAAGGTGGTTACCAGGGTTGAAACGTGGTGGTATTTTATTCTCAAAAGATGTTTAAATCAAACTGTAAAATCTACCACTTCACGTGTCCGTAATAGTTTTGAAAATGTTATACTTAATGAACATAGCTTTCTCTAAATCATTAACAAATCATGCTAAATAGATTCCGTTCAGTGAAAAATGTGAAAACTTACGTTCGTAAAACCTTCATAAATATATTTTTATCGCATTTTTTAATTATACTGACTCTTTCTTCCTTACTGGTAAGCGCAAAGCAGGCATCAAGCTAAGCGCGTGCTGTAAAACCTATCACCTTAGTACCCTATTCTCTGAGGCACACATAACTCCTAGTAAACCTTTTAAAAGACCTTCCGGGACCATTCAGGGTGACAATGTTTACGGACACCGGGCGAGGCGCTAACTCGCGACATCTTTCCGATTAGCAGGCGCATGACGAGTTAACTGTAAACACCATTACACACAAAACAAACTACCCTCAAACGCATGCAAAAAAAAACTCTACAGCACACATTTAAGGTTGGTTGTTGTATGCGTTTGAGAGTATGAAAATGCGCTTGTCAAGTCCGTAATCGTCATAGTTCTGTCGCAGTGTAAGTAAACACTTTTAAAAGTTTATGAGCAATGTTTTCGGAAGGTTTTAGCGTTAGCATCATGAACTCTCATGGTTTGGAATTGGAGCTGGGATCATTGTCATCCTATTTAGATGTCCAAGTTTTGAAATGCGTGTGAATGCGTTGTTTACTTGTGATTTGAGTCATATTTATCTTATTATGGGTTATGTATGTACCTACCTTAAACTACCTATATCAGAATAATTTTATCGTCACTTCGTCACTTTAGTAACGCCATAGTTGGATATCATTTTTCCATGTTTGTTAGTAATCTTATTAGCTGCATGCATTTCCGATGCTTAAGCTAATTTATTCAAGTCTTCTCCATCCAAAGGTAGCCTGGTAGAGATCAGGCAACTCATTTATTGTTTCTATTTCATTGTACGCAATAGGCAAGAAACTTGTATCTGAGCCCCGAGCCTGTGCATTTGTTTTGACTTTCGACTTGAGTGTAGCACACGCAAACATTCGCTAAGCGAGACATTTTGTTGGGAATTACACAATTCCCAAATCTTCTAGTAGAGGCGCTTATCCGGTTTTCATACAAAATTTCTCGCTTTGCGAATGCTTGCGTGTGCTACACTCAAGTCGAAAGTCAAAACAAATGCACAGACTCGGAGATCTGTGCTATTTGAATACAATCGTAAACCTACGTGCAATATAGGTAATCGTTTGCAACAACTTTTCTGAAGTTCGCAACATTTCGTTGTTGCCAACTTGTTATCATAGCCTTTCATAATTAGTGTTCAAACAGGCCCATATTTAATACGTTATGTGGTTGGGCTTCAACTACTCATATCTGTATGGCTCCACGCGTTCTAAGTCAAAGTTAAAGTCAAAATCCAAAGTCAAACCTAAAAAAGTCTTGGAATAAAATCATAGAGATTACTTTGTAGCGTTTCCGGTCCGGTTCAAGTCGTATTACCGGTTTAAGTCGTACAAATAGGTACGAGAGCGGTAACAAACTTATCGCTTGGTTTCCTAATTAGCCTATTCTGTCCTACACTGCAAAATTATTCGCCTTTTCTCTTCACTCTCCGCGGTACTTGCCTAATTATTCCGCTTAGAAGATTTTTCGGTTAGATTTTTCATAATTTACATAGGTACACACTACCATAATATGCTGAGCAAGTACCTTTCTTACGCATCTATTTATAATTTAATGTTTATTTAATTGTGTCTTTGTATGTATTTTTGCGTAAAATAAATAATTTTTATTCTATTCTATTCATATTAAAGTATGCTCAATTCAACTTATTCATTCATATTTTATCATTTTTTACAACGCTTTTAAAATAGTCAAAAAACACATTTTCCATTTTATATGACGTAAGAATAACTCAAGTAAAATTGCTTTTAAACCACTTTTTTTTAACGTGCACAAAGTCTGCAGCCTAAAGTTAGCAAATAATCATTATTCCATACTAAAGTAACTTTTCTAATTCTGATAAAGGAGGACATTTATTAAAAGTGACTGCATACGGGCGTATAGGTTAGAAGCTGAAGCGCCAGCATGCGCCTGGGTCATAATGGGTGCGCATGCGATAATTGGAGGCTCTACGCACAATGACGCACACTGTCCCCCTGAATGTTACAGTGCCAAAGACAAGTTACTGTTAAGAAAAAAAATACATATTCTGTAAATGCAACTTTATACTCAGAATGGTGGACGCAAACCAACACCTTAGTGGATGGGCCACTTTTTCAGATATCTACGAAGTGCTACTTGTTGAAGTAACAAATCCTAGATACCCTTCTGAACCATATCATTCACAGTCAACCTAATAAAAAAGAAAAACCTGGTCAGATTACAAACTGACTTAGATCCACTGATTTTGTTACTTTCTTTCCATAATACTTGTAAGTACTTGTTTGAGAGCCCTATTTCTAGCTGAGCTAAATAAATATACCCTCTCCGGTCTTCTGTTCGCCCCTTCTTTAGTGCCTAGTCTTTGCCCCAGCGACACTGTTAGCGGAGCGCTGCTAAGCGCACTGCAAACATGCGCGGGCGGTCGCTCGGTGCTAAATGGACTAGTTCCAACTTCCAGCTTCACTGATTTATGCCACACTTACGCTGGTATTGCTTTACTGACTGTTGGCTATGCTGTGGTGCAGCTTGAAATAGCCGTAAAAACTATTGGGTAGGCTGTGGTTAATGTATAAGTAAATCAGCTGATGAGATTTGAACCTGAATTGAAACTTCCGTACCTTTAGGTTACTGAAAAGTACGAACAAGCCATTATATTTTTATAGCGCCACTAGTAGGTAATTTATACTTCTTCTTCTTTTATTTTTTACTTCTTTCTTTTATTTTTTTTATTTTAGGCTAAATTGCCTGTCGAAATGACGGACACAGGCCATAAAGAAGAAGAAGAAGAATATATAGAGCCTCGGACATGACTTTAAATGGAGTAAATCGAAGCACTTTAGCTACACTGTCAGTCAGTCTAGTCGACCCAATCTACAAGAAATTCACAGTAGCTAAACCATGGACCACTTATAATTATTCCTATGATGTTTTGTCATCGTGTTAGGGAAACAATACTGTAAGTATAAAGTATAGTCACACTTCTACTAACATTAAGCAGCTATCTACTTAGGTAAGAAATATTTCTATTTAAATGCTATTCCTCATAATGGATTGCAACACGTTGACATTTAACACTGCAAGCGTGAACATGGGCGCATTCACATAGAAAACCGGTGAATTAATAGATCTGCATCTGTAGGAACTTTTAGGAGCACAAAACATAGCTTGAAATAAAATTAAATGAAGTGGTAAGAAAACGCTCAATAAAATATAAAGAAACTCCTTCCAAGTAACATCATCAGTTCTTTTCCATCCACAGGTTGTCTGGAAGTAATCGCTCTTTTAGCAGTAAAACCGCCCATTGTATATTTGTAATTTTTTTGAAATTTCTTTTGTCATTCAAGTAGGTCGTCTTTTCATGAATAAATTTTTTTATTTGAGCAAAGTAGGCAGGTTCTTTCATATCGAAGTTTAGAATAAAAATTCTGTTTATGTAAAAATTCCATAATTATGTAACTACATATTATTACGTTGTGACTGGGCTGTTGACTTTATCCAGCTGCTACCCTATGTTTCTATGAATTATTATTGTTCGCAGATTTAAGCCGGTAAGCGCTGATAACCTGTTTTCTACAAGAAATTGTGAATCGTGAATATGAACAGCACATTCAACTTTCGCGACAGCTGGAAAATGGCGGATGTCGTAATGTTTTCCGAAGTACAACCTTCGTTTTCGAAAGTACATACCTACAGCTTGGGTCCGTGCGAAAGATCAATATCTGCTACAGGAAAAAATGTGCAAAATTTAAAAATACCACACTAACATATTTACTTACGCATGCGCTGTAAACTTGGTGAAGCTGGCTTACTTTGATCAATTTAAGTTATTTTACGGTCGTCATTCGTAGCTCAACGACTGCTTTAGCTTCTAAGGGGTATATTCATATTGGTTTTCTAAAACTGGGCTAACTAAAATAACTGCTAAATCGGTTGTCATCTCTTTTCGTTGTCATTCAAGAGATTTTTTAACGCCGCGCTAAAATATCAGTTGAATATGAATAAAGGGGTAAGCCTGTAACCCCCTAAGAGTAACCCATAAGCTATACATTGTCGTCTGATGGCGCCCTCGCTAAAGATAAATTCCTTTAAATTGAACAAAATTAAATTTTTACTAAAACTATCTTAGTAGAACCACTTCTCTATTATTATAGTATTTTATTTTTGTGCACTAGATTCTAGAACAAATAATACACCCTAGCCCCTTAAGCGCGTTCACCGTAGGTATACGCAGTATTTTTTTTAATACCTTCTTATTCCGTCATAAAAAACTGATTGGTCCATATACATAATTATACTTGAACCCTACATTTGGAACCCACTCCACACCTCTAGCCAAGCCAGTCGCTCACCACGTCACTGGAGTACTGACAACTGATCTCCGCAACCTTGTCATGGCAACGCCTCCTCATCTAGTGCTTAAATAACACTTCCATCACGACTGAACTAAGATAATAAACAAATGCCCATTCAACTATCCGTATAACTCTGTTTTATGTCATGGCTTACAGAGTTTCATAATCTGTGAGGTTGTTTGAAATCTTTGCAGTTAGTATATTTTTATGATATCGCAAAACCTATCGTTACACTAGAAGTCGTTCCGTATAGGGCCAAACACAGTCCCAAAATATACCTCTATGTCAAACGTCAGGATAGAGACCATTATTATTATTTTCAGCCCACTGCACGGCAAAGGCCATAAATAAAAGAATTTTTTTAAGTATGCCATGAAAATCCCCTTAGATCGTTTTCTACACTACTGGTCCTTATCAGACCATAGAGTATTGGTTTCAGTTCTTCAAATCTCATTTTAGTTTTTTTTATACCATTCTTTTCTGGTTGTAGTTATTGATATAGCCGGTCGCTAAATGGTATAAATTATATTTTGGCAGAATCTGATGGCATTGGAAATGGAAATCGACAAGAGGCTGGTATATCTTCTTTGGGTAACTTTATAGAAGCTTTAGACTTCAATCAATAAACAAAATATCAAAGCATAAATAGCATACAAAAATTTGAATAGCGGTGTCGGTATGTCAAAGCCCAATTAGATAGAAACAGTGAAATGAGTCTATATGTTATCTATCAAGTTTTATAGTTAGCTGTTAGCCGGAATCGTATGTTGTGACTGATCTCGTGTTGCGTTCACAAACGTGGATTAAAATGAATTTTGTTGTATTAAGAGGTTGCTTTCTCGTCGGACAACGATTAAGAAGCTCTTTAGCAACTGCCAAAATCAGTTGTATCAAGATTTCTTTAGGAATCTTGAGGAATTTGACGTAAAAAAATGTCTGTTCGGTTAATCTTTACGTCTCAGAGTGGTAGACGCAGTGCATTGCCTGACAGGGCACGTCCTCATTGGACTTGCTCTGTGAGGTAATGCATTGTTACAGGCAGAAGTTACTACTTAACATCAGGTGAGCTATCAGCTTGTTCCATTACTATTATAAAAAAATATATCTGTTCTAAATTATGTCCATTGGTATTTTTTACTTTTTCATCATCTATCATGAAAAAAAAAACATAAAGATCGTCTGAAAAATATATCTGTTCTAAATTATGTCCATTGGTATTTTTTACTTTTTCATCATCATCATCATCAATATATATAAAACTCTTTTGAAGCTGACAGAGAATCAACGCACAGCCTAAACTATAAGTCCTAGAGGTATGAAATTTGGAGGGTAGTATCCTTAGATAGGGTAGGGGTGCACTAAGAAAGGAATTTGGAAACGTCACACTCTAAAGGGTAGAACGCGAGCAACGCCGCGGGCGACGGCTAGTAGAAAATAGGCATGAGAACTTAAATACAAATAACACTCGCCTTAATACAGTAGCTACCAGATATTCTGTCAACCAGATTTCAAGTCTAATAAATTAATTATGTCGTAAATCTGAAGGCATGTACCAGCTCTACTCATTAACTAATCAGCTTTGTTTTATCGTTACAGAAATCACAATTAAAATGTTATTGCTGGATAACAAATACAAATATTTTTTTAAAAGATTTCAACATACTAAAGGAATGACGTATTTTTTCTAACCACTTTTATTTTTCTTTCATTCAACCCAACAGATTCTGTAAACGATATTAATATATTAGATTTAGTGTTATTAATTGTTATAAAAAACTAAGTTAGTAGCCACTTTGGTGACGGACTTCTAAGGCCGTCTTAAGGCCTCCGCCGCGGCTTAACGACTGCTAGAACAGGTATCAACAGTTGCTAATCTAAAGCGTTATTTTGTATTTCTACTCACTCATTCAAACCATATCTTCATCATAATAAATTGGTGTCTTTTAACTAAAGCTGAGCTTGACAACTTTGAAAAGAAGAGATCGCAACCCAAATAGTTAAAAACTTGTGTATAATAATTTAAAAAAAAAATAATTTTGATTTTTTTTTAAACTTTCAATTGAGCATTTCTGATGAAATCTTCTCACCCACGGAACCCTTTTCTCTTCATCATCACACACTTGACTGTATTATTAAGTACCAAAACACTATCAAAACGTTATTTACGACACCTGACCATCAAACTGACATAAACGTCAAACCATCAATCTAAAGGTACCTAAATTGGCTGAATTAAGTCATTGGCCATTGCTCAAGATAACAGTGGTTAGGTCATTACTTGGCTGTCCCATCAGGGCATTTACTTTTTTGTTGGCTTCGCTCGTTTTGTGCATTTGCCAGGGCATTTACTTACCTGCAATATACATAAATAAGGGCTTGCTCACACGTGTGTGATAGTGATATTAAGGGCCAGGGTTCGTCAGGGAAAACCTTAAGCTTTTCTCAAATAAAAATCTTTAGGCAGCTTCAATTCTGTGGTCGTGGGTTCCATCCCCACCGAGAACAAAAATTTGTGTGTGGCAAACATAGATGTTCTGTGTCTGGGTGTTACTATGTATCATAACTTATGATACATAGTAACAATATAAATATTGTTTTAAATGATATACATATTTGTGATTCATAAGTATGTATTTACAAAATTTATATAAGGATAAGCAATCTAGTTCCAATAGTACGAGTACAAGCTTTGCTTAGTTCGGGACTGGAGAGCGTTGTGTGCGATATGTCCAAGAATATTTATAATTTTATTATTTCTTAAGTCCTCCCAAACTGAAATCCTGGACACGCTACTGATGGGTCAACAAGTTCTCATCCTAATATAGGGAGTGTATGAAGTAACACGTTGATTGTTGGAATTGTAAGTGCACTGACAATGCCATTCTGATATTGTACGATTTGTACGTGACTGGGATTCAGTTCTGACCAATTCGCACGAGCTTTTAACTTTACTAATGTTTATCTGCAATTCTACCACCCAGAGTTTTATTTGTATACTGTGGGTACATTTTCTGAATAAAATAAGTTAAAAAAAAATCATAAGTACTTAGTGTTAATGAACTTGAAAAGGTTTTCCAAACACTCTGTCAAGGAAAAGTAAAATCTACATTTGAAATGTTCTCACTAACTTGATAAGTCCTAATTCTAAAATTTCTAAACAAAAGCAATCTTCTATTTCCAGGAATATCATCAGTTTTGAAAATTCTTTAACTACCGAGAATAAAATAAAAATTAATAAAATAAATATTCACGGACACTTAACACAACGCCTTCTAGTCCCAAACTAAGCAAAGCTTGTACTATGGAAACTAGATGGCTGATAGAATACATACATACATTTTTTTTGTAAATACATACTAATGGTCTATCTTATAAAAAGTTAGAGCGGACATGATGTCTTGTAATACAAATCGTTGCATACGTAATCAGGACATAATGTCAACTCTAACTTTTTATAAGATAGGGGGTTATAATACATAGAAGCACCCAGACACAGAACAAACATCTATGTTTACAACACACAAATGTTTATTCTCGGTAGGGATCGAACCCACGACCCACAGCACGGAAGGCAGAGCTGCTACCGACTGAGCCATAACGCCTGAGAATAACGTCAGGAGGCAAAAAAAGTTTAGAATCTTCTCGAAGTCTTCACCTACCCAGAGATTTGAGAAGTCTCGTGCCTGCAGATAAAGTGGTGACCCTATGTTACTTTATTATAACTACACGATTGTTTTTGCACTCGAAAAAATTTAAAAACTATAGGGTGCTCACACTACCGCTCATACGCACGATGATCTAAAACATCATAGCAGCCGTTTAGCAGTAGAAAGTCAATTATGTGCTAACGCTGCCTTCAACTCGTTCAACTGGATTCGCTATCCACTAATAGGTACGACTTACTGGAGAGTATAATTAGAGAGATATTTCTCTTACTAAAAATCTAGTAACAATATAATTGGTTTTTGTTGGGATGTCATAAAACATGTTGCTGATTTTGTCTAACCAAAATGAAATAGTATTTTTATTAGATTTTTTCGTTCCCGTATTCGAATCCCAACCGGTTTATAATTTTTGGGCTGTTATAAAAATTTTTTTGGTTAGCACTAGTTAGCTACTACTAGTAGCACTAGTTACATTACTAAATTTTATTAAGAGAAATACCCTAAGGTTGTCAATGTAAAAAATCTATATTTGATTGAGTGTCAATTCTGATTTGAACATTGTTGCATCATAAATACGATCCATGATAGCGATGGCGCCCTCATCAAACATTTATTATTCAAAATACGATAAAAAAAACTATACCTACTCCCTAGATCCGAGGTTATTATACTCACAGAAAAATTAGAAACGCCTATTTAGGAAACGTTTCCATACCTATAGTGAAATTTAAAAATAGAGACTATAAGTTAAAAATTCTTGAGCGTTGTTTTCCTAAACAATCCGTTGAGTGTACCCACAGCCTAACTGATTTTAAAAAACAAAAATGTTCAATCTTTAGTGAGCACGGAGCATCAACTTCTTTTTTTTTGCAATATCGTGCACGAAGATCCTAATTTAAGGCTTGGCTTGATTAATTGCAAATTAAAGTCTCCGTCGTGGTTTCAATACAACTTTATTGAATTTCATGCCTCATGATTTATGGGCAGGATCACTAATTTATTAACGGTGGTGCCCGATTATGGACGCTTTCTCGATTAGTTACTAGATTTTGCGCTCGAGATCGCCCGTGATCGAACAATAAAGACATAATCCTACTTTAATATTATAAATGTGAATGTAAGTTTGTTTGTTAAGCTTTCACGCGAAAACTACTTAACCGATCATCATGAAACTTTGTACACATATTCTTGGAGGTATTAGAAGTAACATAGGATACTTTTTATCCCGGCAAATTAACGGGATCTAACGGGACGCGAACGAAGTCACGGGCGGAAGCTAGTATGTACATAATCAAAAAACTGTTTATTTTCAAAGCTTATCAAAAATTGGTACCACGTACTTTTTGTAAATTAGAAATCTTCTAAATATAAACTCTTTTGAAGCTAACTGACAATCTATGCACAGCCTAAACTACAAGTCCTAGAGGTATGAAATTCGGAGGGTAGTATCCTTATATAGTGCAGGGGTGCACTAAGAAAAGAATTAAAAGTCACACTCTAGAACGCGAGCAACGCCGCGGGCGACGGCTAGTACAAGGTATAAAAAACTTCGTTGCTCCTAAACAGTCTTCAAACTAAGACATGGGTTTATTTTGAAGGACATTCACAAAGACTTTTTAAAATTAATCATACTGTGTGATGTAAAGTATTTAAAAACAGAAGAGCTGAAGTCCTCACATCGCTGAGTTAAGAAAGAGTTTATTCACATAAATTTTAGATAAACACAAAAAATAACAGCAACAGAAATTGTGAAAGGTTACATTTTTTTTAAAATAACCGATAATTACCGTTTTATTCGGTGGTAATCGATAAATTCTGGTTTATATTACAGCAGTAGTTTCATTACACCTTGCATATTGAGTGAAAGTTATCATAAGCCGGGTACAATAATGGCTTTAACCTGAAAATGCCTATCGAACCATACCGCCCACAAGCAAATCAACTTTCAGAAGCCTATGACTAATCGCCTCGTAAATAATACACTGTCAAATTAAGACTTTAGTCATTATTTATTTGACAATAAACATTATAAAGGTGGACACACAGTAGACAGTGGACTTATAACAGACCGATGAAAATCAGTTTTATAGCACTTCCTAGTCGTAAATCTGATTGTACAGTCGTCTCGATAGCTTGCATTGTAATGTAATAAGTACTTTCTTACTTTGCAAATATTTTAACGTATAACAAATCAATAGGCCTAAAGTCAGCTTTTTGTAATAATCCTTTTTATTGCGAATGTTTGAAGTGGTATTTGGAAACCCAAAAAGTCCTTAATAGGTACCCATTTCAGTGCTTGTACTGCTGTGTTCCAATGAGCAATATAAAAGCACAAAGTGCTCTTCAAGGGTATGGGTGCCGGTGCTACAAATATGTATAACACCTAACGCTTTTCATTTTCATCTAGATATAAGTACCTTGATCACGAATAAATGTCACAATCGCAAACGTATCGCGCTAACGTATCCGAGATACACTGCGCGGTGACACTACAACGATTAGCAGTCAAGCTGGTAAAGACGTGCAATATAACTAGAATACAGTAACGCGGCGACTGCCAGATTTGTTTGTGATAGACGTACAGGATATTGGGCTTAGTGCGATGTCACACGGAGCACGCCCTATGGCGACATAGAGAAATCGGCAAACGTCAGAATTTACCACAGCAACGTTTATGTTTTCTATAGTTCCCGAAGGAGCCGTGTTTTACTTGAAGTTTTGAGCCAAGGGGCTAGGCGCGTTATAATCTCAAACTTCTTTTGATTGAACCAAAAGATACCGTGTTCAATGTGTTCATTCTACAATTGCTACAAAATAGAAAACGTCAAAACAGTATACTGTATATCGTCACGTGATGTCACTTCCATACATTTCAAATATTTTTATATTTACTAGCAATTGTATAACTTGGTTACAGCCA
Organism: Eulithis prunata; assembly: GCA_918843925.1. NCBI lineage: Eukaryota > Metazoa > Arthropoda > Insecta > Lepidoptera > Geometridae > Eulithis > Eulithis prunata. Next base: position 2,694,124 of record OU974007.1, read on the forward strand.
CAGGCATGGAAACGTCCCAGGATGCTGATCAATCTAGTCTATTTTCAAGAAATCTAGGATATCTCTAAGAAAGGTAGATTTCCAAAACGGTAAACGGACATGTTTGCTTAGGTATATATACCACCGGGTTGGGAAGCCGGAAAACATCATATTAACTAAGTAGTTTCAAGAATTGATCATTGTCCTCAAGACTTGTTGAAAGACTGTTTTCCGTGATAATCATAGAGTAAGGTTTTTGTTTTCAAAAAAAGCTAGGTTATTCTATTAAAGTTTTTTTTTCTGTATGTCACAACAACCTAAATACAGGGACGCACTAAAAACAAAAGGTCTGACAAAGTTTGACAAGAAAAGCTCTTTTGGAAAGTCAGCCCTGTTTGTAGAAAAGATGTACTTCGGTTTGACTTCGTTATATTTTTATGTACCTAAAAAAACAGAGTAAATTCTTACATTACTGCTTAATCGTCTGTACTTAAAACTCTTTTAATAAAACATCTCCAAGCCAGCAGTACTTTTCCAAAAAATGTTAACCTAATCAGCTGATCCGACGAGCACATGCCATAAATTATATTTGGATTTTGTTTATCGCGAGCTTATTTATACACTCAATCAGGTAGATGATCGGTTCTACGAAGAGCTTTGTTTGTTTACCGCTTGACAACTCACCACCAAGAGTCAGTGATGGGCGCGAGCAGCAGCAGACAAGCGGCGATGACAACAGGCCGCATGGTACGACTGACATCACTGTCTTCACATCCCCTCCGCGACCCCACTCGAAAACATCTAAAAAGTTCGTTACCCCGCGAGTTCCATCTGTCAAAATGAAAATTGGAATACTTTTTTTTTGTTGCGTTCGATTTTCGAAAGAGTACCGAATTCGCGGCGTGTCGCGTGCGTGGATCCCTGTCCGCGAGAGATCGCGAGGCAGACTGACGCTCGGCAGAGCCCACCCCGCCGCAAGCGCAGCGCAAAACGATTTTCGCGCTATTTTGGCTAAGATTTTAGCAGATTAGGCTTCGCTTGCTAATCACGCAAAGGTGGGGATAGCACGTGTGTGGGCGACCCGATGAATTATGGATATTATCCGATTAATTAATGTACGAGCTTATAATAATTCAGTTTTACAAGCGATTCGATGTCTCGTTTTGAAATAGTGCTTACAGTGTTCAAGCAACTTTGGAGATTTCAGGTTAATTACGTTGTCAAAAATTGAGGTTTCAATCATTTATTTAACTCCGTTTTATTTTTCTACCTGTCAAATATTAAATCTTGTTTGGACCATTACCTATGCAAAAAAGCTATATCTAAAAGTACCTCTAAGCTCTCTGAAAATCCCCGTGGAAATCACTTATTTCTTCAGCGCGTTTACTTCATGTTGTTCATCAATATATCATCATCAATATATATAAAACTCTTTTGAAGCTGACATAGAATCAACGCACAGCCTAAACTACAAGTCCTAGAGGTATGAAATTTGGAGGGTAGGTTCCTTATATAGAGTAGGGGCGCACTAAGAAAGGAATTTTGAAAAGTCACACTCTAACGCGAGCAACGCCGCGGGAGACGGCTAGTAATTATATAAAACTCTTTTGAAGCTGACTGAGAATCAACGCACAGCCTAAACTATAAGTCCTAGAGGTATGAAATTTGGAGTGTAGTATCCTTAAATAGTGTAGGGGTGCACTATTAAAGGAATTTTGAAACGTCACACTCTAAAGGGTAGAACGCGAGCAACGCCGCGGGCGACGGCTAGTCTTAAATATAACCAATATCTGGTTAAAATCTTATTTACTATACAGAAGTACTAGGCAAGCAGAACATGACAGGAGTTAAAAAAATGCACGTTTCATGCACAGCCAGTAAACTTTTGATAGGGCAACGCAACGCAGACACGAGTCGAGTGATAGACACTGAGAACACTATAAATAGATTACACGTGCGAAACTCTAATTGTGTTAAACAAACACTCTCGTACACCTGGCGTCTCGGTCTTCATATGACACACTAAATTTACGGGATTTAGTTGAAACATTTTTGGTAAAAAAAGTTAGCGCTTTTCCAAAATTGGGCCGGAAAATCTGAAGAGATAAAAAAAAGGATTTTTTTTCTTTGGAATTATAGACTCCTAGGTAATATATAGCGTAGAGTCTAGTCAAGCATGATTTATTACATAGGTATTGTAAAAAAATATTGTTATCATATTTGGACTCAGCCCCATACAAAAACACAACATAAAATAAGAAAGGTGCAAAGCTTAAGCGCGCTTTTAGTATCGACAAACGCAACTTGAGTGTCAATGTAGAAGAGCTTTTTAGTACAGTCGCGTACAACTAGATTATTTCGACTTTGAACCGGCCGATTGACTAGTTTTTATAGTTGTTTTATGCATAATTAAGATATTTAGGACCGCAACTTTAATAATCTTGAACATGCCAAATCAATGCATATAATAACTAACATTATCTTCATTTAAGTTTATGCTCAATTAGTAAAGACACAGCTGATATAATTTACAACAGGTGCACTGCAATTTACGTTCAAAAACTCTTAGGATCGGGACTAAGTATAATATTTTTTTAAACTTTTTAAGCACTTCTTACTAAGAGCCAAAAAAAACTACAGCTGAAAAGTACTGTTGATTAATGGTCTATCTTATGAAAAGTTAGAGTAGACATTATGTCTTGTTTAGCAAGATAGGGGGTTAATTAATCTTTAGCTTGATCCCTCTTACTATTAATCTGCAATTGGCAGACAATGCTGCCGATTCAGTTCTTGAATTTTTCTAAATTAGGCTATTTTGACAGCACTAAAATGTTAGCGGTCTTTGTCGATTCAGTTCATAAGAAAGGAATGGCAACAATCTTATTGCTGTCAAATTATGTCAGTTTAGGAAAATGATACAACAGAACTATTTTTTGGAGTCACTATTTTTTGTGCTATGCCATTAAACCAGCTGTTTAGCAAAGGCTGTGTCTAAGCACTTGCACTGAAAAAACAATCGCAGAAGCAATTTGGGTTTTATTACGCCATTAAAGCTACCTAATTATAAACAATTCTATATTTATGGGTTCACAAACAGTTTCACAACGGTTCTCAGCACGACTGTACCTATCGAAAATTACAGACAGGGTACAGGTTCTACTTGACTTTTTTCTGATATTTTTTACCCTGTATGTTGGTATAGGAAGAACATCATAATTATCAGCCTGAAGAAGTTTATAGCTGTCATTCTGCTTCCTATTATCTCTTCTGTGGTGCTTCCCCTATAGTTTTCCAGGAAAAACAATTTCCAGTTTTCCATACTCACATTTTCCGATATTTTCATAATGTCGTCTGTCTGTTGGGTGGATCCATATATAGATATATATCCATATATACAAATATAGCCGACAGGATTTTATTCTAATCCGTGGTCGCCGTGTACAGAACATGTCGGGCATTGTCGGGCCTAATAGGTATAATAAAAAAGAAAAGAAATACAAGCGAAATGTTTTTTTAATTGTTTCAAATAAAAATTTAGAGTTGACATTATGTCTTGATAAGCATACGTAAACACGACATAATATATTCTATACTCAAATTTTTTATAAGATAGATAATCTTTTTTGCATCTTGAAAACGCATTAAAAAGGTTTATTAATAGACAAAATTAAATTTTGAAAAAGAAAGCAAAGCCATAAGCTACTCGTTCTATCGATGGTCGAGATCAAGCATTAGGAAACCGAGAGCAGTTCCAAGAAATCAGCTGCAGAACTTCAACTAACAAAACCAAACAACCCGAGTATCTTTGAAGTTGTTATAATCGCTGAGCTGTGATGGAAAAACGTCATATTTTACTACGAAATTGGCTTTTGTCGAAAGTTCAGAAGATATTGAAATTTAATTTCCTTTGTTGCGTTGTAAATTGTAAACATGTGGTTGTGTTTTGGTAACTAATCGAGTAACGGGTTAAGTAGAGCAAAACAGTAAAACTGAGAGCTTTTAGGGTTAAGACCAATGGCGTGTCGCAACGCAATCGCAAGGGTTCTATTTCTAGGGTCACCAAAAATATAGTTCCTGGAATTCTTCTGAGTAGGTCTTAGAATATTTTGGTAATTTGAGGGGTAGGTATCAGTATCAAAGCGATTCTTTGTGATTTTACAGAATAAATTGACTTTAACTTTGCAATAAGTGCTGCCAAACTGTCAACATCAAAATTGACAGCTATATTACGTCATCACGGACAACCTCCCACAACCCGTCTCAAAGACCGAATCGCGGACACGAGTTTTGACATTTTTTGAAACGACACCATAGCACTTTTTTTTAAATAGTTTTTCTTGTGTTATTGTGAGTATTGTTGTCTAATTTTGGTGGAATTTTAACCAATAATACTTAGGTCGTAACATAAAGTGTGAGCCATTGGAATAAATGTGTGTAAAGTGGTTTTCTGAGTTTTCTGACTTGACAAATGACTTGACTTATTTATTACAATTTTAACACTTGACATTGGCAAAATTGTCTGTCGAAATGACGGACACAGGCCATTATTGAAGAGAAGAAGAAGAGAAGAAGAACCCGTCTCAAAGACCGAATCGCGAAAGAAAAGAAAACGTCACAATGATCATAGAGATGGCCTCATGACTTATCATTAAAAACAAAAAAATAGGTACATTTTCATTAGTTTCCTATCGTAGCAATTGTCAACTTATCTAGAGCCCCTACTTCTCTGTCTAGTAGTAATACCAACGACCGTGGCCTGTGAGTCGTGACACTTCAGAAATATCCCAAGCACCGATCGATGACAAACACTACAGCCACTCACAGCGATGGGTACTCCAGGGTAAGAAAACATCGCCGGCAAACAGACGGCACTCGACTTAAAACGTTTCCTATGTTCCTGTGTTTGACCATTTGATCTAGTTCAATCGGTGTGGTAATAGTGCAGTCAACATTAGTACAGTGCGATCGGAGGATCGTGAAGCTAGTCATCGTCATCATCATCATCACGAACCTATATCGGTGCACTGCTGGAGGTAGGTCTCTCCCAAGACGCGCCACTGAGCCCGGTCTTCGGCTCTTCTCATCCAGTTTTTGCCAGCTACATGTCTCAGATCGTCACCCCACCTAGCCGGAGGGCGTCCTACACTACGCTTGCCTAAACGCGGTCTCCACTCGAGTATTAGTTTGCTCCAACGATTGTCGTAATAAGTAAGTAAGTAAGCTAGTCATAATAATATAAAACTCTTTTGAAGCTGACTGACAATCAACGCACAGCCTAAACTATAAGTCCTAGAGGTATCCTTATATAGTGTAGGGGTGCACTAAGTAAGGAATTTTGAAAAGTCGCACCCTAAAGGGTAGAACGCGAGCAACGCCGCGGGCGACGGCTAGTTTAGTTATGTAATCATTATTTCATCGCACATTCATAAAAACTCCGTCTAATTGTTTCTACGACTAATATTTTGTAAAGAAAAGACCAATAACATAACTTGTATAAGAATCAATTTAGGTGGTCTCGCTACAGATAGGCATGATATTATGTTTTAGAATCTCAATTAAAGATGGCTCACTCAACAACAAATATCTAACAAATCAATTAAGTAATGCAAAGAATTCATTCACCTTTAGGGTTGGGGTCAAAATTTTGGGGAGAAATCGATATCGATTGAAAACATTTAAAGCTAAAACCATCGAAATCTAATTTAATCGATTGCAACGGTTTGTAGATGGCTCAACTCTGTTTCATGTGTATTTTGTAAATATTGTGAATATTGTAAATTACTGTATTAGTTGTAATTTTCTTTGTGAATAACAAATCTTAAAGTATTTAATTATTGATAACTGCTGATATTTTTTTCTATTCATGTTAGATAAAAAAAACATATTTACTCACTTTAGAAAAGGTTAAGGTGAAATTCGCTCAATCACATCCCGTTTAGTAGGTAGTTAGACGCTGCAGTAAATTGTATTAGCAGAACTGATTGATGTAATTACCTCCAGCATCAGATAATAAACAACTATAAAAACAACACAAGATACTTTCTTATGCACATAAGTAAGAATAGTTTAGTTTTTCATAACAAAATAAGCACAAACATTAAACGGCTCCATTCATAATTCAAAGAGAAACTTACTGTAAAATAAATACATCGATAAAAAAACATAGAGCCTCACAAAAAGCGCATCACTAATGTTATCGCGTCATCGATTAAAACATTTTGATTAACTTTCAACTTACGAGCAATGTCATAAGATGTTAACATGAACGAAACGTCTTAAAAGCCATTATGGTCACTTTGGAACCTGTCCTTCCGCCTCTGCGTGGGTTTTAGAAATTAAATTCCATACATTAGACGCTTAATATGGTACTAGATAGCTGTAACACAAAGATGTGATGCCACCCCAGTCAGGTGACTGTGCGGGAATGTCGATAGTGATCTGAGATGCCCCGCGTTGATAGCCCCATCCCTATGGAAATCATGAGCTCGACGATAATTTTAATGAATTGTGACTTTTAATGACGCATCAAGAATCGACGAGTATCGAGTATCGACTGACAGTTTATCGATAACACGAGTCTCATCTCTAATACATATTTCTTAGAGAGTGATTCGTAAGCTTATATAAATACTTAGGTACCTACTAAATACTAAGTGCTATACTTATAAAAGTTGAATAAAGTTATGCGATGATTATAAGTAGGTAAGCAGGTAAGTAGATCCAGCTGTGGATGTATTTAAATCATGAGAGTGAACTAATTATAATAATAATAGTAAATAATAAATATTCACGGACACTTAACACAACGCCTTCTAGTCCCAAACTAAGCAAAGCTTGTACTATGGAAACTAGATGGCTGATAGAATACATACATACATTTTTTTTGTAAATACATACCTACTTATAATACATAGAAACACCCAGACACAGAACAAACATCTATGTTTACAACACACAAATGTTTGTTCTCGGTGGGGATCGAACCCACGACCCACAGCACGGAAGGCAGGATTAAAAATTATCTATTCCCAACTAATCACAACTGTGACTCGTTGGGAAAAATTCCCAGCCAGTCACAACGAGCAACTCGTTGGGAATTTAAGAAATAAGTGTCACATTTTGACCACAAAATAAATAAAGCATAAGACTAATGACCATTATGGTAGCTGCTATTGTAAAAGTTAAAATAAAGTTCAAATCAATTGTTTGCCGCGTTCGGTTCGATTGTGGAAATAATTAGTGCGTCTTGAAAAATGCTCATTTACACCGCGTGATAAATATTTACGAGTTATTGTTCGTTGATGGTGGGGAGAATTAGTGTGGATACGACCGTTTAGATCCCGTAAGTAAGTTATTTTAGATAGATAGATAGATAGATATATTCTTTATTGCACACCAAGAAAAGAAGAAAAACAATAAAAGAGAAATAAGTTTTAAGTATGAGGTACAATGTTATATACGAGGTTATTTTAGTTCGTTTAGTTGTTACTTTATACCCCGTGATACTACTGTTTGGAACTACCAGTAGTGCTATACCAGTAGTGTCTATAGGGTAAATCATCATCATCAATATTATAAAACTCTTTTGAAGCTGACATAGAATCAACGCACAGCCTAAACTATAAGTCCTAGAGGTATGAAATTTGGAGGGTAGGTTCCTTATATAGTGTAGGGGCGCACTAAGAAAGGAATTTTGAATAGTCACACTCCAACGCGGGCAACGCCGCGGGAGACGGCTAGTTTTCTATAACGAGTTTGGTTCCCACTGCAAAGAAAGAATAAATCTTACATTAAGTTATTGATAATAAGGAATAGTAGTGGACGTTTAAACGCTGAACAATGCAATTGATTGACCAATATTGCTTTTAATATGAAATATACGACTTTAGATACTTGATTTTCAGATCTCAACTATATTCAATTTGTGAGGTTTGTTTTATATAATGTTTACAGTATTTTTAAAGACATAAGTTTATCCAATCTTCGAAACTAATACAAATGTCATGACTCCATTGCAGTGCCACAGTAAATAAAATATTTTAATATATTTATAAATGCCCCTTTGATCAAAAGCAAAGTCTTGACAATTTTCGTACAAATCTTCACTTCACTTCTCACTTTTAAACGGGTAGATAGATAGATAGATAGAATATTCTTTATTGTACACCATAAGTAAAGAAAATAACAACAAAATACCATAATTGGTAAAACGATAAAGTTTTAGGAGGTAGGTACAATGGGCGGCCTTATTGCTTAAAGCAATCTCTTCCAGGCAACCTTTGGATGGACAGGATCTAATACACAAAACACGGACGGGGCGTACATAAAAATAATCTGAATTATTAAAATAAAATTAATTAATGATACCTACATAAACTAATACATAATATGTATATGGGTAGTGTTCGTTTGCAAGCTCCTCTGTTATGAGCTACTTTGGCGTGGATATCATTAATATGTGCATCGTATCCACCCAAATCTTTCGTCACCCAACTACAAGCGCGTTTAGCAGCGCAGTTACGAACGCTAACAGTAATTCCATAATAAAATAACGTAATAATATGTTTTATTGGTTCGTTCGCGGTGAAATGAGTTACTCAATTAGTTGTATTTAAACAATGGTGCTTGACCGAGTTGAGTTTTACTGTTTTACTGCCGAGTGCATTTACACACTGGCCGGTACCGATACCTACACGATAGACGTCATGGCTCAGTCGGTAGTAGCTCTGCCTTCCGTGCTGTGGGTCGTAGGTTCGAACCCCACCGAGAACAAACATTTGTGTGTTGTAAACATAAATGTTTGTTCTGTGTCTGGGTGTTTCTATGTATTATAAGTATGTATTTACAAAAAAAAAAATGGTATGTATGTATTCTATCAGCCATCTAGTTTCCATCGTACAAGCTTTGCTTAGTTTGGGGCTAGAAGGCGTTGTGTTAAGTGTGCGTGAATATTTATTTATTATTTATATAACTCAGTTCAAAAAGCCCTGTATAAAATCACTGGTTAAAAAGGAACAGTGTGGTGAAAAAATTTAGAGCATTTCATTCTCATGACTCAAAGCCATATCATGACGCTTAATTTCTGAGTAAAACTTAGGTATTCCCAAATAATCGACTATTCATTGCAGTAGGCTGAATCATTCAATAAAAAGCTTAATTAAGGTTTAGCATATGAATCATACATTTCCCCTAGTACACTCAAGAGCAATGAATAAGGAATATAAACTCAAAAACACTGGCTTATTGGAACAAAAAGTGTATCAGAACAGAAACCATTTCTTTTCCCCCCAGGTTTTCTATATATCGGGGTTTAAAGTAATTAATTGTTTTCAAACATCTTTTCTTAAAGATATTGCCTGCCTAGCTTCCGAAAAAAAGCACATTTTACTTAATATTTTGCAGCTTCCACGAACCCACAAGTGAAACTGATTAAGATTTCTGAAATATGTATTATAGGTGTGCCTTGTTTATGTCTATTAAATTGCTCTCGAGTGTACAGTGACGTCAAAGAAATTCTGTTAAATACGGACTTTGAAAAGTCTGTAGGAAAATTACAAACTCCATTGGTACTATGCCACGGCACGAAAAATAGCCTTAAACATTTTTATCAGATCTTTTACTATAATAAGCGATAGAACATTTTCAATATTCTACAAACAGATCATTACCTCTACGTAGTTTAATTGGGACTTGTTAAAGGTTATTTTACTTTATTAGTACTCGATGCACAACTAGATGGCGCTGCTAAAATTGTACGCTTTGTAGAACGCGCTAGCGTTGCGTTTTGTGCAACGGGCCGCTATGAGAGGAATAGTTTGAATAGATAGACTCATTACATTACAACAGTATTATACAGGGTGTTACCAGACCACTTCCGAAAACTTGGAGGTTCCAATCAGACCATGATACTGAAAACATTAAGCGAAAAAAATCGCGAAAAAAAAAATTGACTTGACTATCTCTTTTTAATTTTTTTTCTAGTTACATACACACAGTACAACATAATAAGACATATCTACCTAATTATCTCATTTAAAAAAGCAAAAAAACAAATAAAATAAATAAAGCAGCAATGTACACGCAACACGCAGATTACGTCTACTACAGCATTAACAGCTGAGAGTTCATCGCGGGTCATTCAAGTACGCGACGTGCGAGCGACCTACGTTAGTACCTACCTACGTTAGTAGGCACTTACGACACAGAACAAATAATAGTACTACGCCTCGACCTTACCTACGTGAATGCGTACATTGCGGGCTGGCGAAATAAATACAAATCTTTAAACATTTTTTTCTCCGGCTATAATTATTTTTCAGGATAACTGATTTTTTTTTGGTTGGGTTTTGGTGTGCTGTAGCTCCCCCTTTCGTTTTCGGAAGTGGTCTGGTAACACCCTGTATATACACTCCCCCTCTCGAGGCCTACCTATTAGTCCAACCATATACAGGACTACAATTTTTTTTCTTAAAACCTATTTTATTTAACGCTGCTGTGGGACAGAAAAAAAAACACATGAAGATTGTAATTAATCAAACTTTTTTTGGCTAAATGTTTTCCCAAAGAACTACGCAGTAGCAAAATGTTATTCCTAGAGGTATTCTATACGCGCAGACATTATGCCATTAAAATCCATAAAATCATAGTTGGTCTGACCGTAGACTGTCAATCACAGATCCCACATATCTCTTCTTTTCAGTCTCATCACAATGTGATATCATCGGCACAGTGAGTTAAGAAAACAGCTAGTCCCCTCCAAATGAATGAATGATACTACTCATATAAAATAATACTTGGTATTGCGTGGATCTATTGCAAAATAATTATTTTATGGTAATTTGGAAGTTAATTTTACTTACCACAAAGAATTACAAGAAATATTCAGTGTATTTTCTGTTTAATACTAAATCATTCTAAAATAATTCTAATTAAGTATCTAAAATAATTCTAAATAATTCTGTTTAATACTAATTCTGTTTATTCCTAAATATTAGTACGTGTAGGTACATCTATTGAAGATGATTTATACAGCGTCAGAAGGCAAACCTATGCCTACACTTAACGGGACACTATAGTGCCTGGGCTGGGACAATGTTTAGATGGGTGGTTGATAACTTTCGCAACTCTGAAGAAACCCTTTACCGCAAAAGTTAAGTAACTTGCAATAGGTATTTTAAAGTAGATATACGTGTAGAACTGTAATTTCTTCTAATAATTTAGGCTTATAATCTACAAAAGCATAAATACATTGTATCATCCCGGATACACACAGGGCAACGATGACGTGACGATCACAATAATAGCTAATAATAATGACTCCTATAACACAGTTTTTATAACCAGCTCAGAAGCCTATTTTCAATATTTTTATGTTCAAACATTATTATGTCAATAAAAACTTTAAAAAAAAAATGATGCAGCTGTATGGTCTGAGCTATGTGCATGAGTCACCGATACGGTCGAATGCCTAAACCTCACAGCGAATTCATTTAATTTGTATCATTCCCATGGTCTGCTTTACAGGAATATTTGTATGGGATATTCGTATGGGAATTTTGGCGCTTGACATAACAGGGCAGGTTCTCACTGCCTTGAAAGAATGATTAGATTTTCGGTATAAAAATACCAAAGAGTATTGAAACTGAATCTGTTGTTAGGTTTTTAGGTTATAATGTGTGTGATTTGATTAGTGTGCGGTAACTGGATTAGGTATAGGCGACCAAGAAATTGGTTTACCACTTTTGATGACATCTCCCAGTAACATACTTATTCGCTAAGGAAAAAATAAACAGGAATGACAGATTCTGACGTAGCAGTTATTAATCTGTCAAGCGAAAATAGCCCTTGATGTTTTGTACGTGCAAATGATATTCAGCCTTAGAGTGGTAAACCAATTTCTTGGTCGCCTATACAATCCTGTATTGTGTTGTGTAATGTTGTCTTTGTTTCTTATGATTTATTCCCTACATGGTATACCTACATAAATGAGGTAGTAGGTAGGGCATACCTACTAGATTTTATTGCAAAAATGAGACAGTTCGATTAGGTTACTTAGTTTTTTTTTTATTTTATTCAGGTTTTTAGAGATAAGTAACATTTTGGAAGATTTATGCCCAAAAGATACATTTATATGAAGGAAATAAAAAAACACGCTGCAAAACGAGAGTGCACTGCCCGGGAATCGAACCCGGGTCGCAAGAATGGGAATCTTGCATGATACCACTACACCAGCAGTGCTTGTAATATACGAGCGAAATACTCGTACATTTGCATTGGACAACATAGCTATCGCTTTGGCAAACCCAAAACTACCAACAAAAACAATAAACTCTTGAATTTCCTTCAAGGCTTGAACATTTAGTAGGTCGTATAAATACGGAGCCCGGTCTTCGGCTTTTCTAATTGTGTCCGGTAACGCTGTCAGCAATCGTCAGACGATTACAACAGCATTTTAGTCCGTTCGAAAAAAAAAAAAAAAAAAGGCTTTTCTCATTCGCAGAACGTCATCCCATCTAGCCGGGCGTCCTACATTACTTCTGGCGTGTCTTGGGAGAGACCTACGTCCAGCAGTGGACCGATATAGGTTGATGATGATTATGATGATGATAAATACTATGGGATGAGTACTGAATAAGCTTGTTCTTCAATGTCTACGATATTTCTAAGTAACCCATTCTTAAGATTTGTATGGATTTGAATAAAATGTGTTCTGTTCTAACTAGTCAGACACCCACAGTGGTCGGTCGGTCATACCGCGCGTCACGTCATCTCCGCGCGCCAGATTCGTCACACCCAACAACATTATTTGCTCAATTTATTCATTTTTGTCCTTCACATTAACATTTTAATTTATCCATCCTTACCCTGATTGGACTTATAGGATCAGGACAGATTATAAACTTATATTTTTATTTGTATTTTCGTCAATTAAACTCAGTTTACCTTTTTGATTACCGAAATCGGTAATCATTTCTACCCGAGCGAGTCACAGCTAGAAATATTTTTGTTCCATCATTTATTGTGAACGACAACAGCATATCTAGAATTAGTTTTCACACGTTAATTAACGCCTATATTATCAGCTATTTATTATTCGAGAACTTTATGGACATCCAAAAAGTTGTTATATCTTGTATAGCTACCACCGGGATAGCCGAAAGCGGACCGGACGCGTACATGTAAACACACGGATCGGCGCGAGCGCAATAAAAATGCTGTAAAATTTTGATGTTTCTATTCAACATCGCACCTCTCCCTCCCGCTTAGGCATCGAACTACCTCCCTCTCTATCCCTCACCTGAGAATGGCTCAGATTATTATCAATGCACTTTACACAAAGCAGAAGTTCCGAACTCGGGCTGACATTAATGTGATTTTGAAAGTAAATTGTGTAGGTTTAGTGCCCGATAAGTGGCACGTGAATGAGGTGTCAAGCGATAAAACTAATAAATGAAGCTAGATCTCATCGGTACTCGGCTGTAAAATTATGTTTATTATTGAAACATCTTGGGCGTGATAGCACAATCTTCTTCGGGGAAATTGAAATTATCAAATCCAGGACGTGAGTGTGTTTTGATTTATACAACGCAGTAAACTCTTATCCGCTTTGGAGAATACATATTGAATATAGTTTTGATCTGAGGCTTATGCCAGCCTACGTAGAGGCGAGGAACCGAAGTAATGAAATCACAATATCTATGACTGAAACCATCAAATTAGAGTCAGACCTCGCTTAGTTTGCAGCACTGCTGATACTGCTGCATTGATAAATAAAAGCTAGGTAAGTTTATACAGGCTTCAAGTTAATAATATAGACGTTATAACGGCAAGATATATTAAATGAATTAATTTTGGGTGCAAATTACCTGTAGTCTGTAATCGAGGGTGCCGCGTGATTTCACCTTCCCGAGCGACACGGAGCAACAAAATGCAATTTGGATGTGCAGTTTTTAGTTTTTTTGCAACGTTTTTCATGATTATACTGCATATTGGTTTTACCAATGGTTTGGTTGGTATATAAGGCCTATACCCACCAAGCCATTGTTAAAATCAATCGCGTAAATAGTAGAAGCAAGGAATAGCCTATACTAAGTAAGTATAAGCAAAAAATAGCCTATACTATAGGGTATGGTATTATAATATGATCTATATATGCTATAGGCTATTCTTTGCTTCTGCTATTTACGCAGGACTGTTTTTGTTAATTTGCGGTCTACAACGAGTTACGACCCCTGTCTTGTCTGTGTCCTATAAAATTAATCGATAATGGTGTTCCTTAGAATTTGGGATGTTTAAATATTTGTGGCTCAAACCCGCCGCAAGACAACTTAAAATTAAATTTGGTCGATAAATTAAAAAAGACTTTAAATAGAAGTTTATTATGGCAAATGGTCGTAGACTATTTTGAAAAACTTATTATGACGGGACTCGTGATTGAAATACGGGACGTGTCTCGTATATACCTACGGGACGTATATAACTATAGCTAGCCTACGTGCTCTATAGAATTTCTAAACCAAATACCACATCCAAAGCTCTGGAACATTTTGTTCTGTCATCATGCTAAATAATGATCTGATCCCTATCTCATTACATTAGGGTACAATTTCATCGGAATGCGATCGATTTGCGAGTTTCCATACAAATTCTCAAGCCTAGTGTATAATTTGATACTAATCTAGAGTTTAGTGTATTTTGTACGGGGAATTATTCAGTAGGCGGAGTTTTTACTTTGGAATCATTTTTTAGTACTTTCATCGGATTTTCTCGATCACCTTATTTTTCCAAACTAAGCAAAGCTTGTACTATGAGAACTAGGTGGCTGATATAATACTTGTATACATTTTTTTGTAAATACCTACATAATACATAGTAGCACTCAGACATAGAAAAAACATCTAAGTTTGATACACATAAATTTTTGTTCTTAGTGGCGATCGAACCCACGACCCGCAGCACAGAAAGCACAGCTATTACCTGAGCTGAGACATCACAACATAACATAACTACAAAACAATCAAACAAAACTGGCCCCATAACAATACCCTGACTCAACACACTCTCACACCTTAATAAGTAAATTAAATAATTAATTATAAGCACAAAACCGACACCAACAATTACCCAATGATAGTAATAATCTCGACTAAATTAATAGTTGTAGGCTCACTTTAAAATATTTCTCACGCGCAGTGAATTGACATGATCTATCTCTATATTTACTTAAATATATATAAAACAAGCTTGACTGTCTGACTGACAACGTGCGTCACTGTCAAACGTCAACACTCTCGGTGAAGATCTACCCGCGAGGGGTAAATTAAAACCAGCGTTGGATGTCTAGCATCCAGCTTACGCTTCTGAGCACTTCCGTGCTTCGGAGGGCACGTTAAACTGTCGGTCCCAGCTCTAGCAGTCGTTAAGCCATGACGGAGGCCTTAAGGTGGCCTAAAAACTCCATCACCAGAGTTGGCCACTAACTCATACGAGCTTGCTTGCTTTTTTACGCTGAATTTACCCCCTATTGACCTCTTTGCTGTTACTTAAAACTGAGGAGAACTCGATAGGATATGTGTCCTCCTACGAAAAGGGAAGATTTTCCACGCCGAGCGACCTTTGGTTCGGGGTCCGAGGACCAATGGATGGTATTCGGTAGTATTACTTATGTTCAACTCCGTGATAACTTCGTTTGCGCGATCTAGGATAGTTCTCATGTAGCGAGATAGATGGCGCTACTAAACTATGTAGGTACTGTACCTTTATACATACTGATGAAACAATAAATGTTTTTGTATTTGAATTTGCATTTGTATGAATAGTTAGATATGCTATGGTGTCATTAAGAAGAAGCGTAGTACGTGTACAACACTTCCAAAAGATATTACAAGATTTTGAAGATATGATTGAAAGTCATTGCTGCTTTTGCTCTGAAAATTTTGCACAATTAGACCAAAATAATGACGCAATGGAGAGAAATCTGAGTAATGTTCGAACAATCTATCTTCTTATTCTCATCTAGGGCCTGAGTTCGGTAGAAATATTGCTCTAATAGGGATGACGTCAAAAATGACGTTTTGACGATGAAACAAGTTTTCGGCCAAGATATGACGTCATCCTCATTAGAGTAAAATCTCTTCCAAACTGAGTACAAAGCTCCTGAGATACGCTTTCAGTCTTTTAGAAACTAGAGCTTTTAGAAACTACAGACGTGCGAACAAAGTCACAGGCAAAACTTCTTCTATTCTACTATTAATATCGACTGTAGGAGGAGCGATTGACGCGTTAATATACGACATACAAACTCTTACTTTACCATTTTCACACAAAACTCGATCTTATTGCTAAGATATAAGAACTAGTTGAAATGCTTAGTTACTTGTGTATCGTTCGATGGGTATCACATCGCGATATCTTCGTTTCGAGTTGAGACAAAGTGATTGTGACGCGTCATTATAGAGAGATATTTGCGTGTCATTGTAAAGTGGGTTCGGTTGTTGTTTTAGGCCACTTTCAATAAGATTACGATAAATATAGGTTGGTCTCTCTTGTTTTCTCTAGGGAAATGCTCGTAAACGACTACTTTTTTTTAAATATTTTTACGACGTAAAGTGTTTTTACTCAATGAGAAAAGAAATCTCGCTTACCATCAGATGAGATTGAAGTCAAAGGATCTATTCAGTGTAAAAAAATGCTGAAGTGACCTTGCTTTACGATAGTTGCCTTCTAATGTCGTGGGTTCAAATCCCAATGAAGATACTTTTTACATTTCATTTTGTTTTCATTTTAGGTAAAATATCAGTGAATCCGTTTTTATTTCATTACTTACATTTTTTTCATAAAATTAATGAAATAAAGATTGTATTCTGTTTTCTTTTGATAATTCTTAAAGCTGAGAAGACAGCAAATGTACGTTGTACTATCCAATGGTGGTGTTTAGGTGATTTGGAGTAGCTGGCCCAACACCTATGGGCCAGCCACTTCAAGCAAAATCATTTTCCAGTCATCACAGCGTGCAGCGTCTTGGAGTAGGTAATAGGGTGGAAAGATACTCTGTATAAATCATCTACAAGATGTTAAGATATTCAACTACTTTCTAGTTTACTTTAGTGTGATAGTAGTACTATAAAAGAAATAAATAAAGGTGTAAAAGTTTATAAAACACGTATACGACCTCACGTAGCTACTAGCTGCTACTAGCTAGCCTGCTAGGGCGGCCCCGCCCCGCCACGCCCACCGCCCCCGCTTTAGAATCCCCTCTTTTTTAATTCAAAATTCCAAAGTTCCAAACTTAAAATTTGAAATTTCTGACGGAACATTCCATCGCGAAGAATTCGCTCCGAAACTATGCAACTCAATAAAGTTTTTTGCAATTGAAAGAACGAATGAAATATTTGCAAGCATTGTTCGTATGAAGCCAGGGATAGTGTTTTTTTTTCTAGCTACATTTCACTCTCATTCTTGACACGATTATTTATACGATGTGAAAAATACTCACATGTATATTACTCACCAAAAACTCACAAACGTAGGTATAGGTACATAATCAATAGAATTTCAAACTTAATTAATTAATTAATCAACTACATATCAAAAACTATTTAAATTCAAATCAATTAATATTACAATTCAGAGAACTACCTAAATGTTATTGAACCTTCAAGGTTAACAAAACAAATTCAAACACATTATTCCAAATGCTCTAAAATACAATAGAGTTTCTTTAATAGTTGAATCATTGACCACAATGGGAGGTAATTAAACCACAATCCAAATATTCTCATGTCTAGGCGGATCTCTCGCCGGTGGTCGCAATAATAAAGCATTTTCCAAAGAGTAAATCGTTTGTGCTTCATGTCAAATTTATTAATGCCTACAGATACCAAGCCTCTGTGATGCTACGCCTGGTTTTAGGTACAGTCAGTGCCAAGAACGTTGAAACGTTTACAGTTCTGTAGGATACACAAAACATATGATTATAGGTAACTGACTTGATAACGATGTTATTAGTAGTGGTTTAAAATTGCATCAACCCAATGCTATACTTACTGTTATACAGAGATAACCACTTGAGCTGTCCATGAGATAAGCTAGCGTTTTGTTGAATTGGAACTTCGAATCCAAGCCACTAAATCAATGCCGGTACTGTCGTGAAAAACAAACGAAAAAGACTTTATTGCAATATTTTATTAAAGACATAACTTAATTTGATTTTAAACTTTCAATCATAGCAATCAAACAATAATATATCTACATAAAATATTTTGTAAATCCCCATTTTCATTTTCAGTAAGTATTATAAAATATTACCTTGCAGTAAAATTCCTTTATTGGGATAAAAATAAGTGTCTAAGTATTGGAATATAACATTTGCCTTATCTGCACATCTAATCTAGTCTATGGCATGACTGCGCACCCGCAGTGGCGTTCCCACAGCGACCTCCATCGCTCACCGAGAGCTGATGAAATCATATCGATTAACATGATAAATCTATCGATACTCGATGAAACGATACCAATCGATATGCCACTGACAAATTATTACGCTCTGTCCCGACTGCGATTACTGTTGATCTAGATTCGATGACGTTTGATTTGTGTTATCTATATTAAAACAATGTTGTACAGAATATTATCTTCTTCTTCTCTTCGTTAATGGCCTCTGTCCGTCATTTCGACAGATAATTTTGCCAATGTCATGTGTTAAAATTGTAATAAATAAGTCAAGTCAAGTCATTGGTCAAGTCGGCTGTCGTTTGTTTTGAAAAGAAAATGGTGGATTTTCTCTTCAAATCCTAACACGAATTTTCACATTCAGAAAAACCACTTTACACACATTTATTCCAATGGCTCACACTTTATGTTACGACCTAAGTATTATTGCTTAAAATTCCACCAAAATTAAACAACAATACTCACAATAACACAAGAAAAACTTCTAAAATAAAAGTGCTGTGTCGTTTCAAAAAATGTCAAAACTCGTGTCCCAGAATATTATCTATATTATGATTAATCAGAATCAGAAAAGTACAAAACTATGTTAGTACCTCTGAAGACTATGCTATTATTATTTTACCACATTTTTCAGAGATATCTACTAACATTTTCCTCAGATAAAGTAGACTAGTTCCGTCACGGTTTAATAGCACTTGGCGAAAGTTAAGGGGAACTAGGGGACTGCTATACTCAGCAAAACAGATGTGAGATAAGACATCTGGATTTCTAAAAAAGTGTCAGGAGCATGCCACACATTTTTTGATACTTCTCAATAAAAATCTGTCAAAAATGCGCATTATGTCGCCACAACACATATTCCCATATTCAATATTTTTCCGGAAGGTTATAAGAGACTAGCCGTCTAGCGTTGCTCGCGTTCTAGACCCTATAGAGTGTGACTTTTCAAAATTCCTTTCTTAGTGCACCCTTACACTATATAAGGATACTACCCTCCAAATTTCATACCTCTAGGACTTATAGTTTAGGCTGTGCGTTGATCCTCAGTCAGCTTCAAAAGAGTTTTATATATTTAAGAAGATATCTCATACTATATATTCAAAAGCATTCCACTGTTCGTTCGTGGCAAATCTACGAATTTTCTCCTAGCTATCAACTCTTGGAACGCCAGTGTGGTACGTTAGATGGGTAGTAAATCAATGTTCCATGTTCTTGCGAAGCTCTAAGCTGAAGGTATTCAAACTATTCGGTCGACGTTGAATGGAAAATTTCTGAATAGCATTGCCAAGAGTCGTGTGTTTTAAAAGTTCGTGAGTCTGAAATGTCAAGGCAAAGAATTAAATAAATATTCTTGGACATATCACACAACAACAAACAATAGCAGTAATTTGTGAATTTGAAGTTCGAAAATAATACACATGACAGGTACATAAGTTACACACATTACAGGTGATGCACCTGTGCTGTGTACAGTTTAGTTTTGCACCTGTACAGTTAGGACTTGTTTTTTAATGACTTACATATTTTTACAAAACTAAAACTCTAGAATATCTACCATGCCTGGGGGGATTAGGTAGAGTCGTACGTAAAGTTGTTACTCCATGCTTTTACTTTAGTTTTTATTATTATTATACTCAGACTAATTAAAAGACTATAACTTGAACGTTTAATTTCCAAACATCATAAAATATTTAAGATTTAATGAATAACATCCCATTTAGCAGAGCCGTGTTTAAAACCACAATCCTTTCTGTCCTATCAACAGAATATTTTCATAAACCTACGCTAATTAATGCTTTAAACTAGCTTTTCCTCTCGGCTTCGCTTTCAAACAAAGTTACTAAGAATAACTAAGCCTTCTTAGATCAATTTCATTATTGCTAGTCATCATCAGATGTTGGAATATGGAATCAGTTCATTGTAATCAAGATTTTTGAGGTTAACTAAAATGCACATTTTCTCTGGCAGTGTCGAGGAAGGTCTCGCGGCCAAATCTTCTGATTTAATTAGGATAAAACGAATAAAACTCAGTTTAAACTATAGTAAAGAAAACTTCAGTTACCTTATTTTATTTCAT
The DNA here is from genome assembly GCA_918843925.1 of Eulithis prunata. Lineage (NCBI taxonomy): Eukaryota > Metazoa > Arthropoda > Insecta > Lepidoptera > Geometridae > Eulithis > Eulithis prunata. The sequence continues at coordinate 2,714,630 of OU974007.1, forward strand.
TTTAGTAATTATCTAACCTATTGTTTATTAGAAACGGACAGACATGAAGACTCTACATTTTAAACATTAATATACATAGTTGAGAAGCGACGCTCCATACAAGCTCAATTAGAAAACTTTAGGGCCTCTATAAAGGGTCCATAAATCAGTGAAGGGTCGAACGCGATATTTAAAGGCACACACACACGGTACAATTTGCACCCCTTTCGTCAATATACCGACAAGACGTAATATTGCACAACAATTATTATTGATTTTTGTTTATGGTCAATAACTTTTTTATGGTAGTTTTTAACAACGATTTTAGTACTAACTGAATACTAAGTTTATGTCTAGTAAAAACTTTATTTACCTACTTAATTCAATTTGTTATGTCATGTTTAGGCAAACAAAATTGTAGAGTTGGTTATATTTTTAAGTAAAACTTCTTTTATTAGCCTGTTCATGAAAATAAAAACATAATAGTCTTATCTCTTCTGGATTATTAAAACAAAAATAAACATTGATTTCAAGCTTCGTGTTCAATTTTAATATAAATTTTTGTAGAGCACCTTACGATGCAACCCAATATGCCAGTATTCAGTAACTTTTTCCGATATCACATTTCGTAGAGCTCTGACTATTCCGCCACATTTTGTAGCCCCGTGTGTGTCGGCCCTTAGATGCGTATGCGCATGAGGCGGGATCTCGTTAGCGTGTGTATGCGACATTTCACATGAGCTAATTGCGAGCATTTAGCCATCTTGATAAACTGCTCCATGGTCTACACGCACTCCTATGGCAAAGAGTACGCAGCCCTTTGCTAGCGCTACAAAAAAATAATTCACGTTATCTTTGATGATTTTGAATAGGTATTCCTATTTTATTCATTTTATTATTCAAATGAAAAAGAGACTTGTAGGTTGAAATCATATTAATATTATAAACGCGAAAGTTTTTAAGGATGTATGTATTTTTGTTCCTCTTTCACGCCAAAACTACTGATCTGATTTGGATGAAACTTGGAATATATATTGTCCATGACCTGGATGAACACATAGGCTACTTTTTATCCCGGAAAATCAACGGGACGCGAAGGAAGTCACGCATTTAGAATCTGCCCTGCATTAGTTAACCCTGCATATGTCAATTGTTTCGACTTGAAAGAAGAAATAGTTGATGAAGTTTTTTGATTTACTAATGTAAAATGATTTCATTGACAGAATCAATACAAAATTACGTTATTTTTCTGACAAGCATTCTGACAAGAAATTTCTTCACAAACAAAATCGTATGCCCTAGTCCCTTCTGAACCAAGCTCATCTTTGCTAAAATCGCCTCATTGATTTCCTTCCATTAGCATTCTAAACACTCTCTTGCAAAGAACGATAATTGAAACACGACCATAAACCCGACTCGGTATTGACCAACAATTTACATAGATAATATATTGTAGGTACCTGCGTCCGTTTATTGATAACTAGCTGATATCCGCGACTTCGTACGAAACTTTCCACCAAAATATCTGTCAACCAGCATACGAAGAACCTCGTAGCAAACGGTTGCGTTTGGTTTAGAAAACTCAAGATGTATCTAAGAATACACGTCTTTGATTTCAATAAAATATAGCCTATGTTTCAATCCGGAAAAAGGGCTTCTGAATGGTATAAGTCTCACTGAAATTGCTCCAGTTAAGGCGTGATCCGCGAACAAACAAACAGACAAACTCGATTTTCGGAATCAGAATCGTTTATTTAGTAGATATGCATTATGCATATTTAATTTATCCATATCTTTAATTTTAGTTTTTGGCTTTGTACTGTTGTATAATAGTAATAGATTAGATAATTTAAACAAGTAAATATAAGAATTAATGATTTGGACCAGTTGAGCTAAATTGTTTGCAACGGTTTGTAGATGGCTCAACTGTTTCATGTGTATTTTGTAAACATTGTGAATATTGTAAATACTGTATTAGTTGTAATTTTCTTTGTGAATAAATGTTTTTTCTTTAAGAATTAATGTTAAATAATACGCTTATTTAGTTTTAACTTTTTATTAAGTTTTCTTTGACTGTAAGAGATTGTAATATTATAAAGTTGGTACAGTTGTGTTGAAAAGCGTATTTTAATTAACGAACATGCACTAATTGGTGCTATTTTATAACAATTTACTGAGAGCTTATTATTATCTCGATGACAGGTGGCCTTTCTGAATCCGGTCTGCGTAATCAGAAGTTATTCCGATCAAAAAATGTAAAACACACAAGCTTTTATGGTTTATACATTACACTATCAGATATATCATGCAATATATTGTCTACTAGCCGTCGCCCGCGACCTTGCTTGCGTTCTAGACCCTTTAGGGTGCGACTTCTCAAAATTCCTTTCTTAGTGCACCTCTAGGACACTATTTAAGGATACCTGCTACCCTCCAAATTTCATACCTCTAGGACTTATAGTTTAGGCTGTGCGTTGATTCTCTGTCAGCTTCAAAAGAGTTTTATAAATTTAGAAGAAGAAGAGAGTTAAAAACTTAATAAAATTTGTATAAAAAAAAAAAATATAAAGTAAAAAATAAAATTTGCGTGGTAGCAGCATATATGCTGCTACCACGCAAATAAAGCCGCGGGCTTCAGCTAGTTCTTATATATAATATCTAGGTATAACGATTCACGTGTTGGTGAAATCCATTTAAATAAATATTTTACATCAAACAACCACACACATAGTCATCAACAAACTAATTCAGATAAAAGAAGAACATCGTAATGAACTTCGCAAAGGTAATTTCACGAGTAAGCTGGCAACACACGCTGCGGTGTTGCGGTGCATTCGCGCAGTAATTGATAATGATGGAAAATGATGCGTGACAGTAGCTGCGAGCTATGTGCTGTACTCCTAATCGCGTGTACGTGCCGATTGCGGTGTTGCTAGTTGCAACAATTTTCCCTATTTTTTGGGATATTTTACAACGTTGAAGAAATAATTAAATTGGTAAGTAAGTGCTTATTAGTTGGAAGATTAATCGCATCTTCTATTATATTGTTTTTGTCATATAAGGTCGTATGCAATTGACAACGATTTTTGCCAACTTGTATTTTTGAATTAAATTTAGTATACCTACCTACTCATAAGTCGATTTTTTAAACCATTTTCCAAGGTTTAGGTATGTAGGTATTCCAAAACAATGATCATTAGGTAGGTATCTAATGATCATTATTTTATAATACTCAGGTAGGTACCGTGTTGTATAGGTACATTACTCTGATACTAAGACGCGACATTTTTAACTAGATACCTATGTATGAAACATTGATGATAATACGCTCGATACTGTATTAATACATTGTTGGTAACTTTAACCTTGGCAACACTGTAGTAACCTATCTACAGAGTAGGTAATCATCATCGGATATTTATTTAAACACTAGTGTTTAGGCACTAATGACAGACAATAACTATTCATTTGCCAACTCGAGACACCTTGCATTGTGTTTTACTGTAAAGTTGTCTGTGATAGATACAATACATTATCCGTAGATTCCAACTACGGATACAATACCGTAAATATTATTAAAATCTGGCACGTCTAAATAGAACCAATTTGAAAAAGTTTATACGACATGGGAAATTCCCCATGCCAATGCCGGATCAACTGGTAAAATTCGTATGAGGTGTGTTGCCCAAACGAAAACCGTAAAATTCGTATTGAGATTATGTATGTACCTATTCTACGAGAAGCTTCGGTTACTTTATGTCATTTGCAGAGCTAGTCAGACTATTACCTTTCTGCAAATTTGGCTTCCCATAAAGAGAATAGCTCTAATGATTTGAGCAATTAATTACAACTTGATAAAAAAGTTATTTCAGATGGAATTTCATTAGCTTTTATTTTCTTGCTGAATCCACCGGAAGACACCGTTTAAAATTAATCAAACGAAGAATGAGAATTCAACTCGGCACTTGGATAAATCTGCTTTACAAAGTAAGACCGTAAACGCACAGCAAAGTAAGACATCCGTAAATTCATCAGTTAACGGTAAATTCGAAACAGTACAGCCATATTATACCAAAACTAGCCGTCTCCCGCGGCGTAGCTCGCGTTAGAGTGTGACTTTTCAAAATTCCTTTCTTAGTGCGCCCCTACACTATATAAGGAACCTACCCTCCAAATTTCATACCTCTAGGACTTATAGTTTAGGCTGTGCGTTGATTCTATATCAGCTTCAAAAGAGTTTTATATATATTGATTGATGATGATTGATGATGATGATGATGATGATTAAATATAATAATAGTTCAGTAAAGCAAGACTTGTGCTAAAATCAGGTGCCGTGCTATAAAACTAAATGTAAGTGATTATTTATATGTAAACGTAAATAATCACAGGTGTACAAGAACCATAGACAAATAAAAGATTACACAGTTTAAGGTCTGTTTAAGTTGTTCAACGGGTAATAAGTAGTTGTATACTTGTTGTTTTGCTGTGAAATTAGACGCAGAAAATAGCAAGATGCTATTTTGTGTAAACGCGACGATATTTCTACTATTTTTCAAAGGAACACAATTGCATTCTGAAAAACTCTTTACAGCTTAGCGTTCTGGTTTTTTTTTCTTTTTTTTTTTTCGAACGGACTAAAATGCTGTTGTAATCGTCTGACGATTGCTGACAGCGTTACCGGACTACTTAGCGTTCTGGAAAATCGAAATCTTCATTTTATACTAAGTTTTGTAGGTAACTCTTAGGGGCCATCTCCACGAGCGAGTGAATCGCAACGATATTACAAAGGGTCTGGGGCAGATTGGATGGAGCCCAGGTCCTACATTTTTTTAAAACTTGCAATGATGAAACTTTGTTTGTTACAATACACTGCCAATGCAGTTTAAAAAACTGTAACAATGTCATTATAAAGCAGCGGGAATCATTAGTTATTAGACATTTTACTTAAAAAAATGCGTCTTATTCAATGTTGTTTATCGTATTTACAGGTGTTTACGTCAAAATTATTTATTTATTTTGCGTTTACGTCACTGCAATTAATTATGATAAAAACAGTTATAAATAACATAATTAATCTAAAAATTAACTAAATGTATGCAAATAGGGACCTGTAATGCCCCAACGCCTTTCTATACACACTATCGCCGTGATTCTCTCGCTCGTGGAGACGGCCTCTTAGGTGGGGTGCTGTGCTGACGCGTGTCTCAAGATCAAAGCCAGGGCATTTGCATGAGCACCTGACCGCGCATAATGTTAGCATTATTACCTTTAACATTAACTAGCTGTCGCCCGCGGCTTTTCTCGCGTGGTATAGCCGTGTACAAACAGTTTTGATTTTTTTTCAATTCTAAAACACGTGTCATGTCATCTCAGGAATTTATGTACCAATTATTATTTTGAAGGGTCTATCATGTACGGTTTATTAAAGAAACGCATTGTTTAGTTTAAATTTTTGACCCTAATTTTGGACCTTTTAGGATGCGACTTTTCAAAATTCCTTTCTTAGTGCACCCCTACATTATATAAGAAACCTACCCTCCAAATTTCATACCCCTAGGACTTATGGTTTAAGCTGTGCGTTGATTGTCAGTCAGCTTTAAAATAATTTTATATATATATTGATGATGATGACGATGATGATGATGATGATCTACCTTTAGGTACTGCGCTGCTGCGCTAATAAGTATAGCCCAACGAATGACTCTGTGGTTTAGATATTATATTTAACAAATTATTCAGTGGCGTACTTGATTTTATCGTTCACAAAAAAACTAGTTTTATTTTACAACGGGTTCAACTCTGACAATTATTTAAAAACACATTTCTATTACTCACAAATTCACCCTTACGCACTCGAAATAAGGGTCATCGATTACTTTACTGCTAAACGGGTATTCAATAATAGCCGATGGGCACGCGACCATTCTCCCCTATTTGGAGATCCGTAGTCTACGAAAGAAGACTCGGTTATAAAGACAGCTTTGATTATCAAGTACAAATAAAATTAGGAAAGTTATTCTACCAAATTTAAAAAGTTTCTTGTGATATCATTAGGAATTGAACCAAATCCGAATTTGACCGCACAAAATGAACTCTGAAAGCTTTTTGTAAAAATATTTGTCTGTCGTGAAATCATACTCACAGAATACAATATATATGTACAATGTACATACTGTGCCTTGATCACGAATAAATGTGACAATCGTAACGCTAGCGTAACCGAGATACACTGCGCGGTGACACTACAACAGTTGGCAGTCGAGCTGGCATTGACGCGCAATATAACTCGAATACGCTAACGCGGCGACTGTTAGATTTGTTCGTGATAGAGGTACTGAACACGATACGTGGTTCGACACACACTTGACTATTTTATTTAGTCTAATGAAGGGATCGTTTCACCCTTAACCCAACAATTGTGTATGTCAACCCTCTCGATTATCGAACCATTTGTCAACGCGTTTTACATGTCCATCATTGTGGACATTTTTGAGCCCTTTTGTTGGTAGGGCTTAACAAAGCACTGATGACACTTATTGCGATGTAATTAGGAATGATTGATTGAATATTTTATAAATGAAAATAAAAACACGCATGGAGGTTGTGGGTCGAATCGGAAATTTGGGCAGAATGTGAAATATACTCGTAAATCTATATTTTTTTGTGGGTCTAAGCCAAAATGTCATCTTAGGTGGAAACAAAACGAAAAATGCATACTCGTGGGTAGAATAGAAAATAATAGCAAATAATTTAACAGACAATTTGAATAACCTATACATTGCATCAGTTATTGTGCCAAATTTAAGAGTAACAAACAAGGTTTATCGTAAGAATTCTAACAAGAAGTTGTTAGTTACCATCAATAAATTCCAGAGCCAATAAATATCAGAGACAATGCCCAAATAACCAGTTCTTTTTTATTTTTTACCAATTCCAATCCAAAAGCTAACATCTGACAACACAATGTTACCCATGAATGGTATCAAATGCGTGGGGCGACATTTTATAGGCAGGGATTGCGTAGACCGCGCCACTGTCTGGCGAGACCTCAATGAGGGCACACGGCCGTCTATCATAACATAAAACTGCCGAAATATTGGCAATCGTGTAAACAAGGATAATGAGAGAGTAGGTGGGGCCGCGCTGAAGACGCCCATTGGTTTTTTAACGTCGGCGTCTGGGCGGGCACGCCTTGCGTCCCACGCAACTCTCGGCCCGTCATGTTCGCCGGAACACGCTCGCAAGCCGACGGCGCCGCGTCCCTCTACATAAAAACGTAAACAAACAAAAAATAGCTAAAAACAGCAAGTTTTCGCGCGCTTTCCAACTGTCAACGTTCAACTGTAAAGTTAAAGTTTTTTTTCGGCCATCTTGTGAATTTAATTGAATTGTTTACAGTAAAATTTTATTAGTGAAAAGTTAAAATGATACCGCGAATAAAATTGGTGTTGCCAACATGAAGCAGCGAGTTGCCAGCGGAGAAAAACGCAGAATGCCAAAGACATTCCATGCGGCCATAGGTTTCTTGCTGTTTCTTTTGTTCAGTATGGCGTGGTAAGTACATAATTGCAGATCCCTTATCCAGTATTTTTATGAGAGCTTTTTACTCTTACTTGGTTTTATTAACAGTTATTTCAAGTCATCAAAAGTTTTACAACAAATATTATCATCTATTTATATATTTTTCTTAAGAAAGATTGTTTGTCTCATCTATTATGAATCTAACTACGTATATATTCGTTAAATATACGTAGGTACCTAATTAATACTATAAAAACAAACCAAACTTTCAATTAACCATGAATGAAAGCTTCTAAGATTCTTAAATGGAAGCTTTCACTGCACGATGCCATCCTCAATGGCAGAACTATCGCTCACATAACTTTATGTAAATAGATGCAAATTTAAAAGGTGACAATCAGTTTGTCGGCCACCCAATGGCCCGAGATTTACAGTATGCTAATGGGCGATACGCCGCTGTGTAATCGCTGCTTGCCCGTGATTGATATAGCGCAGAGGTATTCATTACTAGAAATGCTTCAAATTTTCATTAAAAGTATAATAGACTTGAGTTTAGGTTACAATATCTATAATACATAAGTATTATTGTATATAAGTATGAGTAAAAAAAAAGAATCTAAGTATTCTATCAACAATCTAGTTCCCATAGTACAAGCTATGCTTAGTTTGGGACTAGAAAGCGTTGTGTTAAATGACCATAAATATTTATTTATTTATATAATTAATTAGGATTTTGACAAATGGAAATAATATTATTCGAATGACTAGGTACTCTATTGGTACATTGGGTTGCATCTGTTATGATAGAATAAATAAATGAATAAATATGCACTTGTGTGTACCGTGTAGATAAACTTGTAAGTAAACCCGGCAGCTGTTTAGTATTCCAATAGTTCCTACAAAAAACAATAAATTTGAAATGAATAGTTTTTAGTTTAATTTCACTTTTTAAAACATACCTTAAATTTCCAATAGCTTAAATGTATAGGTAAACGGTTTAATAAGGGGCGAAACAATTATAAATGGGACAAAACGAAAAAAATCTTTAATAGAAAAAATAGTTTTTGTTTTGCCCCATTTTTAAGCACTATAGCGTAATAAGACCAATACAAACGATAGTTCTAAATACTTTTCATATTTAAAACAATATTTTCAGTGTATAGTGAGGACTAGATATACCTAGAGCTATTTATTGGTTTCTTTTCCGGCCGTGGTTCCAGCTCTTACCAATTAATACCAATATCATCATCATCATCATCAATATATATAAAACTCTTTTGAAGCTGACTGAGAATCAACGCACAGCCTAAACTATAAGTCCTAGAGGTATAAAATTTGGAGGGTAGTATCCTTATATAGTGTAGAGGTGCACTAAGGAATTTTGAAACGTCACACTCTAAAGGGTAGAACGCGAGCAACGCCGCGGGCGACGGCTAGTTATTAGTAAAAATCAGTTCCAGTAAAATACATAGGCTTTGTTTAAGTGTTTATACTAATAGACGTAGTATGAACTGCGTTGGTGAGGTAGCTCATTTGAATGTATATTTAGTATGTACCTACGTTCCTTCTAAGCAAGTAATTTATACTCTGATTTATTTCGCAGAGACAACTCTGTCTAAAAACAAATTGGTTGTCTTTGAGTCATAATTGACTTGGTCAATTTTAACTCAATCAATGCTGAGTTCGATCCCCACCAGGAACAAACATTTTTGTGAGGCAAATACAGATGTTTGTCTGGGTCTATGGGTGTTACTATGCATCATAAGCATGTATTTACAAAATAGATGTATATAAGTATTCTATCAGCAACCTATAGTTCCTATATTACAAGCTCTGCTTAGTTTGGGACTAGAGGGCGTTGTGTGTAATGTCCAAGGATATTTTTTTTTATATTTATAAACTCAAACTCATTTTGTTTGAAAAGAAAATGATTGTAAAATTAAATAATATTATGATTCTTCATAACTTTGAAAAACTAGCAAAAAATCCACGCTTTATCAGTGGAACGCAACAGACAACCATCAACCAGTCGTTAAGACTGAGTGATCCAATTAAATGTATTAAAACTCAAATAATTGCTTTAAAAATACCGCATGACGAGATAAAAACAATAATTTCGTGCTTTAATACCGTCCGGTAAAAAATAATAAAGTTGAAGGCAGAAGGATGAAATGCGGCGATACTCATTCAGAGCGCTATTTCAATACAAATTGTGGCTACTTGCGCGCCGACAATTCTGCAAATACTTTTCTCTTCTCTATTACCTTCATTCAACATTTTAACTCCCGCGTACACAAACAAAAACAATCCCTACACAAAGCAACATAAAGTTCTAAAAACTTTGCAAACACTCGCGTGATACGATGTTTTTCCGCGGAGTGTCAGCCCCTGATTGAAATTCCGTGTACCAACAAAGTTTATACGTACTGAACCCTATTTGTTTACTATCTTGTATGAAGAAGGCACTTGATTTGTTGGAGATTGTTCAAAAAATACCAATACGTATTAGCGATAGTGTTACGCGCATAAATCCAATATGCTTATCTAGTACTGAGCTTGGCTGTATAAATAAGCTACCCTACACTTGTCGTCCATTAGTGCAGTCCTTTACAAATCAGTCCAAGTTTTGTTTTATTTATTTTGCCCGCGATTAAATCAGGCGTAATTAATGAGAGAAATCTAAAGAATTGTCTGATTACGTTGCGCTGAAGGCGAAGAATTTTTATAATTACATTTTTCGATTCTATATATTTTTCTAGTATTTTTTTTTATAAATATTTATCCAACAAAAATACATTGCAAGTAGTTCGTCGTTTAAAATGATAGGAAAATATTTACGGCTGTTAAAGTTCAATAAAATAAATGAGTTATGTGACTGAATTAAACACTCAACGAAATAAATTTATGTTCCTTATATTATGCTTATTTTGTAGTGAAACTATATTTTGAATAGCGCTATTCAGTTGCTTTGAAACGTTGTAAAAGTATCTTTTCTATCGTTGGTTCTAATAAAATATATTATGTAGATATTTATATATAAGCAGGTACATACCTATTATATATAAAAAACTTACATTTTTATAGACCAACGCGAATAATCACAAAGAAAAATGATGACGAGCATTACTGTTGGTTACGTTTCATTAAAATCATTAAATGGACGTAGGGATGGTGTGCGTCCGACTTTTTTGTCTTTATCCGGTTTCTATTTAATATAGAAATCGTAGAAGCCGACAGACTGTGTTTAAAACGATTATATTGCATGAGCATAATATCATAGTAGGTATTATAGGTAAGTAGATAGTTACGTCAGCAGTTTTTTATAACTATACATAAACGGCAAGCAATGCCAGTTTAAAATGTAAGCTTCTGTTTTACTATATTTGTTATAAAAATGTGTATAAAAACATATTTAAATGTATGAAAAAAACAAAAACACGTTATTTTTATCTTTCTAAAATAATTTTATAAAATGTACTATGGCAAAAACACACAACAACGTGCGTAAGTAGATCTCTCAGTGTAGGCTTAGGTACCTACTTACTTACCTGCCTGTTTCCTTATAATTTTTTGTTGTTTCTTCTTGTGAATTACTGTGTTGTGTGCCAAATAAATATTTCTCTATCTCTATCTACCTATCTAACTCGCCCATATAGCATATAGCTCATTAGTTCAAAGAACCGACTTTTTTCATAAATCATCGTATCGTCCGGCTAAAGTATTCCTCCAAAGCATCCCTAAACGGTTATAATACGTTTTTAGACCCACCTTTTAATGGTACCGGCATACCTCAGCCGTGGGAACGACTGAGATAACTACAACAGTTATGTAAAGAAGGAAAACAGTGTTTAAACTTTTGTTACGATTGTTTTTGGTGTTCCATTTTTAAATTGAGCGTGGAAATCGAAAGTTTTTAATTGGTGGCCAGCATTCGGTTGATTTGATATTGAGTATTTTATTGCTTCGAAATTCAAACTTGTTTTTTTTTTTTAATGATAAAAGTAATGGAACAAGCTGATAGCTCACCTGATGTTAAGTAGTAACTTCTGCCTATAACAATACATTACCTCACAGAGCAATTCCAATGAGGACGTGCCCTGTAAGGCAATGCACTGCGCCCATCACTCTGAGACGTTATTATTTTTATTATTGTGTTTTAGGGTTATTTGTGAAGGGCTCGTGGCTAGGCTTGCTTAGTCAATCTTCACCGATTATCTAAGTTAAGCACCGTACTGCGCCGTCACAATTTGGATGGGTGACCATTAGTTGCATTTAGATATGAGCGCATCCGTGCTTCGGAGGGCATATTAAACTGTAAGTCCCGGTTCTAGCAGTTGTTAAACCATGACGGAGGCCTTAAGGCGGCCTAAAAACTCCGTCAACAGAGTTGGCCACTAATACGAGCTTGCTTGAGGGTTATTTGTATTTTATCGAACGAAAAGGAATACTAACACAAGTGGTTATGATTTGGTATTCCGTAGCACCAAATTAGCAGCTCTACGAGACCGCTACGAGGGTCTACAAATAATTACCAAAGTATTACATTATTACTATTGTATTTTTTTTTTATTTTTTATTCTCTAATTTATCTATGTATTTTATTTAAAAAACATGATTATGGATTGGCTTTTTGTTCCTAAATTCTGTAGCACCAAATGGGTATTAGTTCTACGAACCGCTACGAGTCTAACACTTACGATTTAAATATAATTCCTTGTAAATCATCATCAATCATCATCATCATCATAAATATATATATAAAATATATATGATATATATGATATAAAATATATATGATGATGATAAATATAGGCTGAAAACTGTGTTGAAACTCCTTCAAATCAACCAATAGGTACCTTATCGTCAGTACAGTAAAGAATACAAGTGAATGTTGATACGAAGATTCAATAATCTAAATTCTGAAAAACAACTTTTGATGCTACCTGTACAGGCTCGACCACTTAGTACTTACCTACTTCCCAAATAACATTAGGTATCATCAATATATATAAAACTCTTTTGAAGCTGACAGAGAATCAACGCACAGCCTAAACCATAAGTCCTAGAGGTATGAAATTTGGAGGGTAATAGTATCCTTATATAGTGTAGAGGTGCACTAAGAAAGGAATTTTGAAAAGTCGCACCCTAAAGGGTCTAGAACGCGAGTAACGCCGCGGGCGACGGCTAGTGCTTAATATAAATGTTTAGAACCAACGATGGAAAATACTGTTCACTCTTGGCTATTTTAAAAGCAAGCCATACCTACAAATGATAAGACACGAGACTTTGTAAAGACAAATGCATTGTAAATATTAGTACACATACAAATATGTGCAGTGCACACCCACTATTAGTAAACTAATAAATATCCTTACATTTTTTTAAATATTCAAACATAAAATATCATGTTCTTACCTAAAATGATGTACGATGTTAAAAATATTCTGATCAAAAATGAGAAAAAAGTATACTTAGAATAATAATAAATATTCATGGACACTTAACACAACGCCTTCTAGTCCCAAACTAAGCAAAGCTTGTACGATGGAAACTAGATGGCTGATAGAATACATACATACATTTTTTTTTGTAAATACATACTTATAATACATAGAAACACCCAGACACAGAACAAACATCTATGTTTTACAACACACAAATGTTTGTTCTCGGTGGGGATCGAACCCACGACCCACAGCACGGAAATTGAAATAAGCTGCATTTTTTAATATTAAATATGTTACCGGCAATGTGTGTAATGCTGTCATTTTACAGAATGTCGGATTGCCAGTAACATACATAAATCTAAATATATACAAGTCTTTTAAAGCTGACTGAGAATCAACGCACAGCCTAAACTATAAGTCCTAGAGGTATGAAATTTTGAGGGTAGTATCTTTATATAGTGTAGGGGTGCACTAAGAAAGGAATTTAGGCGTTCTAAAGGGCAGAACGCGAGCAACGCCGCGGGCGACGGCTAGTATTATATAATCATGCTATATCAGATAATGTTATTTCTTCTTTTAAACCTATGTGGCCTGTGTCCGTCATTTCGACAGACAATTTTGCCAGTGTCAAGTGGTGAATTTTAAATAATATCAAGTCAAGTCTTCGTCAAGTCGGCTATCGTTGGTTTCGAAGAGAAAATGGTGGATTTTCTCTTCAAAACCTGAAACGATTTTTCCTATTCAGAAAAACCACTTTACACACATTCATTCCAATGGCTCACACTTTATGTTACGACCTAAGTATTATTGGTTAAAATTCCACCAAAATTAAACAATAATACTCACAATAACACAACAAAAAGTATTAAAATAAAAATGCTATGTGTTGTTTCAAAAAATGTGAAAACTCGAATATTATGTTATTTTTCGTGACTGAGTCGATCTGATGACCGTGTCACGTACGTAATGTCACATTTACACTTATCTGTCACACTTCCTGTTGATCTAAAGTAGAGCAATTTTTTGGGTTAGTTTTGTATACATGAATGAATTGCTTACGGAAAATTACAACCAGAGCGAGACTCACCACAGCACGAATAGTGACAATCGTAAACAATGGTATATCTAAGATACATTGCGCGGTGATGAGGCAATACTCGGCAGTACAGCTGTCATTGCTGCGCATTGTATATTGGACTACTTGGATAGAACTTGGAGGGTATCGTTACGATATGGTTGCCAGGAAGAGGGATTGTGGATATTTTTTAGAATTTTTGGCTAGAAGATTGTTCAGTTTTAGCTTCAAAAGACATTGAGTTATCTAAAGTCAGCTTTTTTGCGTCTAAGACTTTCCGTTTTTTGCAATTATCAAGTAACGAACTAATTCATGTCCATTGACCTGGTATGGTCCAATTTTGTGCACCTGTATGTAATTAGGCTACTTCTAGACTGTCTAAAATGTGTAAAATCACCGGTTTGCAGAAGGTTAATAGTGACAATTCATGATAAAACAGAGTTGCGCACCAACACAGTTGAACCAAACAGAGTTGCGATCTTAAAATCCAAACTATTCAATTAAAACAGTTTGCCACTCAAAATATTTACATGGAAGCTAAATAACAAATTGTTTCATTCTATTTGATAATATCTTAAAACACGAATAAATTAATTATCCGGGCATAAGCAACCAATTAGTGACAATAAACTGGCAATAATTTAAAAAGCATTATGGAAATTATTTCGAATGGAATTATGTGGAAGCGTTAGCTTACAAAATATTATTATAATGTTTGATTCAAAGATAAGAGAATTGATTATTGGACCACCTTTGGTAGAGCTGTAAAGAAAAGAGGCGACGTAATGGTCCGGTATGCTACAAAAAAATCCGGACTCGTAAGAGTAACTCTTTCAAAGTTTTATTTTTGACTCAATGAAAATCCGTAACAAACAAGTGCTTGTAGATTTGATTTCTATTTTTGGCTAGGTTATACATATACAAAAGTGTATCATAGGCTAGATTGTAACGTATAACCTCTTTAATCATATACACCTGTTATTTTAGCGCGGCTTTAAAAAACAGTACGTCATTAATCGGTAGCGCTATGGTGGCCACACGCGCCTTCTAATTTCACGACGAGTTGTGTTGAGATGTCGTCAGAATTTATGACTTATCGTCTGACGACAGCTCGTCAAAGATCCTTGTCCAATATGACTGTTGTTTCATTCATACAACCCTAAATAAGCTGTTGTGAGTGTGGAATAGCTACACTAAACAAATTGAAAAAGAAAAATCTAGAAGCATCTAAACTTCTTAAATTTTCTGCTCTCAGCTCCAGAGACGACCGAGACAACATGCTTCCAACCTTGAAGCTGAACTCAGCTCTAACCTGCCGGCTGGTCGGAGGAATGACCAGGGAACAGAGATCCGCGTGCCACGAGGCACCAGACGTGACTTCCGTAGCATTCGAGGGCCTACAAATAGCGGTCAAGGAGTGTCAGCACCAGTTTAGATGGCATAGGTGGAACTGTTCAAGTTTGACGGTGAAAAGCAGCAATCCTCACACCAGTTCGATTATGAAACGAGGTAAGGGAAAACAGGCTTTTATAGCTAAGGGGTGACTTGTACCTGGTGGAGATGTAGAGATGCTTTTTCGATTCCTGCTGTGGGATAAAACTGTTGCATAAGATTCTATGATAGTCATCATCAAATTCATCATGTTAGTATTAGTTTGTGGAAGTCCACTGGACAAAGGCGTAGGTAAGGTACTCCGTAGGCTTTCTTGAATTTTATTCTTGGTTTTGTGCTATCGCATTGCAATTCCAATTATTTCTTCTGCTAAGCCAAATCTAGAACAAAAACGTCCAAACGCTAGAAACGTATGAAAATAGTGCGACTATATAGCCTCTCAGTTGGTACTTGGTACCTTTTTCGACTTTGTACTGTCAAAGCAGCCAACCATAAATCAATAGAGCACGGGCTGATGACGAATAGTCGCTGCGTTATGTAAACCTAACGTATTTGAGTCATATTCCGCGTCAACGCAAGCTCGATTGCCAAGCGATGTACCGTCACCGCGCAGTGTATCTCGAGCACGCTAGCGTTACGACTGTCACATTTATTCGTGACCAAGGCAAGTCAGTAACATTCACAGTAATTTGTAACTAAACTGACTCCAATCACGATACAATCAGCTGTGTCTAAAGTTAATCGCTCGTAATGGCCGAAAATCAACCCATTATTACACCCGATCGAGGTAACCGCTCACCGTACAATGATTTACGATTCGAACTTGTAATGAAATTGGAATTTTGAACAGTCTTTATTGTTCTACATGGATGACACAAAGGGATGCCACTATAGCTTATATAAACTTTTATAGAAACAAGATAATTATTTAGACTATTAAGTAATATAAAACATGACTATCGCTGCTTCTAAAATAATTTGACGTTAATAACATACCAATACTCAGTTAATCTGCTTTTCTAAAGAGCTTGATAAATGTTGGATTTTTTGGGTAAGCAATTTTGTTCTGAAATAACATTTTATTTTTTTATGGTTATCATTCCGAAATATTTGTGTACTAATTATAGGGCCACACGCGAAGAACGATAATGATTGGCACAAGAGTATTGAATTCCAAATAATGTGTAGGTATATTTTGAAACGGTAAAGTAATTAATTTATTTTATTCTCGTGTTGTTCTGTCATGAAAAAGCCTTATAATTTCATACCCTTTTAATAAACTCGATGCAACGTAGGTAAGCTTGGAATGGAATAGTTACATCGTGTTGTCGCTCGGTCGAATTTGAATCTGCTTATCAATACAAAACACAAAACAAGGTATGGAACTATTCCAAGTTTACACGAGTTTATTAGTAACAGGGTATAGAAGATATACCAATAGATAATCTTAAGGTCTTTAGGCTTGCATTAAGCTACTATTACCTATTTAGAAAACTTCTGTGCAGCTAGATTATCTTCCAATTGAATAAAAAATATGATAGATAGATACATTTATGACAGTATTATACATCTGTGATACTACAGTGGTATGTAATGTACGCAAAATTAAATATCGCCTTACATCAAAATAAACTGTATTATTTATTAATGTCTGTGATCGCCAGAACTACCAATAATACGAGAGGATTACCAACTTGCAGCACCAGGTGTAGGTGGTGGCAATAATGCCAAACCAGTTTTAGCTGGTAGGTAATTCCATATTTTTTATTGAAAACGCAACTCAACTCAAACCAATCGCGATCAGCCATTCAATACGAATTTATTACGACGAAAAATTATTCACGCACATTACGATCCCAGGTGAAAGGAGTCTTTATGTTGAATACACGTATTTACAGTACGTCCGCCTTTATGTCCGTCGGGTGTGAAAAGGCTTTGTCGACCCCGTTTTTTCCACATCGCACACGTTGACGTGGAAATTTACGAGCATGGAGGATGGGAGACAACAAATAATAAGATGGGCTTTGGTGGTGGCCAGGTGCGGGGAGCACCCGCGCCCCGCGATTTCACGCTACGTGTGGGTCCGTCCGCCGTGCGCCTCGCCTTGCCCTTCGCGCCGCACAGCCGTCGCCGCCGCCGCCGCCCGCGCGCTTTCCAATTAATATCTCCACTAAAATTGCCCGGCTCCGACCTGGCTCGATTCTCCCCCTTTATCCCTGCACGCATTCCGACTCGGCATCCCCATAAAACTTCATCAACGATTCAACGACCACTCGAATTCCGAACCATGCTTCTCAAACAGATAAACTCAGATTAAGACATGAATTGTGCGAGGATTATGCTTAAAAATGTTACGGGCTCCATTGTACTCGGACAGTATTAGTATTGGTAATGCTCCGTAACGACACCTTCCGGTCCTTCAACGACACGACTCCGTTTAAATTGAAAAATTGTGAAAAAACAGCGTAACTAAACACTTAAACATCTTTCTTAACGTCCATTGTCGAGGTCCCGAATTGAAAAGAAACAAGAAAAAAATGATAGAACAAATCGAGGGATGCTTTTAAATATAGGATAATAGCGATCGATGATCGTAGTAGAAAGATAATAATGATCCCGGACCGCTTGCTGTTTTTGCTCGGAATTGAGATGCCGTCGAAAGTACTGCAGCATTTTGGATAGATCAGGGATTCGTTCCGCTTCCCCGCGATCCAACACACGTCGTTAGCGCTCTTGTTGTACGTGACGGTGATACAATACACCTACAAAGATTTAATGACTTTTGTGAGGCTAATGAGCGTATTGTAGGAAAAGGTTTTCGCTTCGGGCGTTAATAGTCGATGGTAGGAGATAAGCGTGGCTCTCTCGTTGCGTGTCGCCGCGTGAGAGAATGGCGCGCGTCTACCCAGCCAGGGTGGCGGACATGCGTCGATACAAATCTGACGGCGCGGGCGCACGTGACATGAATCCAAAACGCGAATGTCTCATAAAAAAGTGACATTTACTGGCGTTTTATATCAACAACGTGCGGCAGGTGACGCGGTGTCGACGACAATGTCTGATTATGATGCTGCAAAAACGCGAAGTGTTGTAAGAGATCACTCTTATCTGTGGAAGTGTCGTGGGAATATAAGGACGAATGAGACATCTTATTTTTATCTGCATCCGCATATCTCAGCGGCTATTATTTTGAACGTCAAAATATTGCAGTAATTTGCGGTTGAAATAAAAATAAGCAAAACGCATGATGATAGAGCATAATTTGAAAGGTTGAAATAACAGTTTTAAAAGTATCAGAGAAAAGGGAACGTGTCGAAATGTCTCAATGATGGCTGCCCTCTAATGGTGATGATAACATCGCTCGGTGCGTTACTGAGTCGTGCTCCTGCAGACGCCTAAACTGTGAGAAAAAACACACAAAAGGCTTTATAAAAGTATGATTTTGACCAGATCCCAGTTCAAGTTTGAAACGTGACATCGAGTGCTTTTTTGTTTCAAGTTTTTGTTACCTGTCGGATTATGAAGGCGGCTTTTAAGGGTTAATTAAGTCGAGAAGTGTGGTGGTGATCTTGCGATTTCGAGAATAATGTTTTAATGGAGCGATGATTCATTATGATTTCATATTTATTTTGTTCTTATCTTGATTTGATCACGTTTTGTGAAACAAAAAAATTGTCAGGTCAGTTTTTTTTATTGAGAACTCTAAAATAATATTTTGCGTACATAATGTACAATGAATAAACTTTATCAGCATGAGTTCGTTAATCTCTTCTAAATCTTTGATATCTATTTATTTCTGAATTTTAAAGTTGCAATCTGGTTTGTGTCTAGAACTAAAAACTAAGCTATTAACTAGTGTAATAAACATAGGTACATATACTCGCGACCAGTGTTTTTGAAATTCTAAGTAAAAAACAGAAAAAAAACCCTTATCGTCATACCTTTTAATCAGTAACCTTCTCAAACCAGTCTAATGCCTACATTTTTGGCTTCGTCTTCATATTTTTCGGTTTCGGCGATTATCGATTCGCCACACATGACGAGACTCGAGGCGGAGTGTATTTACATATGAAGCAGGTTTATGCCGATTTTCAACACACAAAATTGTACCCCATTTAGTCACACAACCGACTTGAACTCATTATCTGCTATTTATTTGATCCCATTCCATACGACGACGTTGGGAAATAATATTATTTTTATGATGTCAGTGCGTTAATTAGTCATACACAGAGCGTGAATTAAAGCTAGGAAGCTAGAAATGTTCAAGTAATATGACATAGGATCTAACCAGTTTTCCTAGGTCATATATATAGGCACAGGCAGTATCTCAGCTTATAAGCATTGCCAACATCCACGTACTCTATCAGCGAGTCTACTTACTATCACGACTGAATATATCAAGTTACTACTAACAAAACAAAAGACAGTCACAGTCACTAGGAACCGTTCATTCATGGGAGTTGATGGTAGGGCGCCAGCTAGAGGGCCGTACCCCTATCACGAATAAATCTGACTGTCGCCGCGTTACCGTATTCGAGTTATATTGCGCGCCAATGCCAGCTCGACTGCCAACCTTTGTAGTTTCACCGCGCAGTGTATCTGGGATACGCTATCGTTACGATACGTTTGCGATTGTCACATTTATTCATGATCAGGGCAGCTAAAAAAAAAGAAAGCAGCTGAAAAGCCGAACTCATAGGTTTATTGGGATTGTCCATTATTTTGTTTCCATAAAATGTTACTTTCACGCCGGTAAGCTTCGACTCTCGTACCAGAATAGTTTCTAAATGCTTCCCTTGATTGCAACAAAAACCCCCGAGCACTACCGAATGTTATTGATGAATATTATTTAATTCGAGCACTTGAATTATGAATGCCTAAATGATGACAGTGTTTTAATCGACTGACGTCATCAGGTGATGGCGCGCCATCACCTGTCGACTCATCGCGATGAGTCGAGAATTGATACCTATTTGATACGGCCGTAGTATTGATAGTTCTAAATAGATATTTCAATGTGTTGAATTCAATTTGTTTTGTATGTGAAATGTGGTTGAAAATTCATTAAAATATTCAAGCTTTGTACACCATTTTGTACGTTTAATGTTAACCTAATTATCTCAGAAAGGGTTTAAAAATATTGCTCTCAAAAATTCTAATGCAACATTCATAAAGTATATTTTAAAATCGGAATATGACAGAGTATAAATTCAGTCATATTCATTCAATTTCAAACTAAAATACATATTTTAATTCGCTTGACAAAAATCTGTACAAGTGCAATAAAAATAGCTGATTTGGTGAATGAATAACCAGAAGTCCCGTTCCAACCCATTCAGGGAACGAACAAGAAACTTTTTAGTAACCATTCAGCACAGAAGTAATATGAATAAATACGGATGGTTTCCAATAAACTGACGGAACAAAAACTCGATGCCCGTTCATTCATTTTGGCGCCAGATTTATAAGCGAGAACCGTCACTAAAAACTTTTTTTTAAATGAACAAGTCCGAGTCATATTATGATAAGGTCCCAACTTTCAAGACCTCATTTGGCCAAAAACAAAAGTAGGCCGTCTTTTGTTTGCTAATAAAGTTTGAAACTCTATACAAAGCTTAGTCTATGTTTGTATAGTAAAATACGTCATGTCAACTTTTGAGTGTCTTCTTCTTCTTTTATTTAGGGCCTCTGTCCGTCATTTCGACAGACAATTCTGCCAGTGTCAAGTGAAATATAGTCAAGTCAAGTCGGCTGTCGTTGTCAAAGTTACAAAGAAAACTAAAAGGACTTCTTGTTGTTTCTTGTAAAGCAGAGCTTTAGGAGTTTCGGTTTTGTTATTTGGCTCGGGACCCCAAAATATCTGAGTGCATAACATAAATCACGCATGATGCGCCCGCGACGCATGCGACGTCCGAGCACGTCCATGTACAGACACGCTCCAAGAACAATGTTACACAACGCGGAAAAAGCGACCACCGCAGCGCGCAAAGGAAAAACACATCATTATGCGCATGCTATTAAATAAAACGTTCGATCGACTACGTTTTTAAAAGAATCACGGATGAATAAAACCCCTCAATGATAATTGAAATTTGTGTTTACTTAGCTTCAGTTTTTTGCTGGTTCGGCGCCGTGTTCCTTATACGGAAATGTAGAGTTGCTAATTTAATACCAACTTCGAGGAATCGAGGTGGCGCTGACCAGATGTCCTACTGATGGGCAGGTTTTCACCATAGAGCTTTAAATTAGCCCTTTAAACATTAGCTCTATAAATATTCACTTCCAAAAGTGAACTACTAATTTTTTCTCAGTTGAGCAACGCGTATACCTAATTCTAAATGTAAATAAAATTCACAGATTTAAATAGTGTACCAGCTTTATCTTAATGTTGCAAATAATTAATTACAAATACAGTACACACTGCGAGTGACATGATTCGCCATAAGTTTTTACATTGTCGACTCGAAAATAATTACCTACGCGTCATGCATTATTAAAACAAACACGTACAAAAACTAAATGGACAAGTGTAAGGGAAGAATTTAAAATCTGTCACCCGTTGGAAATTCAGAGCATTTCGTTGGAAAAAGTAGAAAAAGAATAAATCGGAATTCATTAAAGTCGATTAAGGAATTCGGCACGGGCTTCGGATGTGGACGATTAACGACCTTATAGTCGACTAATTGGCACAAATTGGCACTAAAATGGGATGGGGTAATTATAATTCGAGCACGGTGACGTCCACTATTCGATATTCAAGAATTAATTAATCTGGATTAATATATTCGAACAGAATGAACGCATAAGATTTTATATTACTATACATCCAATCCTTATAGGGGCTCGATAACGACACAGCCATAACCGTATGGGCTTGAGTCACCAATAACTTGGAATCATCAAAATCGATCAATCGAGCGTGGTATAAATCGAGCCGTATCGATTCTATCGCGTCGCGGACGATCGACAAATATAAATTTGTCACTGGCAACTCAGAGAAGGCCGTTGGCAGTTTATAAATAAACAATAAGTGGACTTATTTGGTTTGGACACTGTAACATTGGTCAGAGACCGTATAACAGCATTATATGAATGGTAACGAGAGATGTAACTTCTTCTTACATGAAACGGGAACTCTTAACAGGCCCCAATTTTAAATTTTTTTTTCTTCTCTCAATGAGTTTAACATGATCTTTTTACCATAATATAATGATAAAAAATCTTTCTATGATGCAATCAAAGAAATCACCATCAAAAAGCCATGACCTACCCAAAAAAATACGCCGTATAAATTCCTGACTTCCACAAAATAAAAACGCCATTATCAATATACCATATCGCTTGGTGTCAATTAGGCTCACTCTATCCCGGGCCTAATCCAAGATAACGTCCCGTATTCAACTCTTGTTAATCTCTCGACACACGAGGATTCGTTTATTCGATTCTTTCGTATCGAATCAAGATACCGATACGAAAGTTGAACGATTCTTGATCAATGTTATGTTTATTTAAACCGTGCGTAGTTTTAGTCTGAGTGATTGTCTCATTGGCCATCTTTGCGTTCATACAATGGAACTAAATCAACACAGTAGTGGCTGTAACCACTCACTACCACAGCGTCAAAATGCGAAGCTGACGAATCTACCGCGAAACATTTCAGTAATGCTACGCATCCACTGCGTCAAAATCGGAGCGTACAGAGCTATAAAATTTGTTGTTTTGTATTGATTCTACGAGGTACAGCGTACACTGGATCGGCATAACTGCGCATAAATATTGTACGCAGTGGACACGTATTTTCTAAATATCATTGCGGTGACCTTATCAAACAAAAACATGAAAGGACCTCCTAGCCAGCTTTCAAAAACTGAGAAGGTACTCTTGCTTAAGGCAACTATCTCTCATAAAACAATTACTATAGCAATAAAAGCAGCGTAAAATAAAGCCAATCGATTAAAGATTAATGTACCACCACAGATATCCGAGCAGGTGGTATTGCATTCAATGTAATTACCCATTAAAGATAGCTCTCCAGTCTTTGAATACCTACCCTGTGGTCTTGCACCTGTATTCGTAAATGTTATTGGGCAGACGTCAGCTTTGATTTACTTTTTTTTTATTTCTGTCCTATGCTAATGACTCCCCCACCCCTACTACTTTTACCTATCTATCTATCTAATTATTATTATTATTATTATTATGAGCCTTCGATATCCCACTGCTGGGCAAAGGCCTAATACTATCATAAAACTGTAAAAAGCCAAAATCTAAAATAAAAGATATGGATGGATAAACTAAATATAAATATCTACTAAATAAACGATTCTGATTCCGAAAATCGAGTTTGTCTGTTTGTTATTGTTCGCGAATCACGCCTTATTTACTGGACCAATTTCAACGAAACTTATACCACTCGGAAGTCCTTTTTCCGGATTGAAACATGGGCTATATTTTATTGAAATCAAAGACGTGGATTCTTAGATACAGCTTGAACTCTCTAAACTAAATCAGCCATTTACTACGCGGTTCATCGTAAGCTGGTTGACAGATATTTTGGTGGAAAGCTTCGCAAGCGTACGTAGTTCCTGGTATCAGTCATGATTATGATTAATCTTACTTGATTTTAAGTGATGATGTCGTCGACGCTGTACCAGATTTGCCTACACTAAACTATTCCTTGAATCTAGCAGTTTACGAATACGGCTGCTAGAGCACCAATGGCTCGCTAATTTCCTATTCAGTAACAATGAAAGCAGGTATTCACAATTAACTAAGCCGACCTAACTCAAATGCAAATCGGCCATCACTGTTTATGGTAAAAAGATTACATTGTGCTGCTATTACGGATCTCGCCACAAACGCTATCGCACTCATGATGTTTCACTGCGCACACTGGTTCCTTTTTCAACACTCAATATAAAATCAGTATTGCAAAATTGACATCTTGCGTGATAGAACTAGAAGCGTAGTAGAAAATACTTTACCTACATAGCCCAAGTCAATATGGAGGGCTAAAGAAATAGGAAAAAAAAAAGAAATGAATTAGAATTTTGGTTTTTTTTTATTTTGTTCTGGCACTGGAGGCTTGTCCTTTTGCCAAGTCTTTTTTTAAGAAATTTGGATATTTTAAATACCTACCATGTCGCTGAGGCAAGATTGATTTCATTGATTCAAAAACTTAGTTATACTTAGTATTCTGTTTTTCCAAAAAATATAATAATATCTAAGTAGAACTTGTAGAAGTCTAATCAACCATGGGTTATAATAATAGTCACTTTAACATCTTACTATAGTAGCAACAGTATTTTTTACGCATAATTCAGCTTTCACATTTCAGTATAGAATTGACACAAACACACAACGTTTTTTGAGTTTTTAACAAACTTCAAAAAAGGAAGAGGTTCTCAACTCAATTGTATTTTTTATTAAAATTCAAACTGAAGTGACACAGGGGAGCGTATCTTTTAGTCTCAAATAGATTCACCATTTAATTTATAGCAATAAAGTAGATAAATGGAGGTTGTAGACGTTCCGCGTTCCTATAAATCGAGAGTTGAAAGCTCCTGTAGTATGATAAAATATCTAGGTACGTAATAGAAGTAATCCCTCTATAAAAAATCACTCGAACCGCCTCGGGACTCAATTTCAGAATTATAAAGCTGAATTCATAATTCCGTGTCATTTTATTGTTAAAAACGTAATCTTAAATAATTAAATGTGGGTCACTAAAATATATTTTAGGTAGCGCATCCCCTCAGAACCTAGAAAAAGATTTTTGGAAAGAGGAAGTGTTCTGTCAACGTTCCCTTATCAAAAATACAAAAAAAAAAATCTTGAAGCTTATTAGCCGCTGCTCCCCGCACTAGGCCAAACCTAGAGTTACCGAGGTTAAACTAAAAAAAAAAGGTTTACCGACAAAAAATAATGATATCAGCTTTCAGCTTCCAGTTTTTTCGGCTTTCAGTTTTAGATTAGATTATAAATTCTTTATTCCACCTTAAAAAAAAACGTACAGAGGCGAGTTTAATGCTATTTAGAATTAATTATCTATACCAACTAACCTGGGCTAGTTTTAATTATAAGGATAAGAATATAAAGAAATAAACTAAAAATCCAGCGATTCGCAAAAAAAAAACATATTTCAAGCCCTACAAATGTGTCCCTTGCTACAACCCTGTCTGAAAGTTTCAATAGTATGATAGAGCACTATATCGGGATTATCGAGAAGATCGGTATGCGCCGCTACTCTGCTTGCTTTAATTTATATGAAGTGTAGAAGCTATCTAGTGAAGCGGTAATGGACAGCAATACACGGAAAAAAAAGATGTCTTAGATCAAGACAATATCGACTTGGTCAAGACAAATGTAGACTCATATATGGGGAACACTATATATTCTTGAACAGAGCAAATTATTGTCTCAGTTTTATTGTCTTCGCATAAGACATTCGATTTTGAAACAAGAATTCTGAAATTTCGTTTGAAGAATGTACGCTATTTTAGTTAAAGAATTTTACTGTTTTAATATTTTTTTTGTTTTTTGCTGCAGAATTATTACCGTTTCGTACCGAGACAATATTATCTTAAGCAAAGCCTCTACTATTCTTAACTGAAGAGTTCTTTGTGTTGAGTCAAGAATTGTTTGTTTCCTACTAAACCTGTATAATCTTAGTTGAAACCTTTACTAGTCTTAACTGAAGAACTATTTGTATTGAATCAAGTATTGTTTGTTTTCTACGCAGACAATTTAATGTTAGGTAAAGCCTCTAATATTTTTAACTGAAGAGTTCTTTGTGTTGAGTCAAGTATCGTTTGTTTTCTACTAAAACAATATAATCTTAGGTGAAGCCTCTACTGTTTTTAACTGAAGAGCTATTTGTGTTGAGTCAAGTCTAGTTTTTTTCCTATTAAAACAATTAAATGTTAGGTGAAGCCTTTACTATTCTTAACTGAAGAGTTATTTGTGTTGGGACAAGTATCGTTTGTTTCCTACTAAAACCATATAATCTTAGATGAAGCCTTTACTGTTCTTAACTGAAGTGCTATTCATCTTGAGTCAAGTCTTATTTGTTTCCTACCTAAACAATATTATCTTAGGTGAAGCCTATACTATTCTTAACTGAAGAGATATTTGTGTTGATGCAAAACTCGTTTGTTTTCTATTAAAACAATATAATCTTAGGTGAAGCCTCTACTGTTTTTAACTGAAGAGCTATTTGTGTTGAGACAAGACTAGTTTGTTTCCTATTAAAACAATTAAATGTTAGGTGAAGCCTTTACTATTCTTAACTGAAGAGCTATTTGTGTTGGGACAAGTATCGTTTGTTTCCTACTAAAACCATTATAATCTTAGGTGAAGCCTTTACTGTTCTTAACTGAAGTGCTATTCGTCTTGAGTCAAGTCTTGTTTGTTTCCTACCAAAACAATATTATCTTAGGTGAAGCCTATAGTATTCTTAACTGAAGAGATATTTGTGTTGAAACAAAACTCGTTTGTTTTCTATTAAAACAATATATTCTTAGGTAAAGCCTCTACTATTCTTAGCTGAAGAGATATTTGTGTTGAGACAAGACTAGTTTGTATTCTATTAAAACAATGTAATCTTAGGTGAAGCCTCTCCTATTCTTAGCTAAAAGATATTCGATTGATTTTAAAAACCAATCCGCCTTCAGCTAAGAATAGGAGAGGTTTCCCGTAAAATTATATTATTTTACGGGAAACCGCTTCTATTCTTTAAAATAAATCGAATATCTTTTAGATGAGAATAGGAGAGGCTTCTCCACCTAAGATTAAATTGTTTTAATAGAAAACCAACTAGTCTTGTCTCAACACATATCTCTTCAGCTAAAAATAGTAGAGGCTTTACCTAAGAACATATTGTTTTAATATATTGTAAAATTATATTATTTTAATGTAAAACATACAAGTGTTGCCTCAAAACGTCTAAGGTTCTGGAAGCGTCACGTAAATTAAATACAATGATTTTTATGAAATACTTATATTTTTATTAATTAAATAATATAACAAAATGTCTGCAATGCACATCACATTATAAAAAAAATCTTCATACGAAATTAGAATGAATACCTAGGTAGCTACATACAAAGCAAAATTAACATAAAAATACTCTACTATTAGAAATTAGTATCAAATTAAAACTGAGAATGAAAACGTAGAGCTTACCATGTTATTATTAAGGATATTTATATAAATAAGATTTTTTTATAGTCTTATGATAAGAGAAAGGTTGAAAATGCTTGGTGGCATGTATTGCATCTAGTGAGGGCTGGAGTAGGGCGTGCATTTTTAGACTGAAAGATTTCTACTTATATAATAATACCTAATCTAATGTTCCTTTCTCTTATCATAAGACTATAAAAAAATCCTTAATAAAAACATGGTAAGCTCTATGTTTTTATTCTCAGTTTTTATTAGATATTAACTTCTGATAGTAGAGTATTTTTACCATCTTACTTTTGCTTTGAATGTAGCTACGTATGTATTCATTCTAATTTCATATAATGTAAAGATTTAAAAAAAAAAAGTAAAAACCAACCGTCGTCAACTAACTATTCCATTAATATAATGGACTAAGCCTGCCACCTCTTCATTTCCATGTGGTTTTTTTATGTCCTCAATATTTGCAATGAATTCCTTCCATAGTAGGTGAAATTTATTGGCTCGTCCAGGATGTAATGCGTCGAAGTCTCATTGAATCTAAAAATTAAAAAGTTTATTTTACATTACTTACCTATCCAGAAACAGTTGATAAATTTGACTTTACTCAATTATAATTAATTGATTCAGGCATGACTTTGCGAAATCCCATTATCAAATATAAATTAACTGAAATAAATATATACCTAGTACTAATCCGCTAATATATTACAACTTACAAACACATTCCTACATTCCATATATTTAGACTGCTAAACACATACCTAACCTTCTGTAGTCGGGTAAAAGAGAGTTGTTAACTTACCAACACATCGCTTCTGACATCATTTAATATGGGCCAATTTTCTATTAATGCTTCCACGGTTTCATATTGTAGCAGCTGGCGTAAGTTATATGTAGCCTTCCACTTGGTAATGACATCCTTCCATGGCTCAGAATTTATTTTGAGTCATACAACATCATCTTTGTGCAACTCTGAAATAAACAAACATTGAATGTTTAAAACATCCCTCTTCTCAGCTGGTCAGTTTTTTTACATAGCAAGAGGCAAATGAATAGAGTAGGTACTTACTGATTTACAACACGTGTAAAAGTACGCCTACAGATGACATCTGTGAGATTATTTCGATGTTTGGCTGTCAGCTGTTTATGCGTCTCATAATATTTGAGAATGTTATTCCCAGAAGGTGATGTTGAAAGTAGAGTTTTTAAATCAAACTCTGGAAATTGTGGTCGACATCCAATTATTTCCAGCAGTATGTTGTCTTCCAAATTCGATTCAATTTCGCTGATTTCAGTTTCTGTGTTTTGAGAGCAACCGGGCACAGAAGTGATGGTTGATGTTTTACTCTAAAAAGTAAAATAAATATTTTATTATAAATATTACTTGAAAGGATCCAACTACATCAATTTAAATATTTCATCTATAGTAATATTATAGAGGACTGATATTAAAATATAACCCTTTGTACATTTACTATTTGTAACCCAAAATGTTTAACAAATAAATGTACACCCGTGCGAAGCCAGGGCAGGCCACTAGTAGGTACTACATTATAAAATAATAAATGGCGGGAAATGTAATTGCTTTATAAAACTAACCACAAAATAATGGTGTATCATAAAAAAATATTATTATTAGGTGCCTTGCATGCAATGGCTGCTAGAACAGATGTTCAACTTGGTTTAGATTAGACAGACATACTAATATGTTATTATTTCCTAGTAGAAGTATATAGTAGGTAAATACAAACCTCTGCTGTTATGTATTCATGCGTGTAAATTTTTGGGCACAGCTCCTTTAGAAGATCATCCGTTAGGTCTTTAAAATGACTTCGAGTAATGCCATTTTCTGAAATTAATAGGTAGAATTTGAAACTCATCAGGTATAATTATGTAGCTAGGATTAACCATTAACCCCATAGAAGACTTTTTAAAGTGTCTAATGGGTACATTCATGAATTCTTGTTTCCAAACTAAGTACTTACACTGCCTACTTAAAATGAAATGATTTGAACCAATTGACTAGCTAGAATAGGAAGGTACAAGTTTAGGTACAAACAAACCTGGTAGGAGGTAGGTATCTACCTACCTAGGTAGTAGGTACTCAATCACGCGTTTATCTACGTGTAGGTTAAGTTAACCTTACCTACATGTCATCATCCTGGTAAACGAACAGCTCCCTCGGGATTAGATATTGCTTACAACCACTTACAACGTAGATACCTACTTCCGAGCAGACGATGCATTTGAGAATATGTTTCTTGAAATAAGACTTTATATGTGTTGAACGAAGAATACAATTCTTGGGAGATTAGTAGATACGTACCTACCTAGTAGGCCTAGGACGGTACTTATGTTGTTGAATCACTATGTATCTTCTACAAAATATGAAATAACTAACACCCAATTGACTAGCTAGAATAGGAAGGTACAAGTTTAGGTACAAACAAACCTGGTAGTAGGTACTCAATCACGCGTTTATCTACGTGTAGGTTAAGTTAACCTTACCTACATGTCATCATCCTGGTAAACGAACAGCTCCCTCGGGATTAGATATTGCTTACAACCACTTACAACGTAGATACCTACTTCCGAGCAGACGATGCATTTGAGAATATGTTTCTTGAAATAAGACTTTATATGTGTTGAACGAAGAATACAATTCTTGGGAGATTAGTAGGTACGTACCTACCTAGTAGGCCTAGGACGGTACTTATGTTGTTGAATCACTATGTACCTTCTACAAAATATGAAATAACTAACACTAGTACTAGTTACTTCTATAGAACTGTAGATGTACCTACTATGAGAAAAGACAAAAGACTTACACGTAGGTAGGTAGGTGCTTAGTGAAAATGTATTATGAGACTTACTTGCAAAATTGTCAAATTATGGCTCCCTCGATGTCCCAGCTTTTCAAAAGCTCACGCACTAGGTTTATTTCTAACATTATAACCACAACACACTCCTCAGAATTATTAAATCAAAGACACCAACCAACGCACGCAACGGCAACGGTCAGAAAAGAAAGAATGGAGTGAAATGAACAGTGTTGCCAACTGTCATGGCAAAATTATAGCTAGTTTTTTTCAAAAAATTCCAAAAATATGCTGAAAAAATCAGATAGGTACTTCTGAAAAATGCTAAAATAAAATGCCAAACCAATATTCTTTATTACTTAGTTCTGATAAATGGTCTATTGCCATTATAGGAGCATTTATGTTCACAAATAAACAGAGCTAAAAATGATCCTTCTGCTTTTGCAACATCATGGTTTCTTGCAACTGAAGGTCAATCCTTCTTTGACTTCTCAATGGTTCAACAGTTTTAGAGTGTTTTGCTGAAAAAAGATGCTGTTTTAAACAATACATTTTAGCAATTATATTGCACTGACAATATTTACAGTAAGCTTTAGCTGAATCGTCTGAGCATGTTATACTATGTACCTACACAAAATAAAATTTCTTATTTAGTCGCTGCACTGCCTACTCGTAAGCTAGGTTTGGTTGGATTGGTTCGAGACAAACGGCCGTTTTCATCAAAAAAGAAAAACTAAAGACAACGTTCGTTCATTCATTTCATTGTTCGTTGAAATTTGTGTTCCTAGCAAGGACAAAAGTATGTACCAATTTTTTTAATGCTAAAAAACATGTTAGCAAATGGTAAAATAAAATGCTAGGCAGCGTAGAAATATGCCAGGTTTAGCCATAAAAATGCCAAATTGGCAACACTGGAAATGAAGGAAGACTGGGATGGAAGAGTGATTGGGTGGACTGGGGTCCGTCAAGACTTGTATTCTTGAGCCAAGAATACAAGTCTTGTTTTTACCCGACTGCAGGAGGCGGCAGGAGAGTAATATTTTTTCGTTTGATTTACAACTGAATTGTAGGCTTGTAGTTATTTAGGAAGTCGTACGGACATTCCTGTTCGTATTGCCCATAAATGTATACCTACCTACCTAAATAATTTTAATTTTCAAATGAAACTGAAGCGTGGACCTACTATACATATAAAAGGTATTTAGGTATCGCTCGCCATACAATCACTATAACTACCTAGGCCAGTAATATTAAAATAGGTAGGTAGGTAGGTAGGTATTATCTTAACCGTTTGTGGTGGCTCATAGTGATTGTATGGCAAGCAGCGATATTGTAGTCTGTGATACGCTTATGTAGGTACCTACCTAAGTACCTATGAGTTTTGCCGCTTGCATTATCAAACTTAAACAGTAAAAACTACTGTATGTGAACACTCACGAACGATATCGAACCCTATCTATTAGAGAATTATAGTAGGTACCTATACCACCATTAACTCTACCGATGGTTGATCCGCACACAACCCGGGGTGACATTGCGCGGCAGCGCGCACCATACATAAATAAAAAATAATAAACATCGGTGGAAATTCCACACAGCACTATCTAGCCCCAAACTAAGCCAAAACTTGTGGATATGGGAACGAGATAGCTGATATAATACTTGTAATACTTTTTTTTGTACCTAAATACTCTATTTTTGTACATGTATAAACACAGAACAAATATTTATGTATGTTCATCACACAAATGTTTGTTCACGGTGAGAATCGAACGGGCAACGGCGCAGAAGGCAGAGTTACTGTATAACACAATGGATTTACCTATATACCTACCTAGTTCGTAAGTTTGTATCAAATACCCTTGTCGCTAAGTACCTATCAAATGATATAAAACTATAAGAATATAATAAAAGCTTAATTTAATTGAGGTAAAGCCACTTCTTCGATTAGTCTTGTGTTGAAGTATTTCTATAATCTATACCTACATTACCTACCTACCAAATAGAAGAATCTTTGTCATGACTGACAGCAACACATGAAAAAATGTGTATCTACCTAAGGACATATTATTATCTACCTATATCTTGATATGAAATAAATAAAATTAAAAAAAGGTATAAACAAACATTCTTGAACGAAAAATGTTGTGAGTTTTGTTTCAAAAAAGAGCAAAATGATTTAAATATAAGAAAGTGACTTCTTGAAAGAAGAAAAAAAGTCTTGATTTGAAGTATCTCTATGACGTTCAGATAAACCAAACGCTGTCTTCAAATGAGATTCAGAAATTCTTCAACTAACCATAGTATATTCTTAAGTCAAGCAAATAAAATTACATTATTTTAATCGCAATTAAAGGAATCCGAAGTTCTTGAAGCAAAATTACACGTTCTTGGTATGAGAAACAAAATCGTTTTGAATTGAAAAAATGTGTAATCTTGATACGAAATAAATACAATTTTAGAAGAAGAGGTAAACATTCTTGAACGAAGAATGTAGTGAGTCTTGTTTCAAAGATGAGCAAAAAGATTTAAATATAAGAAAGTGACTTCTTGAAAGAAGAAAAAAAGTCTTAATATGAAGTATCTCTATAATGTTCAGATAAACCAAACGCTGTCTTCAAATGAGATTCAGAAATTCTTTAACTAACCATAGTATATTCTTAAGTCAAGCAAATAAAATTACATTATTTTAATCGCAATTAAAGGAATCCGAAGTTCTTGAAGCAAAATTACACGTTCTTGGTATGAGAAAAAAATCGTTTTGAATTGAAAAAATGTGTAATCTTGATACGAAATAAATACAATTTTAGAAGAAGAGGTAAACATTCTTGAACGAAGAATGTAGTGAGTCTTGTTTCAAAGATGAGCAAAAAGATTTAAATATAAGAAAGTGACTTCTTGAAAGAAGAAAAAAAGTCTTAATATGAAGTATCTCTATAATGTTCAGATAAACCAAACGCTGTCTTCAAATGAGATTCAGAAATTCTTCAACTAACCATAGTATATTCTTAAGTCAAGCAAACAAAATTAGATTATTTTAATCGAAATTAAAGGAATCCGAAGTTCTTGAAGCAAAATTACACGTTCTTGGTATGAGAAACCAAATCGTTTTGAATTGAAAAAAAATTTTAATCTTGATACGAAATAAATACAATTTTAGAAGAAGATGTAAACATTCTTGAACGAAGAATGTAGTGAGTCTTGTTTCAAAGATCAGCGGAATGAATGAAGGATAAGAAAGTGACTTCTTGATATTAGAAAAAAGTCCTGATTTAAAATTCTTGAGGTAAAAAAGATTTAAAAAAATGAAACAAGAATGACATGTTCTTATTGGAAGCAAACGTTTCTTAGATTAAGAAATTATTTATCTTAAACCAACTTTTTTTTAATAATCTTAAACGAAGTCATTTATCATCTTGAAAGAAGACAAGATTATCTTGATGTGAAAAGTTTTCAAAGTATTCCGTCAAAATCAGATGTCTTCTTCAATTGAGATTGCAATATTCTTGACTCAAAAATATTTACTTAAATCAAGAATTAAAAAGAAGAAAATATTATTTTATATTTAAGTAAACACGTTTTCTTGGATGAAGAACATTTGCTTTAGTTAATAAAATATTTACTTGGATTGAAACAATTTTTATGAGAATATTGGTATTCTTGGATTAAGATATCCTTTTTTTCCGTGTATGAACGGTAATTGCGATGAGATTGTTATTGTTAGAGAATTAAACACCTGGTTTTCGGGGGATTATTATTAAGTTATTAATTTTATTTTTTATTAGGATTCTACTTTATTTTTTTTTACTAGCCAAGGACCTGCAGCAGAGATTTTACTATAGCAGTAAGTTTTTTTAATTAAACTAAGACTTCGACAGAACTTCGACAAGGTAGAAAAAAAGTAAGGCAAGCGATCTGCTACGGAATGTAGGTACGTACTAAGTAACCGAGCCAGTAGACCCCACACCGAATATGGGATATAAAGAGTCAGATGGAAACCACGAACATAGATTTATCCAACTGGAAGAGCACAAAGAGATCTACATAAAATTGTAGGTACATAAAAACTCATATGACTCCATTCTGAGTATTTTGAGCGTTTTACATTTGGATGATAACTGATGTTCTAGTCTACATTAAATAACATCAGAACCGCCTAGAAGTATTTTTGAAATTCTTGTATCTATAAAAAAAAACCTGATAAAGATAAAAAAGCGACAAGCTGTCAAAATAGTTAAGTTATTGTTTTCAACGGTTTTAATAATACAGGGTGTTACCAGACCACTTCCGAAAACGAAAGGGGGAGCTACAGCACACCAAAACCCAACCAAAAAAAAATCTGTTATCCTGAAAAATAATTATAGCCGGAGAAAACAATGTTTAAAGTAAGTGCCTACTAACGTAGGTAGGTACTAACGTAGGTCGCTCGCACGTCGCGTACTTGAATGACCCGCGATGAACTCTCAGCTGTTCATGCTGTAGTAGACGTAATCTGCGTGCTGCGTGTACATTGCTGCTTTATTTAATTTATTTGTTTTTTTGCTTTTTTAAATGAGATAATTAGGTAGATATGTCTTATTATGTTGTACTGTGTGTATGTAACTAGAAAAAAAATTAAAAAGAGATAGTCAAGTCAATTTTTTTTTTCGCGATTTTTTTCGCTTAATGTTTTCAGTATCATGGTCTGATTGGAACCTCCAAGTTTTCGGAAGTGGTCTGGTAACACCCTGTATAATACAAAGCAAAGCAAGGGGGGAAAAAAGTAAAGTTTTAATAGAAAGGTCCCCGATTTATCCTTCAAAAAACCATGCTGTCTCTTCCAGTCGCGAATAAAATTTAAATCCATGACAATGTTCCAATACTCAGGTCTATCGGACCGTCGAACGATTTTGATGCGAATGCAAGCTATATAGGTCTCTTTAATATTTAAATACGTTATTTATTTAGTTGTCTGGCAGGCTACAAGCAATATCTTCTGTTTGCTGAATAAACATGAAGCTAAATGCATAAATATCAAGGCAATTAATGCTCGTCTGAATGATTCAGATTATAGAACAAACTAACTGCTGAAAATTATACTGGGCTTTGAGGCTGCGAAAACGATTACGAATGACAAAAAAATATGAATAATTTGGTTATATTGAAAAATATGTCAAATTTTTCATCAATAAAATTATATTTGAAGTTATATTTTATTTTGTAAATATTTACTAAATTACTTAGTTGAGTGCTTACCTCTTCATTTTTTATGCCAAGCTTTCTAAGTCCCCTCAAAAAAAAAGAAGTACAGCCGGACGAAGTCGTCCTTAAAACTACAGTTGATTTATTTATTTATTTATTTATTACACAGCTGCTTAGATAAAACTTACAGTCTAAGACCAAAACGTTTTATGAGCCATAATAGGAGTATTTAGATGCTTAAAAAACATATACAAAACCTAATAAATTCTAACCTAATTAATTTTGCAATTCCAAATACTTCACGAACGAAGACACGTGCTATCGCTAGTAAACTTCGATTTGCTTAATATAAGAGTTATCTACGGTACGTTTGCGTGTGGTCTTGTGAATATAACTAGATCAGAATTAAATCGAGATATTCAATAGACTACTGTTATTTAGATGATAAGATTTCAACAGTATTTTGTAGGGATAATATTGCTTCTATTTATAAACTAATTTATGTAAAACTATATTGACAGAACCAGTGGAGCTGTGGTTTTGATAAAATTGATATATTTTAAATATTTTGTGAGGGTATATCAAAAAGTAGCCGGTAGAAGTTGGACTCAATAAAACTTTAGTACCTACCTATAAGTAGTATTTAGAAGGAGGCTTATGCCCAGCAGTGGGTTACTACAATACAAGCCACCTATGATGAACCTTTACATACATATTATTTCACACAATTTAACATACTTCTACTATCTTCTATCAGGATTCCGCGAGTCATCATTCCTCTATGCGCTCACAGCGGCTGGAGTAGCCCACGCAATCGCCCGCGCATGCGCACAAGGCCGCTTACTCTCGTGCGGCTGTGACCCCCTCGGGTACAAAACATCCCATGACCCACGAGGCCGGGCGCGCCCTAACAAATGGGAATGGAGCGGGTGCTCCCACAACCTGGCGTATGGGGTCGAGTACAGCAAGAAGTTTCTGGACGTCAGGGAGAAGGATGACGATCTGCAGTCGAAAATCAACGTGCATAACAATAATGCTGGGAGATCGGTGAGTATTGAAATAGGGATTTTGTTGGTGCTGGCTGAGAGATGAATTTTGCATGGAGTGTGGGTCACATTTCGGCGATATGCAGGGGGCATTCTATACTTAGGTACTTTCTTAGCTCAAACAGCTTTATTACGGCTTGGATGTCCAGAGTACTCCAGAGCATAGATTTCTCTCAAAATAAATAATCTACCTATGGTAATTCATTAATTAAATTTTTCTCAAAATAATCTTAACGTTTAAGTTTAGTTTTTAACATCTAATATCTAACCTACAAACTGGGGAACGAGCTGCCTCCCGATGTTTTCCTGCCTACATATAGCATGAATCGTTAAAAATACCCTTAGAGTCCTTCAGGGTAAGCAACGCACCAACAGTGCTCCTAGTACTGTCGGTGATCCAAGGCAACGGCCATCAGGTGGACCGTATGCCTGTTTGTCTACTACCAACAAAAAAAAATTGAAAATTGTTTTTATAGTTAAAAACTAAATTAAATAAAATACATAAACCGATCTAAAACTATTTTGGTTTTGAAGAAAGAGCAACCTCGAAGTGGAAACCAGTAAATTTCACTTCGTAAATTAAAACCGATTGAGGAATGACTTTCATTGGTAATGTGTTTAATGTCACGACTAAACTAATTTGTTACTTTCGAATGAGGAGAAACAGAAATGGGGACTAATTGTAAAATACTGCTCATTAATACAGTCTGCTCTAGAAAAAGCTATTTATATATTTTAGTTTAAACTGATAACAGTTTTAGTAGACACCCTATAGTGACTATTTGATTGCGAGAAGAACAGGTTAGGTCAAACGCAGCCAGGCAAAAAATTTCGGATAAAAAAAATACGAATTTGTAGTCATAAAATCGGGCCAACGAAGATGCGTTGATTGCCACTAGCGGTCGAATTTTTTAATACTCATTTTAGATCTTTTGTTTGTTTATATATCTCGCATACACCTTAAGATCTTTCTATTCATATCACACTTCGCAATAAAACGTCTACACTCCTCAATAAATCAAAGAGCTCGCAGTCAAAAGCGTACTTCATCAATCGCAAAACAAATCAAACCTTTGATAATAATTCAAGGGGCGACAGGTTGAAAAGACCGCCTGCTTGATGACACTTCAATTTACCTAGTTAGACGCTTGCATACTGTGGGTTTGATCATGCGGATTGAATTTCAAATTGAGCTTGAAGGAGCTTGAGCGAGTGAACGAAATGGAAGGGAGACAATGATGTGGAATTAGGTCTACGCATGGTGTACGTCTACGCGATGCATGTGTAAACGGAAACTGTAATGTTTGAGTGGAGATGAAGTGTGGAACGGCCTTAAGTTCCTTCTACTAAACCTATCATCATCATCAATCATCAATCAATATATATAAAACTCTTTTGAAGCTGACAGAGAATCAACGCACAGCCTAAACTATAAGTCCTAGAGGTATGAAATTTGGAAGGTAGGTTCCTTATATAGTGTAGGGGCGCACTAAGAAAGGAATTTTGAAAAGTCACACTCTAACGCGAGCACCGCCGCGGGAGACGGCTAGTACTATTATAAATGTGAAAGTTTAGATGTTTGGATGTTTGTGCTTCCACCACGCTGTAATTATTGGTCCTAATTGGATGAAACTTAGAATATAAATAGTCCGTATATTATAGCCTGAATTAACACATAGGGTACATAGGTAACACACAGGCGTAAGCTAGTATTTTATAATTATACAAATTTTTTACATAAACTGATTCATTTTGCACCACACCGGGGCCGTGTCGTGCTCAAATCGATCGGTGGTTTTAACTTTATTTGTAAGATCATATAGCTGAAATTCCTCTGGGGTATTTTGAACACTCCCAAAGAATTCTTCAAGGCAAATATCTGAGTCTACTGCCGGAGTTTAAAGTAGACCCACTTATTAAATATTTTTTTTAACCTTTCTTATTCAGAAAACGCCATCAAATTACCGACCTGCAACATTTTAACGCGACAGATAATTTACGTTTATTTTGACATGACATAAAAACTACCAAATTTAATGTCCAATTTGGGTTCGTAATAAAATAGTCCACGACATTGTGGTCTACAGGATAGGTGTCTAAATTACACCGGTGAGGCGTGAGGACTTCAAATTGGATAGTGGGGGGCGTGGCAACACCAACCAGCATGGGTGGTCTGTTATAGCGCACATGGCCATAAAATATGTTATTATATGGCACGCCGTGATCACACCCCACTTTATGTGCTATAAACTGTATCTGCGGTAATTTCTGCGCAAACGGTTATTGGTACGCGAAAACGATTGCTGAATTTGCTTTAATTAATATCATTTGCATATTCTTGATGGTGATTTTGGATGAAATAGCCCGTCTGATTGCGAAAACAGCTCATGTTGCAAAGTATTCATTTTAAAGAATCTTTATATTTTTTGGGGTGATAATATTTTCTAAATTAATCTTCACCCTCAATACTTTAAAATACGAAACCAGTATGACGTCTCGTCGTGAGAATATTTTATCTTTGAACTATCGTATTCGGACAAGATAGTTCAGCACAACTAAAACACATTATAATCTCACTTAAATCTATACTTTACCATAAACTCACTAAAGCTTGACCATCTAAGCCCGCTAGAGGTACATTTCATTGGTTTGTTCTCATTCGTTCTAAGGAATATACCGTCACTGTGCAAAAGACGAAATAACTATGTACTTTACTACTTTTTCATAGAACAAAAAATTTTGTAAATATCAATCCATCTATAGTCCTATTTTTAATTCTTATATTTTGTAAGGACTTTGAGTCGCTTAGCGACTATGTCAGCCCTGTTATAGCTTACAATATAATTACTATGTACTACTATCGAAATAAGCGCACTAAAATAAATGTATAACAATTTATTAAATAAAACCTCAGTTATAATATGACGTCATCAAGGATAAACGAAGCTACAACAGAAAAGTAACACTACCTTATTTTACTTGACGTTTTCCTATGACGTCATGCTCCATGCTTCATAGAGTAGGTACGAATAGGAACCAACCACATTTTTCCCAACTTGAAAGGCATACCACAGCTGTGCTTCCAATGAAATCGTTATAACTTGCCTACTGACACCTAAAAACGTCCAAAGCGGTTATTAGTTACCGTCCACTAACTGATCTAAGCCACTGATATTGTAGCTAAGAACCGATAAAGCTAGTTCACTTTATAAAGACGAGGATAATTAAACTGTCATAAATAATTAGCAATGAGGGAAAATAATAAAAAATGAATACTGTTGTGTTTTCTTACCTTTTGTTTTTGATCTGGAATATATCTTGCATTGCTGAATCAACGAAATAACACACATTAATTTTTTATCGTTTTGAAAAACACGTAGGTAACTTTCAAGTGTATTTTGTTTCTTACGGATTGCACTGAGATACTGTTGCTTAGATTCGCCTAGATATGAAAAAGTTTCCTTGTGATGTTATATTTCTTTTAACCTGTTTCGTCCC
This sequence comes from Eulithis prunata, assembly GCA_918843925.1. NCBI lineage: Eukaryota > Metazoa > Arthropoda > Insecta > Lepidoptera > Geometridae > Eulithis > Eulithis prunata. Next base: position 2,754,774 of record OU974007.1, read on the forward strand.
ACTACTGGACAAAGGTTTGCCCAAAATCTTCCACTTTTCCCTCTCCCGGGCCTCGTCCCTCCAACTCCTGTCAAAGGCGTCGAGGTTTTCCAGCCAACGAGCGGCGTTTGCGATTGAATTGAACTTTTTTATTTATGTCACGTTTGATCTAGCTATCTTATATTAGCTGTGTCACTACCGAGTAACCGACAGCAAAGCCAAAATACCAGACACAGACAAGGATTACTCCTAATAATTTAATAGGCCTCTTCGTCTAATAATAAACATGTCAAAGTGATGTTAAATACAACTTGGCCATCTTATATCTAACAGTCCAATTAATACCCCACAATCGAAAATGGGCTTTATTTCAACGCCTAATTAGGCATATGTTATATTAAATTTGAGTAATATAACTTTTGTGAATTATATTATATTAACGAAATCTGACATTAAAGCGGCATGCCACGTCTCTCGGTTACTTATTAAAGGGATTTACGATTGATACAATTTACGTCCACACAAGGTTTTTTATAATACAAACACGACGTTGTACAAGTTATTTAATTTGTTATTCGTTTATAGTTCTTAATTATGTGGGGCGTTTAATTTATATTGGACCCACGGGCCGCGTCAATGACATTTACAGCAGTATAATAAGGTCATCGAAATGTTATTTAAATTATTACAATTTAGGCCATTAAGCGAGTTTATATTTATCTTTTAATATTATATAATGTTCGTTTTTAATATAAATCATATGTGAGAGAGTTATAGAAAAAGTTTACAGCTATGGATTTATGTTATCAAAACGAGATATTAAATAATTTCGTTGAAGACTGACTCAGTGAATTATTATTAATTTATGTACTTACTTCTAATAGCTGTACTTTTAAAGGCACGCAAGTTGAATTTTAACTTCGTATATAGGTACCTCTACTCCTTTTTAAAAATTAATTAACACGGGCTTCAATCAAATATTATCTCTAACTCTGTATTTTCTGGAAAAAAAACATTGCGTAAAACTCAGTGACATTCTTTATTATAGTTTGGAAATACATACCTAGTTATAATTACCTATATTCAGTGTATATTACATACGTAATTAAACTAGGTAAGTATACGTTGCTAATTTAAATATTAAAAACAATAATAAAATTATCATTAAGTTAAGATATAAAATGGTATTTTAATCGTTCTTTAATTGTCACAAAAACTACACGACTCTTATACGACCCATAAACAGAACTTTATAATTATCTAATTATTAGCCAAGTTTATTTCCAGTAGCAAATTGCAAAATAACGATTTGACATAATTTAAAATAATTTTATTAGACGTTTTAACGACTCTCTCTATGTGGTCGAGCATTTTTAGTCTGTTTATTGAAGCTTACCATGTTGTATTTTAATACATAATTATAAATAGATAAGATTGGCCTCTTTACAGCCGCTACTCAATTACAATAATATTATGACAAGGCCCATGTACAGCCGCTAAAGTACAATGTTATAAACAAAGCCAAGTGTCCCATATTGTGTTCCAAATGGTGAATAAATATCTATGACTATGACTATTGCGTTTATTCATCTGCGAAAACTATGTAAATCAAATTAAATGTTAAAATTATAAATCAAGAGTTAAAACCTTTCGAATAAGTCAAGTTAAGTATAACAGCTAAAAATGTTGTTACACCAAACCCAATTGAAATTTTAATCTATAACCCATCAAGTCTTGAACTTCAAGCCCGGTGGTCCAACCATTGTTCCTCTCCTTGGTCCATCTTGAGGTCCATAATTAACAGCCTCCCAGTGAGATCTCTGTTAGACACGCTCTGTAATAACCCCCGCGATGATATTTTTATTAATGTCAAAATAAAAGCCACTGCGGTCACACTGTGCAGAATACACCCCCTGTTATATCACATTATAGAGACCAACCCTTAAAATCAGTTCGGCATCTTTTGGGTAAAAAAAAATATTCGGAATAATTACCTTATCATGCAGTCAAAGTAACTTAAAACATCCCTTTACAAAATAAACCATATTAAAAAATAAAACATAACATTTTGACAAATGCCTGTAAAAGTAACTAGTCCGCTATTCTTAAGTTGAAACATCTCATCTTTAAGAAGATATTGCAACTGTATAACTTACTTGTGCATTTATAAATGCAATCAAATCTAACAATATTTTTTACTAGACTTGTAGATAGCTCAACTGTTTCATTTGTATTTTGTTAATATTGTAAATACTGTATTAGTTGTAATTTTCTTTGTGAATAAAGATTTATTAGTTTTTACAACGACGAATCGATATTGAATAAATAATGTTCGCATTACACTATGGTGTGAGAGCATACCATACCAGCGGGGCCCATAAAAGACCATCCGACCCACACAAGAAATTAGGTACCACATAAGAGTGGCGAGGTGATAATTATGTTACAAAAAATCTATTCGAAGAGTTAATATTTTGTCTCGATGACTGTCCGATATCGATTTAAATATTATAGTTTTGTTGGTATCATTCCTTTCCTTTTGTGTTCAGATAATCGATCGACTAGCGACTTCGGCCAAATCTATCAAGATTTCATAATCGACAAAGTCTCACCATGTAAGATGCATTTTTGACACAAAACAAACATATTTACCTATATTATCATCTATTATACAATTTTTGTTTTCGGTGAAGATCGAGCCCGCAACGAGCGCAAAGTAGAGCTATTTCAACGAACAAAACTGACAGTCGCCGCGCTAGCGTATTTGAGTTATATTGGGTGTTAAAACCAGCTCGACTGACAACCGTTGTACTGTCACCGCGCAGTGTATCTCGGATACGCTAGAGTTACGATACATTTGCGATTGTCACATTTTATTCGTGACTAGCTGGCGCCCGCGGCTTTGCTCGCGTGGTAGCAGCATACGAATTATTTGGCCCTAATTTTGAACCCTTTAGGATGCGACTTTTCAAAATTCCTTTCTTAGTGCACCGCTATACTATATAAGGATACTACCCTTCAAATTTCATACCTCTAGGACTTATAGTTTAGACATCGTTCCTAAGGATGTGTTTGTTCCACCAATAGGAACCGTTTAATATGAAAACAAACAATCTCTATTGGTGGATTTCAAACACATCCTTAGCAACGTAGCTTAGTTTAGCTCTGGTGAAAAAGTACCCTAAGACCATTCAACATTATACTAATCCCAAGTTTAAATAATATAAACATACAACAATGTTACTGTCTCTAACGTGGTCATGGATTAAAAAGTTATAGTTAAACTGACACACTCCAATTTATTTACATGTAAAGATTGCGTCAGACGAAACCGCCATTTTGTGTTTTATGGATGCGAATGAACTGTCTATTGTAGTTTTATTGATTTGTAAGATAACCGTGAGAATGTACGATAATACTGCTATATATTTAGTTAGTTTTAAGATGCATCAAATTATAATTTGAATTTCGAACAGAGCTGCTATTTCTTGATGAACGTAACTACTGCTACGTAAAACATCGTATGTATTTAGAAAAATTTGGAACTATATTAAAAAAAAAACGTATTTGAAAGCTATATAGGTAATATCTTTCAAAGAAGAAATCCTATCTGTCCAATATTAAATTAATGTAAGCTCCAATAATCATTCATCAGGCACATCTGCGCACTCCATTTTCTTTGACCTCATTCTATATAGCTAATCGCCCACTAGTAGGTTCCACAAGGCCTCCACTTCAGCACGTTATTCTTTACGTTCCTTTCCCAATTGAAACCTAGGAAACCTAGTAATAAAAATCATTCACTAAAAACCAACTATTTCTTCAGACTCCTCTCCTTATTTTGCTGGATTCTGATTACTTTATGAATACGCAGGTTACTACTTAGTTGCAATACAATCGTATGACTTGAGGGCATAATTATGTTTTCCCAGACCCTAATGACATCATGTTTAGTCTAAAGGCGATGGTTATTAACACGTTCGCCAATATAAGGCTTCGACGCTTCAATGATAATGTAGATTGATGACACTGTTTATATCGCGATGATTGCAATTCATTACGAAGGCAATTTATTATTGAATGCAATGTTTCATTGCTGTCAAGCAGCTGCTTAGAATTCAATCGGAAAATGAGATATTATTTAGTTTAAAAAATCATAGTAACTAATGTTTTAAACTAAAGTTTACAATGATCTTTGTTTCCCAAAAGCCGTCAAGAAATGAACAGTTCCTTTGTAACAAAACGAAAAGGTAGTAAATTGCTCAATTAAAAGAAATAGGTCCAGCTGGTACTAAAGATGAGCAGTAGCCTCGTGGCTCTATCGACTCTTCCACGACGCAATTATGAAATACTTCGACAAGATCACGATTACGTTGTTGATTGTTTTCATGGGTGGTATGGGTATGTAATAGCTATAAAGGAATTGAAGGCTTGGCGTTACTAGCGCCACCATTAAGGGCTATTCAAGCCGCGGTGCCGCCGTGGCCGGTCCGCTTCGGGGCCCGTATTAGCCGGCCGTATTTCACGAACCGACCGTCGAGGTGAGAACATAATAAGCGGTTCGAAACCATTTTTAATATTCCGGCTTCATTACGGCGTATTACAAACGTCTTGGGTGGCGAATTCTATCGCGAACGCTCTTAATACCACGTTATTAAGGCCCGTCCGACACTGGGGGCGGGCCGAAACACCGATTTATTTGAATTTTTGCCCCGACTCAATTTGGGAAATTGTTCAGCCGGCGGCGTTGGCGAAATTAAGACGTCAACGTGATTGCGCCCGCGCAGGGCGTTTAATTATGTAAATGTTATGAGCTAGCTGGTGGGTGGCGTAATGGAGTAATTGCGAAGATGTGGTCACGTAAAGGGACAATTGGATTTATGCTTTTGTAAGGGATCGAGACATGCCTCGTCTGCTCTCTCGGCTTGGGATAATGATAAGTGTCGGCCATTCGAGACTTGTAATACTTTGTATTGAACAGGTGATCAGTTTGTATAATTTATGCTGAGTATAATAAACAAAAACAAAAAGACAAAAATTTCATGCCATTAAATTTTAAAAAATGTTTCCCAGATTCTATCATCGCACATGGAGGTGCGCTGCAAGTGCCATGGCATGTCCGGCAGCTGTCAGCTCAGGACTTGCTGGAGAGCAACCCCAGACTTCAGGGTCGTAGCTTCCACCATCAAGAGACAGTACAGAAAGGTGAGTAGAGTTTTGCACTTTCGCGTACCTATACAATAATTTCCATATGGTTACCGTGATTTTGGGCGATAAAGAGCCACGAAGTTTATAGACATACGACATACATAAGGACTCGTATTTACGCATTACAGTAGTTTCTGATGGGTAATGACTGATTTGAGATGGAGTTCCCTGTCATCACTGTCTAGTAACCAGACTAGACTCTTGTTAGTCTTAGCCAGCATTGAAAGACAGAGCAAAAAGTTGTATAATGTCTCACTAACTCCCATTCCCGTCTTCTAATTTTGATTTATTGGTTCCAGTTTTCCGTTCACGCTCTAATTTCAATTTCTGACTTCTCAGGCTCTGATGGTGGCACAAGAGGAGATGAACAGCGGAGTCAACGTCCTACGAGGACGGCCTCGAGGCAGGAGGCGGAGCAAGGCGAAACCAGCTCCCAAATCCAGTCTGCTGTTCTTTGAAAAGTGAGGTTCATTTGAAAAAGCACGTAATTACAATCGACTCACGACTGTAGTTCCAAAGAGCATAGATCGAGTGCTAAGAAATCTGAGAGGATTTCCAAAATACATTAAAAAATGGTCCTTTAAAATAAGTCGATCTATCTATAAGGAGATATGTGTGTGCAAAAGATTAGTAGATTACCTGGCATCTGACATGCCTTTCTCATTAGTAACATTTCGAACACGTCCATGCTTGATACTTAGGTATACCTAGTCACAAAGAACACACTATTAGCACAGAAGCTAACTAAACCTTACCTTCACCAGATCTCCAAGTTTCTGCGAGGTCGACAACCGCATGGATTCCGCCGGTACCTCAGGCAGGGTCTGCCGGATCGGACGGACCTCCAGAACCGGATCCTGTGATCTGCTCTGCTGCGGGCGTGGACACGCGCTGATCAGGAGATCTAGTTTAAAACCCTGCAACTGCACGTTTCATTGGTGCTGCCGTGTGGACTGCCAGAGGTGTCGCGATGACAAATGGGTGGCTATTTGTAAGTAGGAGACGATAGTACTGCTATCTTTACATCTCTTTTGTGTCAGTATTGCAATATGCTGATCTGATGAAGCTATAAGATGACATTGATGAAGATGGATTGACACAGCTGGTAACGAATCAATCCAATCGCACCTCCGACTGAGTTCTACACGAGCACCTGCATTATGGACTTGGATCACAGATTCTTTTTGAAACCGACTGCTCTGATAAAACCAAAGCGCACTGGTATGAGCTACTGGTAGAGACTAAAATATTGAGATAATTAGCAGAATTGCTTTGTACGTACAGAAAAGACGGATTTCATCAAAGCACAAGAAGCAACGTGAGAACGCACAAAAAATTGCATTTTTACAGCCATTTATTCAGTATTGTAGTTTAATTCTTTAAAATTATAATTATATTGAAAAGACAAGTATTCACTGACTATGGATAATTAAGTTCGGCTCATCCTCAAAAGCATTGATTATTATTGGAGATTTTTAATCAATTGGCATGTGTATATTTTCATAAATATAATACAATGAATTAAACTTTTCTTAGCTTAATATCTAATATTTTAATGAAGTTTATAATACGTGTAGAAACATTCCCAATGAAGTGATAATTTTAAGTAATTAGGTATTTATTGTTTTTTATATTTATTGTAATAGTTTTAAGATTGTGTACCGATGTAGTTATTCCAAAAACGTAAATGAAACTTTATTTAGCCAATTTTATTTTTCATTTAAAACTAGCCCGTTTTCCACATGTTCAAGCCAAGAAATGTATTAACAAACATTAGTATTTTTAAATCTTGCTATTACTAGTACTAAGCACAGATCATATAATACGTAAGTAAGGTACTAGGGAGGTATTCAATAATTGTTTTCTTAAAATAATCATAGAATTTTTCTATGATTATTTTAAGAAAACAATAAATTAATAAAAAGATGTAAACAAAACATGAAGCTCATCTTCCTAAGCAGCTTATTCACAAAAATAACAAATGATTATATTCACCCAAGTGGGCACTTATAGACGCAGTGAACCAGTATCAATAACTGAAGTAGGTAGCACTTTTGTGAAGTACCAATTATCAAGTTGCTTCCGCCTTATTTGGGCCTTTCGAGGACCCTTAGCGAAGGTCCAACGCGTTGTGATAGGTATCATTGTACAAAGGAAAGCCGATTTGAAAAGCTAGAGCCAAATAACATGTATTTAATGGGTGAAAAATCCAGTGAGATAAAGTAAAAAAAATAACCTTTAAAATTAGTATTGCGTGCAAATTCAAATACGCAGGTATAGTTAACAACACAAGCCACTTTATGATGTTATTAAATGAGATGTCTAACTATGCTTGATGGTACAGTCATGATGCGTGATTCTTCTTCTTCATTGTCAGCTTCACGTATGTGATAAAAGACGTTGAGGAAACAATTTGATCCTAATAAATAGTATGCGAACAAAAGCTCTAACGGTACTTCGACAGACATGAATAAATTATTCAGTTTAAAATAATTTGACAACTTCACGGTACCGAAGGACCAACGAAGCACATACTCTTAATCCTTCTGTGACCAACAAGCAGAATGGCGAATCTGAATGGGATCCTTTGTATTGACGTTTTAGAATTGAACTACACTTGATCGAATAGGCGTGACTAATATATTTTGAGGATCATGAGACGGATCACATATTGGACTTGCCAAATCTTTTCAAAACATTGAAACGGATTCGGTTACGTCTTACATTGATAGGGACTACTTACTTACCAATGACGGATGGGTTTTCTTCGAACAAAGAATACCCTTATTTTGTAACTTTATTTATACGCTTTTGAATGAAAAATAAACGGTGAAAGAAATATTCCGGACATAACGAACCAAACTCTGATAGAAGACGCATAGATTCAGGGTAATACGACAGACTATATAATAGAATAAGAAGGGGAAGCTTTCGATACATACAATCATAAAAAGATAAGTAAAGGATCGCTTGAGGTTTCAGAGGAATGACCTTAGAGTGTTCGAGAAAAATCTTGGGACATCGCCAAGATCCGAGATAAATAAAAAGGTTTGGAAGGGTTTCTGCCAAGCAGCGAGCGAACCTAGAAAAAAAAGTAAACATACCAAAAATAAATAGGACAATAAACAATTAGGAAATGCCAAAGAAGCTAGAGTATTAGCGAAAGCCGAAGATACAGAAACAGCTAATCATTATACCAAATCAAATTACATTCCGATTAAAACTATCACGCGTCCCCAATTAAAAGTAGAGGTATTCGAAGGCCACGTACTATTTATTACCTAATGGTATTATAGAGGATTAGTAACGTGGTCTTAATACGAGAAGCCCCTGGCACTTGAAAGGGCTCGGAGTGGCGGAGACATTTACCCTGGCGGAGTGTGTGGAGTGCAGACGCAAGGTGAGTGATTATTATATTTATTATTTTAGAAAACAAACAAACATTTGCACAGAAAGTTCCATTGTAAACAATCGGTGCTAGAAGTGGATAGTGATTTAAGTGAGCAGTGAAAGTAGGAGGTAGCAGTATGTTAAAAATATAACGGCTTTTATAGTAGTAAACAGGTTTCCAGTTATAGAGGAGTGGGAAGAAAATAGTGGTATAGGTCATGATAAGACACTTTTAGTTTGGTGTACCTAGTTAGAAGTTATTTAAATTTATTTTAATGTGCGTTCGAATTATTCGATACTTTGAAACCCCATTGAACTCGCAAACATCAGAGCAAAGTTAAACGCGTGTCCACAAGAAACTTGGAACCATCGTTAAACAGAAGAAGGTAATGAATGATCCGAACATGTACAGTAACAAGCATTTTCATTAAAACAACCTGAGCATTAACATTGCCGGGGTTGACAATAATAAAGGTTGTAACTTATCCAGCAGGATTGTTCTGTCAATTATATGTTCCGCTGCAAGCATGAAGGACGGCCTTAACGTAGCGTCCTTACCGAGTCCGGTGGAGCGCTACCAACTAGGCACCAAACTCGGTTCCGGAATATTTGGATCTGTGTACAGAGCCACTGACACCCAGGCAGCCGGCAAATCAGTCGCTATCAAAGTACAAACATACACAGACGACAATGAAATCCATATACAGGAGGAATACAAAATCCTCAGAGATTTTACGAATCACGCCAATCTTATCGATTTCTACGGAGTTTTTTGTGAAAAAACAGAATGGGCACGGGATATCTGGTTTGTTCTCGAGGTAAGTCAATGCTGTCTTTTAACTTCTGTTTGATTTATATCTTATTTTGAGACAGGTACCGTATTGGGTTGTTTGTTTTCAGCTGTGCGAATGTGGATCTGTCATCGACATTGTCAGAAAACTAAGCGCAGCCGACAGAAAGATGTCCGAAGAACACATCGCTTACATCCTCAAATATACGATCAAGGTAAGACCATATTCGACTGACTATAAACATGCCTCTCGTCACATTCAAGTTGAGACGGCCGTTTATAAAACAAAGGGTCTGGCAGTCCACCTTTCAACGGCTGAATCAATTGGTAGGTACTTTGAATGCAAACTCAATTGTTCTCGGATCTGTGTCCCGGCGATTTCTGTTCGCGTGACGTCGAATAAAATATTGGCCGGCGAATGTCCACGTACGTTGAAATACAATCTAGAGCCATTACTTAAAATGCACGCCGCTTTATTTTGATGTGATTCGCGACGGAACGTTCGAACTTGTCGATGCGAATGTCGGAGCGCGCCCGACAACACCGTGATGGCCCCCCATCGCGGCGCATCGCTCAATTATCGTAAATAATGCTCGCGCACACAAGATATACGAACCTCTGACGCGGTAGCCGATGATCCCTCTAACTCCGGCCCATCAGACGAAACCCTTCCTTATGACCTTCGCGTAGGGCTCAACGTAATAAATTTCAATCGACATCTTAAGCTCCAAAGGCATCGGTGAGTCTTAAATGCGTATTATCTTTATGCAAGCCACTTGGTTCACAATACCAGTGCTCAGTCCTTTCGTTCGGTTGATCTTTCATGCATATCTATCGATGTTGCATCGTGATGTACGATTGGACTAGGGATGTGGACATTATCGATGAATTTAAGTAACCATTTTCTACAATGACTTTGACAAAATGCCACAGAATTTTCATTAAAGACTTCTAAAGAGTTAAATGTTTATGATGTAAAGGTATTTTTGTAGAATAATAATAAACATACATATTGGTTTGCGAATGCCTATAATGCTTAACCTGGCATTCATCGAGAGCTTAGTTACTTTATTTATATTTTTTTGAATGGATGATTTGAAAGCCATGAATGAGTATTTTTAATGTGTTGAATTTATACAAATTCCAATGGATCATCAAAATAAAGACTCATTTCATCCGCACATCACTAACAGCTAAACGGCCATAATGAACGCATTAAACACACTGATATATCAGACAGCGGAGTGCGCGGACAAGCCGCCTGCGCCTGCGACAGCATCGGGCCCGATACGTATGCAAATATACCCCAATGAATCTTATGGGCGTCGACCATTTGACTGACACTGACGTTACTATCGCCAGCCTTAACAAGATGCGCCATAAGGGGCGGTCATTCCATCACTCCCTGTCAAACTCACGTGTTGCCTTCTCCGATTGGTCCGATACATCTCATGTAATTTCAGGCTCTCGTTTACTTGCACGAGAGCAAAGTAATGCATCGAAACATCAGATGCAGCAACATTTTGATAACAAAAGATGGGGAGGTCAAATTATCTGATTTCGGATTGTCCTACAAATTGAATGGGACGATGGACAAGAGCAAGACGAATATCGGGTCACCGAGTTGGATGGCTCCTGAAGTTGTGACGTGTGGAGACGAAGGCTACGGGAATAGAGCAGACGTATGGGCTTTGGGAATAACTACAATCGAGATGGTTGATGGGAAGGCGCCCTTCCAAGATATGCACCCGACTGCAGCACTGTTTCAAATCGTGAGGAATCCACCACCGAGCGTAATGAAACCAGCTATGTCATCTAACGACATAAATGACTTCGTTTCTGAGTATGTTTTAAATCACTATGAATTTTTCATGGCGATAATTTTTTGTGTACCGATTTTTATGTTTTCGTATGTTACAGATGTCTTGAAAAGAACCCCGAACATCGGCCGTTTTCTGCAGAATTAGAAGAGCATCCGTTTATACAATCAGTTCCAGAAAATGATTTTCATGTAAGACATATTCAATTGCATTAATTTCAGGACTATAGTAGATTATCTCAAATATTTTAATTTCAGCTATCGACAGAACTGAAGATACTAGCATTTGAAGTGAAAGATTTCGAAGTACCAAGTAAAACTCCAGAGCGGATTATTAAAAACGGACTATTGACCACAGAAGGTTGTCCCGAAGCTGAGACAATGCAGGTTGAAGATCTAGCCGCTTTGGAAGTGTTGACAGAAGAAAAGATATTGAGTGAGCTACAGACTAAACTAGCCAAAGGATCATTTACGTCTTTCGTCGGAGAAGTTCTACTTATATTGAATCCCAATACCGAAGCTGATATCTATAGCGAAACTGTAAGTTTCATTCAACAGAGCAAATTTTTCATTCCACTTTCCGCTTTTCAATAGCAAATTACTTTTCATTTTAGCACCACAAAAAATATGAATGCAAATCCAGATCAGATAATGAGCCACACATTTTTGCCGTAGCTGATAGTGGCTACCAAGACGCTCTTCACCACAGTGATCCCCAATACATAGTATTCTCGGGTGAAAGCAAATCTGGCAAGTCTACAAACATGATGCACGCACTATCACACTTGACACACCTAGGATCTATGAAAAACAATACAGCTGAAAGGGTTCAAAAAGCTACAAAAGTTATCCAAGCTGCAATCAGCGGTGGAACACTTAATAATGCTCATTCGACGAGAGCTATCTTTCAGATACAAGTAACTTATGGCAGCTCAGGTAAACTGAGTGGTGCAATTTTTTGGCTTTATCAGCTGGAGAAGTGGCGGGTATCTTCAACAGACATGTAAGTCAGAATATGAATATAGCGTGCGAAAAGTAAGAGATTGACTCTGTCATGTTTAAAAACTGTTCTTTCAGGTCTCAAGCAAATTTTGACTTGGTATACTACTTTTATGACGCCATGGAAGCAGATAATCGATTAGAAGAACTGCAGCTAGATAAAAACAGGAAACATAGATATTTACGAGTTCAAGATGAAAATACAAAAGGACCGAAAGGAGTTCGCGAAAATACTGAGCATAACGTGGAAAATTACAAGGAAATTATTGAAAATCTAAAAGCAGTAGATTGGGAACTAGAAGATATAACATTTTTTGAAACAGTTCTAGCTGCTATTCTTGTGTTAGGAAACGTAAGATTCAAAGAGAGCAAAACCGGATCTGCTGAAATAGAAAACCCTGAAGAAGCAAAGAAGGTGGCTAAGTTGCTAGCACTAGATGAAACTAAATTTCTGTGGGCGTTATTGAATTATTGTTTGATTGAGAGTGGTACTGCTGTAAAGAGAAGACATTCTACAGACGAAGCAAGAGATGCTAGAGATACTTTAGCTAGTGCTCTGTACAAAAGGCTTATTGATTGGATGGTAAACATAATCAATTCAAAGTTATCATTCATGAGATCTGTTTTGTAAGTAACATTATTTTAGGTTTACTGTTCTTTCACTAACAATTCCATACCTACTAATATTTTCTTTATAATCATTTTTACAGTGGCGATAAATACTCAGTAAGCTTGCTCGACATGTTTGGCTTCGAATGTTTCCATCGGAATCGATTAGAACAGCTTATCGTCAACACCACAAACGAACAAATACAATTCTTATACAACCAAAGAATATTCGCTTGGGAAATGCAAGAAACCGCTGAGGAAGAGATTCCTGTCGTATCGTTACAGTTTTATGACAACAAGAACTCTGTAGACCAGCTGATGGGAAGACCACTTGGACTTTTCTATATTTTAGATGAGGCAAGTCGCACGGGAAGTGGACAAGAATTTATCATGAGTAAGTAATTATTTACTACATAAAGGTTACAAGTAAAGAAAGACTAAAAAATGTGTTTACATTATATGTTTCAGGCACAATAAGGACCACGTGTAAAGGCCCATACATAAAGCTTTCTGGAAGTCACGAGTTTAGCGTAGCTCATTACACAGGAAAAGTAAACTACGACGCTAGAGAAATGTCTGACAAAAACAAAGATTTTCTACCCCCTGAAATGATAGAGACTATGAGAGCGTCAACTAATATAACTGTACAGCAGTTGTTTAGAAATAAACTGACAAAAACTGGCAACTTGACTGTATCGCCGAACCAGCCAAAAGCTTTAGAGGCAGCTAAATCGAAATCAGAGAAAGAAGAAGCTAATATGAAAGCAAAGGTATGTTTTACCATTAAAGACCTAACCGTTTATTAAATGGGAGAGAATAATGAATTGTGAATTTACAGAAATGCAACATAGACGCTAAAGGCCAATTCTCTCAAGTGCACCGAATGAGAACCGCTGCAGCGACCTACAGAGCAACAAGCCTTGAAATCCTCAAGCAATTATCATCTGGGAGTGGTGGAACTCACTACGTAAGATGCATCAGACCAGATTTGAACGATAACCCTAGAGGTTTTCAAAGAGAAATTGTCAGACAACAACTGAGAGCCCTAGCTATTTTAGACACAGCTAAAGCGCGACAGAGTGGATACTCGTGTCGAATTCCTTTTGCTGAATTTATTAGAAGGTAAATATATTTCTTAGTATTGTGAGAACAAGGAATAACAAAGCGAATTGACTTTTGAATTCCATGATTCCCAGGTACCGCTTCTTAGCATTTGATTTTGACGAAAACGTGGAAGTGACTAAAGACAACTGCCGACTATTGATGATACGGCTCAAAATGGAAGGTTGGATATTAGGAAAGACTAAAGTGTTCCTGAAATATTACAACGAAGAATTTTTGTCAAGGTAAGAAATAAATCAAATATTCTTATAGCTAAGTTTGTTAGGGACCAGTAATACAAGTATAAATATTTTTGAACAGGTTGTACGAAACACAAGTAAAGAAGATAATAAAAGTTCAATGTATGATGAGAGCGTTTGTGGCGAGGAGAAACGCCATCAAAAGCAAAGCCAAGAACTTGCACAGTAAGTGAAAAACATTGTATGCTTTTGAAAACTTTTGTTAGTGAAGTCATATTTAATTTGGAATTTGATTTCAGTAAAAGAGCTAAAGAAACACCAGTCTATGAATGCATCGGAGGATGAAGCTGCTTTGTTGATACAAAAAGGTAAACTCAAAAGCTCTCTTGCTCTTAATAAATTATGCAATATCAAGAGAGACAGAGATTTAAATAACATCAGACTATTTAATAATATTACCTTACCTAAAGTAATATTGTGGGCATCATCTGGTTCTTAGAAGATAGGGCATAGGGCGTCCGTCCGACCGGTAGCTGCAGACATTACCATGTTCATTATTCCAGGAATGTGGCGTAGCAAGTGGCGAAGACCATGCTGGAAATAAAAAATAGTTTAACGATACATAAAAAGCAAAGATTAATTTATCTTCCATAATTTTAGCTTACCGAGGATACGTGGTCCGGAAAGCTTATGGACCCCTGGTGACCAAAAGCACGGGACAAATAGATGAAGAGACAGCGTCATTCTTGAAGAGGTTTGCACAGAAATGGAAGAGTCGGTCCATCTTCCAAGTGCTGTTGCAGTATCGAGCTGTCAGATATCAGGATCTAGTGCATTTCTCTCAGCAGGTAATATCGTGCAGGTGTACTTCGTTTCAAATGTGTCAGTCAACAGACTGTATGGGAATAAGTATAGTAAAGTAAAATGTCTTTCATATCCGGGTCTTTTTCTACTTTTAGGTCCATATTTACAACCAGGGAGTATTAGAAGCCATTTCAGGCACAAGTAAATCAGTGCTACTGGATCGTGTTGACCCACATGCGAAGGCAGCTGACTTCCTAGGGTCCGTTCCACCGTCGGTGTGGAAGCTACCGTTTAGGATTGATCAGTTGCAGTATTACGACACGTCGTATATGTGCGACCCTTCGGCTAAGAGCAAGTAAGTGTCTTAATTTAGTTATCACAAAATATATAAAGTCCGTCAAACGAATATGGGCACTGTTAACGGCACCAACACACAAGTATGTAGTAATTTAGAGAATCTGGTTTCTTTTTCCAGCGATACTTTTGCCAGCCAATACGACTCAGACCACGAGCAATGGGACGAGCCCTTAAAGCGTCGCTTCAGCTCAGCACCAGACATCACAAAGGCTACAGCCAGCACACAAACCCTCATCGCCGTACCATTCTGTCGGGATCCCACGCAACCAGTCACAGTGCTACCAGACGAAGACCAGAAAGTCACCGCTAAAGTTGCCAGTAACCGACCAGCAGTGTACAAGAAGAAACCGACACATGCCCCTCAAAGCTACTACCAGCCACCAGAACCCTGGAGTGGGGTAAGAGACGACACGGATATTCTGGAAAACAGTGGCCCTGTTCTGCGGAAATCTTCACACAGCAAAAGTATGCACGGACTCGAGTCTTCAGAGTTGAATCCGATCAAGGAGTTGCAGGCAATGGCGAGATCGACCACCGACATGAGTGATGATGATCCACCGTTTAATTTCCAAGCTTTGTTGAAACGAACACCGCGGAACAGAGCATCAATGAAACGGTCCGGAGAGTCCGAAAACGCTTCACTTGAAAAGCGAGTGTCATCTAGAAAGTCAATGGCACCACTACCTCCGCTTTCGACGACACCAGAGGTACCGATGCCAAAGTACTCGCCGTCTCCGATTCTAACAACAACACCGGAAGTTCAGATCCCAATTTATTCGCCGACGCCACCGCCATCTAGATACAGAGACCCAACACCGCCACCGATTAAGAACAGAACGCCCACGCCATCTAGAGATTTCCCCCGACAAGACTCGAGAGAACTAATTATTTCGGAACTAAAACGCGATTGCAAACCAGAGATGATCTACCCTATAATAGACAATAGAGTAGACAATGAGAAGATAGAAATAGCACCGGGGATCACAGTGGAGGGGACGGTTACGGATTTGTAAGAAAAGATGTTATTTGAAAAATATATTTAATCTCCTTTGCATTTGAAGTCCATATTAAAGAATAATAAGCAAAATGCGAGTCAATAGAATATAATTACGAAGATATTTTAATAATAAGTATGAACAGCAAAGACCAACAGGTAGTAATCAGTGACATTTCATTAAAACTGATTTGGCTTTGTCTATGATCTTTAAGCCGCGTGATGTCGCTTGCTTAATATTTCTCTAATGTGTATTATGGCGTTTCTATTATTATGTATTAAGTTTAAAAGCCAGAAGTTTTTGTTGTCATAAGATTGTTGTATGTATAAATAAGTATTCTCAATAGAGTTAATTTAAAAATATACTAGTCTTAAATTAAAGCAAATTATGGCGTATAGAGGTCACACGTCACTGCGTAACATACAATGAACGCAACGCTGCGTTTGAGTTCACGTCAAATACATTTTCACCTAAAAACTATTACTTAGATCTATCACTAAAAAAATATATTTTAATCCAATCAATATTATTATGTTTTTAAGTTAAATTGCTTTGGTAACTTATTTTACTTAATCTAAAGAGTTTTAATAGTTATGGCATTTTTTCAGTTAGTGATGTTTTTTTCTTAATTTTGAAAGTATTTGAGCAATTTGTTACAAAATTGGATGTTTTATGTTTTAAAATCCGGTTTCTAAAAGGTAAAGGTCCACTTTTGTGAGTACAAACGGACATACAATATTATATTGTAAATTATATCATAATTCTTACTTTAAAAAGCTCCTTCGTATAGCTTGTACAGTTTGATATGTTTTTCTTAAAAAATGCCTGAGTTAATATTTTTTTCGATATAATATGTTTTGGCTAGAAACAATGTGTTCAATAAATATTTAAAGAAATGCAATTGATTTTTTACTTCATATTTCAAATCTTCTTCTAATTTATTATAAGTATTGTTACAAATTCTAATTTTAAATGTTTCTCACATTACATTTTTTTATTTTCAATCGTATAACTTTTGAATTTAGGCCACACGTCAATGTCCAAATATATAATTTCGTACCAAAAATATTATAATTTACTTAAATTCTATAAACCTCATTAATCTCACACTCTATAGTTATTGCCGATATTTTAATAATTGACTTACAAACTAATAGTGATACGAAAAGTTAACTTCTACAAAAATATCAGTATTTACGAGTAAGAGTAATGTAAATTTTCCAAATCTTAAGCTCTAAGTATTTACTGTCTGTCATAACATAACAAGAAGATATAAAGTAATTTCACCAGTATTTTTTCTTAGTCTTTTCCGGGTATTTTCAGAGTTCCATTCCAGTTTTGGAAAAACGGAACATTCTGTAGATCGGTAAGGCTGGACTGCTACAAGAAAATTGTCTACTCGTAAATATGGAGAAATTACTTTATATTTAATAATGTTTTGTAAACTAACTTTTTAAATAAACACGTTAAGCAGTATGTGAATGCAATATTATTCACCACAGTATATTTGTTCCAAGCCAGTGGTTTTGGTTTACAAAGGTGTTTTATTGATAAAACAATCAGACAAGCTGATTGCCCTTTTGATATTGAGCGTTCTTTTGACATATAATCATGTCAAAAAAACGCTAAAAAATAAAGGTAGGTAGTAGGTACGTATCAATGATATCTGAGTTCACAGCTCGGTGTATGTACAGATATGTACCAAAAATTAGTTTGTGAGCTTGGAATTGGGCATAATTGGGCAAAAACTGATCGTCGCTTAACGTGTTAAGTATTTTAAATATTAGCCATATTATTTTCTATCATATTATTGTTATGTCTAACAAATTCTTAAAGCAGTAATATTTGCTTTGTGACTTGCAAAACGCACGACTTCAATGTACCTATTGAGATCACAAACTTAAAATTAAGATACGGAATAATTAATTACGTATTTTTATTAGGTTTAATATATTATTGCATATTTTTAGCTCGTATTGAATTTTTTTTTTATCAACAACTCTCTTTTATTTATGAGTTGTTTTTGTTTTTAAATGGGATTAAATTTAAATCTTTTTTTAAATGTGATACATATACATACTATAGTTCAGTGTAAAAACGATACACAACTTAAAATAGATAAACCCAACTTATAAATTAAGTGCAAAAAAAGAAACAAGTGTTTTATTTACTTATGTTAAAGTTAATAATGCCGCTACTGGCCATTAAGTTATTTTAACTTACTTTGTAAATTGGTCAATCTTTATTATAAACACTTAAGTTTTACGCGACCAGATAATCTCACAAGTAAAATAAGTGTATAACCGCCCAAAATTACATTTATTATAAAAATATCATTATTTCAAAATTCATCAAAAATTGCTTAGTTTTGTTTTGAAAAAGTTTACAGAACAATGCCTTTTATTTGTAATTTTATGATTTGATTTGGACATACCCTAATTCGCGGCAGTTTTTTCCACTCCGTTCCCATCCATACCGACTTGTCCTAACAGCTGTGTGACACTGGGTTCGTTTAAGGTGAGTACAGCATGGGCCTCGACCATCACAACGAGTGAGTTTCTTGCCTCTTCGTGTGGTATTCCGTGGGAGCGAGTCGCGTGTGTGTACCAAGCGGCAGTAGATGGCAGCACTGAGACACACCATTTGCATGATAACCTGGAAAATCAGAATTATTTTTTTATTTTCTACGAAATGCTTTTATTCAAGAAATGTCACAGATCACTTTGAATCGCCATATTATTATATTATGATTTTATCCTATTCATATTAAAAACGCGAATTTTGTGACGATGTATGGACGTATGTATGTTTGTTCCCCTTTCACGCAAAAACAACTTATCCGACTTGGATGAAACTTGGAATATATATTGTCCGTGACCTGGATTAACACACAGGCTATTTTTTACCGCGGAAAATCAACGGAATGCAACGGGACGCGGGCAGAAGCTGGTTTATAATTTTTGGGGTTAGTTTTTAAAAAAATTAGTCTGTTTATATGAATTCAGGCTTATTTTATTCTCATAGAAAATATATCTAGTTAGTTAATTGGACCAGTTGAGCTATCTATAAATCGTTTGCAACGGTTTGTAGATGGCTTAACGGTTCCATGTGTATTTTGTAAATATTGTAAATACTGTGTTAGTTGTAATTTTCTTTGTAAATAAATTTTGTTCTAGTTATGATTTTACCTGTTTGTAACGTGACGGGACTTGACATGCCTCCGTCTATAGCCCCAGCTGTTGTAAACTCGGGGGCAGAATGGGCATGGAAACGATGGACTAGCATAGCAAGTGTTTTTTGGATCTGAAATATTTTATACAAAAATCTAAGCAAAACTGTTGTACAAACATTCAACTAGGTCCTAAATTATTTAAAAATTATTTGGCAGGCGCCATGGCTCAGTCGGTAGTAGCTCTCGACTTCCGTGCTATGGGTCGTGGGTTCGATCCCCACCGAGAACCAACATTTATGTATGGCAAACATAGATGTTGGTTCTGTGTCTGGGTGTTACTATGTATTATAAGTATGTATTTACAAAAAAAATGTATATTATTATGTATTCTATCAGCCATCTAGTTCCCATAGTACAAGCTTTGCTTAGTTTGGGACTAGAAGGCGTTGTGTTAAATGTCCGTAAATATTTATTTATTTATTCTCTTTTATTGAATACATAAGGATCACTTTGACGGAAATAAAATACACATACATTTGACTCAACACTAAGCATTAATTTAGTATGTTTTGTTGGAAATACAAACCTACTATAATTCCAAAGACAGAAAAAACACTCATAATATGTGTGAACCCTTTGGGTAGGGATCAAACCCACTACCACAGCAAGAGCTATACCTACTGAGATGACTGTCTCACCGAAAAATAAACTCACCCTTGCAATTGTGAGCTTCACTGGACACTGAATTGAGATTCTCCGTTGTTATGCTCAATGACTCCACAATAGTCCCACTTTGCAGAACAGTTTCAACTTCTTTATCGATCTCCACACTATCCTTATCCTCATCAACATCAATAATGTTGCTTTTGTCATTAGTTATGTTTATAAAAGGCTGTGTACTGCTGACTTCACTTATCCACTTCTTGACGTTCCGATCGCCAGATCCTGTGGTGCACACCGACTTTCCCATAAAGGTCTCAGGGCTGATGGGGTATTTCTTCTCCAAGTCTTCAAGTAGAGCTATATCTGTGTCATTAGTATTTTCTCCGGAATAGTCTGTTAGTGGAGAGTCGACTGGCTCTACTTTTGGGATGATGGTCTGTCAAATCAAAATGAGAAATGTTTAGCAAATGAAGCCACATAGCTTAGTAGAATGAACTGTCTTATGAATTGTAAACAAGCCAAAAGTTAAAATTAAAGATATGGATAAACTAAATATGCAGATCTACTAAATAAACAATTCTGATTCTGATCAAGTTTTGTCTGTTTATCTGTTTTTTTGTTTGCGGATCACACCTAACTACTGGACCAATATCAATGACACTTATACCATTCAGAAGCCCTTTCTCTAGATTAAAACATAAGCTATATTTTATTGAAATCAAAGATGTGGATTCTTAGATACAGCTTGAACTCTCTAAACCAAAATCAGCCATTTGCTACGAGGTTCATCGTATGCTGGTGACAGATGTTTTTGTGGAAAGTTTTGCACGCGTACATTGCGTAAGTCGCGGGTATCAGCTAGATTTATATAAACTTACATTATGTTTAGCAGTATCCAATGTAACATTTGGTACAGCATCTGGCTTGACTAGATTTTGTTTTTTGGGTCGGTTATTGTTGTCCTCTTGCACACTTTTCTTGCGTTTCTTTGATTGTGTTGTTGCTGTACTTTTCTGAAATGGAGAGTATTTCATGAAATAACATGATTACAGAAATATTCGCTTACTAGCATATTGATCAACTATTTTTCTTTTTAGTATTAGGATAGTACAAACAAACCTCATCATCTTCTTTAGATTCTTTAGCCTCACTGCCAGTAGACAATCCACAGATCCTCAATGTTTCAGCCGTTTTCAACAGCACAGGAAGAAATTCCTCAGTGACATTAACCTCGCCGTAGTACATAAACATCAGCAGAGTCCGTAGAGAGGCATTATTGATGTCATGGAGCACTATAATTGGATCTTTGTGGGGGTTTTGCTGTAAAAAACGCGTGGGAGTCAATCGATATTCTACCCATAGAAAACCATCATGCCAAAGCTAGGAACTGATAATACCTGGAAAATACTCCTGAATAAAGCACTGTTCGCAGACAGGATCACCTTGTGAGCCTTGAAACTTTGCCCATCAGAAACCAATGTCACGTCCGAGAGACCCTCGTCTTTGAACAACTCTTTCACGTTCAATAATATGTTGTTTTGATAACCATTCCACTTTAAACTTATCTCTTGGTTAGCCATAACGCGTTTTTATTCATAAGAGCCTATGAAATGCACAAACTAAATCAAATTTGAAAGAAAATAAACATAAATAAATGAGGCGATGCAAATTCGCTTTCAAGCAAAACCCAAAACAATCAATACCATAGACTAATATACACAGTGCGACGCCAAAAAAAAAAAAAAAAAAAAAAAAAAAAAAAAAAAAATAGACTAATATTTTTTTGAATCCTCACCTCGATTTCCATCATGTCAAGTCAAACGACTGTCAATAATTATTGTCTATGTCGAATATTGAAAAAGATTTGCAATCAAGAACGAGCTTTAAAAAAAAACACCATTTCCGGTAATAAAGTTCTTCTACTCCACGCTAGATGTCGCTATTCAAAATTCTTATCTTTGACTTATAATCCACTCAACGATAGATGGCAGACAAAAGTAGTAAAAAAATATTCAAAGCAATTTCAGCACATTTTAATGTGACTGAGACTAGATTAGTACCTATCTAATAATTGTCTGCAACAAACTCTATCTAATCGAAATGTACCTACATACCTAATAACCAGTAGGTAACTCGCTAACACAAAACATGCACTTGAAGATAAGCAGACACAATATTAGGTACCTATATACCAGTAAGTACAAACACAATTATTAATCGTGCCCATAAAATCAATGACATTATCTAAGTAATCTTGACCAATGTTTTGAAATATCTAACAATAGGATTAAAGGCCGGGTTTTCACAGTCAGAGTTGGCCTGAAACCTGGCTTTAGGTAGGTATAAACCGTCATGAACCGAATGAAAATTACTTAGGATACCTAGGGGCCGATTCAGATTTACATAGGAACTGAAAATAATTTTTAAGCGAAAATATATTTAACCAAATAATTTATTTTATTTTAAAACCATGTAGAGGATCTTCGTAGCTACGATAGGCGACTACCGTGGAAGCAGTTATGTGGATTTCACTGAGCATATCACTACGTTGGACTCATCAGCCTCGATTTATAACTCGCTGGTTGTATACCTCTCAGAATATTGAACCCAGGTAGTCTAAGTTGTGATAATGATAATAATACTGCAACCCATAACTAGAAACTGGTTAAACATAAGTAAGTAAGGTAGGTAAGTACGTAAAAGTACTAATATAATCAGTCAAACCCTAGTAGGTACCTAACTAACTATATACCATCAAATAGCTTCACCTTTTCAACCTTTGCTCAGAAACACTTTAGCCTACTCACGATAGAATAAGTGGAACGCCACTCAATAATCCGATTGTTGTCGATAGTTTTAATCCTAATCTATTAATCTAGCTCTTGTGGAACTGTTTTCTAACTGGTAGTCAATCGTCGTCTTTCTAAGCAGTCGTTGACTCCTTATAGCTTTTAAAATTAATAATAAAAAGCCAGATTATTGGCTCAGACTCAAATCTAAGATGAATTCAATATTGAGCGTATTGTTCAGTATATCCCTTTGCAACGTATTTGTAAACGGCATTGATATTGCCAGAACTGATTTAGATATTCTTGAAGACGCCAGACTTGATACTGTAAGAATTTTTTTATTTTACTCGCAGCTGAATCTATATTTTCATAAATTTTTTTATCTAAAAAGCTGTAGAACCAATTTATTTCTGAGTACCTAGTAAATAGTGGTAAATAGTACATAGTGAAAGTAAATAGTGTATGCATTATTCATTAGGTACATTGTTTCACGTCGTAGTTGATCATCTTCGACCAATACGGTTAGAGCTATTTTTCGCTAATAAATTCTTTTATCTCTACCACAGTTCAGCCTGATACGAAAATATGGCTACCGCTGCGAGATCCATCGTGTGTACACTGAGGATCGGTACATCCTGGAAATGCACAGAGTGCCTCATGGGAAGGATGATACTCCAGGTCCAAGACCAGTAGTGCTACTCCAACACGGACTACTTTCGTCATCCGCTGAATGGGTGCTTATGAAACCTGGGAAAGGACTGGGTGAGTTTTTGAATATAAACAGCCTGATACATACGGTGCGATGTGTTTCACATTTTCCTTTTAATTCTAAAATAAGTATTATGCTGTTATTTTCTTCAAAAGTTTCCTTCCTTCATGCCAACCTCCTTATTACACCACCACGTTTAGGTTCCCTGGCAGACAATGCTTTCAGCATTAAGTCCACCCTTTCTAACAAATTTATAATTTTGTGCAGTAGAGTATTAAATAAATTAAAATAGCTTTTAAATTGAAACTCAAAGGAAAAATACAATGATGCTCAGATTCAATTTTCTATTCTACAGCCTACATCCTAGCAGATGCAGGTTATGACGTATGGATGGGAAACGCTCGCGGCAACACCTACTCCCGAAGGCACGCGACCCTCAAACCTTACTCCAAAGCGTTCTGGCAGTTCAGCTGGCACGAAATAGGCTACTATGATCTGCCAGCCATGATTGATTACGTACTTTCCGAAACAGGGGTCGACAAATTACAATATATCGGGTTCTCGCAAGGGACCACCGCTTTCTGGGTCATGACGTCGACAAGGCCAGAGTATAATGATAAGATTAGTGGTATGCAAGCGCTGGCGCCGATTGCATACATTACTAATATCCGAAGTCCTTTATTGAGAGCTATAGGACCATTCACGAACTCATTGGAAGTAAGTTTACCTACGGATTTATCATCATCAGACGTAGGTACTTGTCTTTTGTTAAGTCCTATGGAATTTTCTATTAAACCTCTCAAAATGTCCTAATAGTCTTATTACATACACGTCACACACAATAGTAAGCCTATTCCTATTGTAAACATCTTCTAAAAATATAAAACTCTTTTGAAGCTGTCTGACAATCAACGTACAGCCTGAACTATAAGCCCTAGAGGTATGAAATTTGGAGGTTAGTATCCTTATATAGTGCAGAGGTGCACTATGAAAGGAATTTTTGAATAGTCACACTCTAGAGGGTCTAGAACGCGAGCAACGCCGCGAGCGACGGCTAGTTCTAAATATTTATAAAATGCTATATTTTTTTCAGACTATGTTTAGAATACTAGGAACCAACGAAATTCTTTCAAATGGTAAAATCAATGATATAGCAGGACAACACCTCTGTGTCGAGGAGGCTATCACACAAGTGTTGTGCACCAATGTACTGTTCCTCCTTTGTGGATTCAATGAAGAGCAACTGAATGCGGTAAGGATTTAAAAACTTGTTAGAATCAAAATTATATTTATTGTTTGCAATTTTTCATAAAATAATTTCAGTAATTTTATATCTTCAGAAATGTTCAAGTCAATTTTTATGGTCACTAAAATATGTAATTCCAATAAACTGCCATAATTTGCAATATATTCAATTCGGCTGCGTGTTTAAATTTTTCGTTAGTAGTAGCACAGGCCATGTAGTACTGAACTGTAGTAATACATCTGAACGATCATCATCACCAACATCTGATGATGAAGCTGGAAGGTAGTCAAAATGAAGTCGGTTTTCTATCACGTAAAAGTTTCTATAATAATCACTATATAAGTACTAAATCACCTTCAGTTTGAATGCATCACTTCGAAAAATACAAAAATAAGTTCTTTACGAATTCCTAATTTAATAATGTTATGTTTGGACGTTTCTCTGACTGAATAATAATCAAATTAAATCTTTATAATAACGGAGATAATCAAATCTTTATTATTATGCTCTCCACGTTGGGCTATGACAGTGCTACGCCATGCTACGTCGTAGCACTAACGCTACGTATGAGGTCCAAAAATCATGTTGATACAATGGTTGGTTGATACGCACACCGAACTTGGTTCAATACTTGTTTTTTCCGCAGACAATGCTACCAGTGGTCATGGGCCACACACCAGCAGGAGCATCATCAAGACAGGTGATCCATTTTGGCCAGCTGTTCAAATCTGGCAAATTCGTAAACTTCAATCACGGTTGGTTCGCGAACCTCCGCCGGTACGGCAGCTTCCGACCTCCCGAATACAACTTGAGGAACATTAGAACGCCGATATTTTTACACTACGCTGACAATGACTGGCTGTCGACCCCTGACGACGTGTATAAGTTGTCGAAAGAAATAAAGTCTGTCATTGGTCAGTTTAGAGTGCCCATGGAAAGATTTAATCATTTGGATTTTGTATTTGCAATCAATGCTACTGAACTTATTTATAACCGCTTGCTTAAAATTATGGACAATTTTAAATAAAATATATTTCAGTTTCAATTTAATTTAATTACAATACAGTTACACACACATTATTATTGTTTACTATTTATGTCTATCACTGGTTTCTTTTGTAGACACCTGAAAAAAAATACTTGTTTAGTATTGGTGCTATATTACACTAGTTTGCGGGCGCATGAACTCACCCGATGTAAAGATTACCTCGAAATCATAAACAGTGTAGATAATCTCTGGAGGTAGCTTCAGACAAATGCTGGTTGAAAAAGGTTTGGCAGTCTGTTTGAATGCCCTCTGTTATGAATTCAGAGATACAATGTAAATACTCTATCCACAAGCAACTTTACGTCCAGTCTATCTATACGTAGGGTATGTGTTCTTATAACTAAATCAACGCTTATGTACTGAGAGGTTTCCCACAGCTACAGGACACTATACTGCCTGTGGCAAAACGCAAAGTTGAAAAGATTGGCTTTTCAATGCTTAGAGTAAACGTGAACTGTTCAGATAAATATAAAATTTTGCACTTACAAAATTGAACTCAGAACTAAGTTTTGACGACAGGGTTGAGCAGGAGGGTGCAGATCTGCTCGAGTTAACTCTGTGGAACGTCGCTTCGATGTCAGAGGCTTGCTTTTTAGGTCGGTGTCGCCTCTCGTTGGCTATGCTGATCTCCCGTTTCACAATAGCTCCGAATGTGTTTTGTACTGAAAATTGTAAGATAATGGTGTTTCTGAGATTTTCTCTAGTGACCACATGAATGAGGTATTTAGTGGTCGTCACCTATCACGCAAAAAGAGCCCATCTGCAGCCTAGTTGTGAAAACCAGTCCGCCCTACAAGAACATACAAGATTAGGCATGGTGCTTTTCAAGAATTGGTAATTTTTTTTCTTCTTTAAATCTAATAGTTTACAATTTTATCGAATACTCGTTCAATCGTTATTTATTGCTATCTTTAAAGGTACTAAGCGAAAAGATGAAGTCTATTCATTGTAAAAATCCTGGATCAATAACAAGAAGAATAGCAAACAGATACACCTACCTTTAGTTAGTATTTCGATGGGATCTTCCCGTTTACAAGATCCATTCCCAGAATCTTCGATTCTTGGTTCATTCGTCTTATGAAGCACTTGTAACAAGGATACGTGCCTGAAGTTCTGAAATCACCTTTTATTAAACTGTAGTGTTCTTTTTTCATCATCATCATTATAACAATCTGTAGAAGTCCACTGCTTGACATAAGATTCTGAGGCTCAAAGTGTCTGTCTTACCGAAATTGATTTTTCGTAACTTATCATGATATTGGTAGAGTCATGGATTTAAAGTATGGTAAGAACGAGAATGTTACGAAACTTGAAACTGTAATCTAAATACGAGTACCTATATAAAACTCTTTTGAAGCTGACTGACAATCAACGCACAGCCTAAACTATAAGTCCTAGAGGTATGAAATTTGGAGGGTAGTATCCTTATATAGTGAGTAGGGGTGCACTAAGAGACGAATTTTGAAAAGTCACACTCTAAAGGGTCTAGGACGCGAGCAACGCCGCGGGCGACGGCTAGTTGAAGATAAAATTACCTACCCTTTTTTTAGAATTAGTTCTTTTTTTATTAGAATTACTTGATATAAGTCAGTTAAAGTATGACGAACCTCGTGTTTACACTTTTTCATAGTAATGATCATTTCTGAATCAATATTCTTCGCGGGATCTGGACAGTTATCTTCCAGAGGAACTTCAAAAGGCTTTGGCACCAGGGTATGCTCGCATCTATCAGGACAATAGAAAGCAGCTTTCCAAGGACAGCTCTTGTACACATTCTCCAACTCAATCCTCAGAGAGTTGTTCTCTCCTTTCAACCTTTCTACCTCATCGATATGCCCGTTACATTTGTCTTGCAAAACCTGTAGATTCTTCTTGTAAGCTCTGATTTCTTCCTGTTCCTTTCCCAAAAAGCATGTCTCACAACCAGTGTCTGCAACCTTGACATCTGCATTCGTACTACGACTGAATTTCTTGCGAACTCCTCTGTTTCTAGTATCTCCTCTCAGGTCAGTTCTAGTTGAGTAAGCATTTCTAGATCTCTCAACGTGTTTGGAGAAGTACTTGTCGTCTGCCGGCCAGGACTTTATAGTACGCTGTGACCCTTCTTTGTTTTCTTTTTTAGGACTACAACTCCTCAACAGTGGGACCCTGTTTAGAACAGGATTAACGTTCTTCACGTACATGGCTTGCTGCACCATTTCGTTTTGCCAAGTTTTTGCTATAGATCTTATGCTGTCTCCGCTGTTGCAGTCAGACTTACATTCCTCGTATTTAGAGATGTTTATATTGAACAATTTGTCGATGATGATTTTCCAGAACATTTTGATACTTTTCAAAGCTTCCAGGCATCTTTCACAAGGCCACTGACTTGTTTCTAATTCTTCCTGGAAAAGCATACGGCCATATTTTTTTATGTTACACAGTATATTTTTAACTTGCTAAACCTCTGGCTGTCTCATCAAGTAGGTACTTAAATCTATGTATGTAACTATGATATTTTGTGGTAGGATTATAACATGGCCAAATAAAGGTTTGTTGCAGATGGCTTAAGTGCTCTAAAATTTAATCCAATAGTTAATTTGGTTACCTCTACAAAGTACTTTTCAAAGTTTTCGTCTTGCTTCAAACACTGCCTCATGGCGTTGCATGATGTGCAGATACTGTCAAGAAGCACCTTTGATTTACATTCTGGGTGACATCGGGGAGCCACCTGTAAAAAAAAACAAGACTTATCTCGCTACCTAAGTACTTATGCTAAGCTTCGAATAAAATTTAAGAAGAATGACGGAGCTAAAACCCAGGAAATATGGGTTTAATTCCCGCGGTAGACGAGTATGTAATTGTGATCAGCAAGTATCCTTTTCATATATTATTATGTGTATTGTGTTGCTGAAAAAACAAGGTCACAAACATGGCGATCAGAATTTTAGTGCACTGGGAAGACATTCATGCTATCGAGTTTTTGAATAGGGACAGCTGAGCTGGTCACATTTTACCCATCATGTACCAAACAAGCAAAACTGTAGGGAATAAGCTTACCCTTCTACGACTCCTGCACGTCATCGTTCTCAGGAAACCAGTCAAAGTGCTAACGGGTATGACACAAATGGGCATATCGCACTTCATCCATTCCCTGAGATGGCGGTCTTTGGCACTCACGTCATGGCTCCAAGCCCTGACGTCACTGCAAGACTCGTAAGACTTTATCTTGCCCTCGTTGCGTGCTAAAAGTCGCAAAATATGATGTTGTGTATAATTCATTGAGTGGTTAAACTATTGGGGACTATTTTAGATCGCTGGTGGTCCATTTGAACTGAGAAAAAACTGTGACACATAAAATTTTGGGGTCCTAAATTGGTGCTGAAAACTTCTCAGTTTGACACGTTTGGCATTTGAAATTGAAGCGACATGACATGGGTAAGTAGACCTACTTTGTAGGTATGAAATCTCTATAATAATATGTCGTGTTAGAAAATGAGTGTTTTGCAGTGCTTTGGATAAAACTAAATTTTATAGCTAGACTCCTAAATCTTGCCTAAACAACTTGCAATGCTCCAGACCTACAACTTCCTTAGGGAAAAACATGAAATACATTTGTCTATGGTAAAAAGATTCTGGCTAATTTAAGACGATGACAGGATGAATTCAAAATTGATGTCATTCTATTTCAAAATGCCACTCCGCCTCGATTACAAATGACGTTTTCAAAATAATATTTGATATTTTCCTTATTTACAAGCAATAAAATAATAATTGAGAATACATTTACTAAAATCTTATCGTTATGTATAAAATGGATGGCGGAGAAAAGTAGAGTATATTCATGTTTATGTTTAGAGAAATTATTTTTATCATAAGGAGTAAATCTCGGATTCGATATGTCTTTTATAACAAAAAGGGAGCGTGTATTTAACGAATATGACTTATTTGATTTACCGGCGAGGAATGAAGGGAAGCTCAAGGCATACGCGTCTTGTACGGATGCGCGTGCATGGTCACACTTCTGTTCCGACAAAAGTGAGCACCTGGTTGAGATTATAAAGAGAAACAACGACAAGTGCAGGCCCAAGTATGTACCAACTGAAGCCATCGTGAACACCTTGATGGTGGGCAAGAATACAGAGATAGCGCGTCTTCAACGCAAGATCGAGGAGTTTGAACAGATGATAGCTGCGTATGATGATTTGGATCTGACTTGCGATCAAAAATGCGAGATTGCCAAAGCGGTAAGTGCTTCAAGTATATTCTGCTGGCTTAAGCCTTGGTCTCGCGATCGTAACCCACAACGCAGCGGTATGCAGCATGCAGCGCCGGACACATCATTGTATGAAAAACGTCTAGTATGGTCTTTTGTTACGTCGCAGTCTGCGTCAGCGGCAAGGATCAAACGCGGTACTCTGCGTTGTGCTGCACACCGCAGCGTTGTGCGTTACGATCGCGAGACCAAGGCTTAAGATAGGCGGTAGAGTGAGTGAGGTTCCATAATGACACCTGGTTTCTATTTTAGCATGCTGCCATAAAAGACGCTAACAAGGAGCTTGATGGTCTTGTAAGTACTTTATCCCTGATTTTATTATATAAGACATCTTTTATTTATTTTTTATTTATCTTATCTCCTCTACATGTTACAGTGCTATTTCTACTACTCTTTACCTATTTTTTGTAGTGTGTTCTCTTTGTATTCCACCGTATCTGTCACAAATAAATGTCTTTTATTCTTTTTCTTAAATACGCACTGTAATAAAACTAACTGATAATGTGTAATTTTAAGTATTTGACATAATCCATTAGTGTTCTTTAATTAAATAAGAAATAACCACATTATTATGGTTTTTCTAAATGCCTAATTCGTGTTGTTTGTTTTAGTTTTTGAATCTGGACCTGTCTTATTTTACTGAAGTAAGTGAATCAACTACAATTTTTTTCAAGGGAAAGGTTGCGGGTTCGAATTCCGCTCGATTCATTTGAGATGTTATTAATACTTTATTTTGTTTTTTCATAAAAATAAACTGTCCTTTACTTGGTTATTATAATATCTCGTATTTCCATTTTCAGGGAGGTGATTCAGAGCCTTTCGAGGTAGGTACAACGTTGTAAATAACAATCTGAGCATTTTTAGGATATTTCAACAATGAATTTATTAAATTTTCTTATATTTTAGACTGGAAAATCAAGAGGAGACGCCGAGGAGGTTTGACGATACCTATTACAATAATATTATTTATTTTATAAAATTGTAAGTACTTACTTTTTTTTTTACTTTTTGTATTTCAGCCTGCAAGACTCGAAGACGAACAGGTAATACTTACCTGACGTGCTTTTTTATGAATTATAAAATGTCCTTTTTATTTATTCTAATATTTTTTTATATTATATTTCACACTCCGAAATCAAAAAGGAATGATTTTTTTATTATTTTCATTTAATTTTACATTTAACTTTATATCGCCACCACCGTATCGATATCTCTTGTATCTGAAAATCATTTTTTATTAATTCAAATAATTATATTTATATTTCAGACTCCGAAATCAAAAGGGGATGAGGTTTGATTTTTTAATGTTTTTTCTTTTACCTTTTTATTTATATTGTCCTATGATATTAATCGGGAAAAGAAGAAGTTTATCTTTTAATTACATAATTATTTTGATTTATCCTATAGCTATTCATTTTTTTTATTATTTTTGCAATTTCCGGTTGATGCTACCATTTTTTCCCTCCAGACATCTTATTTTTTATCACAGTGGACATTCGAAAAAGAACCAACACTCACGGATTCTAAAAGCAATCAAGCTGGGTTATCTTGCCCTTGTGACGCCAGCACATGTAAGCTATCTAACAAATTCGGTATTAATTTTATCAAATTGTGTAAATATTATAGCTGTTATCTTTCTGCAGCTGCTGTGGACCCGAGAATTGAAGAGATGCAAGAATCTATTATAACCAAAGATGCTAAGCTGAATGCTATGCAAAACACTATGGCAGTAAGTTGTTTGCTATCTCCAATCTGTCGCACTCAGAGGCATACTTTAAATAATCAATGCTTAGTTTATTTACATCTACTACCATTATGTAATGCCGAACAGTGACACCGCTTATTTTAAATAAGAGTGATGTCCCTGAGTGTGACAGTAAGCACTTCTTTTCTCAACTCCCTGAGGTAATTAAACGCTAAAGAGAGAGGTATCTGTAGGATGTGCATTGAGCAAATTATGTAAGTTGAGTTCATAAAATATGATTGTTTTTCTTATTATTTATTTTCTATAAATTGATCACATAGTACAATTTATTTTTTAAGTATTAAAGTAAATTCAGCAGATCAAAAAATATTCAAACGTAAATATTTGCGTTTTCAGGTACTGGAGAACGATGTTTGTGAACCGTATTGTATTTACGCTCACATATATACAGCACTTGAGAAAATACTTGGAATTCTATGCCAGAACGACAAATACAAACTGTATTTGGATTTAATGGTATCTATTCTATAAATAGACGTTAAATTAGCCAGTCATGGCCAGTCGTCTGTGACACTCTTACGGTCCTGGGCCAATTTCATCTAGGTCTTGCCCGCGATGTTTGCAACATCGTCTGCCCATATCGCTGCCGATCAACTGACTTATTCAGTATGATCAGACAATTCCGCGTTTTGTTACGTGAATCGTGTGTGATCTTTTGAGGTCCATACAAAAGTGCAAGTTGTAAAAAGACTTGGTTTCCGGTTTTCATGGAATAACCTTACCACTTCTATGTTTCCAGACGTCTGGAAAAGATACGCGCTGCATCGACATAAAAGGCAAAATTCTCTTCAAGCTAAAAGTACTGGAGAAATTCAGCCTCGCCCTCATAGCTCCTTGTTCGCAAGACTTCACCACTACTTCAGAACAAGACTGTGCCTGCTATAGAGCTGAGATAGTCACGCGAACAGAAACAGCATACGCACTAACATCTGCGGAATCGAAA
The DNA here is from genome assembly GCA_918843925.1 of Eulithis prunata. Taxonomy (NCBI): domain Eukaryota; kingdom Metazoa; phylum Arthropoda; class Insecta; order Lepidoptera; family Geometridae; genus Eulithis; species Eulithis prunata. Next base: position 2,787,615 of record OU974007.1, read on the forward strand.
CAACCATGCCTAGACAACAAGAGAGCTCAACTTGTAGCAGACATCATGGAAAACGATGAAATGAAAGAAATACTAAGCAAAGAGAACGCTTCCTTAAAACAAGAGCTTGAAGTCAATGAGTTTGGAACAGACAACTATAACATAGACTCAGAAAACTTAAAACGCCTAAAACACCTACAGGAGAATTATGATGATTTGATGACTTGCTATGAAGCTTTGAAACACGAAAAAGACTGCTTACTAATCCGGTGTCGTAAGTACGAGGAGCTTGAACAAGAGTTTGAATGTTTGAAGTGTCAACTTCGAGAGTATAGTGCGTTGTGGAATGAAAAAGAGTATTATAAAAAACGATCCGCCGATCTTGATACTCTAAAAGAACATTTTGTGGTACTATCTGATGAAACATCAAACCTGGAAATTCAACTCAAAGCGGAATCTGAGATCAATCACACTAAAGCTAAAACTATTGATGATTTGAGACGCGAAAATTTATTATTAGAACAGAAACTAAATGAAGCTTCAGTGATGTTTGAAAAAGAGAAAAATTACCTACATTGTAAATTAAAGGAATGTGACTGTAAAGCGTTGTGCCAAGATCAACAGATTAAAAGTTTATCAATTCAGGTGGATAGACTCCTTGAGCATGACTCTGAAAAGGTATAACTCGTATTTGAAATTTACCAAAGATTCTTGAATATTGTTGGTGTTTACCTTTCTCTTTGCTAATTAACAATATTAAGTAAGAAGTACCTATTCATTTATAAATAAATAATTGAATATTCATGGGCATTTTACACAACGCCCTCTAGTCTCAAACTAAACCATGCTTGTACTATGAGAACTAGGAATTGAAATGCATATTACAATTTAAAAACAATACAACGAACTAGTTAAATGAGTAAAGAGTCAATTAACAAATTATCTACTCTACAGGTACAATCTAATGAAACTGATCAATCTTCTATTGCACTCAAAGATGAAGTAAACTCACTAAAGGAACAGATAGATAATTTGAAAGATGTTTGCTGTTGCAACGAAGAAGAGAAACGTGAAATTGAAGACAAATTCAAAAGTCAATTGATTTTCATCAATAAACTCAAAATGGAAGTTGAAGATTGGAAAAGTAATTTTCTTCATACATAATAATAAGTTTTAATTATTTTAAATACAAATAAATTTAGTGAGTTGATAATAATTACGTAATATAATTAAAATTTCAGGTGCATACGAAAAAGCATCGCAACGAAACGATTCCTTAGAAAAATACTCAGATGACTGCAGAGATGAAGTTCAAAAGCTCATGCAATCTAACCATTTACTAACACGTGATGTTGAAGAAAAGTCAGCAGCGCTAGAAAACCTTATAAGCCTTGTCGAACATAAGTCTCAAGATATAAACAGACTAAACGACAGTATAGAAATGAAACAAAAGGAAAATAATAAACTTTGTAAAAAAATTGAAAATCTTCAGGAAACATTCAGCAGAAGTTTTGCAGTTTTTGACAATGAAAGGGTGCAGGCAATAAAATCTTTACAAGTAGCTAGGCAAGAGAGCCAGGAAGTACTGGAAAAGGTAAGAGATTTCGATGACACAGAACATGAAAGAGATGATTTGGCAACATCCTTTCAGTCGGAAAATGAAGAATATAAAAAGCTAAAATCTTTACTAACGAAAACACAAGACCAAAACAAAAACCTCCAAATGGATTTAAGTAGTCGTGATAGCAATAATTCAATCTTACATCAAGAAATACGCAGACTTCGTGAAGTAAATCAATTAACAGCAGCAAGCATCAGCAGCCTAAAAGATGATAAAAACAAATACAAAGTTTTAAATGAACTTACAAATAGGGAAAGTAAAATATTACAAGATAAAGTGCATAAATTTGAAGACTTATCAGATCAATTGCAAAAACTGAGAGTGTCTCATGAGAGGCTAGTTAAAGATAAAGAGCAGCTTGAGAGAGAACTCCAAAATAAAACAAAAGAACTTGATGATGCATTTGATTCAATGCGATTAAAACGACAAGAAAGTGAAGAACTGGTTCTTAAATTACATGGGACTGAGAGATTAAAAACAGACTTATTTGAAATCAAAGAAGCCTATAAGGCTATCAAATTAGAAAAACAAGCTTTACAAACTGAACTTAACGACAAAATAAATGGTTTTGACAAACTTTTGCAATCGTTTGATAATCTAAAAACACAAAATGAGCTTAAATCTGAAGAAGTAGGATCACTAAACCGCGAATTAGCTGAATTAAAAAGAGTTTATGATATTTTGTTAGCAGAAAAAAATATACTTCAAGCAGACTCTGATAACAAATCCGATGAAATCAATAATTTATATAACACCTTAGAAACCAAAATAGAAGAAAATAAGGAGCTAAAACAACGCCTGACAAATTTTAAACATACTCATGAAACAGTTAAAAACAACATGGACTCTTTACTAGAAGAAAACATTTCAACGAAAAGTAATTTAGATGCTTTAAGAAAAGAAAGTGACGAATTAATGGAAAGAGTTAAATATCATGAAGCATTAGAATCAAAGTACGATAGGTTAAAACGTGATAACGATAAATTACAAGCAGAAAAAAACAAACTTGAAAAAGTTTTAGAAAACAAAGTGTCTGACATAAGAAGAATCGAACGTGAAAATCGTGATCTTAGTAGTCACAGTCGAGATCTGCTGTCACACAGTGAAATTTTGGAAAAAGCATTGATTAACGTAAGGACTGAGGTAAAACCATGTGTTGCCATTTTGTTATCAAGATGGAATAACCTAAAATATAAATTTTGTTAAAGAAAAATCTTTTACAGCTTATCGTGAAATCCAGTCTTCCAGATAATCCACATGTCGAAATTATTAAAGAAATCGAAGACTTGAAACAAGAAAAACTGAACCAGCATAAAAGAATTCGGGATCTGCTTGATAAATTAGACGCATCGGTATATACGACAAGTTATTAAACATACATCGATTCTAGAGTTATTACTATTAATCATTTGATCATAATAAATAAAGTTGTCTGTCCTTCTCATATAAATATTTTTACGTTTCAGGAAAATATAATATCAAACCTCAGCGAAGATATTCTAGCCCGTGATGATAAAATAGCTGTATTAGAAAACCACATAAATCAATTGGAAGATGAAGTGCGAATATTACACAGTAGCTTAGCTGAGGTGGTCGATACTGGAGAACAAATAACAGATTACAGTTCTCAAAAAATTAACCAATCTCTAAAATCAATGGAAGCTCACCGTAAGGATTTTAGTATTTGGACCCATCTTCATGATATTAACACTGTATCGTTGTTTAATAAGGCGCTATAACATTCTTGACATTTAGCTTTCACCTTATTAACTGTGAATGTTATATGTTTCCAGATTCAAGAGCTGCTCATAATATGAAAATGGAACTTGCCAAACTGCAAAGTGAGAATACAATGCTAGAAGAAAGATTATCCGCTACAAAAATAAGAAACGAAGAAACTGCTAGAGACAAACACAAATATTTATCTCAAATTAGCCATCTGCAAAACGAAAGGGAAATTATCATAACTGATATCAAACAACTAGAGATGAGGAGTGTTGGAGACAGTGCACTCTCTCCAGAAAAATGTGACGTTGAAGATATCTTAGCATCCCTGGATAGAATTCGAATATATTTGGATGCTAGAAGCTCTAAGAGCACTTCACTAGAGCAAACATTACTTAGCGTTCAAAACTCATATCAGCTAGTACAAACTAAAACCGACGAAGCTAAAAAAATTGTTGAAAAAGAAAAACAAAAGATAGTGAATGAAAAAGAAGAAGCGATAAAGGATAAAATAAATACAGAAAAACAGCTAATTGATCTAAAGAAACAACTTGCACAACTTGAACAAAAAATATTGCAAGACAAAAATGTAATAAAAGATTTGGAAAGTGAAATACAAAATCAAAAATTAATCATTGATAAATTAAACAAATCAACTCAAAGTTATATATCCAAATTAGAAGATGAGATGAAAGCTCTTCAGCTACTCTATCAAAACGCATTAGAAAAAACTTCTACATTAGAAAATCAACTCCAATCGTTAACTAAAGAAAAATCTAAAAATGTAAATATTGTTGAAAGAATCAGCAGAGACCTAGAAGAAAAAATGCAAGAAATAGCACTACTAAATAAAAAACTTGTGGAGCTAAAAAAAGAACCTGGGCGCAATATAAGTATCCAAACATCGGGTATACCAACAAACAGAAATGTGGAAAGTCAAACTGATAGTGAACTAAAATTTGAAGAGTCCGAAAATTCATATTTAAGAGAAAAGTATGATAATTTGCGTGAAAACAATGAGGTCAATCCAATTCATATTAATAGAACGACACGCGAAAATAAATACATTCCAAATAATAAAAACAAGCCTGCAAATGAAGTGCAAGTTCTTGCAGCAAATATTGAGCCTACCTTTGATTACGTCAAAAACAGTTACCTAAATTATAAGTTAACACAACTTAGTCTAGGACGTCTCGAACAATACACAGTTTCGTGTCCTAGCGAAAACGTCGTCATGAAAAATGAAGAGTTTTCAACGCCTGATGGAAAAATTACAACTCAAGTAGTTCCAAAACCAGGAAATAGTTCTAAAGTAGACCCTAAAACCCCAGTTATAGACATTTATAACAAGAAATCTATGCACACCAACTCATCAAAATTCATAGATAATGGTGATATTGAAAATGAAGTTGCCGAGAACATTGGTGCCAGCCAAACAAAAAGCCCTAATAATAAATCAAGTGCTTTCACGGGATTTGGACTAACTAATGAAAGTTTTGGAACGGCAAGTAATATTAACAATGAATACGAACACAGCAATCTATTTGGTACAACTTCAGAAGGATCTACAGACAAAGATATGTTTTTAATATACAAAGACAGCGAAAGCAATCAAGATAAATCTTACGAAAAGAAAGGTCCTTGGAATACAAACGGAAATTCAAAAATCGTTGTTGAAGCAGTAACCATTCATCAAAATAAAAATAACCAAATTCATCGACCTAGCAGCAAACATAGTAAGAATAGAGAAATTGTTAGTGAATCGTTTTTAAATGCAGAAAACGAAGAGTATGAAGATGACGATAGTATCAAGCCTAAATTAAAAATAAGTTTACCAAGAGTGGAAAATGATAGTCCTTCGATTGAAGCTTCAGACGCTGATAAAAAATCGTTAGATTCTTACACAATGGCTATCTATCCATCGCCAAAAGCATATACGTCGTCTAACTATGATGCTGACAGCCATGTGAAATTTCAAGGTAATCAAATAAAAACACATTCTACAGACTCTATCTCTCATGACAACCATCAATACAAGGATGAAAAAAAAGACAGCCAAAGAGAAAATAAACGAAGTTCCAATAAAAGAGAGTCTGCTAAGAGGGATAAAAATAAGTACTCTGAACCAAAACCAGTATTTCGAGATGATGAAGAATCCCATCACAAGCTTTCTCGTGTTGGAGCTGATGTTTTGCTTATAAAATCTGAGGAAGATCAAAGCGATCCTATCGACTCTTCCTCTACTAGGCGACAAAAGTCAAGAGATTTTGGACTTGAATATATTCTGGACAGCCACAATGATCCTGATAATATTAAAACATATAATGCTGCCAAAGCAGTTCGTAAAACGCGCAGTGACGAACGTTTCAATTTGATTAAGCTTTTAGATAGAAATGATATTAGTCCTTCAAGGCTAAGTGAGCTCAAAAAATCATCAACAGATTACAAAACTATTTCAAGTAATAGCTACAGCAAATCTACTGATAAAAATCAGCTAAAATCGTTCAACGAATGCAGTGTGATGGTTAAACTAGATACTGCTGAAGAATATGAAAACCGAATTCAGTATCTTACAAAAACTCTTGAAAATATTGAAAAGGATTACAAGAAGAAGATCGACGCTATAAAAATGCAGTATGACAATAATATAAAGAGTATTTTAAATGAGCACAACCAAGGTGTTGAAAGTATACAGAGCCTACACGAAGAAACTTTGCAAGACATTCTAAAAATACATGAAAATGAAGTCGAGAATTTGAGAAGCATGAGCATCGAAGCAATGCGTAAGGCAGATAAGTTGGAAAAAGAGAATAAAACGTTGAAAAATAAGATGTTAGACAGTTCTTCTTGTTTAGATGAGGTGAGTGAATGAGATACAATTAATTGATATTAAGTTTATTTTTAATGCTATAACTGTTTTAAATGTACAGGAACCTATAAAAATATCGACACCGGAACTACGACGTCGAAAACGGTCTCGCATAGACCCGAAAGCGCTGACTAAGACAACTGTGGAGGCGTTTAACGTTAAACCAAAGAGCAAGTCCTACGGCCCTTGCACCTGTTCTCTCGATATAAACATTTCGGACACCATTCGAAATATATTTGAGCAGGTTGACGTGGAACAGCGGAAAATGGCAGAATACACTTATTTGAAGTACATTGCCAACAAAATATTGAACGGAAATGTCGATGTAAGTACTTTACAACTCACTTTGTACGATGTAAGTACTTTACAATTTACAACTCCCTACCAAAAAATATTGTTGATCTCCCTTATAAAAAATGTTGTACTGAGTTGGAAAAATGGTTGATATTGGAGAGCTTTTATTCAGTTTCTGACTTCTTGAAGAAGGGTTCGTGTCGCTTCTACAACTATTAATAGGTAGGTACATTTGTTGTTACAGTGGCCTATAATGTGCTGTTTTAGCGAACTTAATAAATAGTGGATTAGGTACCTAGAAACTTTTGCACGCCAATCTCTTTGGTAAAAATATGCGGCACTTATTTATAATTTTACATCTTTGTACATAAATTAGCATATTTTTATGCAAATAAATGAATTGATTTGATTTGATTTAAGGAGTTGGGCTGGTTGGGGTGAGGTCAGCAGGGAGACAATGCACAATACACCCCCACGCGGGACGTCAGTGCAGGTCTCATTCCCCCACGACGAATTAGAATTAGAATGAGTACCTCAGCTGCTTTCAATTGCATCATTGACACTAATCACATGAATGACTTACATGTACCTTTCTTGTACCTACATACATTTTTAGATTTACATCTTTTTCTACCACTTACAACCACTTCATCATCATCATCATCATATCAGCCTTTTTTTTTATGATAAAAGTAATGGAACAAGCTGATAGCTCACCTGATGTTAAGTGTTAACTTTTGCCTATAACAATGCATTACCTCACAGAGCAAGTCCAATGAGAACGTGCCCTGTAAGGTAATGCACTGCTTCCATCACTCTGAGACGTAAAGATCTTGAAGTCTCATGTGCCTGTAATTACACCGGTGCCCTTACCCTTCAAACCGGAACACAGCAATGCGAGCATCACTGCTTGGCGGCAGAAATAGGTACGGTGCATGGTAGTACTTCCCCGGACGAGCTCTCACAAAGAGCTCTACTAATACCTGTTAGAATTCCACTGCTTGTCGTGTGCCTATTATTTTAAGACACTTAGTCATTAATTTACATTTTTGAGGAGAACTATGACAAATCAGCCATCGGATACAACATTTGTGGAGTTGAAATGTTTGTATTCTTCTGTCGCAGGCCTTAGACACTCAGGAGCTTTCATTTCTCCATTTGAAAGTGTGTCGCATATGGAAAACGAAACTGACGAAAGAAGAGTCCCTTCAGAAGAGGATAGACTCGCTTGAAGCAGAATTGATCACCAAACAGAAACATGCGCAACAGAATAGTACGTTTCTAATATAATTACTAAACATGATTAATCTTGTCATATCAGACGTGATAATTGCAAAACAAAACCAGTCTTTAGACACTTTAAAAAAATATAAGGTGGCTCGTCTATTGTTCATTGCAGTCCTGAACTTCTCTCTAGATCTCTCTCTCTCTCTTCTCACTCCTGTGAAGCTTTCGACCATGATGATTTTCTTCTTTGAATGTCACTAGTACCTAGTTTATTTCTCAGTATGCATGTATACATAGGTATAGTTTTAGGCATTTATAAAAAGTAACATCTGATAATCTAAAGCGACACTTTTTTATCATTAGCATGACAGCTAAATGAGTTTGCAATTGAGGTAAAGGACATTTTATTCAGTTAATGGAAATTTCAGCGTCGGTAAAAGGTACAGTTGATTTTACAATGATAGGTACTCGTATCTTCATGAAGGCTAGATTCTATTGGGTAAATATCGTACTTTTGTCTTCAGTAGCAGAGCTGGACCGTAAAGTGGCGGAAGAGAGACGTCGTCTCCAAGAAGTGAGGGAAGCTGTCTGCCGAAGGACTCCAAGTCCTACTGACCATGGCTACGTGCCTCCCGTACCACCTCCCACCGCTGACAAGGACTTTCTGTTAGTTCTTCCTTCTGTCTTTGGCTTTAGTTACTGTTCATGATACAAGATACAAGATGTTTATTTGCATGTAGTTTGTTTGCTACATAATGTTAAGTTTATACTTTTTTACGTTGATTCAGTGGTTGCTGTTGCACTGGAACAAGCCACGACCTCGGGGAGAGGAGGTCGGGCGGTGACCTCGCTGCTCTACCGACCGGCCTGCGACAAAAACGAACCCGGAACGAAAGCAATCGGGTAAATAGATTTAATTGCCTAAGAAGTAACGCATGTAGGCACACATACAAAAGAAAAAGAGCAGGAACAGAAGTAGGTATGTATATCGGAATATCAGAGTGTACGCTACAGTAGCAAAAAGATACACTACTCACCACCAAAATGTACTTCGCGCTCCTTTTCTTTCGTGAACTTCTGGCAATACTGCTATGAAATTTATTTTCTATTTTTGTTATTCGTGAGCTGTCGGTATAATTGATGCACTACCTACTCTCTTTAATTGTCTTCGAGGTAATCTGACAGCCAGAACCGCACATGACAGCACCCTCCTAAACACCATGTTTATAAACAACAAAAATGGGGGCGCCCTTATTTTTTGCGTAGCAGTAGCAACAATAAATGTACTCGGGGCGTCGCCTTCACCAAGCAACTTCTACGCAATAATTACGCTTTAGCTACGCAGTGGCTACACCAGTGCCACGCGAGAGCTACGCCAAAGCTACGTGATAGTTACGCTACACTATGTTTCGCAATAGCCACACGAATTGTACACCACTTGTCTAAGCCAATGCTACTAATAGTTGCAACGTTGTGAGGTCAAAATCGCGTTACTATAAATTACAGCTTAGTACCCACGTAGCTGTAATATTTTAACTATATTGTATACCTTCCTCGTAGCTGTTACGTAGCAGTGGCGTAGAAGCGGCGTAGAAGATGCGTAGCAGATGCGTAGCAGTTGTGTAGCAAAAGCGTACGATTATGTATTTTTCGATATGCACCTTGTACAACGATTTCAGCCGGAGCCTACTTAATATCATAGAGTTACTAAATAATGACAGGCGTCATGGCTCAGTCGGTAGTACCTCTGCCTTCCGTGCTGTGGGTCGTGGGTTCGATCCCCACCGATAACAAACATTTGTGTGTTGTAAACATAGATGTTTGTTCTGTGTCTGGGTGTTTCTATGTATTATAAGTATGTATTTACAAAAAAAAAAAAAAAAATATGTATGTATTCTATCAGCCATCTAGTTTCCATAGTACAAGCTTTGCTTAGTTTGGGACTAGAAGGCGTTGTGTTAAGTGTCCGTGAATATTTATTATTTATTTATTAATGTATTTCCTGTAATAGGCTGTATTGGCAAAACTCGACGCCGAAGAACGGCGCGACCGAGAAAAGAAGATTTACACGGACGAGCTCCCGACGCGCTTACGCAAGTCGCACGACCGCCCACTGCGTCCCACCAAGAAATAAAACAAGTACTCGCGCGTCGGATGTTTTATACCCCGCTGCTAGGGGTATAGAATGCCCAATGATACGCCAAATCATGGACTACGCCAACCTGACTTATCAACAAGAAACAAATGACATTGTCAAATGCCTCTGGAGCGAATGTTACCAAATAGAACTCTTCTAGATTTCCTGAAGCGTCGTCGTGGCTGCTGGATATTTTGGTCAAAATTTCGTGAACGTGTTGTATACTTTTATATTGTGTATTTATTTTTTATAACTTATTTACATATTTATTACAATTTAAAAATTGTGACGTAACTTTTGTGGTAATAAAACGCTGTAAAACAATGTTTGGTTCATAAATATTTATTTATATAAGGAACATACACAGTAAGTACAACATGAAGTCGGCAGCATAAGAATATTAATAAAAAAATGGAATGGTACAATAATAATTGTGCTAACGAGGGCGTGAGCACATTTCTTAGTTACACACTAACGGCTGAATTAACGATCGGTTAATGGTTAGAGTGCCAATCTGCAATGCACGACAAACACTATTGATAAATGTAACACATAACATTTCGAATAGCTCTGTTCGTCATTTCGACAGACAGTTTTGCAAGTGTCAAGAGTTAAGTCATTCGTCAATTCAGCTGTCGACACGAGTTTTGACATTTTTTGAAACGACACATAGCACTTTTATTTTAATAGTTTTTCTTGTGTTATTGTGAGTATTGTTGTTTAATTTTGGTGGAATTTTAACCAATAATACTTAGGTCGTAACATAAAGTGTGAGCCATTGGAATAAATGTGTGTAAAGTGGTTTTTCTGAATGTGAAAATTCGTGTTAGGTTTTGAAGAGAAAATCCACCATTTTCTTTTCAAAACAAACGACAGCCGTCTTGACAAATGACTTGACTTGACTTATTTATTACAATTTTAACACTTGACATTGGCAAAATTGTCTGTCGAAATGACGGACACAGGCCATTAACGAAGAGAAGAAGAAGAAGAAGAATTCAGCTGTCGTTTGTTTTGAAGGTAAAATGGTGGTTCCTTTGTTCCATTAAACAGAATCTACCAAAAAGGGTACAGTCACTATTATAAGTTGTTGGCACTATAATTTGAATAATACTATTATTTTAAGAGTACATTACCTGTGTTCAATGTTCGATAACAGTTATATTTATTAGTTATTTTTATCTTTGGTTTGCATTATAAGCTGGGTTGACAAAGTTGACGTTAGGATCTTGATATATTGGATTTGAGACGTCGAAGCCAGCTTTAGTGGCCTCTTGACAAAACTTTTTGTATTCTCTCTTATAGTAAATGTTTGACGAAATTTTCCAGATGGCGAGAGTCAGTAAGCCTACTAGTAGGATTCCACCTAATACACTTCCAATGGCAACTGTAAGTAATAACATTGTTTTAGTTAAGAAATCAGAAACATTTATAGTGAATTATAAGAGATCTATACATCCTACCATTTGCTGTCCGGTGTGCAAACATTTTAAGGAAAATAATGAGAGACTATTTATTTTTATAGATATTAGGTACATATTATTCATGTTTTTCCGTATCCAATGCGGTGCTGACGTGTTGTTATTGGGTGCTCACTAGTATATAGCAATATAGACACATTTTTTAGAAATCTTATCTTCTAGGTCACCGTGCTACATCGTCGACCACGTCATTGCTTAACATCAGGTGAGATTGTGGTCAAACGGTTGCCTATATTGTAAATTCTGTTGTTTGCCACTTTCTAACTAAAAGTATTTTAAAATATACTTAAATTCTTACGGTCTTATTCCAGAGCGGGGACTAAAGAAAGTCACGGTTTAAACGTCAAGGTTTATACAACCCGGCCGAATTAAGCGGTGTAGCGGGGGAAGTATCGAGTTCCGAGCCAGGTGTCATGTTAATTCGCCCGGGTTGTATAAACCTTGACGTTTAAACCGAGACTTTCTTTAGTCCCCGTTCTGGAATAAGACCGTTAATGTTTATACTAAAATTCAATTTAGCCTTAACACTCATGACAATCCTAAATCATTTTATAATCAAATACTTAGGAATTATAATCAAATAACGTAAAGAAGAAGTTAATGGGGCTTAGTACTAAAAATGTTGGTTAATTTGACGCAGCTGAATAAAATAATTCTATTTTTAAGGTTGTCAGTCAGATATTCGTTCAAGTGGTATGCTAATTCGGGGTTAGGTTAGTTTCGTGTTTTTTTTTATAAAACTAAATGATAAAACAAGCCGGTGGCCCTGATGTTAAGTAACCATTGCCTATAACAATGCACTGAGCACATTTACTGAGGACGTGCTTTGTGATGCATTGCACTGCGCCCAAAACTCTGAGACAAAGGTGCCTGTTATTGTGCGGGCACCCGGCACCCATACCCTTTGAACCAAAACACAGCAATGCAAGCAACGCTGTTTAGCGGCAGAAGTAAGTACGGTGGTAGTACTTCCCCGGATGAGCTCTTTTACAAGAAGCTCTTCAACTGCCCCCTAGAATAGACTATCTCAGCCTGCTGGCTGCCGAAAACTATTAGCACTTACTCCAGATATTAGCCACCGGTGGCAACTCCACCTCGTCTTGGATCATCAGCTTAATTTTAGCAGGTTCTGTGGCAGTGCTCGGTATAATAATATATTTGTAGACGAGTACACTGTTGTTGTCAAGCTTTTTTCTACAGCTGGTTGCTGTGCTTTCAGCTTCTAACGATTTTCTGTTCATTATTAAAACTTCTTCCACTGATGTTTCTTTGTAACTGAAAATAAGTTTTTTTTTTGCGTTGTTCAATTACGGAGAGTATAATTATGACCGGTATATGTATATAGGAATAGGGTTGTCCAGATAGTAACATCTAAAGGAAAAAAACTAAATTCCTAAATTACTCTAAGGCATTTTTCAACATATGCACTTATACATAATTAGGTATATTCTTGTTTCATATTTTTTAGAGCGTGATTTTTCATTTAATTTTTTATGTATTACCAATACACCAATACCTACTTTTAAAACACTGCAGGTACTAATCATTCACTGGTATAAATTGTTTCTTTATATGAGCAAAATTATTTTTATACTTACGCTATTTCCTATATACGCATACCTGTTATCGCAGTCTGTTTTACTGTTCTTCTCGTAGTTACAGTTGGCGTACAACTTGAGAGACTCGCACAGTTCCTTTGCGCAGTCTTTGCAAGACTCACAGTATTTTCCATAGTAACTTTTATCGTTTATGGAATCGCATTTACATTCCCCGCACTTGCATTCGCCTCTCCCAGAACAAGGCTGCAATATTAAAAGCTATATTTTTATTTGTTCAAAAAATTTGTGTAAACTAGTGCTACCTATAGACAACACATTTATTTTGTAGGAAACTAACAGCGATACAAATTACACTTAATTATAAATGTTTTGAATGCCAATTATACATAAAAAAGCAAAGTGCTACATATACAAAGTGTTAAATAGAGACTGTAAAAACGTAGCCTCAGTAATTTTTACAGCTTGTAAAAACTGTAACTAAATAATCTATACTAAAACTTAAGAGGTACCCAAAATAGGCTTTATATTAGGCAGATTTGAGGAGGAACTAACTTCTTTCGAAAACGGTCCGATACATTTTATATTGCTGGCTAAACAACTGCACTCTGGTCCCGTCCACATAGACTTGTCCTTACAAATGCATTGTCCAAGACTGCAGTCCCCTTTATCTTTTGGGCATATCATACGACACTTTGCATCATCAAACTCACAATGCGTTCCTGAGAAGTCTTTTTTGCATATGCATTTTCCACAGCTAAAAGTACAGAGACAGCTTAAATTTCTTTACGCTGACGTCGCGTCGTCAGTGCCTTGATCACGAATAAATGTGACAATCGCAAACGTATCGTACTGCGAGCATATCCGAGATACAATGCGCGGTGACACTACAACGGTTGGCAGTCGAGCTGGCATTGACGCGCAATATAACTCGAATACGTTAACGCGGCGACTGTCAGATTTATTCGTGATCAAGGTACAGTCAGGACAGAAGTTGAGACGCGATTATTAGTACCTAAGCTCTCCAAAGTTTAGAGAATAAAATAACATATAAAGGTTTCGAAAAAAAATATTTCAAACCAGCCGCCCCTGATTGTCTTATTTTTGATACCATGACAATTTGACACATCACACTCAAAATTAAAAAATCCAAATTACATTCAGTAATTTCAAATCTGCGAGCGTTAATTATGAGTAGATAGCTATGTATATAAATTACTAGCCGTCGCCCGCGGCGTTGCTCGCGTTCTACCCTTTAAAGTGCGACTTTTCCAAATTTCTTTCTTAGTGCACCCCTACACTATATAAGGATACTACCCTCCAAATTTCATACCTCTAGGACTTATAGTTTAGGCTGTGCGTTGATTCTAAGTCAGCTTCAAAAGAGTTTTATATATATTGATGATGATTAGTAACTTACACACAATTTCCTTGTCCGTTACAGGGAGACACATCATTCTGGTCAGGCTTGCACTTCTTCATTAAATCAGGATTATTCGTATCACTACATGCAATCTCACAGAATTCTCCACTCCTGCAATGAAGCTTTCTGTTACCTACAGGGAAAATAAATTGATTGACATGTCTGTAATCAATTTATTTTACCTACTAAAATTTGCTGTTGTTTCAGTCTCGGTTTTATGATGCGACTTTGTCTCAAACCCGATTATCACAGAAACTGTTAAAACTATATACATACTAGCCGTCGCCCGCGGCGTTGCTCGCGTCCTGGACCCTTTAGGGTGCGACTTTTCAAAATTCCTTTATTAGTGCACCTCTACGCTATATAAGGATACTACCCTCCAAATTTCATACCTCTAGGACTTATGGTTTAGGCTGTGCGTTGATTCTCTGTCAGCTTCAAAAGAGTTTTATATATTTAGAAGATCAGAATTTCGACACGTACAATGTACATTCAATATTTTAATTACCTGCCATCATCACATGTGCATACTCCACATTCCTTAACTCCACTACTTTTACAATATGTGCTCTTTAGTTCAGTTATACCTTCACAATCACACTTGCAATTCAACTTGATATTTATAGTAAGCTTATCATTACTCAATCCAAAAGGATTTACTTCGAAGTGTGAGGTTTCGGTGCAACTCAATGCCATGAGCTCAGCTTGCACATGTACAGTTGCGTTTTCCTGTGTGCTTACACAGTTTCCAGGGACATCACAATTGCTTGTGAACTTCAGATTGGATAGATTCGACACTTGAAGTTTAAGGTTTTTATACGCAGTCTGTAATTATATTATTTCATAATTAAATAGATCAAAGAACCAGTCAATAACATATGCACATTTTTATACTTACAGTATACGCATTCTGAATTATCTCTAAGAGTTGATCATCATCATCATTTAGTTTCACAGTATTTGCTGCGAATATTTGTTGTGCCATAGAATCATACACACTGATGAGGTGTTCAGGAACAGCAAATACAATCCTGAAGTTATTCTTTTTTGCGATATAGTTAATTTGACTCAAGGACGGGTAGTCGTAAGTCAAAGACTCTTTTCCACCGTAAGTATTATCTTTATCGAGATGGCATTTCATATCATTAGGTTTGTATGCGCCGACCATTTTGCCGTCGCCAGCGCTATGGTACGTAGCCTCAGTTGCTAGAATAAGGATCCTCCTGGACTCTCCATCGGTATCTGAGTGTCTCCAGCCGATTTTGTCTCCGCATGTCATAGCTTGCATTAGGGCATCGAGTCCTGCTTCTGGGGAGTCGTAGTTAGAGCCGGAGGGCTTGTAATATCGTTCGACTTCTTTTTTAAATGTTTTACTGTCGTTTGTTAGAGATAAGTGGTGTTTGAAAGCATAGGCAACATGCTCTACACTGAAACCAAAAGATCAATTGCAAATTTATGCAATGCCAAATACGATCCTTTATTTGAAAAATATATCAACTCTTGGCAAGCCAAGTATAATGTATTAATATTCGGCTGAACAAACGTTTATCTAATACCTAATATGCGATATACCTAATATGTCACTTTAATAATGAATAATTTATTTTTAAAACATGTCCACTTACGGGTCAGCATATGGGAGAGCGGGCTTTTCCACGAAACTTCCTATACCCAATCGTACATTATTTGTCATTTTGCTTAATTCGTGGTAAATTTTTATGGTCTGAGCGGCAAGTTTTTCGCCATACTTTTTCATAGAGTCTGAGTTATCCATTAAAAAATACATATCTAGTGGGAAATCTTTAAGTGGCTTATAGTACATATCAATAGGAACAGGAACTCCAGGCCGTAATGTGACGTGAAGTTTTTGAGGGCGAAACTGGACTTCTTTTCCTTTTGTTGCACTGAAGTCTCTATTTTCAATGTTTTTCAACAATGAGTCGGGGTCCTTTATTTTATCCGAAGTACACCATGTTGCATCATATTTATCATTATTAAAGACTTCTATCCGTGACTGGCATCTATCTGGTTTATCTGAATTCATAGTGTCCTAGAAATATGATGAGTAGGTAAGTAGGTACCTATTTAAGGCATTCCTTAGATGAGTTAATATGGTCTCCGAATACTTGACTGCTACACTATCTGGGTGAGGTATTGGCTTAGACAGACACAATCCAAGCGTCGAGGACTTGCAATATTTTAGTTAGAGATTTTGACCAAATTTTGAGTAAACAAAGCCGTTACTAGACCGTGTTTGTACTCACTAGTATTTTAAATTGAAGTAAGCTTACCTGCGCACACCAAACGCACCTCGTTTTTGCATACGCAATGCAGCTTCCACAATTCTTAAATTCCCTACACGCGGTAACCCAACCCAAATGGGCCACAAATAGTAATAAAAATAATAAAACAAGGTTCATTTTGGTCTGACGATAGACACACTGAACAGTTCAAGCTAAACAAGTTTATTAAGCGTTCGATAACAATGTTGGGAAGGAAAATGTTATTTATAACATTTAAATGTGGTTTATGGTGGAGCTACACTAGTAGAATTGGTGCTTGAATTCAAGCTATATAGCTTAAGCTGCGGTCACACACAGCGAATACTCGCTACGACTGTATTGGCTGTGAATAATGATCCAAGTCACGGGCAATATACAGGGTGTTACCAGACCACTTCCGAAAACTTGGAGGTTCCAATCAGACCATGATACTGAAAACATTAAGCGAAAAAAATCGCGAAAAAAAAAATTTACTTGACTATCTCTTTTTAATTTTTTTTCTAGTTACATACACACAGTACAACATAATAAGACATATCTACCTAATTATCTCATTTAAAAAAGCAAAAAAACAAATAAAATAAATAAAGCAGCAATGTACACGCAGCACGCAGATTACGTCTACTACAGCATGAACAGCTGAGAGTTCATCGCGGGTCATTCAAGTACGCGACGTGCGAGCGACCTACGTTAGTACCTACCTACGTTAGTAGGCACTTACGACACAGAATAAATAATAGTACTACGCCTCGACCTTACCTACGTGAATGCGTACATTGCGGGCTGGCGAAATAAATACAAATCTTTAAACATTGTTTTCTCCGGCTATAATTATTTTTCAGGATAACTGATTTTTTTTTGGTTGGGTTTTGGTGTGCTGTAGCTCCCCCTTTCGTTTTCGGAAGTGGTCTGGTAACACCCTGTATATTCCAAGTTTCATTCAAATCGGATCAGTAGTTTTTGCGTGAAAGAGGAACAAACATACATACATCCATACAAACTCTTTACATTATCATTTACATCTGAGCGCTTCCGTGCTTCTCAGGGCACTTCAAACTGTCGGTCCCGGCTCTAGCAGTCGTTAAGCCACGACGGAGACCTTAAGTCGGCCTAAAAACTCCGTCACCAGAGTTGGCCGCTAACTCATACGAGCTTGCTTGCTTTATCATTTATAGTGTGTAACGGCCTTACAAATATTATAATTTAACTAAACTTTTCCTCCTAAATAATAATGGCAGCAAGTAACACTCAGTGTACTGTTTGAATGTAAGCGATTGTCACGATGAACACCGTTACCATATTCGTTTTTCTAATTGTGTACCCAAATTTCCTCATAGCTGTTTCCGACTCATGTTCTAGACATAAAACTTGTAGTGATTGTATAAATGATAATAACATCTGTGATTGGTGTGCTTCGGTAAGTTTTTTTAAACGTTATGAGTAACAAAAGCAGAAGTTTAAGGTTCTGACTGAAAACCAGCGCCGCTTTGCTTCTGCAGAGCTGCATTTGTTGACGTTTATCTTTTAATATTTCATAGAACCGCTAGAACTTTAATGCTCTTGAAAAAATGATGTTTTTGATGGCATGACCACAGAAATATAAGAATATCCCATATTGAAACTTCAATATCCTTTATTGAACATGTAAAGTATATAGTGTGTTAGGGTAAATGTAAATAAACTTTACGAAGTTCCATGTTTTTGGCACCTTCCAATAAATAATCCCATGGCAGATATCATACTCTAACAAGCATTATTCTTTACAGACAAGTCCATCGTTCGATAGCGAAGCACGATGCCGGACCAAGGACTCGTACGATCCAAAATGGTGTTCAGGTTCAATAGACATGGCTGAGAAAGCAGGCGCTGTTCCATCAGATAACAGAGACTTTAGTTCAGCAACTGAACAAGTCGTTCAGATCAAACCTCAAGAGTATAGCGTGAAGCTTCGTCCAGGGCAGACTGTCCCGTTCTCTTTCTCATTCCAAGGAGCTAAAGATTACCCAGTAGATTTGTATGTCCTCTTAGACGCATCTAAGACCATGGGAGAAATTAAAAAAAAAATTGTGGATGAGAGTGTTGTTATTTTCGAAACAATGCATAAAATGACCAAGAACGTGGCAATGGGGTTTGGAACTTTTATAGACAAGAACACCTTGCCGTTTACTATGTAAGCACCTACTTTTGTAACTTAGTATACTTTTGATCAAACTTCAACTTCAATAAATAAATAAATAATAATGAAAATTAAAAAAAAAAAAAGTGACCCATGATTGTGACACAGATCTTAAAATACGATAAAAAAAAAGCGAAATGAATGACATGTCAGCTTTCATGATGATATCACACCATTTTTTTGCTATGTACTGTACTTACTAAATATAATTTTATTTTTTAGCCCGAAAGTCGACACCAAAGGCAAAATGACATATTCATTTAGACACAATTTAAATCTCACCACCGAATACAAGCAGTTTAGAGACGAAGTAGATAAAACTCAATTTGGTGTAAACTTTGATTTACCTGAAGGTGGGTTTGACGCTCTTGCGCAAGTGCTGGCCTGTGACTTCGACTGGAGAAATAAATCTAGAAGAATTGTTGTGTTCTTCACCGATAGCTCACACCACGTGGCAGGTGAGGGACGTGCCGCAGGTATCTTCGAGCCTTACGATGGCCAATGCTACACAAAAGAAAGATTTTACACAAAAGAACTTGAAATGGATTTTCCGTCAGTGTCTATGATCAATAAACTCGCTTCAGATAATAAAGTAACCATCATTTTTGCACTGCAAGATACAGAAAAAGAGGAGTTGGAGCCAATCTATAAGAAATTTAAAGATGCTATACAAGGCTCCAAACTGGCTCTTTTGAAAGGAAAAAATATTGAAATGCTGCTGAAAGAAAGTTACAGGGTATGTAGACTATGTAGGTAATTATAGACTGTAGTAGTACACCTCGATAAGTACCTATACATAACTATACTCTGTTTTGTGCCGGAGGTTTTAAACTGAAGCAGCATAGTATCGAGAAAGCGGTGTATCATGCCTAATTTGTAACTAATATTTCTTGATTTTTCAGGAGATCAGCACTAACATTATATTGGAGGTGCAGTCAAAACATAAAAAAAACTTTGATATCAAATTTAACCCCAACTGTATAAAAAATGGTGAACACTGCGTCGTAAACACTGAGCAACAACTAGATTTCACAGGAACAATAACCCTTAATGAATACTATGGACAAAATAGTGAAGTAATCGATATATTTATCCAGGGTATGAACGAGAAACTCAGATTAAATGTAGAGGTTATCAAATGCTCTTGCGAAGCTACCGAAGAACCGAAATCAAAGTATTGTAATGGAAAAAAGCGCCAGTGTGGAGTCTGTATTTGTGATGAAAATAGGTAATTTATCGAGTTTTATTGTAATTTCCGTCTAAAGTCCATGAATTTGATGTCCCGAAACAGATTATTATAACTTAGAAAATTGCTTAGAAACAATTATTTAGATGCTTCGTAAGTAGTATTTCTTTGTTTAACATTTTAGTAGTGGGAACCAATGTCAGTGCGCGAAGGGAAAGGATGATAAGAAGGCAACCGAGAGTGAGCATTGCAGGGATCCCGAGGGCGAGTTGTGCAGCGGGCTCAAGCGGGGTAAATGCATTTGCGATAGCTGTCAATGTTCCACTACCACGTAAGTTTCACCACTGTCATATCAGCCTGAGGAGGTCCTGGACTTACCTATCTCACAGGTTTGCAGCAAGACAAGAACGATCTTATTCGCTCCAGGCCAGTTGTGCACGCACATGTCATTTTTTATTTAAAATATGTTATCGCGAACGATATAGAAAGATATCGTGAGCAATTCCATGGGTTAGGTTGGGTACTCCACAGTCCACACGTATTTATATTCATAATATATTTTCTTTTAAAGGGCCGGTTAGGTTAGACCGAGAGAATGGCCTCATACTTATTGAGAGTTCAAATTTGTTATATATTATTTCAGTTTGGGTAAATTCTGTGAATGCGATCGTGAATATTGCCCCGGCGTTAAGCGAGAAAACGGCATCATTACCAGCGTCTGCGGTGGCCACGGCAATTGTACATGTGGCGAGGTTGAATACAATGGCCGGAAAGAGGTCTGCTCTTGCGAAGAAGGTTGGATACTAAAGCCGGGAGCAGAGCATTTAGGGTGTACGTGTCACAATGTCACACAATCTTGTATTATAAACGGCCAGAGTAGCACGGTGAGTACATAGATCTGATGTAGATACGATACTGTGGTTGGCAGATTGTACTACCTAGTAGTGATCACGTTTAGTTTTTAGTAAGAAGTAATCCTCATAACTATACCGAACCGATAAAAAATCTTTCACTGTTATAACTATATTACATACTAGCCGTCGCCCGCGGCGTTGCTCGCGTTCTACCCTTTAGAGTGTGACGTTTCCAAATTACTTCCTTAGTGCACCCCTACACTATATACGGATACTACCCTCCAAATTTCATACCTCTAGGACTTATAGTTTAGGCTGTGCGTTGATTCTCTGTCAGCTTCAAAAGAGTTTTATATATATTGATTGATGATTGATGAGCCATAGTTTATATTTTATTGTGATGAGTTGAGTAAGTACTAAATCAAGTTAGAGAAACGCAGACGAAGTTGCGGGCCAAATCAGCCAAAACCTAAGCTGACCAAAAGCTGAAAGAGAAAGATTATATTTTCGGTAGGTTATCCCTCTCTAGACCTACCTTCACAGTACCTAACGTTTCAAAATTTTTTAGATTTGCAATAATCGAGGCAAATGTGTTTGTGACTCGTGCGTGTGCGACGCGATACCAATATGGGACAAACGTAGCGAACAAGACTCCCATTGCCAGGTGAAGCCAGGCCTTGACCAACCCAGCATGCAATGTACCTACCTACGAAACTACGTCAGCGACATAATGGACTCAGGAAATTGTACCAACCACTGCGATGGTGTTATCGTAGAGCTAAAATATAAGGAAATCCCAAAAGAATTGAAAGATAGTCCTGAATGGCATCTGTGCGACAACCAGAGAGTTAATTTGGGATGCTACACTACCTTCGTGTACAGATACGATGACGCGAATCATATGATACAGCTGCGTATGGAAGAAACACCCAATTGTGCTGAGAGTTACTACAGTGAGTTAAAATTAAAACCAATTCTATAGGTTCCATTCACTATACGAGTCTCTGCCATCTTCAGTATTTCCTGAGAGATATAACCTAGGAATTTTCAAGAAAAGAGTGAATAGGTGGATTATAGCTAAGCGTGCTCCACCCTAGGCTGCAGCTACACTTACCACCAGGTGTGCTGGCAGCCAAATGCTTAGCTATAGCTCATTAAAAAAAAAAAAAAAGAGTAGAGTAAGGAGTGGTAAAGAGAGTTGTCATTATGATTATCTATTGTGAACGAACAATTTCATTCGGTGAAACACACCAAACTTCAAAATACTCGTAACAACGTTTGTGCACGTGCGTTAACGCCATCTAGCGGCGAGTAGGAAAACATAGTTACTTTGGACGAAACTTGGTTTACAACGTAACAGTTTTATTGGCTTTTGCTGATTTTGCTCCACCCTATGAGATGTGAGGTGTTAGGATTAATGAACTTTTTAGTTCACTAATCCCCGTTAAGAGTTCGCATCGGCGTCAACGGGGAATAATGAACAAAAAGTTCACTAATCCCCGTTGACGGGGATTGTCAACGTATTAGTGGAATAAGCCAAATTTTGTGCATGTGCTCGTGAAGTCTACAGAGGGCCTAGTACGAGTTTTGGTGTGTAAATCTGGTGTGAAACGTCTGACGCCCAGCACACAAGTGAGCGCTGATTTGTATGCAAACACTGAGCGGATTTTTTGAGAAGCTTGGTCTACACCAAGCCCGTACTCGCGTGTCGAGCTTCTCAAAGAATCCGCTCAGTGTCTCCATAGAAATCAGCGCTTACTGGTGTGCTGGGCGTCAGACGTTTCACACCCACACTATACACCGAAAACTCGTACTAGGCCCTCAGGCGCAGAACTACGTCATAATACGTAGTATTTTTTTCATTTCAGTGTACGGGGGTTTACTCCTTGGAAGTATTCTTGTGATCGGCATCTTGACGATACTGGCTTGGAAGTGTCTGACTGCCTACGCGGATCACAAAGAGTTTGAGGCCTTTGAAAAGAGCCATCAAGACGTGTTGTATAGTCCTAGTGTTAATGTCCTGTATTCAGAGCCGACGACTACCTTCAGGAACCCTGCGTTTAATAGGTCTCTAAAATAAATACCAAAAATTTTTTTTTGCATGCTTATAATTTCATTGTGGTTATGTTCTTATTATTATTTAACTTTTTATTGCACGAAATGAACAAATGTACAATTAAGTGGACTTAATGCTTATGCTAGCTAATGTTCTTATCGAAAGTAGAATGACCTTTATTGACCAATGATGGACCAACTACTTGTGTATATGTGTAAATGTGTTATTTCTTTGTACCTATTTATACCTATGTATTATTAAATGTTTGTTTCCATAAGTTCAAAAAAGGAGGAAGTTTATAATTTAATCGTATATTTTATTAACCATCCAATAAAAAAGAGGTGTGTTATAAGTTTGAGGCCAAAACGGTGAAGAAACACATTTCATCGTGAGGAAACCCGCGTCTTCGTCAGCTCCGTACATATTGATCTGCTTGGTATTTCCTGTGGCACAGATTATATAGACCCTGTGGATAAGGTTTACTAGGCTGAAAGGATGGTATAGGAGCTGGGTAAGCTTCATCATCAGATCATGGAGCGCTCGTGGCGTAGCTTGCTTAGTCAGTCTTCACCGATTATCTAAGTTAAGCGACGTTCTGCGCGGTCACTATTTGGATGGGTTACCGCTAGTGGCATTTACATCTGAGCGCTTCCGTGTTTCGGAGGGCACGTTAAACTGTCGGTCCCGGCTCTAGCAGTCGTTAAGCCATGACAGAGGCCTTAAGGCAGCCTAAAAACTCCGTCACCAGAGTTGGCTACTAACTCATACGAGCTTGCTTATCATCAGATGATGATGATAGCAGTTCATTAGGATTGTTCTATTGATCATAAACACCACTGACAAGTTACGACTAGTCACAGGAAAGCAAAATGAAGTCTGTTAAAAATATGAGAAGCAGAGGTATATTTTCCTTATTTACCTCATCATTTTGTTGAGTCATGGACAATATTAAGTATTTTTACTATGTAGGTAGGTAGGTACTATGAAGTGTTTACCAAAAGGTTAGAATATTCGTAAGTAATCAAAGTCAAAGTGCCACGTATATGTACTTTAGAAAGTTCCCAGATCAAAAAACCGAAATTCTGGAGTAATTTGAAGAAAATTCCGGACTTTCTCTTAAATAATACCTATATAGTTTGATTATCCATAAAAGAATGTGAAAAAAGATGGTGGAATCACTAAGTGGTCCAATAATGGAAACAAACAAGATAATTGCAGGGTGAGATTTATATTAATTAACGTGAAAGTAGCAAAAAACTAATGTTCAGAAAAGCAAAAAAAAAAAAAAAATTAGGGCCATAGCCAATATTATAGCTGAATAGTTACACAGTTGATTATAATCTAGCTCTGTCACTGTTTGACATAACCTGTTAGTAAGAGACAGCATTATATAAACAGCAGTCATTTGTGTTGTCGGTTGAAGTTTGGCATGAAAAAAAATTACGTGATTAAACCTAAAATATGTTTTTCCAATCAGAAAATCATAAAAAACATAAAAATAAATGAGATTTGCAATTGGTTACGTCACTGGGGATAGCGTTACGCGAAGAGCTTCCGCGAATTTTCCTCAGATGATTCATCTCGCAAACAGCGAATAAGATATTCTGTCTGTCAGGGAAAGAAAAGGTCGCCTGCCTAGTCTAGTCTGAACCGAGGCGTTGAGCGGAGCGCGCGCATTTCGTATACGAACTTCGCGCAAGACGTTCGAATTTCAAAATATTACTTTTTTAATTTGACGCTCGAGTAGAATAAAAAAGTTTCGAGTGCGGTAATAGCCAACGAAAAAAAAAACACCAAAATGGCGCAGTGGTGTGTGATAGTGTTGTTATTAGCTCAATATATATTTGCTGATGATAACGTTGATAGCTGTGATGCGTGCATTAGGACGGGATCAACATGGTGCCATGAAGATACTTCGCTGGTATGAATTAAATATAATTATTATATTATAATAATACACTTAAATAAGATTCCTTACCCACAATTCTGACCATGTATGATGCGTAATTAGGAAAGTTCGAAGTAGTCCGAAAAAATACATATCAGCATAGTAAAGGTTGATGATGAATACTTATTCCTACAAAAAAATATCTATTAGCAAAGGTAAGCAAGCACTTACTAGGTTTTTAATTGGTAGTAGGCCTAACAACCTAACTAAAACCCTTCCTACCCTCACCAACATTGTAACAGGCAAACAAAGTTTATGATTTCCATTGCCATCACGCTTAGCGGTAAGGCAGCAGAGGTGCATCAATTTCAATTCAATTTTATTTGTACGCTACCACTGTGTAAAATTAAATTGATTAATCAATAATTAACCTTTCGCGGTAAGGCAGCGTTAGACTAAAGAGATTCTGAAACTTGTAATCCTACATAAAACAATTTTGTATGGTACAGTCAGCAAGGAAAGTTGATGAACAATAAAAAAAATCTAACTACATTTTTAAGGAAATTAAAACTAGTGGGATATAGGTACAACAGTGTCTCTAAAAGAATTACTTAGCTACTTATAACATTTTGCTATTTAGGAACTCAATTTGTTAATCGACTTGATGGTGACTGTACCTAGTATCTGTTTATTTATTTATTTAATTTAATTAAGTAACAAAATCCACAGCTCTTAAGAATAATAGTGAATCTTAATTGTAAAGCAGATATTTTGTTTCTATTTTCTTGTAATTAACTTGGAATGCCATTATTTGATTCAAGAAACGGATGAGAGACGAAAGGAAGGAATCAATTGAACCGCTTATAAAAGGTTGATGGTCAAAGATGATGGTCTTTAACACCCAACGAGCATAGCTTGTGTCTTCGGTTTCAATCGCATAAGTTTTAATTCAATAATTGATGCATGCGTTGCAAATGATTTAGTATAGAGTCACATAATGGTAGGAATAAGTACCTAGGTGTGGGATGAAAGAACTATAAATCAAAAGTTTAGGCCGAATAGAGAAAACTAATAATGGGATGAAAAAACTTGGGTTGAAAAGAAAAATACTCCAAACTACTGCAATTTATGGTAAATAGATAAATAAAATAAATAAATAAATAAATATTCACGGACACTGAACACAACGCCTTCTAGTCCCAAACTAAGCAAAGCTTGTACTATGGGAACTAGATGGCTGATAGAATACACACATACATTTTTTTTTAGATGTCAATAAATTATGCGTTTGCAACATAAGTTGAAGATTTTTCCAATTACTTAATGTGTTTGGAACTTTTGATCAATTTATTTGTAACTTTGCAAGATATTACGTGTAGATCTTAATATCTTTATATTCATTTCATTAATAGAACTACTTTTAACATTTTGCGACAGGATTTTACTTGCGGATTTTAAAACTCAATTTGTTCATCTGTTTACGTTGTTGACTGTACGTCTCTGAGTGCGAGCGGCAGTGCAAGTAGGTACCGTTCTTATCGATCGCTTAGTTGTCGATCGCTAAAGTCGATAAACGTATCGAATCGTATCGTTCCATGGTAGTACGGACCTCTTGTCGACAAATTTTAACGATGCCTTACGATGACAAAATAAGGTTCACTTTCGTTTGTCAGAATCAAAACATAGTAAACATGCACCATTGTTAATTGGTTAAAATTTAACGAATTTGTCTACCGATCGACTAAGTTGGCAACCTACCCGCAACTGTCGATAAAATGAATTTTGACGATTCTAAATGTCAAAATAAGCGATCGACAAGAACGGTAGGGGGAAGCGAGTTTTGACATTTTTTGAAACGACACAGCACTTTTATTTTAATAGTTTTTCTTGTGTTATTGTGAGTATTGTTGTTTAATTTTGGTGGAATTTTAACCAATAATACTTAGGTCGTAACATAAAGTGTGAGCCATTGGAATAAATGTGTGTAAAGTGGTTTTTCTGAATGTGAAAATTCGTGTTAGGTTTTGAAGAGAAAATCCACCATTTTCTTTCCAAAACAAATGACTTGACTTGACTTATAATATTACAATTATATAACTTGACATTGGCAAAATTGTCTGTCGAAATGACGGACAGAGGCCATTATTGAAGAGAAGAAGAAGAACGGTAGGTACTTGGAGGGCGGAGTCGCAAACATTCCTTGTGATATTCTGACTGCTATACCTACATATAACACGCGATTATAGGTAGAAGTAGATACCTATAGAAGTTTCGTAAAGCATCTTGGCCTTTACCATCTCGGTCAACCTCTTGATCTAAATAAATTAAAAGCATGACATTATCGATTAGTCATCCCCGTCGGTGGTCAAAATAACAAGTACTTAGACCTAATTTATTGTCGACTCTACCATCAGCGTAACTACGAAAAGCGTACATTCTGATCCAATCGATACAATTTCCTGCTAACCCCATTTTCCGATATCCGCTACTTAAACCCAACATGCCTAAGTACCTTTCTGGTTACATTAAGTAAAATGGATGAATATGAATAACTTTGTTTTTCATCAAAAGTGATTCATATAGGTATGGCTAGTATAGCATTATATGATCGGGTATGGTACATTGAAAAGAAAGAAAGAAAGAAAAATCATTTATTGCCTTATACATAAATTAGTAAGCTACTTAGACAGCTAGGTATAGGTAGGTACATAATGTGCATGCGAAACATAGATGTACCCAGCTAGAACGAACCCTAACCCTAACCCAATTCGTTAAGGCAAGGGGGTATGCTCAGCATAAATGCTATGCGGACATCATGTCCGTATTGCAGCAGTTTATTGAAATTACTTGGAATTATTATTTATAACTAAAGCAAAATGGTATAAAAGTTACAAACTAAAACGGCTTATGAAGAAAAAAATAACGAAAACCCTCTTTTGACAGCATGCTTTTTAAAAGAATATTTATTTTCATGTCACTACGGACACGCCAACGACGTCTTGTCGTCAGGTGTGCGCCAACGCTAATAGCAATCAAGGATAGTCAAGTTTTTTTTTAACGTCAAGAAAGTGGCTGAAGTGCTATTATAGGTCTAGGAATAGTATAGACCAAATGATCAAAATAAATACTACAGTCTCAAGTCAAAAGTCCCACTCGTTCAAATGCAAATAAAATACGTAACTAATAAATATATGAAACTTTCTACTCTATACGAGACAAAAAGTAATCTTGAAGAGCTCACGATCATGCAATCATGTCATGGCCACCCAATTATTGTAAAACAAACAAAGAAATGTGTTAAAAAAGCAATTGGCGATTTGTAATCGATTAGTCTTTATCTGGCGTTAATAATTGCTTTTTTTTTTTGCTTCTTTTATAGATAAAATATTACGTAACCTTGTCAGAATCATTGAAGGTCTAGAAACTAGGATCTAGATTTGGAAAAATCTAGGTAATCTAGGCCTGCCAAAAATATGCGTTTATCAAACTTTATTACACCACTTGCCAACTTAATTATAAAACCTTAACACGGCTGCTTTAATCATAACCTCTCCGCGAAACTCTACAGAGATAATATATCCTACTAATATTATAAACGCGAAAGTTGGTAAGTATGGATGGATGGATGGATGGATGTTTGTTACTCTTTCACGTAAAAACTACTGATCCGATTTGGATGAAACTTGAAATATATATTGTCCGTGACCTGGATTACCACATAGGTTACTTTTTATCCCGAAAAATTAACGGAATCCAACGGGACGCGAACAAAGTTGCGGGCGGCACCTAGTATTTTATATACGTCATCGTCAATTGAACAATTTGGTTGTGTAAATACAATTTTCGAGTTCATGATTATTATTACGTAATTATAAAGTCAATATGCTTATTTCATGGGCGTTGTTGAGGTGGTGATTTGGGGTAAACAGGGTAAATGTCAGGTCGTGGTTCAGAGTTGCGCCAGCTTCATCCATCACGAGCAGAAGCCTGTGATTACACCCGATTAATTGCGAAACGGTATTTACAAAACCAATGATAAGTGGCGAAACACGCAACTTCAATTTTGATATTAATAGCACGCAAAATTCAACTGACACTTCGATATATTTCTTCTTCTTCTTATTCTCTTTATGTCCTCTGACAATTTTGTCAATGTCTTGAAATAATAGTCAAATCAAGTCATTCGTCAAGTCGGCTGTCGTTTGTTTTAAAGAGAAAATAGTGGATTTTCCCTTCAAAACCTGAAAACGAATTTTCACATTCAGAGAAACCATTTTACACACATTTATTCCAATGGCTCACACTTTGTGTTACGACCTAAGTATTATTGGTTAAAATTCCACCAAAAATTAAACAACAATACTCACAATAACACAAGAAAAACTATTCAAATAAAAGTGCTAGGTGTTGTTTCAAAAAATGTAAAAACTCGAATCTCTTAGATGTATTTAAGTTGTAAAGCAGTTAATGTTATGTTACTCATGGAAGAACCAACGAACGCACTGGCTGTTTTCTGCGAGTAGTGTCCTGAACCCTGAATAAAGACCGGGATAGATTAGATAAGTAAACAAACATGAATGAATGAATGAATGAAATATTCATTTCACTTAATGTTTAGGTAACACAGTTATCATTTCTAGGTACAGTCAGATTATAATAGGTTAGTGCGTATAGTAATGAATTTACACGATTAATATTATTGATTCTAAACTAACCAACTAGCTACATGGGTTACACATATTTATTTACTAGCCGTCGCCCGCGGCGTTTCTCGCGTTCTACCCTTTAGAGTGTGACGTTTCAAAATTCCTTTCTTAGTGCACCCCTACATTATATAAGGATACTACCCTCCAAATTTCATACCTCTAGGACTTATGGTTTAGGCTGTACGTTGATTCTATGTCAGCTTCAAAAGAGTTTTATATATATTGATGATATATTGATGATATGTTCTGTCGTCATACTAACATATTTACGTCTCAGAGTGATGGGCGTAGTGCTATGTCTTACAAGGCACGTCGTCAGTGGACGTGCTCGAAAAGACAATACATTGTTACAAACAGAGGTAGGCCACGTGCTCATCGTATATATAGGTTTCTTATGTGTATAAAAGTAATGCACACAGTTGCAGCATACATGATAGTCAGTTTGACCCGTTTTCCAGTGCTAAGCGCAAAACCAGTAAAGAAGGTAGCTAGTTCAACATGATTAATGATAGCCCGCAAGTTTCATTAACTGTGAGTACGTTGTTAATGATCTTCCATGGTTACACTGACGTGCATGAAAATTGTGTAACATTTTTATTTAAACTAAATATAGGTCAGTATGTTTATAATTTCTGAGAATGATGTGATTGCACGGATGTTTGATTTTGTATGCACTTCGCCGCACACGGAGTTTACTGCAAGTCTATATGAGACGAATTACATTGTACTGCAGTGTATTAACAACACTGATGTTGCTGGAAATTGCTTTGAGTTCTGCTGAAGAGTTTATTTTTAGTTTCAACAGAAACCTAAACATCTCTTTACGTACCCGAAGATAATACACTTCTTCTTGTATTTATGGCCTCTGTCCGTCATTTTGACAGACAATTTTGCCAGTGTCAAGTGATATAATTGTAATAATATAAGTATTTATGGCTTCTGTCCGACATTTTGACAGACAATTTTGCCAAGTGTGATATTTGAAATAATATAAGTCAAGTCAAGCCATTCGTCAAGTCGGCTGTCATTTGTTCTAAAGGGAAAATGGTGGATTTTCCGATAAAATACATTTGAATTGTTCTAAACGAAACCGGACTGCATTCAAATGACAGCTATTTTTATGATCGTCACATTGGGTAAGTTTAAGATAATTAAATAATAGAATCGGGGGTATTGTTATTTGCATGACAACGAAAATTATAATATATCTTACAACAGATTTAGCAGCCAACCTAGATAGAGAAACTCCTATCTAGAATAGCCAATGCATACGCCTAGGTTTATATTGGTCTTCTAAACATTACATAATACTAGCTTTCGCCCGCGACTTCGTTCGCGTCCCGTTGGATCCCGTTGATTTTTCGGAATAAAAAGTAGCCTATGTGTTAATCCAGGTCACGGACAATATATACACCAAGTTTCATCTAAATCGGATCAGTAGTTTTTACGTAAAAGAGTAACAAACATCCATCCATCCATACTTATAAACTTTCGCGTTTATAATATTAGTAGGATTAGTAGGATAAGATAGGTACTTTAAAATAGGTAGGTACAGTTCCAAGGTAACATTATGAAGCAAAAAGGTCTTAAAAAAGAGATCCCAATGCATATCAATCAACTCAATTAAGCCGCTCCACTTACCCATTAACACGTCGATGTGTAAAACATCTCGCTTTTTTAAACTTTGCGCAATGTTACCTTTAAAAATTCGTGGTACAAAGGGCGTGTTTCAACTTTACTTGGATATCGCAATAGCCACAGGTAGGATGGACCGGCTAGTTCACTTATTCCTGGTAACATTGAGATTAACGAAGATACTGGCAATAAGTTACGAACAGACCAAAAAATAAATTTCTAGTGCTTTTATTTTCTACTTTTCTTTTTAAGTTGATTGGATAAAAGTTATATTTATGCTCATAACTTTTGCACACAACATAGCTTGCGATTTTTCATAAATGATTTCAATGATTTTACACGGTAACTCTTATTTGTTCTATAGGACTGTTACGTCATAGAACTGTTAAAACTTTTTTATCCCTAGTTCAATGGTAGGACTATTGAAACGAAAACTAGCCCATTTGTACTATTATAGAACTAATAATATCTGGTAACTTCCATTAGTTCTATAGAACTGGTAGTCCATGGAACTGTTTATACTTTTTTTCCCTTTTAGTTTAATGGTAGACATCTTCAGAAATGTTGAAATGTGCAAGCGAGAAATAGTTTGACGCTTGTCAGTACTCTATTATTGTGGAGTGTACCAGCTTTTTCCACATTAAATTTATTTATGAGACTGATGTATGAGTTGATATCAAGATGCAGGTGGCAATGGTCTTGAGGTTAATTTCAGTTGCAAATAACTTTATTTGCTGCTCATTTATTAAGCTTTTTAACCTTTATGTGAAGTTTAAGGGTCATTTTCGGTCACTGGATTACCTTTTAATTTTATTACCACAAAACATTTAAGAAATTTACTTGGTTGGTTCTCCGATAAGATAAGAATATGTGGTAACTTTTTGGGATTTTTAGTTTTAGAACCCATTGGCCCCTGTCAAATTAGTTTACTTTAGAAATATGCATCAACAAAATTGTCTTAATTAATAATAATTAAATTACTTAAGGATAGAATTGAGTAGAGATTTTAATCAAAGGATAGCCCTTTGATTAAAATCATATTCATATTGATCTTCTAAAGCTGAGCTAATTAAAATGATTGCTATCTCTGTTGTCATCTCTTTTTATTGTCATGCAAGTGACAATGATAGAGCATTTTTTAAAGCCGCGCTAAAATGACAGTTGAATATGAATAATGGGGTAAAAATCTATGCTTGAGTCTGGTTCAGTGCTTGAGCGGTAAATAAAAGTACTTACAGTAAAACTATTTGGCGACAGTCACGGTAGATTAATAGCAGCAGTGTCAATGCTCTCAAAGCCGTTTGGAGTACCGCCAGAGACTTGATCGATTTTTCCACATGTTTACTTCGTCTGCGACGGTTTTCATCCTATTTGCTGAACGAGCTTACGCATAGTGCGATGAACTGTAAGCACCTACCTACTACGTAACCGCTTATATGACGATGGGTACTTTAGGAACCTTAGTAACTGACTTCTAGAAGTCAATAGCTTTGATTTTGTAAAGCAGTGAGATAAACCAGAAGAAGTTTGACATTCTTAAATCGGTAGTCGGTAGATAATAGAAAGAAATGTCAAAATGTATGGAAATAAATTTCCACACGAAACGTAATGTGAACATTCTCCTAATTTTTACACAGTTTTGAGTTTCTATATTTCCCTTCAAGATGCCAAACAAACGACAGCCGACTTGACGAATGACTTGACATAACTGGTACCTATTATTTTAAAAACAATCCACTTGATACTGGCAAAATTGATTTTCGAAATGACGGACACAAACAAAAGAAGAAGAAGAAAAACTCAAAAATGTGTATAAAATTGGAATGTTCATATGACGTTTCGTTCGGAAATTTATTTCTATACATTCGTTCGAAAATAATAGCTTCTTAGGTAGATAATTTTTAGCTTGTTCTTCCTCATCTTTCGCGTTATATGACTAAAGGGTTTGGAATTACCGCTACACATGCGGGTGATCTCATTTCAGCACAACAATAACCCAAGTTATTGGATTTAACTATTGTTTGAGTCAAGGAATCTAGTTATTAATAACAATATTTGACTAATTTCCGTCATACTATTCTGGATAGTACTAAATTATAAACACGGGGACTAACTTATCTGAGAGGTTAAATGTTATTGAGATATTAAAATAAATAAACAAAGTGGTAGCTAAAACTGTGACTTCTATGTATTTTTATTACATTAGAGAATTAATTACCAACTCTAAGAGCATCTTTTGGACTAGGATTTCATTATATAAAGAACAACAATTTTACTGCCAATCAAAACCGAAAAAACGACAATAACTTTAAAAAAAAAGCGACGAGAACGAGATTGGCTATGCTAGAGCTACCATTAATAATCACTAAGTTAAAGTAATCTGTTCCTACTTTACAAAATCCAAGTCAGAGCTAAGCAACTTCCTTTAACCTCACAACTTGTCCAAAGGATGTCGTAACAGGGAAACTACATTTCTAGGCTGTATATCTTACCACCCACACAAAAATCTACCTCAAAACTTTCATATCGATACCTCCGTCTCTTTTCCACACACCATTAAAGAATAGGACAGAGTTAAGCAATCAAAATAGGGCGAGAATATCGTCGACATCTGTAAGATTACTGAGACACCCACGTTTTGTGCACTAACAAAGAGTTTATTGCACTTTTAGTGCTGTTAGTTATAATTATATGAGGTTTATTAGGCACTTGGATGTTGGGAAAGTTATTCGGTTTTACAATAACAATTGCATAGGTATTGCCTATTCTAGTCTAGGCAAAATTTGTCATAGGCCACAGTTTTTACAACGTCCATAAATAAAAAAATAAAAAATCTAAATCAGATTTTTTTTTATTGTTAATACAATTTAGAAAATAACTTGGGTTGGGATAACCTGTGTTAGTAAATTCCTCTCTTTTCTGTAGTCCCAAGAAAACACCTGAATTAGTATATATCATAACGTTATTCTCCTCCGTTTGTTTGTAAAGTTTTTATTACTAGCAATTTCAATTTACCCTAGGTACTTATAGTATCCAAGTATAAGTATTCAAGTTCAAATGCCTTGAAGAATTAAAACTATTTTCGTCGATAAACCAATCCATTGCGCACACACATGTTGAGAAGATGCAGTTAGATTTAGACGTAAAGTCTTGCCATACCGTTGCAATCTTCAAGAATACAAATTCATAAAAAGCGCTTAGTATAAATATTACAACTACATATTTGGAAGATTATAAATTAGTCCTCAACATTATTGGACAGACGACATTATAAAAATCGCAGGTAGTCAGTGGATGAGGGCTCAAAATAATTCTTCCAAGACATCTATAGAGGATAAGTGGACTTCTTTAGGCTGATGATAATAATGAACTATTTACGCCTTCTTTTTAACCTAACCACAGAATAAATAGTACTACGCCCTAATGCGTGGGGTATTCATTTGCCATATTGCCCTCACAAGTCGGCAAGGATGTACGTAGGTTCACGTAGATACCTAGGTACCTATTATGCCATTGCCCTCCCAAGTCGCCCTGAGTCCAGGTTCACGTTGGTTTACTATATCCTCAAGCCGATCCGTGGGTGTAAGTTTCCTCATCTCCATTGTAATTATGTGCAATGAATATTTCATGGTGCACGCTCAAATTGTTGCTCGTATACCAATTTCGCAAGGATCCATTATTGCTGTTTTAACTCTACCGACACGGCATCTTCACGATATCGGCCGAGAGCTATTGGATACATTTAGTACTAAACTTTAGTCAATCCCTGTAAATTTACAGGGGTGTACGGTACCTACGCGAGGGATCGCGCGTAGAGCGGGCAGCAAGGATATTTTTGACAAAGATTCATCATCAGTATAATAAGTGCCTCTCTCTCTGAACTTTTCAAGAGTGGTCATCTGAACTGAACTAATAATATGACATGTATTTTCTTCTTCTTCTATTTATGGCTTTTATCCGTCATTTCGAGCGCCAAGTGAGGTATTTGAAATAATATCAGTTATATGATCTGTGATCATTGGCCAAGTCATTCGTCAAGTCGGCTGTCGTTTGTTTCGAAGGGAAAATGGTGGCTTTTCCCCAATAAACATCTTTACGTCGTCGTGTCGTAGAGTAATGTAGAGTGTAGAGTCACGTGGTAAAGTGTCAAATTGACCTCAAAGCTGCGTCTCCGTCTGCAATTCCTGCATTCCATCTCATCATCATACAATCAGCTTAATGCGGATCCACTTGCGACTTAATTTACTCCTAGCCACGAACATTCCTTGGAAACAAAGAAAAACAACGTGCCATTTCAATGTCCAGGTATGGGCAAAACTTTATAGGTACCAACCTACAGTATCAATAATTAATTGTCTCAGTGCTACTTCACTCCCTGCTATAAGCATGAAGGGTGTCAATAACCATTGTAATTATATTTATAAATTGATGCTTATTTTCCTTATAATATGAGACACATTTATACATTTCCACCGTCTTACGCCGCCGTAGCACCAGCAACTTTATTACGTAAGCTGTAAGGATGAAATTACTGTGTTGGCTAACAGATCTTTAGTTTTCACGGGCAGTTTTTAACCCTGTATAACCAGCTCAGACATAATCTGTTAAATACATGCCCGTATTAAAACGAGTTGTCTGTGATCATTACATACCGTAGTGCTTACTTAGTTGAACGGCGCCGCCCGTCAGACTTACTACGAGTTATTGTTAATGGAAGAGCTTGGTTCCCGGGGCATTTTTGAAGTAAATAATTTATGAACATTATTAAGCTCGATTATTTACGAGATTGGACCTAAACGTTATTTGCAATGTGGGAGGGAATATCGAATATATTGAATTTAGTAAAAACTAGAAAGCTCGCAAACTCGATTTTCGGAATCAGAATCGTTTATTTAGCAAATCTGCATATTTAGTTTATCCATATCTTCAATTTTAGTTTTTGGCTTTTTTACAGTTTTATAATCTCTGTAAAGAAGATTTTTAATATAATTTTTATTTATAATTTAACGCCCTTAGTGTCACTTCTAGCATATCGATTAGTTTGTGTTCACTTCACAGCTCGTGCGTTTAACTGGTGCCAATCTCTGCATCATTTGACTGTACAATTAATGTAGGTAATTGTACTAGAAACAGGTAGTGGCCCATAAAGAGTGACGGCGATTAAGTGGTCGTTGTTACCGTAGACAGAAAATATGTTTTAATTGACTCATTTAGTATACCTTCTCTCCTTATAAAGAAACTTTATAAACAAGTAGGTACCTATAATAACAAAGCTTGTACTAAGCAACATAAAAATATAAAATAACTAGATAAAGTAGGGCTCGTCCCACAATTCCCTGCGAGTTCCTTCTTAGGTACCGAAATATCCAAGCTATGGTTTGTTTTAGTTGTAGCTCGTATATTTTGGAACATAGGGTGACATTTGAAGGGTAGTAGTTCTTATATAGTGTAGGGGTGCACTAAGAAAGGAATTTTGAAAAGTCGCACCCTAAAGGGTCTAAAATTAGGATCCAAGATTTTAACCAAATAGTGAGTATGCTGCTACCACGCAAGCAAAGCCGCGGGCGACAGCTAGTACATTAAACAAGGCAAAAGGCTATTATGGCCCATTATACATATAAGATGTAGTTTTACACCGCGGAGCTTTGGCAAGGAGTTGACCTTGCGTTGACCTTGCGTTTATAGAGTTTTTTGTGCAAGGATGTGAAAAAGTAGTTTTTGTTAACAGGGCCACTGTGTTCAAGTCACAACCGACGACGGCTGCCCATTGGAACACACTGAGAAGCTACCTTCTAAACACATCGATAGAAATGGAGACTTGTTCAAACCAATGTACGCGGAGAGAACACTTTATATATCTGGATATTCTAGGGCTCATACGATGCCGGTCACATACACGTCACCAACAAAGAGAAATGTAAGTAAAATATCTGAAATATTTTGGTTTGGTTCCTACTAATAGTCTAGTCATGTAATATAACTAGGGCCTAGAACCGATATTTGGAATTTTTAGCTAGCCGTCTTAGCTGTTGACAAAAGTACTCATGTGCACTAGTAAGCAATGTCATGCGCTCCAAAGTTCATCGACAGATGCTAATTCTTCAAAAAAAAACAAAACTCCCTGTGTACCACTTACATGCAGAGTACCAACCTTCAAAACCGGTATCATTGTTATTTTAGACAAGAATAACACAATTTGGGGTATACACAACATGGTTAATTGTGTAATGTTTATAATGATGATAATTGCAGAATGCCCATTAATTTTTGATGACATGGAACAACCGGTCTCACGCTTAGATTTTGATGGGCAAGTCGCAGTCGTCCACCCTCGCAAACGCGGCGAACACTTCTTACGATATTTGTGCCGAATCTATTGTTATATTTTTCTTAACAAACCACTGACGGTGCTAAAATTAAAGCTGTTTCAGGACAGCAACAGTATTAGTGCTATCAAATTAGGTTAGTTTAGAAAAATGTATTCTACACCATGAGCTGTTGAATGCTATCTGAGTTTCAGGTTTTAGACTAGACATCTATTTATTTACTTATGTACTTACCTAGAGCGAGTCACACACATAAGGCAAATAAGTAATGTACACGTGCTAAAGCCTCGCTAAAGCAAATCAGAGGCTGAAGAAAAGTTACTTGGCTGAAATAGAATAGAATAGAAAACGTTTATTTTGTGCCATAAAAAGAAACACAAAGGTACAGCAGAAAGATTAAAAAAAAAAGAAATCTAATAATATATGACAACAAAATCGGTCGTCACTCAGCATAAGTTGTAGTAGCGTTGTAGTAGCTACAACGCTGGTATTCTGTGACGCCAAATATGTCATGTATTTTTAACATTATGATGTGTGGTAATACTTATTACGTTAAAATAAATCTTCTCTTTCTCAGGTCACTCTCCGTTTCGTAAACCAGACGACTGAACAACCCAAAATTGATATAAACATAGTGGATAAGGATTGTATTGATTCGGAGTGCACAGTGGAACTGAAGGCAACGGTTCGGATGGATTTCTGTTCGTACTATGAATTTGTCGATGTCATGGTTGAAGTCGAAGGCTTCAAAGAAGAAGCTCAGATAAGGTACCACGTGCCGTGCTCCTGTCCATGCACCAAGCTGATGGAGCGGAAGTCAAAAAAGTGTAGCCACCATGGAAATTACACTTGTGGGATATGCAGCTGCGAAGCTGAATGGTTAGTTTAGCTGCAAATGACATGGATAAAAACAGATAAAACAGTATCATATAAAAAGTTAGATTAGATATAAGTATGTATTGATTACCATACGTAATCAGGACACAATATCTACTATAACTTTTATAAGAAAATCAGCGCTATAGGAATTATTAGTCTTTTATGGCTTCCATAATATGGACATGACTTTTGACAAACTCTTGAGTGGGCTTTGAAGGTAGTTTCACAAACTTGAAACCAAATATTTGTATTATGGTGGATGTGGATATTCTTGTAAATCTGTTATTTTTGACGTCACTGTTTTCAATAGGACTGGTGACAAATGCCAGGAGGAATGCTTCCGTGGTGACGGAATGACACCTGCAGACTGTCAGGGAGAAGTAAGTACGGTCTACCTATGTAACGAAATAAGTAAATATTCACATACATTTCACAAAACGTCCTAAACTAAGAAAAGCTAGAAATATGGGCATTTAGATTGCTGATAGCATGCCTTGATAATTATGTACTTATATTTTTTGTAAATACATAATTATACTTACATAGTAACACCCATACATAGAACAAACATCTATGTTTAACACACAAAACTATGTTATTGATGGGGATCGAACCCATGACCCAGCACGGAAAGCAGAGCTAATACCAACTGAGCTGTGATGCCTGTCAAAATCATCATCATTCTGTTCAACATTTTTAACTTATAGCGACGCTCTGCGCGGTCGCTATTTGGATGAGTGACCGCTAGTGGTATTTATATCTGAGCGCTTCCGTGCCTTGGAGGGCACGTTAAGCTATCGATCCCGGCTCTAGCAGTCGCTAAGCCATGACGGATGCCTAAAAACTCCGTCACCAAGAGTTGGCCACTAACTCATACGAGCTTACTTGCTTTCTTACTAGTTATTACTAGGTAGATAGATACTTTGCTAAATTTTGATTATGTTTTGTTAAGACGGGGCTGTGCAATGGCAATGGTGATTGCCCATGCAACATGTGCAAATGCTTCGACGACATAGAAGGCTCTCAATACTTAGACTCGAGTAATCAATGTGAAGACATCTGCATGCAAACCCATCAGTGCTCTGATTGTCTACTGAATGCAACCCTGGGGTCCTGCCACAGTTGTCGACGGGATCTAAATATCATAGAGTACAACAAAACCAATTTAAATGACAAAGATGAAGCTGGCCGGTAAGCTACAAAAATTTTCTTTAGTTAAAAAAAAATTGTCCATCAATGATTATTAACTAAGCCGAAAGTCGCGCAACCGGCTATGGCAGCTCTCTATAGCTGCCGTTTCAATCTGTAAAAACCCTAATAAATAGGCCTTTACGTCTATTGAAGATGATTTATACAGCGTCAGGAGGCAACCTATGCCCACACTTAACGGGACACTGTAGTGTCTGGGACAGTTTTTAGATGGAGTAGGCTTGCCCAGCATCTACGAGTATACCATCGTCTCAGCCTAGTCAGCCATATCCACAGGAAAGACATCGTCAATACGTGCGGGGCTTGAAAAACCCTACGTCATTGATATAGCTCTCAAAATTTGTAATTTGATTTCATTTATTAGACTTTGACGACTCTGTATCTGACTGTAGTCGTCAGAAATCGGTAGAAAAACAGCTATTTTTTCTGAAAATCGGAAGTCTATTAATCTTCTTCACCGGTCATTTTTCGTAACTTACCTACTCAGATCTCCGCCTTTTGTTAAAACATTAGTAAACAAGTAAACGCCAATAAACATTGGCAAATTCGTGGCAGCCCTAGCCACCGAACAGCCACAAGAAAAGAAAAAGAAGAAGTCTGTTAATATGGTACGCGAAGGCCCTATGCCCAGCAGTGAACTTCTATGATATGGTAGGTAATGATGAGTAGCAAAAGGGTAGCAGGGATACTCTTCTTGCCTTGAATTAGGTACTCGTTGCCAACTTATTATATTATTATTTATTTTCACTACAGGAAAATGTGGGTGCATTGTAAGCCATCTGAATTTAACTTTGAATATTACACGATGAGAAATGTCACGACATATTACGTGATGATGAACGTAATCGAAGGACCTGGCTACATACACGGAGAAGCGACATCGAGCAAAGGTAATAATATTTCTATGATTTGAAGTTACAGTTCAAAATAATATAGTATATGTATCGTTATAGCGAACGAAAGGTCACAAAATGTGGGAGACTGTGGCTTATAAGTAATAAATATTCTTGGAATTATTTATAATGTATCTAGTTCAATCCGATTTTTTTTTAAATCAAATTTATTGGCTTTTGTGTTTAATTTGCCGTCAAGTTGGCTATCTATCTATACTATTATAAAACTGTAAAAAAGCCAAAAACTAAAATTAAAGATATGGATAAACTAAATATAGAGATCTACTAAATAAACGATTCTGATTCCGAAAATCGAGTTTGTCTGTTTATCTGTTTGTTTGTTCGCGGATCACGCCTAAACTACTGGACCAATTTCAATGAAACTTATACCATTCAGAAGCCCTTTTTCCGGATTGAAACATAGGCTATATTTTATTGAAATGAAAGACTTGGATTCTTAGATACAGCTTGACCTCTCTAAACCAAAAGCCGCCTTTGGCACGGGGTTCATCGTATGCTGGTTGACAGATATTTTGGTGGAAAGTTTCGCACGCGTACGAAGTCGCGGGTATCAGCTAGTTGTAAGATATTTTCATAGCTAGGAGTAAAAATGTCATGATACTATGAGTTGATGGAACAAAGTCAAGTAAAAGCTTTGAATATGAAACAATAAAACTATATTAATATTTACACAGCTGTCACTTGACATCTCACCATACAACACACACACAATCAACAGATGCTTTTCATCGTATTTTGTCCCTTTCCTTTTGTATGCTTTCTTCTCTTTCAAAAGAACAATGTTAGTTCAATTTGGCCACAGCTTGCCAGTTTTTATCAACATTATGAATGTTTGCTGTTGGTGACCTCGGACCGAGTAAGGAATTATTAATTAGTCCTTATCTTACTTGTATACTTCTTGTAATTTTGTTTTGTGTGGTTTCGGCATGCACTATTTATTACAAGTAATAACTGTTGACTTAGGAACATACCTATGTTACACACACACCCTTACAATGAATAATAAATTATTTATTTTCAACAGTAAGGACAGGTACAAATACTATGACAAAGAAATAAGTACACACGAAATAATAAAATAGTTCTGATAAATCAACTCCTAAAATTCTTTTCTATACGAATACCTCTAAAGAAGAATTTGTGTTTGTTGAACGCAATCATATTTTCTTAGTACAGAAAATAAGATTCCAACATACACAAAGGAGGTACTTATACAATGTACTTATTTTACTTTGATATTTGTCTCCTTGAGTTGTTTTTATTAGTCAACCAATGCTCACAAGGAAACTTAGCAAAATAAAATAACAATGAATAATTGAAAAACCAATAGCAACAAAGCTCTATTTCCTTTACGTGACATTGTGGCAAATTGGCAATACAATACCTACTACATAAGCGAGATAGGTAATTCATAATAATTACTTAACATGATTTATTGAATCGCAAAGTATGGATTATTTAATGTTACTAAAAATAGTATAATATGTATGTGATATCGATAGATTTGTACCAAAACTTTGTTGAGACTTGATTAGTAGAGTCTCGCCGCAGACCTTAGGCCACTGGTGGTGGCCACTCGCTACACCATACCATATGAAACTATAAAAAGTGACTGTCGCATGCCACCGGTGGCTGTGGTCAGTTGCCCGTTTGCTTTAAACTTTGCATGTTTTACCTTAAAAAACTACATTCATAACAAAACATTCTTCACAAATATTTATAGATATATTTTCTCTTCCAGTACCCCTGATCCTTGGAATACTTATTTTCATCGCCGCGGCTGCTGCGTTAGTAGGAACTCTGATATGGAAGCATATGAATGCGATACCAGCTTTGCCTACAACAGACTCTCAATACGCGAATCTAGATGCCGAGGACTGTACGGGAGAGAATCCATTATACAAACCTCCAACGTCGTCTTTCAAGAACCCTACTTACGGGAAATGGTAGTCTCGGTAAGTTTCTTTGTAATTATATTAGATACCTTCTCCCTCATATTGTTGTACCATTGCGGTGAAAGAATTTACCAGACACTATGTATAGATCTGCGCTACCAAATTCATGAATGAAGAATTTATAACAGCTGGGTATTTTAATGATTTTTGTCACTTTCAAAATATATATTTTTTTTAAAGTTAATTTTCAAAGTATTTATTACCAAGAAGTACCATTTTAGAGCCAATGGTTTAGCTAGTGGCGTTTTGTTTTAGACTCCATCTCTACTCGTACCATGACTAAGTAACTGGGCTCCCTCTCAAGAAGTTTTCAACTGTATGACTTTAGTATGATGAATTTAGTAGGTAAACATATGAGCTTCAGAAAGCTGCAACATTTGACCTATTTTGTATATACCTATCTACATGTGTTCGTTACTCATTGACCACTAAACCAAACTTCTCGTTAAATCTTTAGTTATGTAGTACCCGGCTCCCACGGACGAGGTTCCAACCACTAATGGCTAAAACACTTAACCGCGTTTTCTGATGCAAGCTTGGTCAGAAGCGATTACAAAAAAATATAGCTACAAGTATTTACAATTACAACATGTCCCTGCAAACTAGAATTCGATTCTACAACTCTTTTCTTAGCTCGAAATTTTTGCCAAAATGTACCTCTGAGTTCATCACAAAATCTGTGATGGATGACCAGTATTCTGTGACAGAACTTTCAGTATTACACAAACCCGAGGGTATGGATTAGACAAATAATTCATGGATCTATACTAGACCCCTGGTGCATGAATATTGAACGTCTAGATTCAAGGAGGTATATTCATATTGGTCTTCGTAAGCTGAGCTAACTAAAATGATTGCTAAATCTGTTTCTTTTTGTTGACGTGCAAGTGACAATGATAGAATATTTTAAAAGCCAAAATGACAGTTGAATATGAATAAAGGGGTAGATAGAGGTTCAATATTCTGAACATCTAGGTATTAAAAATAACTTGCTAGATTGTCTGTCAGGTGTCTTGTCAGGGTTTGAACAACATTTACTATCTCCAACCTTGTACCACGAACCGTTCACTTGCAAAAGTCCACAGCATAATAAAGTCGTTGTTTTATGCTAGTACTTATAAATTGCAATATATGTGTAGTTATAAGTTATAACCTAATACTGAGGCCTTTGCATCGAATCTGGATGATATATCAGGGCCGGGTATTTAGATGATTGTCAAGGACCACTTTTTACCCATTCCCTGATGGCCGCTATAGAGTTCTGGGACATGATTCTTAGAATTATAACGTGTAAAAGTAGGTAAGTCATGGTTATTTTTGGGAACCAGGGCTTTAGTACGGTAGCCGACAGTTTTTAGATAGTTCAAGCATACTTTTTTTAATTAACTATGGTTTTATAAATATTAAAAAGCAACCTACGCTATGTGAGTCTATACAATACAATTTTGGTCTAAACTTCGTTTAAATTAATGAAGCCTTTACTCACCACAGAATAATAATAAGGTCAATAGGTACCTTCCCTTTGCAACACATTTCATTCCTACGTAGGTAATATCTTTTGCCTTTACAAATATGGATAAGTTCATGTACCCACCAACTTTTCGTATCATAAAAGGTGTTCGAGTCAATTGACCACTAATGCAGTATGCAGTTTATGATAGCGTAAAACATTCGTAGTTGAATGACCTGCTAAAATCTTGTCTACAATTTAATTGCAAGAAATAATTGGTCCGATGTGGGGCGAAACCAGCGGCACTTTAACTATGAAACAATAAAATCTTATAGCCAATGTAAATATAAAGCAGTCATAAATTAAATTTAGGCCATATTTATTGGTTTTAAATTGTTTTCACCGTTCTACTTTTAATAATTAATTCGAAACTGTGCTCTTATTGCCACTCATCATCATCATATCAGCCTGTAGAAGTTGGATGGATAAAGATATTTCGATAGATTTTATGAAATATTTTGGATCTTCTACATCCGATTTTAAAGCTCTAGAAAGCGCAATTATAATTTTCTAAACGAAAATTTTAAAATTACGAATTAAGAAACCCTATTTAAATTTATAAAGCTCTTATTGATTTCCTTCCTTTCTCTACGCGTTTTCTATTCACATAAGACAAGGTAGAGACACCCATTGAAAAATATGACAATCTAACAAAAAACCTAAGTGGCCATTGTGAATTCAACATCAATAACTTGACATAAAAAACTACTAATCCGTTGTGTTCTACGGAACCCGATATAAATGAACAAGACCGGTTAGTTTAGTGTGACCGACGCTGGCCGATACGGACGACATTGTCGTCAGTAGTTCAAAAATGTCGGCATCACCGCTCTCCGCCGATATCGTGTAGCTGTCGTATCGGTGGCATTGTCAAAACAGCCACTGGAACATTTGGAACCCACGATATACCGTTATCATTTTGTAAACAACTCGTTTCGTGTCAACTTGATCTCCATAATGACTTCTAGTATCTCTAATTCACTAGATCATTCGTAGAAAATTGATGTACTTAATTATGTATTTCCATTAGAATGGCT
Organism: Eulithis prunata; assembly: GCA_918843925.1. Classification (NCBI taxonomy): domain Eukaryota; kingdom Metazoa; phylum Arthropoda; class Insecta; order Lepidoptera; family Geometridae; genus Eulithis; species Eulithis prunata. The sequence continues at coordinate 2,832,540 of OU974007.1, forward strand.
ATATTTTTCCATTAACAATTTATTAAAGCGAGAGAAAACGATTCTAATTTGAATCAACAGACAGGCGTCACAGCTCAGTCAGTAACAGCTCTGCCTTCCGTGCTGTGAGTCGTGGGTTCGATCCTCACTGAAAACAAACATTTGTGTGTGGCAAACATACTATTAGATGTTTGTTCTATGTCTGGGTGTTACTGGTAATATAAGTATGTATTTACAAAAAAATGTATACATATAAGTATTATATCAGCAATCTAGTTCCCATAGTACAAGCTCTGCTTAGTTTGGGACTAGAGAGCGTTGTGTGAAATGTACAAGGATATTTATTTATTTATTACGACATTGCGTATTTCGCTTTCCTATGACTTTTCAATGGTGTTTACGATCAATAGAACAATCCCATAAAACTACCATGATCACCATCATCTGATGATGAAGATGTATCAAATTGAAGTCGGATGTTTTTAGTTTTTAAACTTACAAATTATAGATATCTGACAATCTGGGTCCTACTACAGCAACTATTATATAAGTAGGTAACTTTTTACAAATATTGAAACTAAAACTCAGTACCTGTTATCGTGAATTCTCTACTTACCCCTTATCTCGAGCATTAAAAAGAGTCGCTTGATGAGGTATCTCATTAGAAGTGCCTTAAACGGCCAGTGCCTGCAGACAGGTAACTTTACTCTACTTCGTGGTAGAGTTGAGACTTGCTACGTGCAGAATGTCACGTAATTGATTCAGTTCACATTCACATACTATATTGTACCTACTAAATATGATGTAGGATGTAAATTAATATTTGAATCGCAATTACAATGTTACGGTGTGAAAATTTCTTGCACTAAATGTTTCAAATGAGCTCTCCGACGCAAATGTCGCGTAGTATAACCATATAATACAATTAAATCTTTAAAGAGTGTAACGGGGTATAAACTTTGTGAAAACAGTCAGTCAATTACCCTGAATCTTAAGTTTAGGCTATGTACTTTTTTCTGTAGATAATTCTGGTACCCAATACAAAGCACAAATTTATTTATTAAAAATTTTAATCCCTACGAACAATCTTAGTCATTATTCTTAGCTATACTGTACGCTCTACGAATACAAAATGCTTACATAGTAATGATTTTAACTTGCCAATAACTGCTTCCTATAATACCAGTCAGTGAATCGCTGATAATGATAAAAATGATTTATTGCATATTATAAATCTATTACGCTCGCAATGCGCTCCCTAGGTCACGAATTGCTTGGTTTCTGATATGCCTGTCTAGTCTGCAACCAAAATGGCACGTTCTTTATTGTTTTGATAATAAATTCAATACATAGCAAGCATAAAAAGCTTATATAAACACACTATGAGTACACACACACCTACATGACTCTACTTACGGTACTCTACCTAAAATCCTGAATCACATTGTTCGGGTATGAAAATAATTCTAAGTAAACTTCTAGAGCAAATAAAAGTTAAATTGCCGTTGGAGGTACCTAGTTACACTGCCTTTTATAGACTTATAAATAAGTATAAGAAAGTATAGGCCCCGATAGAGTTTAATAGCTCTTGGCGAAAGTCGAGAGGAATATCTATATAATTTATTTAATTGTGTTGAGTTCTATTTTATATGTACTTTGCTGCGCAAAAGAAAAGGTTTCAAATGACATGCATTCCACAAAATCCCCGAAAAAAATGCAAAATCCCGTTCAGCGTTTTATTTACGTTCATATCTCCAAGATGTCCTACACATTCTTAAGTCCAAGCGCACACACCATTACTCATACCGTGGTTTATTTGTTCCTTTGTGAAAGGAGCACAAAATATTTATTGACCTTCGTCAGAGTTCAGTGAACGTTAAAACTTGACCCGTCGAGTGCGATCCCCGCTTTAATCATGCCGTATTGAACGGAAGTGGAGTTACGTCTGCTCTGTTCGCTATTTTAATGGCAGGAACTTGTAATTTCATAAAATAAAGTTAAATAAACTGGCTGGATAGCTGACGTGTTTACGAATTTAGTGCAGACAATGTTTCTTCTTCTTCTCTTCAATAATGGCCTGTGTCCGTCATTTCGACAGACAATTTTGCCAATGTCAAGTGTTAAAATTGTAATAAATAAGTCAAGTCAAGTCGGCTGTCGTTTGTTTTGAAAAGAAAATGGTGGATTTTCTCTTCAAAACCTAACACGAATTTTCACATTTAGAAAAACCACTTTACACACATTTATTCCAATGGCTCACACTTTATGTTACGACCTAAGTATTATTGGTTAAAATTCCACCAAAATTAAACAACAATACTCACAATAACACAAGAAAAACTATTAAAATAAAAGCGCTATGTGTCGTTTCAAAAAATGTCAAAACTCGTGTCCCCAGACAATGTTTTCTTGTTCTCATTTTGACATTGGCATGTCTGTCCAGTCGATGGCATATAAAAAGAAGTCAAAAAAGATTGTAGGGTACAGTCAACAGCAGAAGTTTATTACTGTTTCAAAATCATAACACTGGTTTTATCATTAACTAGTAGTCGCCCGCGGCTTTGCTCGCGTGGTAGCAGCATACGCATTATTTGATTAAAATATTTGATCCTAATTTTAGACCCTTTAGGGTGCGACTTTTCAAAATTCCTTTCTTAGTGCACCTCTACATTATATAAAGATTCTACCCTCCATCCGCGTTGATTGTCAGTCAGCTTCAAAAGAGTTTTATATATTTAGAAGATAGAAGAAGATAGATACAAAATTAGGTACTTACCTCCTACCCACATTTTTATGTAAAGTAGGTACTCTCCACTTATACATGCACAAGTTAAAAGTTATTTCTGTTCTGACGCTGTAATAAATGTTTGCGTATTAACCACTTCCTCTAGTGATATACGGAATGAGAAAAACTACAGTAGGGGTTTCCACATTGTGGTGACCGGTGATTGGACAACTCGTGGGGAACAACGTGTTTCTGAAGTATGACGTCATCGTTTTGTCATTATTTCTTTCTATTAATACAAAGTGTAAAAAGATTACTCCCGAAAACGGCACAAACGGCGAGACAGTTTATTCCGATAGTGACAGGCGTAATATATTGTGGTACATAAATGATTTAAAAGCATGATCTGAATGTTCAATTTTTACAAGTTAGTTTACAATGCGAAAGTAAAATTACATAAGAAGGTAGAGTAACCTAATAAGTTGCGTATATATTTTAAATTAATCAAAATACTTCACTGAAATTACGACAGAAAATTGCAAAAACTTGCATACCTAAATGAGCAAAATGCCAGCATACCTGTGGTTGCTTTTTAATTAGAGTTATTCAATTAACGCCATGTAAACATTCCAAACCCATATACCTGAAAGCAATCGTATTTTATTTTCATCATTGTCTCGGAACAGTTTCTGATATCACGAGAGACGATATTCGCACCACGTGGCGCATACTCGATAGCACTCGCGTAATTATAAATTGCTATGTTTTTTAATAGAGTAGATACAAGCCACTTTTTCCAAAAACTATTAACATGCTAACGAATGCAAAGAACTATAATAAACAAAAAACAATTGTTAATAAGATACGGTTAAATATGCATTGAATATTATGTTTTAATTTGGTATATAATTAATCATACCTACTTAATTGCGGGCGCCACGACTGGAAGATTTCCCAAAACGTGTTTTTATATGGCGAAAATTAAAAACTTAGCTGTTTTAATATTACGCGATTGTGTTCTTTATTATAGTGGCAAACCAGACCCAAAGGCTGGTATAGTCTGTGGTGGTGCTAACGCCCTAAAAGGCAGCATGTCAAGGCAGGGCTTCTAGTTCTCACAAGGGCCTCGAAATATTATGGCAGACACATGATACGGGCAGATTATACACATAATCCGTGACAGCAAGAAACTTTGTGAATACTGTGAATTCTTGTTTAGTTTTTTAGAAGGTAGAGCATTTACTCTACATATATTTAAAAATTAGGTTGCAGCATACACGAGCACTGGGCAGTAGAGTATTTATTTGCCAAATTAAAAATAGTGTTGGCTAGTCTATGACACTTCAGGAATGGGACTGAATTTAGGTTAAATACATAGCAAAGAATATGCAATACTACATAGTTTATAAATCCTTGAAAATTACACCGGAAAGTCGCAATAAACGACTCTTTAAATGGTGAATTTTTTACATAATCATCTATTTTTGTCTCCCACCGATCCTTGAGTGCTCTAGATAAAATAGTGCGCTTGATCCTAAACAAAACATATGAAAGTCACAAAATAAATTAAGGTGCCTTATAGTTAGATCGGCTTAAGTGGAAGTCCGGATGCCAAGCAATTCTGCGATATTTTTATATGATAATTGCTTAGTTACGTGATTTATCCGGACTTATTATTAGGCCGATCTTACCAGAAGGCGCTATATAGATAAAATCATCTCCTAAACATAAGCATTAAGCAAGCACATCACATAGTCTACTAAATTCATAGTTCAATGCAATCGACCGCAATATTCTAGAACCAACTAAGTGGATATCGAATTTCATATCCTAATTTCGCTAAGTGCTTCAAATTGACAAATAAATAACGACTGAGCGTAGAGGTCGGAACATTAACGATTTCTTTCTTATCGAACACACAAACTAAACGGTACTCCATTCTAGTTTTTAGGGTTCTATACTCAAACGGTACCGAACCCTATTACAAAATCACGTCGTTACGACTGTTCGTCATTGCCCATATCACAGATCATATAATACTGCCCATATCAAAGGACTGTACTGTATATGAAGCTATAAAACTCGGCCAACCTCTACTGTAGTAGCATTGCTTTCTCCTATATGACAAATTGACAAAAAACCGCAAAATCCTGAAAAACTGAAGATATTTCCGCTGTACCCTATCTAGTATTTAGATTTACTTATATCTACTAAATAAATGACAATTTCGTTTACAGCGACGGAACTCATAGAGTGCGAGTGATATTTGTCCTTAGCTGATTTTCAACTTAACTTTTTGGCTCTGATTTATTACCGTAAATGAGTTCGTAATCTCGATGATCAAAATGAATGAAAAAACTCAAGCGCTTCAAGCACAAAAAATAAGCGATGTGAGTTATTTAGGTGACTCTCATTCAACAACATGACTAATACAAAAACCCATTAGAGAATTTCACGCGTCATAGTTCGATAGTAAACGTATACATACCTATTTATTATAGTGTTTTGTTTACTGTGTATAAGTATATGAACCAAGTTGGTTTTGAATCCACAACCCATCAAGTCTCCATGAGAAGTTAGCTACACTGTCATGTGTGTTCAAACAGTTGTGTTCTGGATTTGAAGAGGTTTGCGTCCTGGAACAGGCACAAGTTATGGTCGCAGTGTTATTTCGGAGCACGTCCTCGGGACGTGCTCAGAGATGGATTGGTTACCAGGTCGGCCATCAACCAAGTTGTAAAATTAAAAGTTCTCGTTGATAAACCTGAATCGGAACTGAACTCTAGTACTTTATGCCATTGTGCATCGAATCCTACCAAACTGGAAACAGGTCAGGGTGAACAAACACAGGAGCTACATAATCTTAGCATTACAATCACAAAGGGCACAAAATGTACACGTCGAGGCCGCGATTGTCCCATGTCCTTCCTGTAACGTGGGATGACAATGACCAATGAAATATAATGTAAATTACGTAAATTGTTATCATCCACCGCTTCCTTTAAACATAAAATACGCATTATTTTAACATTTTGTCGTCATTTTACACATGTAGCAATATCACTCCTGTGTAGCTACATCCCCAACAAACACGCAAAGGGAAAATGGAAACCTGTAGATGAAATAATTTTATACCTACTTAAATAAGAAAAAAATTAAGCAATTAGGTAATTATTCACCAGTATGGAATCGAACCTAGACGCACATGTGATGCCTCTGGTGTTGCAGGCGTCCATAGGCTACGGTAACCGCTTCCCTTCAGGCGGGCCGTACGCTTGTTTGCCTAATTAGTAGTCTAAAAAAAAAACCCGTCCCTCCGTAGTATTTTTTACTAAATTGTGACGCAATGGACTTCGTGTACTCGGATAAACCAATACCAATGATACTCGATTAAATTGCTTTAAATTTGTAACACTTCAACAGAAATGGAACTAATCATAGAAGGCGCCACCGGGACAAAAGTACCTAATAAATCGTATGGTACTAAAGTCCAACAAAAACTAGCAAAGTCAAAGTGCCAGATATTTAAATAACATCCAATATCCAAATATAGTAAAGAGCAAAAATTCCGAGCCATCTAATAAAAACTAGCAAAGTTAAATAAATTGTGTTTGAATTCAATAAAAGTAATTGTTGAATCGCACTATTGGCTTGCATTATTTCAACTAATGGTCTCTAAGATATTTAAGTTTTTAAAGTTGACCTGGATTTTTGCTCGCGAGTGTATAGTTATAATAATAGTATGTTAACAAGTGCTACTGCCATGAATGTTTAACCGTGAACCAGTCACACAAATATTGTGTTAAATGAGTCATAGTAGGTGCTACTACGGTACCTACTTCATATACTTCCTAACGTAGGTATTACGAAAGTCGTTTGCGATCGTGTCTCGGGTGCAAATAAAGGTCAAACAGATGATTTGGTAAAACGTGAATCAAGAATAGATATACCTATTACAAAAAAATACAGTTTATTTTACTATATTTATTATCAAACTATAAAATATCCTGGTGTATTATTACGCTCTTTATTTCTTATACATCACCTGGGCGGCCTAAAAACTCCGTCATCAGAGTTAGCCCTAACTCATACGATCATATAATTACATATAGATTAATACCCAGTTCATCTTTCAAAATGTAATTAAAATTCCTGATCTTCGTACAAACCTAATTTATGGACATCCGGTCATATTAACCGCAAAATTAACGGGTACGTAGGTTTATTGAGAAATAATGATTCGTGGAATGAGAACGAATCTAGGTTACTTTACTTGATACGTATCATTCTTAGAAAGGTAACTGTGCTTATAAAAAATAACACCTTTGCGGAAACATGAAAAAACCTTCTATGACTCATCTGGTGACTTACAGTAACTAATCGCGGTAAAATCAGAGAAACAAAGAAAAAACCTCTCCATCGTCGAAACAATTAAATAAACGCTGTATTATTTTACTGAGACATATTATGTATGTTAGTTATTAGAGGCTCTGAGGTAGAAGTGCTCGTACCAAAGATCTCGATCCTCAAATATTCGTAATTTTGTTATTACTAGACAAATATTCCTTAGTTACCAGTAAAAGGGCTTATAAAAGGCTTTATAAAACACTGAGCTTTTTATGAACTGCAATAATTAGGTTGTAGCATTTTGAATACGTACTCTATCACTCAGGTTGCCAGACACAGAATGCAGAGTCTCAAGTAAGAGGACAATCAACATCTTGTGCAGCGTTCTACTGGGAGAAAATGCTCTTTGTCTTTCTATAATCCAATCGGACACCTAGTCAATTACGTATAGACACCGCACGACGCACTCTTGTCATAAAGACTGGTTAAACTTCCAAAAGCGCACCCCATGATCAAATATGAATGCCGGTCCAGAAACCAAGTCGATTTAAGACACTACGTTCCTTTCCCATGTATGAAAGACTGGTCAAACCTCCAAAAGCGCAGCCCACAGTCCATAAAAGGACCAAGTATGAATGCCGGTCATTTTACGCGTGCAGTGGCCACATGATACCACTCCAGAGATAAGGGGTCAGGACCCCGGCCGTATAAGGACCCGCCTGTCCCGGGACGCGGATGAACTAATAAAGATGCTTTCTACATTAATTTATGATATTCGTATAGGTTTTATTGACAACTTTATTCATAAAATAAGGCTATTGAAAATATAAAGTAAGAGAACAGTGAAGTCTTTGTTTTATGAAGCAATTATGATATCCGCTGTCATTTTCGGGAAATCACCAAGAATGGGTCATTTGTAGGACAGTGTTTTTCTACAGCTATTGACGTGGAGTGTGATTTACCTTGTAGCAGGGTGCTACGAGCCGCTTCATCTTTAAGTCAAATGTTTACGTCAATGCTCTTTGTTTTCCTCCCTATTTAGCTATTTATTTAATCACATTTAGGTCGAGCTAACGTCTTACTTAGTACGCTTTGATTATTTGCATAGTTTTCAACATCGAACTCCTCTGGTGATTTTGTTCGTACCAGCACCCTTATCGCGATGTGAAAAAAGGAAAGGAGTTCACGTCATTACATTTTTACTTTGCGGTAAGGATGCTGGTCTTTTAGATCAACTCTACATATCTTATAGGTATAGGTAAATATAGCAGCTACATGTACGTAGCTCTACTGCACGCCAGCTAGTTTACTAATATTCACCGGTAACATAATAATAGACGCAATATCCTATTGTAGGAGATTGTTTGTGTTCATAATCAAACCGCCTATTGTCCTTAGCGTTGTAGGTACAGTCATTGTTTTGTTCCTACAAATTGATTCGCTGTTTTACCGACAATAGGAAGCCAATTGACTGGATTCATCAATATTTGTTGCGTACAAAAAAAATTATTTTCCTTGTAGGATACAGTACAAGGAAAATAACATTTTTGCTTATGTCGGAGCTTACAATACGTATACATTCCAATAAATATGTCTATCTCATGCATGGAGTTTTTTGAGGCAATATATTTGTACCAGATTGTTTAGACGTACCGGAAATTCATTTCATATCTAGATTTTGTTAAATGCCGCACCGTAAACATCAACATACGTACACGTACCTACCTCTATTTATTTTACATACGTAATACGTAATTACTCTACTCGTTAGGTATATTAGCGATCAGATCATCGCTATTATTATCAGCCGAGCTCGACAAACACGGTGTTTATTTTCTCTTATAAAACATCTTTCTCATTATGCTCGTTGGACCAGCTCTTGCAAGAATGTTTAATAGGCCGACCGGTCTCAAGCCCGTGGGCGTTTCGACGATGAGTAGGTAACTCAGGTTTATCGTAGGCTTATAGTACCCAGCATTACGGCTCTTGCAACGATTGCGTATATTTGCAACTATCATATTTTACACGGTTGGTACTTGTCTTGCTTCATAGGTTTCTACATTGCCTGTATTTCTCGCCTAGGTACAGTCAGCATCTGTACTTAGGCTGTCTGAATGCTACAACTACTGGCTAATATGAATAAGTAAATAACATATAGTAATAATGGATCGTTTAGTCGAGAATATTGTATGGTTTTGTGGTAAATAACGGCCTAGTTCAGAAAAGTCATTAAGTTATGACGTCGACAGTACATACATTACATAGGTAAGGTACCTACACGTCTTGTTATTGGTACCAGAGCGCGGAGCTTGGTTTGTTTATCAGGACAATGACGGCACTCGACAGGAAATGCGTTATTCCATAAATTTTCCTGTAAATGTTTCTAAATCAAAAATTATACCTAAACAGTACATTCTTGCGACCTATTTACGAGTGGTAAATAAGTCCTATAGAACTACGTAGGTAGAATCTAATATTCGTCATACTAAATGTCAAACAGAAGTAGAGATTTGATTGTGCCCGCTAAAGCTAACACGATTGACTCACAATCTGACTCATCGGTATGCGTTCTTTTCTCATATAAAGTTTTATTTCCCCATAGGTGTTACCTGCCTCTGAATCACCGAGTCTGCCACGTGGGGTCACGGATCTATTGGACTACATTTCGCCCATGATATGCCAGTTGTCGGTCCAAATTGGTCCTATCTCGTTACCCATTCCACTGCCTGTGATCATCGCGTACGAAAATCGCATTCGTCCGGTGTTCGCGTCGCTCGGTCGATATTCACCAACACAAACCACTGGTTATCATAACCGACGGAAACAATAGCAAGATGGCGGATACAGACAAAGCGAAGGCGTACAACTTTCACTGGGTATTGTGATCCAAACGTGTCATTCGCATAAGACGTTTGAAAACGTCTGTCATGTTCAAATGCAGCCGGTCTTAATATAATTAGGTTGTGTTGGTGAACATTGACTTAACTAGATTATTTGTAGGTTAGTTTTAAGCCTTGTTTAACCCACCAGAGGTCTAGTGCTAGTTTTGTGTACGTGTGTACTTGATTGTCCAGCACTTTGTGTCGACTGTGCGTTGCCCATAATATAGAAGTCTCAATAAAATTGTTTAACGCATTACCTCGCACTAGCCCTCAGACAATGTAGGACAACAAATGCCAATGCATCTCTATTAGAAACTCACTAGATTTAAGTGTCATTGTTGATCCAATGTAGATAATAGTCTACACATGCGTCATTTAAACAAGGCTTTGAGATATTCTGATAGTGTATTATGTAATTACTGTGATATTTAAGTTTGTGTGGGTATGAGTCACGATTAATATGATTTGTAATCTCTACTGTTAGGTAGTTGTACTGAACTGTACTTGTTCTGACGTAGTGTTGTAATGTCGTTATCAATGTTGCATTGTTGTAGGTACGTACGTATTATACCTATTTGTATAATTAATAAACAAATAATAATGCTTTAGTCTGACCACACAAATTCTGCAGCGGGATAAATCGAAAACCCTCAATTATATCTGATTACTTAATATGGTGTAACCTTTTTACATAGGTACTTACTTTACTAGTTATAGATATAGAACATTCAGTAGTGCAATTTATATTTAGGTAGGTAGAGCATAATCTCTTCTTTTTTTATTGCTTTTATATGTCGTTAATTAAATAAGTATCAAATTTAGGTACCTTACCTTTACCTAAATTCATAAGAAACTTAAAAAAAAACGTAATTATACATAATTTCCATATTTTCATACACATATTTTATGTTTTGAAAAAGAATTGTTAATTGAACTAAACTTATTACCTACCTATATTGTTAGCCAATTAGCCATAGCTATAATATTGTCCTGTTGATTCATTGCCTCCTGACTATAAATATAAATGTGACTGTATTAGTGTCCATACAATAACATCTAATTAAACTAAGTACCTATTGGATGACACCGTTTGTACCAGACTAAGAACTTAGCAAGTATATTTCTTTAGAATCAGAACAAGAAAATCAATTATTCATTAAAATCACAAGGATTATTTAAAATCGTCTTATACCTAACTAGGTTGATTTAATCATGATAGTTCTAGAGTATTTGTCTCATAGCCAACTAAATCGAGGCCCCGTAATCTGAAAAAAAGTTTTAGCATAGATTTTTTAACAGCTCTTTTGGCTAACAACTATAGCAAAGATTTTTATTTTTATTAAAAAACTGTCAAAAAATTGTATCTATTGTCTATGCTTATTTTTTTTTAAATCATAAACCGTAGAGTCTATCGAATATTTGATGTGATTTTTGTAGAGTGCTTGAATGATCGAAGAGAAAGCCTTGTGGGAAGTGGCGGTGTGGGTGTCAGCTCATTGTTTACGTTTTGCGGGCGATGAGTAATGTGACGAATTATCTTGGGACATACGTTGGGATAAACCCAAATGCAAGGGACATAATATCCTCGTAATATCGTACTTACCACTAAGGCCGTTCAACCAACTGCAGATAACACTATTATTTAGAATGAATTATTTTCGTTCTTACAAGTTTAGAGTAACTGGTATATTCATATTGGTGAATTTTATTGCTATCAGATGAATTGCTCTATGTGGCTTTTTCAGGCCTGTAAGAAGGCTAAGCATAGGACGGACTCGCCCGATGAACCGAAGACATTGTTAGGATCACGGGAAATAGGTGGCTTTCTGCAAAGTTATGAATTTTGATGATTAGTTAGATTTTATTTTTATTGAGTATTTGTACAGAAGTAAGGCTATGTTTCTATTTAGGTAGATTATTTCATGTAAATAAGTAGGTATTTTTAATAGAGGCATTACTCATAAGTTTGTACATTTCGCTTAGCCCCGCTTATCCCGAAAGTAGAACTTAGGTACCTAATAAGTTAACATCACATTAATCTCAATTATTAATAAGAATTTGGATGTACCTATTTACTTATGAATAAACACTAATATTATAAATAATAATTAACAATCTCTAGAGCTAATTAGGTCAAACTCATTACGAGATTACGAGAACTAATTTCCAGAGTAAATTATAATCTCGCGTCATGGCCTTGTTGAATTCAATTTGTGCCTATTTTTTGTATTTTTGTAAAAAGCTAAGCTAGTCAAATAAATGATGAAAAGCATGTACCTGTTTTCCTTTCTCTTGCATTTACTCCTGAGGTAGATACTTCAACTTGTTTTCCATCACCGGCTATCAGATTCTGCACAGAATAGAAACAAACTAAATTAGAATTCAAAATGATATTTCACACTTTACTAATAACTGTGCAATGCGTATTGTATGACAGGCAACGCAAATCAGGAACTGGCATCTTTGGTTTCCCAGCCCAGCTGCTAAACTATTCCTTCACAATCACCCATACATATTTCACTTCTGTCTGTATTGAAACGAATGTTAAAACGAAACCGTACTAGAAATATTAATTAATTAGTTATTGAAATTGAAGTTTCGTCCCATTGGGACGAGATAACGGTAGTCCGAAACTAGAATAACTCTAATCTTCTCGGTCAGGTAGGTACTCGTGATAGAATGGACGTAGTTTTATTATAGGGTCTACGTACAATGTGTAGGTACATGACCTCAGCAAGTGATGAATCCTGTAAATGTGCCAATATTCTTTGTACCTAACCGTTTTTCAGTTATTCAATAAATTCAGTTCTTGCTGCGTTATCTGCGGTATCCTTGATTATATCCTACTACTAACCTTTGGATTAGTTTCGCTCAACTGCTCTACTTATTTACTCTGTGGTATTTTTTCCTACTCTGTTGTGTTATCTGTATTTAGCCAGAGGAACGTCGTTAGTCGCTGTGGTTATTCTAAGTATTCTTTATGCCTTATCCTCTATGGCATTTTAATAGTCGATGAACTTTACTGAACTAACTGCAGGCTGGGGTTTAAGAGTCCAATCACAAAAATAAAACAAACATTTCCAAAATTAAATAACTTCTTTTATTCAGAGTCAAATTTGTTTCCTACATACGTGTTAGAATGACAGACGGCGTAACATTAATTGACCATTAACACTAATGGAGCGCCGATAGCTGTTACTTGGTGCAAGTGGATGGTCAGTGAATTTATTATTATTCTAACTGTTAGTTCGCGCGTCATACTTCGAGGAATTCGTGTGCGAAGTTGCATTCCCCCATACACAAACAAGGAAGATGTAACCAATGGACGCGAATACTGTCCTTGCCCGTCACGTCAACATAGCAAGAACACGTCACAGCTTATTATCATCGCCCAACTAAATGAGGCGGTCTCACTTTACTTGTTTGTTGAAACAGGGACAATGAATTGAATTTGCGAAATTACCTACGCAGTGTACAGTTATATCATCAGTTTAGCGTAAAAGGGTCAATTTCGTATCCAGTGGTTACAAGTGCCGAGTGTGCACATCACAAACGGTTCCCCTAATTAGCTCCCGATATGACTCGCTGGCTATTTATAGCCGCCTGCGCTCAATCCTCGTAACTTCATCACGCGAATATCCGTCGAAACGACGCGCGGCCCAACCTACCAGATAACTTACTACCAGTTTCAATACAGACTTTTTTTTTAATATTAATAATAATAATATAGTTTTTTTTTATATTAACTATGCAAGTATGATCACAAATACCCATGAACCAAACGCGTCTCCCCGCACCCGAGATAACAAACTACTGGGCCGGCGCAGGCGCAGGCGTAGGGCTGCACAGTTTACTCTTACATCTTTAGAATACATCACATTGGGCACCGCCCCGCGACCGCCCCGCTAACGCGCCAACTACAATCCAATGCCACAAACACCTAATTTTAATCAATAATCAACAATTATCGCCCACCTCTAACACTACACGCTTTATTAAATACGATCAAGTGGAAAAATAATTTTTGATCTTCCATCGAAATTAAATTAACATCTTCCATGCTTTATAGACATGGCAAAACAAAGAGAAATACAAGGCAAAGTCCGGCGCACGCCGAGAGCTTCCTCTGCGACTTACAGCTACGCGTTACAGGCAAAGATGCTTTCTATGGCCTGGGGCCTGTTGCACAACGTACCGCAAGCTTATTATATTGTGTTTTACTCTTTTAAATATCACTTGCTGGTACATGATTGTGCAACAGGCTCAGGAGTATTCTACAACTAAATTAATGAACAAGCGGATATGCTCTCGGCTGCGCGCGCAGGTCTTGGTAAGACTAATACCTACTCCCCATATGCTTATAAGAACACTTCATAAAACAGCATTATATACTACACAATTTACACATTTATATTAAGGTTTACATTTTTACACAGCAATAATAATAATTGTTTTGTAGTCTTCGTAGTTAATACTCTACATAATTCCGAATGCTAAATATTGTCGCATATTAAGCTTTTTTTTTTATTTGACACCGAGTGTTCGATGGTGTCTGCATAATTTACTCATCAAAATACTTTTTACCGCCCCTCTTGCTTGTGGTAGATTTCTATTGAAATTGATTGATAATTAACTATAAAACTTGCATGCTAGTTACTAAAACACTGATTCGGTAAGTAGCGAAATACAAAACTAAAAAAACTAAGTTTCAAAAACTAAACTACACAAGTTTTTAACAATTTTCAATAAAACAGACACATTTAATAGATGTTCAACTTCACAAAACAGAACCAAAGTTAAAACAATAAACTATAAATGCTGACAATATTGTCTTTTGTCTGGAATGACACCTTAACTTTTGCTAAACCAAGTTTGAAACAAATCTAAAGCACGATACGTTAAAATTTCGACGACTGATCACAATACTAATCAGAATACACAAAAACCATGCTAATAAAATTAAATTTTACAAAAATGTATGGCAAAATATTGGCGAAGTATTGCGAATAAGCCCTCCACTAATATTTATCAAAAAGATCCAATAAGTTGACACAGCAAACACTAATTCGAGCGTCTACTTACAACTCGCACTGAAAACTAAAAGAGGTCTTGCATCCTAATTAAATGTACACGCAGATGCGATTAACATAGCATTATGGAACTTTATCAGGTTTTATTGTAACATCTACAAATCGTTACACGTTAGCACAAAACAATAAAACGGGTGAACAGTGAACTAAAGTGATATTTACAGAAATAATGCACATTATTAATAAAATATTAGACACAATAATAATGTCTTATGATCTTATGGTATTTATTACGTTTTATTAAACTATGGCATTGCAATTTTGTGACTCGGTTGCGGATACACAAGATTATCTCATTTTAAAACTATAATATAATTTTCAAAGTGTGTTCTAAAATCCACAAGCCAATTTCCAAGTCATCTAATAAGATGGTACATTAAATATATCTTTGCTGGTAAAGTATCAAAACATCGCTTCCGATACAAGCCGATAATAAATAGATCTTATAATGTGGCTTTTGATATAACAAAACAATTCTGTTGTTTCTAAACTAACCTAATTTGACAGCCTAAAATTATTGCCATCCGTTTTTCATGAACTTCTTCCGTGTCAATGGTCGGGACAAGTCTAAACTAAGTTCGAATAAGGACTTCGCAACTTTTACCCCATCCTCTGTTGCATTTTTAAGGCCTTGTACAGATGTTGCAAACGAGCAAATAAGATATCGATTGGGCGGGGATGGAGGCCATATGAAGTCAAACGACAAACACAGCCACCGTTTTAGTGTTGTCAAATTAGTTTAGAAAAGTACACAAACAGAATCGGACCCATTGCAAGCCTTACGCGTGTGTTATAGCTGTATTTAAAACGACCACTTGTTTTACTTGTTTCTAATTTTGGATGTTACCACACTATTCATCGACCATCGATCCGTACTGAAATACTACGCATGTCAAACGAGTTCGTCGTGACGTTTTAAGTTACATTGCTTAGCACGCGGCTACTCTGCAAGAGGCCGCGTACAACGAACAAAGCGACCGCGCAATGCAACTGTCACTATCGAATCTTCGCTTATTTTATCGTAGACGCCGAGATCGGTCTATGATTGTAGTTGTAACAATCTTACAGAAACATCGACCATAGATAGATTTAGGTTAGAATTCTTAGAAATATGTCTTCGATTGTACATTCTTAGATCTTCAAATATCACCGTGTGTATCGCAAAGATAGATTTAGAAAAAGATCATACATTCTTAGGATCAGCCTTCAGATGTCACATCGTGTGTACCGCAAACGAAGTCACCCCCGTAGAGTGGTCTCAATATTCACTAGTGCCTAGCGCTAGGCGAGCGAAGCCGGGTGCTGTAGCCACTGAAGCGAGAGAACAGGCGCCATACAAACGGAGCTGACGCGTTATACATCCCTGGAGAAAATAATGAATATCAGTAGATATTTTCACACAGCACTAAAAATAATAATAGTCAATGCTGAGTTTTTAAATAAAATAAATAGAATATTCCATTTAAATATTATAAAAACATACATAATATAACGCAATACTGAGTTGGACAGAAAAGTGCAACGTCTGATGACCATTACAAGAAAGACGACTATTCTGGGTTGCCGTTGGGGTATTGGACGTTCTTAAACACGCGTACGTAAAGCGTACGTTTAATAGCTGAAATGATGATGATGATGAAAGATCAGTTGGCATACATCATAGTAGCTCTACCTTTCTGCAGGTTGTGGGTTCGTTTCGGATTATGTATGAAATTGTAAGTAGGTAAGTGTATTTACATGTCAAGGTTTGTGTGTACCGTGTCGCTGTCCCATAACCGAAGCAGAGTAAGTTATACTTTTTTTTAAAGGTCTGGATAAAGCCGTGTAACTATGGCATTTCTGACGTAAATAGAACGTGTCCATAATAATATTGAATGCATTATGCAATCTATCAAATAAATCAAGTATCATATAACTACTTACCACTAGATGGTGCTGCTCGGTAAACTAAATGCTGTTTTATAATCCTCATCCTTTACAATGTTTTATAATCCAAAACCAAATTTGTAGGTACCTACTACCGCTCTGGACATTCCCAGTAATATTATAAATGGAAAAGTTTAGACATATTGTGTGTGTCAATCATGCCACTGAACTCAGAAGGATAACTAACTGTACCTAAACTTGAAAAAAGTGATCAGTAATTTTGATTATTTTTATGTTTTTTAATCCTTGGGTCACGTCAGAAAAATAGGAAAGTGCTAACTACTTGCGAGTTATCGATGAAAAGCAGGTATGTAGCATTTTATCGATAACATGCTGGTGTAATTTAATAGTTATTATTAAAATAAGCAGGTTAGACCACCACCAAGGCGATACCGCCACCACCCCGGTGCATGCGTATAATCATCAATCGATCCGTACCTACCTCATCCACTGCGACGAGCTGTTGTGTGAGGGAGTTGAAGGCTGGTGTGATTGTGTCGCCACCCTCTGCACCACCTGGAACCAGAAACCATTTTTTTTAGTATTTAATTTTTTTAACAGTTACTGCAATAAATAGAGGTCCGGGGTGAAGAAGAAAAAGGATGAAAGAGTCTGGCCTGCATCGAAAGGCTGAATTTAGAACCTGTGCTCGAAGCTGGAGTTTTATTTATTTGAATTTAAAAAAGTGATTCGCAGTTTCTGTTTGGAGAAAAGTTTGTTTTCCTTTTACTAAGCTATTTTTATCTATACAAAAATTGGAGACAAATTGTTTACGTTTCACTAAGCTATTTTTATACAAATTACGACATTTTAAATTCTTTTTTTTTTACAAGTTTATAATTAAACATTTCATTTACCAAACGTAACTCTGTAGAGGCTCTGACGCACATCTGATGATCGTGGTACTAAATTGAGCTCTTCAGAAACAATTTTTTTTTCTTTATGGCTTCTGTCTGTCATTTCAACTATTATCTCTTAAAAAAATGGACTGACATTACATTATGTTTGAATACAAGTTTTAAAGTTAAAAATGAACATGTGAACGATACCTGTTGTACGAATGCGCGCGTGAGATGCGGCGCGCTTCGCTCGGCGTGCTCGAACGCGTGGCGCAGCTCCTCGATAGCCGCCGCGCTGCCCGACCCGTGCTTACGGGACAGCTGGGAATAATAACAATGTTTTGATAATGCTCTCCAAAAGCATACCTAAATCATGTTGATAAAGCTCAAATTCCCCTATCAAAGGTCGGTTCCAATTCAGATTCTTAACTTTTGGGGTATTATCCTACTAATGTTTCAATCACGCTGCAAGGGCAGAATTTAGTGGATACTTACTTCGTTGAGTAGCGGGTAGATGAGCTGCTGCAAATAGGGGTGCTTCCTGACTTTCTCCTCGCCATTCGGCCCTCTGTGGTCGAGCGGCGATGACTGAAATAAAAAAAAATATCAATTTAGCATAAATCAAAACTAAAGTATTGTCAAAATTTACAAATCTTTGTAAGACATGTCTGATTTGGTTAAAAAATGATATTAGATGGTTTAAAGTTATATTTATAAGTGTTAGCACGGAAAAATGTTCCATACTTGGCTAAAATGTATGGAGCATGTGTTTCTTAACGCGCTACTTATGATGGTATAAAAACTTACTGCTTTATTATTATAAACTACGCTGTCCCGATTGGATGGCTGGTGGTCTTGTCTCTCTTTCCTGTCTTTGTCGCTCCTATCTCTGTCTCGCTCCTTCGAGCTCCTTTGCTCGACCGGCGGCGCTGGCACGATTGGTGATTGTCGCGACTGGAATATTATTAAAACATTTTTTGTTAAAATCTAATGATAAAAATGTATGACTTCATTCAGTGATTTATCATAAGACCCTTATCCATCGTCTCGGTCGAATAACCGGTGCCGGGTACTCGACGACTTCATTATTAAATCAATAATTTTCTTAATAAAAAAAAAATTATCATCTGACGTCTTCAAGTGTTGTTCTTAGGTCATTGACCAGCTCCTCGCTTCTCGTCAACGAAACGTTCAGTTTGTATAATGTACTACAGTACAATATACTTACAGTTTGTTTGTCAGTAGTGTTGTTGTTGAGTGGGGCTGGCTTGGTGAGCGGCAAGTTGTCAGGAGGGACTGGCTCCTCGCTTCTCGTCAACGAACCGTTCTGTTTGGGTACTGCCGGAGACATCGGTGATGGTATCACTGTAATGAAACAATATTTATACTGCAAATATCCTAGCTGTCATTAGAACCAAATATGCAGCTGTCATCAGCTGTCATTAGAACCAAATTATGAACTACGTAACACGATGCTCACACTCACTGGCAATTTTAAGTTCCTCAAAACAATAGTACTTTACAAAATCGATGACGTCGTAAATCGCAACGTCCATCGAAGAAGTGTTCTATGTGTGGCATGGCATTGCGTTATTACCCACGGACTTACGATTACGTTACCTCCCTCTGGGGGGAACTCTACGATCATCACCCTCCCAATCTGGCCACGGTTTAAGCAGAGGTTCGGACCTAAGTGGTGCCCTTGCGTTTGTTACCAACAAATCATTTGATATGATCTAGAGCAGTGTTTTTTAACCTGTGGTCCGCGGACCCCTGGGTGTCTGAGTATGTGTATGGGGGTCCGCCATCTTATCTATGGACATGCTCTTGGATAAGTACATCAAAAACCAGATAGAATCCGAAATAGACAAACAAATAGAAAATAGAATTTTTCTTCAGTATTCCTGTGTTTTTATTAACAGGGTCCTTGAAATTGTGCTTGATTGTCTAGGGGTTCGCAGACTGAAAAAAGGTTAAGAAACGCTGGTCTAGAGCCTTCAGCACTCATCAGTAGTCCTACAACGCTGTCAGCAATCGTTTCGATTACAACAGCATTTTAGTCTGCACGTGAAAATTAAGTTATTTACCAGCGTCTTCGGCGAGGCTTCGTCGTTTGTTGTCCAGTTCTGGCGGCGGGTGCGGCGGGTGCGGGGGGAGCAGTGCCCGCGCGCCGGCGCCGCCGCGCACCGTCATTATCCAAGGCTCGTCTGCCTCACCGTCACCGCGACTGCAATCTTCCCTGGAAATTTTAACACAGAATATTAGTACCTACGTTTGAACAAGGTCATTTATAGACTTTTTTATCGCTATTTCATGTCATATTTATATTGTAACAGATTTTTGGGACGAAATATTAATAAAATTTAAGTTATTGTTGCGTCCCAGTGAGTGGGACGAGATAGATAGATAGATAGATAGATAGATAGAAAACTCTTTATTGTACACCACTTTTACAGAAATTATAAAATAAACACAGAGTTCATTATTCATTATTAGAGATAGAAACTAGAATAACCCGTATAAGTTGCCTTCTGGTAAGATCGGCGTAATATTAAGTCCGGATAAATCACGTAACTAATCCATTATCATTTAAAAATATCGCCGAATTGCTTAGCATCCGGACTTACTATTACGCCGATCTTACCAGAAGGCACTATAATCAAATACCCATTAAATAAATAAATATTCTTGGACATTTCACACAACGCTCTCTAGTCCCAAACTAAGCAAAGCCTGTACTATGGGAGCTAGATTTCTAATATAACTTTATAGCGGGATGTTTTAGATGGCATTAATTTTCTTTTGTTGACTTAAACTGTACCACTGCTGAAAAAAGGCAGGGTTTCGACTGCGGTTGGCACTGTAACTAAATAATTATTAAACTTAATAGGTACTTACGAATCTGAATTCTCTGATTCAGTCTCGCTTTCTTCGCTCCGCTGTGCCTTCCATTTCTTATACCTATCTATGAGGTCCATTAGATACGAATTTTTCTTAGCCTTTCTGATGAATTGAAACTTTAATAATTCCTTTGCTGTTGGTCTCTGAAAACAGAAAACATTTAATATTATTTGGATTCAAATAACTATCCTAATAACTAGGTTTATCTAGTAGTAGGGCTTTTTGTGAAGGAGTTCATCCGGGGAAGTACAACCAAATTGCCTACTTCTGCCGTCAACCAGTAATAGCCACATTGCTGTATTTATACAAAAAACCCTCCACAACTAAGTCATTTGATTTTTCCATCAGTTTCACTAAAATAAAACTCCACTGCTACTTTCATAACTTCATTTGATTGCCAAAAAACTTACATTTTCGGGATCCTTATTCAAGCAAGCCTCGACAAACTCTTTGAATGGCTTCGAGTAGCTCCCCGTGAGTTGCGGAGGGTTGTTCTTAGGGATTAGGAAGAGCACTCTCATTGGATGCAGCTCGGAATTAGGCGGCTCGCCTTTAGCCAGTTCGATGGCTGTGATGCCCAGTGACCAGATATCGGCTTTGCTGTCGTAGCATGACTGCTTGATGACCTCTGGTGCCATCCAGAAGGGCGTGCCGACGAATGTGTTGCGTTTGCTGGTTGTGTTCGTGAGCTGGCCCGCGACACCTGGAAATTGAAAGAAGACTATTGGTACGGTTTACATTCTAACATTATAAACAAAAAAACTACGAGTATTATCATTATTATATTTTTAGGTGGATTTGTCACCATTCAGGCCCCTATTTAATTAATAACCGGATAAACCTGCACAGAAAGTGTCGGTCTGCGATAATAAACAAAAATATTATATACCTGTCCATATATTTTTAGGAAGCTGTTTGTCTCGTGGGTTAATAATAAATAAGACGTATATGTGAGGGTATACGAACTTAAATTGCACATCGGTTCAATATCAGTTGTAATTTATTTGAAAAATTTGCAATGGTAGATATATTGTAATATTTACAGGTTTCATTTTTTATGTAGGTACTATTATTGGGCGTAACTGTAGGCACAAGCTAGTAAGAGTGTAAAGTTAACAACTTATACGTAGGTTAGATAGGGTCATGATTAAATAACAATTAAGTATACCATTATGCTCGTACATAGCACATAACATGCGGTAACAGTATCCTTATCGCATTATTGCGGAAGGAAAATAGCATAATTACCTACCACAGCACTATAAAACCGCAATAATTTTCATGCTATGAATATTAGAATCAATTATTTCAGTTAAATTAGTGTGATACTTTTGTTGTCATGGAAAACTGACGCAAAGAACTCCTAACTTTATAGGAACGGCGACAAGAAACTTCTTTGTTGACATTCGATTGACCTACATACAAGATGCCGTCCGGCATTTCCAGAAAGTATTCCGCAGCGAGTCGTCGACAATAATTGCTGAAATGTATGTCAAACATTTGCAGCAAAACGTTCTGTTTGAAGAAGCGCTAGTAAAATTGTACAAAACTCTTCTGAATGCAAAAGAGCGTTCAGCGTTTGCTTTGACGCTGAACAAGAGCCGCCTCGCAATGTTCAAACATTGGCCGAACGCCAGCACTCAGTGGCTGTAATGCGGGCTTAACTTATAATGCAACGTCTTGTATCAGATCGGCTTAGCGAGTTCAACTTTCGACTTACGTCTTCATATGAACCGCGCAGTTCCATAGACAAATATAATGTTTCTATTAACATATTTCATCAATGTCCTGACCTTTTCTGTATCTACTCAACCTAATATACCGGAAATAATAAGTAACTTGGTGTGGTGGTACCTTAATTTGGATGTGTGAGGTGTCATGTTATTTCAAAATGTATTTATTTTGGAGTAATTCTATACGACGGAGGCGGATGGATTTATCACTTCAGTAGGCACCGCCACTAGTGATAATTCCACCTTCCTATAAAATCGATAAGTATAGCTCGAGGATAGCCTTGATACGCAAGTCATTCATCTGAAACGATCAATATGACGGTGATCCACCGCGATAAGGCAGTAACAGTAAATAATTTCGTGCTCAATCTTCACGCATCGTTCGCTCTACATCGGCATAAGGAGCGGCTGGCCATCCGTTACGATTCTATTCGACACTCGTATCGCCGCCGCTGCACATCGATAAACTACGATAAAAACTTTACTACACGATATAACAGAGAGAAACTCGAGATGCTATGGATTTTTGCGTCACGTTTAATAGTGATGGCTTAATAGTGATGTACATTGTAGAAGTTAATTTCACCAAAAAAATGTAAATGAAAATTTCCTTAGATAACTACATCATTGCTGGTTATCATCAGATCTTGTAGTATGAAATATGAACTCTTATCTATTCTGTCTGAATACGTTGAGATGAACTCAATGTTTCAAACTGCATTATACTTATACCAGCTGAGATTGCTAAAAACTTAATTAATTTTCCAAAACTTAGATATATCAGTCATCCTCTCTCACATTGATATTAATATTTTAATTGTCTAAGCTCGGCGATTGCCTAGTCATTAAATCGAGTCTTTTGTACAATTAATCGAACATGTATTTTTGACAATCTAGCACAGATAACACCGATACGAGAGTGATTCACCCAACAAATATCCAAATATAATCCACCAAGGGTATAAGTACATGTGTGTCAAATAGTGACTGGAATAATTGTGTGTCAGTCAGTGGTCATTAAATTACATAGGTACTTACTAATATGACAACAGTTCCTATAGCAAGTTACTATATAGATTTTTAGAAACTACTTTTTTAAAAGCCTACGTAATCTTTACCTACCTATAACGATTGTCAAAATTCTTACAGGACTTTCCCCTAAGGCTCTTATAGATTAACAAGAGGACCACCCAGCTTGTGTGTTACTTACCAAAATCCGCGAGTTTGACGTCTCCCATTTCACTGAGCAGTACATTGGCGGCTTTGATATCCCTGTGAAGTTTCCTCTCTGAATGCAAGTAGTCCAGGCCCCGTAACACCTCCCGCAGTATCACAGCTATGTGCATTTCCTCGAAGCTGCCCGCCTTCATCAGGTCGAGGGCGGAACCGCCCCCGAGGTATTCCATTATAATCCATAGTTTTGTTCCCTGGAAAGAGATAACGGGATTTGATTATTGGGTATTTGAACAAAATTGACTACAAGTGCAGGTGCTCTAGGTAACATATCTTACTACATTTTGTAGGTAACCCATACGGTCAATAAGAGAGAATGATTACGCATCACGAAGCATATACGTGGTATATAACGTGGTTTATGATTATATTCGCTATCAACAGAATCAATCTATCTATAAATAAACCCAAATAGCCTATAATCAGGCTCAATACCATAAAACATACTAATGACACGAACGGAAGTGTAAGAATCGATCGTTACAAGCAACTCTTCAGTCGCCCACCCAGAATTATACAAAATCTTACTCCTCAACAAACGTTATCGAAGATAAATGCTAATGATGGGCGTTAAATTTGCATATGTACCGTTTATTGTGTAGGTGAAAGAGAAATCTGGCCTATAAATAACTTGAGTTACGTCGTGACGTACATTTGTTTTGCACGTGTTTGTGAAATTTAAGAAAATAATCACGTTCAAATCCAAATACCAATGCTATACGAGTAATGTTTACGAATTAGAATGCATTAATTAAACTAAATTGCACCCAAGTTGGTAAAAGAAGTACAGTATCAGCTAAATACCAAAGAGTTTTGTTTATAAAAGGCTTATTAGGTAAATTATAAACATACGGTGGCGACTTTTAGAAATTCCTTGAACTGAATGATCGATCTCATAAGGTTCTCTTGCCAATAACTAACATAAAAGTTCACAATCCAAAACATATCCATTTCAAAGTGCGAATGAAAATACGAAAGGCGAACTCCGACTTGGAAAATGTCGAGACTCTGTCATAATTTATTGGCAAAGTTTACACAAACCAAGCACGGCAAGTTGTTAAAATTGATAAGTCTGACATTCACTGATTACAGGGAAACTCCCGTAATTTTTTAATAAAAAGTAGCGGTGAGGGTACTTGAAGTTTTTACGATAATCTTAATGATGCTGTTGCCATATGTTGAAGATTGCAACATTGCAATGACGACGTAAGGTTAATGAGTAAAATACATAAAAAATTTAATAGCTTTTCAATCAGCAAAGCAAATCAACACTTGCCTACTTGTGCAAATCTATATTCTCGGATACTTTTAATAGTCGTCAGCATTATGAGGATTATTTTAACCAATAGCTATCTACTGCGTAATGTTTTTTCTTGTTCAACTTATTCGCTCTAACATAGACTTTTGTATATCAAGAATATTGCATAGCCAGCACTATTTCAACAAAATATATCGGCTTGTGTAGAGCAAGAGCAAGCCAAGCCAATTTAGAAAGGGATAGGCAACACGAGATTGTTTCATATCAGGAACAATACGGCGATAACTCATGTGCACCCCGACAGTGTCGTCACATATTGCGGTACATGCACGCGGAAGCGACAATGGGCGCACCGGAGCGGGGTTCCGTCGGCTCATTCACGCTCCATCAACGAGCATGCTCTACTCCACCTTTCAGCATCTGTAGGTAGACTAGACATCAGTGTTTAGTCCATTTTGAATCGACTGGTGTCTCAATGATGGATAATGTGTCCCTTGACTGTCATGCTGTACATTATTCTGGATAAACTTAAGTGATTTAATTCCAGGGGGAACTTAGTTGAATGCAACACAATAAGAATATTTGTTCTGCAAATAGCAATCAAATTAAAATGCTTTTCACAAACCTCGTGACGTAAAATTCAACGAAACAGCAATTTTGAAAAGATCAATAAAGCAGGGCTCTTTATTGCAACTTTTATCAAGGTAATATTTGAAAGTCAGAAGGCAGAAAGTGATCTTCACAGTCGTCGAGATTGTAGACAAAGCATTTTCTTGAGTAATATTTTATGAGATGTCAGAAGCCAGCCTGTCTTGATAGAGGCTTTATTCCACGGCCCACACGTCGCCATTAAATTACTTGTTAGATCTTTGACGACATAACTTTTATGGGACGAACGACGTCAAAGAAAACGGATAAAAAGAAATAAACAGAGTATGAGGTGCGTTCTGAGAATTGACAACACTTTTGCGCGAAAACACATTTATAATTATATTATAAGTACCTACCTAACCCGAATATAGAAGGCGGATGACACACATATCTGTATATTTCCATAAGAAATAAGGAAAGCGACGTTCGAACAGCGGGATCCCTTTCAAAAACTTTCTTCGTTTTTATCCAAATTGGGTAACGTTTTTTGTTGAGGTTTATTCAGCAGCCAATGATATTTTATACATAAACATTCTATCGGAGACCAAACGGAAGTGTCCGAATCTGAATGACTGCATTCGACATTTCAGGGATGGGTTTTTTCGTCAAAAAATTTATTGTTTTTTGCTAAATATTTATACGAGAGCACTACAAGAATATTCACATGACTGCATTTTCATAAATCAAACTTGATATGTTAAATTTTGTTTCATCTATTGTGAATTTGTAACAAAGCAAGCTCAAAATCAGCAGCGAAGAAACAGCTAGAAGAAACAAGGAGTCATTCGAAAGACAATTAGTGAAATTTTGAAAAGAAAATATAAATAATTCTATTCGGATTGATTTGTTGACCGTACATCCGCGGAACATCCACATTGGGTATACAATATGGAATAACATTATGTAAAACGAAAGCCCACTGTGCCAACAATAACATGCAGATATTGTACCTATTCCAAGAACTATGGTTTATGTGTATCATCCCATGATTTTGCTTGGCACGAAAAGTAACAGGTTATTTTGTTCGGCAAACATATTGTATAGGATAGTAGAGAGCAATAAAATGTATCAATCTTCGTTTAATAAACTATGTTAATATCTAAGGTTTTCTATGTATTTTGTTTCGCTTGCGTGATGAAGACTTCATTGCTACGTTTGCATGTAAATTCTGCAAATAACGCGAAGTAAGGAAGGAGGTTGCTGAAGCATTAAATAATAAAAACACGACCCACTTCTAAGCGCAAGTACCTTTATACATTGCCTCACGCAACTATTGTAAAGGAAAATTCAAAGAGGAAGGAAACTCAAAGGACGTCATTCATAATAAGCTTTTTTAAGCTCCTACCGAAGGTATGTTATACGCTAGCATTTTAGCATCCACTAGGTATTCGTTGCCATGGATACCTGATGGCGTCGGCCAACGACCCCACCGCCGAGACATCCAAGTAAAACAAGAAAGGTACTTACTATTTATTTAAGGCGGTCAAAACAGGGCCTTCAACAAAGCAAGTTGCATACAATTCTGTTCGGATTAAAAGTCAAGAATCCGTTTTAATAAGCGTGCGATAACCCTATTAAACTTGTTAATTCATTGTAACTTCATTCGTTATGTTGCTTCATTATGAAGACGGGGGTAGGCAGGCGTTAGGGAGCGTAATTACTTTTTAAACGTACACGTCAGAAAACTCAACAAATAAGTAAAATAATATTGCACGAAAATTAGCACTCGACACGAGTAGAGTCTGGCTTGAATGCGGGAACAGGGTGTCTCGACAAAATAAGGCATGCACAAAGGACGCAAAGTTTAAGGAACTTTCAGTGGGATCAATAGCGTCGGGAGCTTTACACAAAATAGCAAAAGTTTTGTACCTACCTACTTGCTTTTAAAATCGTGTTCTTTTTAAGAAGCTTTTTGTGGCAGATTATATATTATTATGTACGAGTACGTTATAATGTAAACGATTGCTTTATAATCCGTCTTTTGTAACAATATTTATTCCATGTTTTATAGTGTAACTACCTACCATACACTATTCGAACATCCATATTATTTACACTGTAGGAACATACTTGTATAGTAACAAAAAAAATTACTATTTCTGTTTCTATGCGCCTCTTTTGTTTGCTTTGGCTCTCATGTGGTCGGAAACTAAATATTTGATTTAGCAATGCTAGGTCTAATACGAAATACGAAGTAATTACGATTATAACTCTACATCATTAAGCCTTTTTATTATGACAATAGCCAAGCAAATCGAAAAAGAACCAAGTAGAACACAGTAATAATTGGGGTCGCTGGTAGTGGTTGGGGTGGAGTTCATCATTCGTTTAACTCATTCAAGGCTCGCGTCGCCATGGAGACGGGTACTCTTCTCCGCCTTCATAATTTCCCTAACGATAGGGTTCCTCAACTGCCTGTAAACAGTTGTGCGGCCAATTTAAGTTTAAAACAAGTATTTACTGGCGTCTTAGTTTTTTAACTTCAAGATAACTGGATGCCAGAGGAAAATAGTTTTCAGGACGGCTGCACGCCGCCGATGCTACGTTTAACTTTCCCAATTAATTTGAACTCGCAGCAAACAAAAATGTTAGAAGGCAAGATAGAAATGTTCCATCGCGCTTTTTATAAACTCTAGTATTAGTATTAGTATTAGTATTAGTATTAGTTGGACTCCCGTTTCCGCATTTAGACTCAAAGTTGGTCCATTATACGTGGGGGGGTAAACTGGCTAAACATGCAGCCAGCCTAACTCCTTTGTAAACTCTATTTCTACCTTGGAAGGTTTATCGATTCATCTTATTAATACAAATCTCGTAAGAAACTGAGCAATTTTCTACGATAAAATACCAGAACTTTTCTATCAACGTCAGAATTAAATTCGATGCAGTTCAATTTACACTGCGCTCTGGAATGATTTATGTTTAAAGTGGACGGAAATAAGAATGATTTTGGGATGAGCGGGAATAGAAGAGATAGAAAAATGATCCAAAAGCATTCAAACGATTACCACAATACTGTGTTCGTTCGTATCGTGTCGTGTTACCCCCCACATACATTTTCAAATTCTTACTTCTTGCTTTATCAGATTGATAAAGAATTCCCGTACTGCGGGAGGTAGCAATACGTTCTAGGATTTTATTAGCGATTGCGATATGGTGTGGGACAGATTCGTAGAAGTTTATTTATATCGTTACTGGGAAATGTAAAGCCGTGTACGGTGTTGTACAATGTAGCGTATTAATTCCAAAAAGTGTGTATTTTTAATATATTAAAAAATAAATCATGCTGCGCAGTGCGCGTACTTTGTGTGAATTTGCGCGCGTGCGATTTATTTGACAAGTAAAACCGATGTCTCCATGAGATTGGAGTTTTGTAAAGGCAGTTTTGTTTTCAAATCTACAGAACTTAAATATTTAAAGAAGTTTACACCACGGGCGTGGTAGAACATCTAAGTACACGACCAAAAAGTTACATCTACGAGTATGTAGAGGCAAAAAGTAGCTGGAGTCTACATGTTCCCATTTGTCATTACGAGTAGGATGAGACGGGTCCCGAGACGGTGTAATCCTCAACATAACAAGGAATTATCCAGCAGCACGGCCAACATGCCGCACTAAACTTCTCGGGGAGGCTCCAAAGTTATAAACCTACTCAGAACAAATAGTCAAACTTCGCTCTCTCGAGAACAAATAAAATGTTTCGACATTACTTAGTGCTGAGTTATGAAATGATAAAGAGCTCGCAGCGAGCCGCGGTTTCCCTGCCAAGAGATAAGAGTTGTTAAGATAGTCTGCTTGTCGTGTCATCTAGCAAACATTTCAACGGAGGCCTATCTCTGTCGACACCGTCGAGCGCCAGAGGCTCTTTGTGTAAACAACATCTTTCTTTTTCTTAGAAATAACAATAAAAAACAAAGTCTATTGCAATAAGGAAATAAAAAATTCATAGGACGCCTCGCGCATTAGTCTCGTCTCGTGCCTAAAGATTTAGATGTTGCCATAAATAGAATCTGCGGGATTGTTTGTTGCACGCTCCCCGAAATAGATATCTGTTTGTGGATATCGCGTTCCATTTCCTAAAGGAAACGGACAGGTAATATAAAGCGGCGGGTGTCGAGAATGGTTTCGCTGTAACGTTTCAAGGACCCTCATTCGGCATCGTCCCACCGGCTATAAAACCTTCAGTACCACCACACCATAAAATTCCCCTTGAAGACTCCACCGTGTCCGAAGTCGTAAGAAAACTCAGGTGGAATTGTACAGTATCGACCGTAAAATTTTCTTATGGATGTAGGAGTACGTATTAAAAAGACAACGTGCGTGAGGTTCGATTTCAAAAGATACATGGTTTTACGAGAGCTATCCAAATAAAATTTGTCATAAAGATTGTGCAAAAAAGCCAACAAAACTTTTTACTGTACAACTCTGATAAGAATAGAGCTTTATGTGATGGAATTGCAAATAATATCTTGCTTTTCTTTATACAAATGGAACTAGTGGCGAAGGCATGTATAACGTCGCAGAGCTACCATTTAACCGCTCAAAATTAATGTGTCTGGAAACTCTTACGATATATTTATGTTATTCCTAACAAAGGATTTTCATATAGATTAAAATTTAATGACGGGCAAGGGTGTATTTCACCGTCAACTATTTGCTAATACTAGGGGTGCTTTGAAAGCATCTCATAATTGAATTTCTTCAGCACAATATCGTACTTACCAATTTAATAACAGCTTCGTCGTGCACTCGTGGTAGCCTCATAATTTGAGATCGATAACTTAGGTTCGTGGCTTTGACATTTTATCTTATTCCGCATTCTTCACAATACAGTCATTGATAAACAAGTTTCAAGATTTATTTTAGCATCAATCAAATCCTAGGCAAAAATGCTTAGTTGGGTATTTATTGTATCATGTTATTGACTAGCCTACCTACTCTTTAAACTAGCTGCAATTTTGGACTATTTATACTTCGGTCCAACAACACCTACTAACACTTTGTATTCTATAACGTACAAATAAATTATTGTTTAATAATTATATTAGTAAATACTGCCCCCAATTTAATGGTAATCAATTTGTCTAAAATGTTATCTTACCGGTTCTTTCGCAGTAAAACCTTTACATCAACATTAAAGGGCTCCATCACCATTAACCTATTTTAAAGCCGTGTCGAGCAATTCAGTGTAACAAGCACATGAATTCATAGCGAAATTACGAGAGGAATCAAATTTTGTAAGTCGTAAAATGTTCCCGACGATAACTCTCGGTTTTTATCGCATAAAGTAATAACATCTTCCAATTTATTGAACATGTTTGTTTGTGTGAAAAAAACCGATGACGCGTTATGAGGAAGGCGCGTGCGCATCGCCCTCGAGCTACGCGGCTATTTTGTTTAGTTAGTATTTTTTTTCAATATTTTATCAAATTTCGCGGGAACAAGTAATGACGTGTATTTACCTTGTTGGAAGAGTACTTTATATTGTTGAGTTGGGTCGTTGCGATACTGATATAAGCATTGGTAAGTAAATTTTTTTTATTTCTGTGATATTCTGAATTTTCGTGCGATTACACATTTATCAACCGGATTCTACTGCAATATAAAAATATGCAATATAAACTGCTTGTCACAGGAAGCTGAATGTAAACAAAATCATCCGCTCCTGTGAACCCGTGACATTTAGATGATCGTAATCATCACATCCTGCGCGGTCTACTAATTCGCCATTGAGACAATCTCGTAAATTATGGTTTAGGTATTGTATTACATAGAGGGCCATTAATTCAGTTTGCAGGCGGGTTGGAAAAAAGACTGTATAGCGGATTGTACGAGGTTGTAGAGAGAAAGGAATACCTACGGGAAATTCCGCAATGCGAAGTCACAATCAAGTTGATATAAGCCATTTGATAAGCTCGAAACGATTCCCCGAGGAAACAACCACGCAGCACTAATCGCGTTGTAACGGGACGGTAGTTGCGCTCCCCAACTCAAGCTTCCTTCGGATATTGACGGAATGCAAATGTTAGTAATCCTATTCAAGTCCCGTTCCCAAGGATAATTGCTGAGCTGTGTCTCGTCTGTATGTACGGCTTCGGGCAGAAGCTGAATTATTCACGTTTATTAGATGAGTTCCAAGTTCAATCATATCGTAGTAATAATGAAGTTCTAGTTAAACTATGCCAATCGCTCTTTAATTTTGAATGCCTTTCTACATCCTACATGTTAGTCAGTATAAGTACATTCTTTCAACGGGCAGCATGTTTTAGGTAGAATTTGGCACGGTCTACGGGTACGGTGAGACAATAGAGCGTCGTACTCTCTCGAAGTGCGTCGGTAATGGATTTCTCTATGGACAACCGTGTATTGAAAGGACCGAAGCTGAGTCACCGGCGACACAATGCTCCCGATTGGCAACAAGACGCAGGACACGTGCAAGATACTTCACATTTTATAGGACAAACTAAGGTCGTAAACTTTGATTTCAAACTTGCAGTTATTCGATTCTAATAAGAGCTGGAAATGTTTTAGATTACTCAATTCACTCGCGTGAAACAGACACCAAGTTGAACTGATTTTGTG
Organism: Eulithis prunata; assembly: GCA_918843925.1. Lineage (NCBI taxonomy): Eukaryota > Metazoa > Arthropoda > Insecta > Lepidoptera > Geometridae > Eulithis > Eulithis prunata. The sequence goes on from OU974007.1 coordinate 2,864,686, forward strand.
CGCCCGTCACGTACGATCAAAAGGTCAACCTAATAATACTCGTGCAGCCAGATGCAAATTATTAACGATTCTGAAATATTTACATAGAGCGTCTATTTACAGCTTTCAGAGCCTGAAATAATGATATAGGTTTTGACATTAAGAACTAATGAATGTAGGAGTAACATTACCGAAACCGTATGGAGGTAATTGTATAAAAAACTGTCGAGATACAAAATAATGAACAGACGGTCAAAGCCGTATATTCAAATGACAAAGAGATCGTGTTCCAGCAAGAGAACAAAGCCAATGGTCCTTGACCAACAACGCTACCGGCCGGCCAACATACTTTTACTAGTTTACAAAGCCTATTTCATTCACTATTCCTAGACTTGGGCGAGTTGATTCAGTACGTCTTTCACTAGACAATGGATTTAGAAATGTAGTCAAAACATTAATCAGGTTTTTTTACGATTGTCCTTACTCTATGAATGGGTATTATTTTTACATATCCGAGTAGTCTCTGTCTAGTTCATCAAACCAGCCAGTTAAAACAAAATAATACTGCTTTAGAAAATGTTCCAACAATAAAGAAAATTCTGTCTTTAAGATTTTATCTCAATAATTTCGACCTAAGTAGGTTGTATTGTAACCTCGTCACCAAAGTTACAATTCAACCAGCTTTCTCAGTCCGGGACAATGTTCGCGATGCATCAGCTTATTTACGCCAGAGTGGTACGAGGTAGGTATCACAGGGAACACAATGGAACGACTCCCACGCGTCAGCAAGAGTATTATGCGTACTGCGTTACCAACTTGTTATTGCTCGCAGTAATAGCACTGGATGTCGTTTTACTACTCATTATACCGATGAATAGCTACTAACGTGACGAAAGATCATACTTTCTAATGTTGTTGCAATGCCGCGTTATTGTATTCAGTGTTTTTTTCATAATGATTTGCTGGTTTCAATTGTTTAGTACCAAGATATTTCTCGTTATATTTGTTATCACGTTTTTAAAGTCTGTTTTAGTCAAAAATGACTTTGTTTTTATAATAATCTCTTGCATAAACTCTCCAGTTATGGATGATTTATTAATTAAAATATTGTTTAAATAAGTATAAATACTTATATATTATGAGTTAAATTTACTAGTTCTACTTTCTTTTTGGTTAAAAAATATTGTCCAAGTCATGATCAACGAGCAAAGAAAATGGTGTTGTAAAACTAGTTTGCCCATTACCATTTAAAGGTGATCTGATGATGAACACCCACTATTTAAATATGAATAAATCAATAAAAAGTAAAAACCGGTTGGCTATCACAGTAAACTCCGTGGCCCCGATCTGACACGGATTCAGAATTACGCGGACCGAGACCCGCACGCCCGGAATAAGATGAGAATTTGAATAATTTCACAGAACAGCCGTATACCAACACAAACAATTGGATTGCTAGCCAGTGCACTTAAAATAAACTTGCATTACTGTGTAGGATGTTTTTCTTCTACCTTTATTTTTTTTCTAATATTATTCTCAAAGTAGTCACAATTTTGAGCTCTATGCTTTTAAACTTCATCAACGAACTTTTATTTTTTTATTGCTAGTAAGCGAGGTGAGGTGGTAAGTCCGGTCAAAAACGTTTTTGTGTTATTCATTGAGTTGTGTGAATGATGGTTTGCAAGTGCTTACAGTTATTTCTCACGGGTTCGTAAGGTTGACGTTCAAGTATATAGCTAGCTAGAGAGACGCCAGCGCAGCGGTTTAACCCTTAGATCTTTCTGTCCAAGTGGAATGCTTAATTCATTATACTGGCCTTTAGCCGATACCTACATGCTTTTTAAATATTTTACTGAGGTGCCTTTAGCATTAGTGGTTTTATAAGCTTTTGAATGAATAGCAAGTCTTACTGAGCTTTTATAAATACAACGGTTCTTTCTCTTTGAGCATGTTCCACAGTTCTACACGTATATTCGACAGTATTAACCTTAAGCTCCTTTGCAATGGAAGGTGTTTGGAAAGTCACCAGTTCCAACAAATCCCGTTGTTGACTCGCGTGTTGTGGCGTATGCTCGTGACCTAACGGGCCCTGGCGTTGTGCTGCATACGCAGTTGATGTGTGCTGATTAGTTTTCGTGGAACAATGGTTACTACGAAAACCTCAGGGTTTGTGTAGGTTACATAAGATATTCGATGTTGGTTTTGTTACCAAGTAAGACAAAGCTACAAAAATTTGTCTTGGTATAGTAAAATTCAAGGCTAAGCAATACCCAACCCAGTGAATTTGAGGAATTGAACAAATCTAATGTGAAATTGCTGTACCCTAACGAACTTCGCAATTTATATTATACAAAAGACAAAAATAAACAGATAATGGAAAAAGGAAAGCTTACAAATTAATTTACCCTCGCACGCCATTGTAAATTCAATTTTATTCTAATTTGCGGCGAATGAAATAAACCCACCGTTTATAATGAAAATTGGATTAGAGTACAGGTTTGAAGAGTGAAATCTCATTCATAATCTCATCAGATTTTCACTTGAAACGACGATTGTTGCCGCAGTGTAAAGACAACAAAGGAATCGACTTTAATTATCTCGTTTGAGAAAATAGGCGTTTCGGCTAAATTTTCATATATACAGGCCTGCCTCTACCCTCTACCATATACTAATATTTTCGAGTTAGCGTACCAAGCACCCAGCTACGTTATCGAGGTTTTCTTAGAAAATTAATGAATAAATGAAAACTTCGGAATCATTAATAAAACCTAAAATCTTTTGTATTGCTTTGCCATATTCTTGCTATGGTAGTGAAGAGAAAAATACAATTATCTAAATAACACTCCTGATAAAAGGGCACCTATCAGTTTATAGATATGTTTAAGTATTGCCAATCTATGCCATAACCAAAGCAAAATGAGATAATCGAAATACATGTACAATTACATCAAAACTACGTTTATATGAAGAGTTTAATAAAACGCCAAAGCCAGTCGAAGGATCCATCCCGTGGCTTGCTGCTCACCCACAAGGAAAAGAATTTCAACGTCGAGGAGCGTCTACATATTTTCTGAAGTTTACAGTACTTGTTTTATTTAGTGAGTAGAAAACTAAAAAGCTTGTACAAAGTGAGATATTTTCCCTCGACAGCAGGACCGCCATCGAGGGAGAAGCGAGGCAAGGAGACGTAAACAATTTAAGAGTGCCCACTGCACTTCAGGCGAAGCAACGGAGCGAATAAACTCGACGCGCTAACCGGGTAAACACATCGCTAGTTCAGGGAGCGGTTCGTCTTGGAGACGGAAGATGACTTGAACATTTCGTATCTGCTTGTATTTATGAACCTGAGATGTGTTATGATGATCAATATATATTCAGTGTTATAGGTATACCTACCTATATTATTCCAATCCTCAGCTAAAGATATATTTTGTTTTTAATAATAGAAGGACATCCGAAAAATGTATTCAAGTGAATCCAAAAGCCGGTTGTAATTTTTCAACTCTAGCTGAATTGTAGATTCCGGCTTTTTCGAGGCAAAGCTCCATGACAACCTCAGACTGACTAGCTAGACGTGTCTTTGGCCTTTCACACAAAACCACCTTCTACGTATTTAAATTGGAAGCTAAACAAACTGCCAGCGTTGGGATCCTTCGCTAAACATTTATCTTAATGATGTTTTTTAGGAAGAAAGCTCAAAGGACCACTCGAATTAATGAGGTGAGTGAGATAATAAGAAAAAGGGTTGTTTATTTTAACTCAACAGCAGATCCCTGATGGGAAAAGAAAGAACTAGTGTGTTTCATTTTTTACAGCCTTCTCCAGACATAACAATAAGTTTCAATATTCGGTTCTATGTAGATAAGTGCATTTTTATGGGTGAACTCTAGCGGTTATGATTACACCTACATTATTTTCTTTCTAAAGTATTTTGATAAAACGTTTTAGCTTTGTTTATTACATTGTTAACTGATAAGTGACGCAACCCATACTATCATATCATATGGAATGCGATTAAACTAACATTCAGAATGTATTCAGGTGAAATCATAAATGAATGGCCAACCTTGAATAGTGATATATTGTGTTCCATTCCAGCAAATCGTAAAATTCAACTTGAGAATTACCTGAAATAACAAAAAAATTGGTTAAAATCATATAAATAACATACAAAATGACATCTAAAGTTTAACATGCCTGGATGGGGATGTTCGAATTTAAATTTTAGGATGATGATACAAAAGTAGCAAATACGTAGGCACTGGCAGGTTCATTTAACTGCTGACGCAAGCAACAATACAAATTTAGCCCATTTCATACGAACACAAAGATAATTTGGAAAAACAATGTCTTGGCAAGGCGTTTGGTATTCGTAGCCAAACGGATTCAAGAACTGAAGTTTCCAAATTAGAAAGGGCGTAACAGGAACAAATCTGGCTGATATAATGTTCGCTAGGCACGAAAACCTGCTTACGTCATGCCTAAGCTATTCTTAGCAAGGTATCAAGTTTATTTATGGGTAATAACTTGTTAGGTATTCGTATTTCTAGATTAGGATGAAATTTCATTGATAGATATTTTTTGCTACTTTTATAGTGTGTATTTCCAACGCCATGAGTTTTCAATAAGTAAAAGGATACAACTAAGCCGGCACACTTTCTCGTAACACGAGAAAGTGGCTTAGTTAGTGGATTCGACAACTCCTGAACAGGGCTCATGAAACGGATTCCAGCCATTGGGGGTACGCTCCAAACAGTAATCCAGCCAATCAACCCAACGTGTGGGCCACTGCACAATTACTGCCGAGTGCTGACTCCTCATGGCAACGATTCTAAAGGCTATCATTATAGAATACTATGCAGAAACAGCAACAGGATTATACATTTTAATAATTAATGATAATATTTAATAGAGTTGACTATTTTTTTTATCTTCTAATGGAATTTAGTTTCTGTTGTTAATCATTCAAATCAGCCATTTCGCGATATTGATTATCATTTCCTTGTATCATTTGATTGTCATTAATTAGTAAAATGTTATTAACATTACCCATTTAGGGTAATTAAATATTGATATTTACCTTTAGATAAAGCTTTATTAAAATTTAGTGCATAACACGGTGTTTTTGTATTTAGACTAGATAAGGACATAAAATATTATAGAACAAAATAATATTAAAATAGCTATATGAAATAAAAGTCGGTGCATGCCTGATGCCCTGAGCCAGCTGATTATTACCCGGGACACTATAACGCCCCCATTCTAAAATGCGTCCTATCCTATTAGAATATAAAGCCGGGTCGAGACGAGCCCTACCTCAACTGGGAAATTATTATCACAGTCATAAATCAAGCTTGGTTCACAAAATGACGCGGTGAAATTTGTATCGGTCCTGCCAGCTTTTTAGGTGGACCGACTCTTGTCTGACAGTTGACCGGCTTTTGCGAGTTCATTGCATAAGGCATAAGTGTCATGTACTTCTTTCCCATTATCGATATTTTATTTCAGGTTTGATCACCGGGTTAAATGAAGGCCACCATCTGTTTTCAATTGAAGCCATTTATTTTATGTCGCGCAATTGGTTCCGCGTATAACTCGGGAATATTTTAAACTGGGAGTATGCCAGGTACGAAGCACACTGTCAGTCATTCATATACAGGACAAAAGCCAGCAAGTCCTTGAATTATCACCGGATCCATTGTCAACGTGCACAATAGATAGGATTTGCCTCGATTGCCACGCGCCGATACACCGCGGCGGCCTAACAAAAAAACTATAAACATTGATATAATAATCAACACAACAAGGTCGGCCGAGTCAGAATCAAAACAATGTATTTTTAAATCCAACATCATAATAACCTAGAGGAAACGCAAAATATTTACTTAGGTACATGCAGCAGAAAACAGCAGCAAATTGTTTTCGCTAAGCATTCTGGAGAAGATGCTTATAATTCAATTTGACCCAATAACTTTGTGGCCCTTGGAGGTTCACAGTCGGTTGGCTTTGCCCGTAATTCGTCAATGTCAGAAGGGGAACTATTAATGCTGGCAATGAAGATGTTCAGGATGTGGGTTATTATCAAAGAGCACATCATACTCTTGTGCACGCTTGGTCCATGGACCAACTAACACGTATCATTACGTGTTTATTCATTGCAGACCTGTGTTGTTCTGTCACAGAATATAAAGACTAGCATTCGTTCGCGATTTAGCTTCCATGTTACCCAGTTAAAAATGGTGTTACATAAGTTACATTCCGTATTATCCTAATCAGTGCAGTGCTGGATTGATGAGGTCATTAATATTAGTAGAATAGCATACCTATTTAGAAAATCACAGCTATGGTTTGACAGAATAATACCGCAAATCACGTTTTGATGGCAGTCGGTTTTGGTGACGTAATTCGAATAAGTATTACTAATAAACTGTTTCGTTGAGGTCTACTATGATGATTAATGATGTTTCATGGCTTTGTTGGTCACTGAATGAACTTCCTTAGGAATAAAAGTGCATACATATTTCCGAGAAGCATAATGTTTAGGCGACCACCTTCGTTGACGTAGGCACGTCAGAAAACTGTTACAAGGGCAGTTGGGCTGACCCTTTTTATAACAACCCTAATTTTACCCCGAACCTTTTCTTCTTGGATGCCCCATTCGTCTTTATATTCATAGTACCTTGTAAATACAATTTAGTATATAACTTCTCTTTATCTAGAACGTTGGGGTATTCTTTTGATATCATTATCATTGGAATTACGGCCATAAATATCGCAAAGCCTGAACTGCTGAAGTAGAAAGTAAATTTTACAGAAGTAAATTGAATAAAGCAATAAATGATGTAGTTTTTAGTACCATACGGAAACGGACTGACGAAACTGCGAGCAGGACTGATTGTCCTGCTCGCAGTCAGATATAAAATGACCTCTTTACATTACCCATTAATTCCATTATAGCGCCAGGGAAACGAGGTCTCCCAACCATGAATGCGATGCACTCGTTCATTATGAACTAGTTAGCAGTAATGAACACTTCAAACAAATAAAATGGATGGATGAAAGTGGAGCAGTGTTATTGGAACACTGAGAAGTGTGGTGCCATAGGGAGAAAAATATTTACTGCAGTTTCAAAATGTTTGTCTCTATATTATCTTTCCCTAAATTAGTATCTACAGTGTTTACCTACAATAAAACACTCTTGACAAACTAAGTTGGAGCAGAAAACTCATAAAATCAATAGTTCAATCAAACTACTGAAAACGCCATTTTCGTGGACTGACATTAAATCATAGAGGCACTTACCTTTCGACGATAACGATAAAGTAGGAAACATAATTAACATTAGTGGTAAGTACTGATAGACAGGCGTGTGGTTGCGTCATCCTCATCGACCGTTTACTATCAGGTATGTATAGTATACCAGGGAATTGAAAGGTAGCATTGTTTGAAAACCCACACAAAGACGAAGGACGTACCATCTCGAGGGACTATTGCATAGAGTTCATTATTATGCGCTGATGTAAGAAACAGATAGTAGGTTGTGCAATAAACGAGAGCACTGTTGGGTACAAACAAACACAAAATAATGAAAATTGTAAGTTAAGCTTTCGAGTATAATAAACCGAAATGAGGGGTCTGGATGAAAACACAACAAAAGAGCTGAACTGCTTAACTGTAGGGCATCTTTAGTGCTTTCCTTGCCTTTTTGCGAAGAACCGTGTGCCATCCAGTATAAATTTAAAATGATTATACGTAGCCATCGGCAGACGCGGCGCGGCGCTGCAAAATCAGATGATGCTTGAATTTTCTAGCCATAACAACATAAGTGCACTCGTATGAGTAATACGCCCGCCCGCGGCTAATTTGGGTTAAACGATAAAATTGTGTCGCAAGCCAACCTGCCAGCTGAGCTTGTCAACCATGATGCGGGTAACAAACTTATCAAGTACACACTGATACAGGATCGATTACTGTCACGCATCAATAAAATGTTATTGCTATTCTTACAATGTGAACGATATGCAAACGATGTGGAAACACGTGAATGCGCTTTCTTGCTCGCTACAATAAATTTGCACAATGATGAATTTCACATCACCATTTGCAACTCACGCACGCTACCAAATAAGTCGTTAGGGAGACATGTTGGCGTAAACAATACCCAGTGATTCACGCAGTCTATTGCAATTGTTTTGGTATTGCTCACATAAAATCTCGGCAAGTTTATTCAGGTGGTTTGTTATGACGAGAATTAAACGCAGCATACTAGACACCTGTTTCGTAGGTAATAGCTACGACCAGACCGGCTCTCCCGTCCGAAAACCAGTGTGTAATTGGCTGAAAATCAAAAGCCCGGCAATTAGAGCGCAGCAAAAAATTGTCTGACGCAACAGTGATTCAATTACAGCGAATTTGTGAACTTAATCAGATACCTGACCGTGACTGGACTGGTAGCAATAATTTGACACTGCTGACATGTTTATTTCTTTCCCTGATCGTGTGCTCCATGTTAACGAATTAGAGAAACCAACAGAATAATAAACTATGCACAATAAATAAATACTTTACTGAATTCACTATTAGTTGATTAAATGCTAACTCCAATAAAAATAAATGATGGTTAATTAATTAGCAATACAGAAATAGAGCCAATTGAAATGCATATGGCCTTAAAACTAACAAATCAGTTGAATGGATTTTGAATGTGTTTCAATTATTGGTAGAGAAGCTTCTCGTGTCGTCCAATTTAGTGAAACCGCACCAATTCAGCGTTTATTTGGTTTGATTGATGTGATGTTACTAAGTGGTTAGTAGCCACTGGCAAATGTATACAATATCTTAATATCACTGCTACAGCATATTATATGAAACTGATTTAATGGAATCACCTAACATTCGGTTTAAAGATCTTTATTCTCATTAAGACATTCTCAACATTCAAAACGTCAAAAGCCTTTTGGAAACCAGAAAAGCTATAACAAACAATGCAAGAGAAATCACAGATTTTTTGCAATAAACTGTCGTTAGGAACAGGGGTAAGTATACCGAAGAATTACCTGCTGAAAAACGCGCGCTTGAAATGATTGCATGCTGAACGATATACATAGCGCGTCAGTTCATCATTGATAGCGGGGAATATAGAGAGTGATAGACTGTGAAACGGAAGGAACCAGTGAGTGACGGGAAATTAAATGCCGTTCATTCGCCCAACTCATATTTACCTTCCACACAAAGCAGAACTCCTAACTCAATTATTAACATACCACCACAAGACCGCAACCTTTTAGGGGATATACGCCTCGTTTTAAATGCATTACAATGAAACCGTATTATAGCAAACTGACAATTTCATTTAAATAGAAGATTAGAAGGTAATTGGATAAATACAAAACTAATAATTGCTTTCCAGCAAATATCGTACTAGCACAATTCAACTCTTCTTTTTACGCTATACCTGCTGTATGGCGTTTTCGAAACCTTGATGCCCGTAAGCAATAACACAATCACTATGCAGCCAGCGCACCCTACACGATAAAGTCAATTAACAGAAGCATGGGTGCGCAAACGCAACACATGCAAAACGTTATTGGCGCGACAATCAGATCGCGACCAAACCGGTCAACCGGACAGTCATACTACGGTCGTTGACTCACACAAATGGTGACAGTGAGCAATTCAGTTTCCACAAACAGAGAAAATTTCATCCATACTACAATATATATGTATATTTATTTACATGTATGTTTTGTCTAGAGACAAATATGGAGGCTCTATAAAGCAAGTCGTATAAGAGCTAACATATTCACATACTCGTTATAACTTCAGTAAACTTTTATGACTACCCTTCGTCAAATTCTCGACAGCGTAATTCACGCAAAATTATCAACATTTCATGCCTTGTCTGTTGCCAAACTTCATCAGATATTCTAAGGACGCGCATAATTAAATATTAACGTATTCTAGCAACCACTTATCTTCTTACCTTGTTAGAAGACTGAATATACAAAGTTATACGATAAAAGGCGCTCCTTAGATTGTTCTTCAGCGCGGTTGCTCTCTTAGCGTCGTTGTATAATCTTGTTATTTCAGAAGACGAATGGTTCCGTGAATGTTTTTCTCTCAGTAATTATCAGCAACGCGCCGTTGGAAAGATTGAAGGTCCAATTGCGTCTACCAAGGTTATCTAACAAAACTTTTTTGCTAAATCTATTATCTACCCGGCTTATCTTTAAAACTTGTAGAAGTAGTTACTACTTAGCCACTAGCAGGTAATCTTCTATTTTCAAGGATTTCAAGTGGGTATTGTTTGAGAAATACAGTTACATTTGAGGAACTTATGAGAGTATTCGATTAGATAAAAAAACTCTAGGGCACCATATTTTTATCATCAAGATAAATATAGTTTTTCTCGTGTGTAATTGTTTACACGGAATACTGCGCATATGAATTGAGTCGATTTATTACGCACTACGCAAAAAGTATCTATTTTGTAGTTTCCAGTGTTACGTAAATAGACTCGAGATCACTCAGTAAAACGTTTGGCTGTCAGGATCCACATGTCGAAGTTGTATGAATATTTTCAGCAGTGGTAAAGACTCTTGATCAATCTAACTCCACCTTAATTCCGAAATCTAACTACGCCTCCAGGATTTCCTCTTTACGAGCAACATTAAAACGTAATTTATCGACTGTTTGTCCTACATAGAACGAGAACCTTGGTCCGTTCATTGGCAATTTAAGAGCCCCCTCTCATAAAGAGGTACTTAATCATCCCATCATCATTTAATGCAAATAGCGTTGGAGGACCCCCATGTGAAGACTTGATCGAGGGACTGGACCACAATGGATCATTTCCGCGAGTTGACGCCTCATCACGTCTGGGACAAAAGATAATTTGGTGTAAAGAGAGAAACGGAACACTATTAGTAAACATTTTGCTGTCCTCAGACGGCAAACGAACTCAATTAGATTTATATAATGTTCGCCTTATGTGTAGGGGAAATTCAATTACGGGAAAGGGGTTTTGAAGATTTAGCGTGCGCGACCATTTCAGGCACAAGTAATTCATTAATCATGTGGTAAACATATTCCAAATCAATCCCGGAGAGGTTCAATAAAGATTATTCTAAGATCCGAGGGACTGCGGCGGCAGGTCGCCCTTGTTCGCGTTACATTTTTTCACTCGTCAAGTCAAACAAAGAAGCGGAACAAAGCGGAGAGAGCGGCTTTGTACGGATACGTTGAGAGCCACGCCACTTAAGTCTGACATCGGTGACGGCAACAATACTACGGTGGCCCCGTCCTTGACCAGACTCTGTATATGTCGCATTTTCCTTTTATCATTATTATCTTAATATAGGAAGAAATACGAGTACTAGCTTTACATTTACGTTTCATTGAACTGTCTGTTGGAAAGTGTGTTTGACCTTTACTCCATTTGTTCTAGGAACGGTATTTACTGTTCAAGCTTCAATAAGTTTTCAACGGATCTATAAAGCCAGTCAGTCGAGTGGATGTTATTGATCACGGTAAATCATACGACTTTATTAATAATCTGGGAATAATATTTTATAGCGTGTGGTGGTAGCGGGTTCAGTGCATCACGGAGAAACCAGCCTTGTACCGCCGATAGTGGTTGTTTTATTGGCTAGCTTCAATTGCCTCTCGTCCTACATTAGCCACGTCAGCAACGGGCTAGATAGTACCATTTTATATTAGAACGAAAGTATTGCAAGATTATTATTAAAAATAAATGTTGAATCAAGTGCGGTTAGGTATTTTTAAAATGAAAAAATATTTTGTCTTAGAAACAAATGTGCTACGATGAAACTTGATGCGATAATACACTGGGTATTTTAGGTGCCAAAAAGAAGAATAACAAAAGGAAGATAGCGCAAACTTCAATTTTCCAAGCGGACAATCAGCTGTGTCCAGTAATCCGGAATTTATCTCATCCTTTAGGGACGGACACCCGTCGCCTTTCAATCAGCTGCCCCAGGACGCAAAAGTAAAGCAAAATGGGAAACGTAGGGAGTTCTATTGTATTCCAGACATGTGACACGGAATGTACAAACCCGGACCCCTGGAGGGATATATTGTAAATTATCTGCGCTTTACGCCAAGTAATGCCAGACAAGAAGGTATGCGAGTGCGGATACGTAACAGCGTTAGTAAAAACTTGCAGAGCTATCTGTTACAGGTGGAATTACGTAGCAAGTGGCATTGCGTGTGCGTCGATCCGGTTCTGCCCTCCCGATCAAACTACATTAGCTACATGTAAAGATCGACACTGGACTTTATTACATCACGCTTTCGTTGCTAAACCGAGCGCATCGGACGAGTGACGCATACGCTCCTGCGGCCAATTTAACTGAATTTATAGCAGCTGCAAGGTCGGCAAAGGATAACGAACCCGCTCGTATCTTTCGAAACAGGTATTCGTTTCAATCGTTGATCGTCGTGAAGTAGCCATACCTGAAACTGCAGGTATGTAACTGTAATGGGCATAGCAACGAAAATAAATTACCGATAAGTGGCGGGTGTTGAAGTGGAAATGTGTTCAATTAATAGCGATGACCACGCCGCGACCCCGATACTAAATTGGATCTACAGATTGAACTAGAGAGTGAACAAAAAAGGTATTTGTGCTAGCGAATTGACACGGTCGTATGTAATCTAACGTTGGAATAATTGAATCGCCGCGAGCTAATCTATTTCTAAAGTTCTCGTGTTCCACAAAAAGAGGGATTGGAGAACTAGTCGCTATCATTGAGAATAGAACTCGGTTTATCTAATGCCATGTGGAATAAAGTATTATTGCCGATGTTTATTTTATCGAATTGGAATCGATGTATACCGATAGATAAGTTGTTATTGTTTACTACACAAAACCAAATAACGCCAAATTTCCTGCTGGTACTGTTAAAACCAGTAGGTAAATGATATAATCTAGTAAATTTTCCATATAAATTAGCTAATTGCACAATCTAATAATAGTGTACCTACCAGTTAGTAAATTATATAAATTAGTGAATTACCTACAAATTGCTTCGAGTAGGTAAATTCGTTTCCAACAGAATTTAATAAACCTAACCACGAATTTAACTAAATTGCTATATCATAAACTTGTTTTAAACTAACTTATCGTAAAGACAAAGCGGAACCTAACTCTATGTAAAGACAAGTGCCTGTCTTCCATGATCGTTTTAGTTAAGTTCAGCTGCTTTGTAACTAAGCTCATTAAAGTTGGTATAATCAAACCAAATCCTTTGTCGTCTTGTCTTCGCACGTGCCCGTGCCTGTAGACACACTGAATTATTATATGTGTAGACCGTATAATAAGAGCGCACTCTACCAAGTAAACCCGTTAAATTAACAAAAAATTTAAGCCCTAGTCCCAAAAAAATTTCCATGAAACCCTCTTTATCATTTCTGGTCACAATTAGAGCCTCACGTGTTGACTCCAGTTCAGCAAATCTGAGTAATTTGACATGGACTAAATGTTTCAAACTAAAATGATGCCTGAGATTCCTCTAAACTAGGGTTTAGAGCTGATGAATTAACTCAGAATGACTGCAACGATTTCTGCCAAACAGTTAAGAATAAGAAAAAATCCAGAGCCATGAAAAACAGCATTGAACCGTTATTTAGCTACAAGGCCACAGACACACTACTCCCAACAACTGGTGGTCGTAGTCAGCATTATATAAAGCCTAGTAAGGTAAGAGGCAGTTATGTCTATTTATCTAATTATTACAAGTCTTACGAGAGATCTCGAGAGAAATTCTCAAGAGCCGTTAAATTCTCGATCCATTTCCAATCCAATTTGATCCAAGATTAATAACCATGACTACGTTGTTATTTTCTACGGCTACGATAATTGATCCCGGATCAAGAGTGAAATAGGTTGAATATTGGCAATGGTGGATTTATTCTCCCTTAAGCTGATTGTTCATATTACTGGTTACATGACAATAAATCTTGATTTTATGGGTGCTCTGCTCTATCTAGTTTACCATTACTATTTACAAACGAGAGAGGGTAGTACTAGTGTGATACAGTACATACAAGACAATCCAAAAATTAAAAAGTAGAACAAATAATTTTTCGCATTGGTTTTCATAATCCCGTAATAGTCAATTAAGTGGCGGTCGTCGTCGGCGGAATAACAGCGCGCGGGTGTGGTGTTTAAGTTATTAGGGAAGCCTCGGCGCAACGGCCGTAATAAGATTAGCTTGTCGGTCTGTACTTGATATACCTACGTATATTGTTGGGAGCTTCGAGATTACTAGAGGTTTCCGATCATGTTTCCGTTTGACCTACTAAATTGCTTCAGAAGCGCTATGTTTTGGAACAATAAACAGACACTCTGATTGATCCTTTGTGAACTGACTGACGCAATGAATTTCATCGACTCCATTAAAAATCAAATCATTAAGCCCCCAAATAAAAGGCTCGTTTTGCCCCATTATCCCAACTAAACAAAGCTCGTTTTAGTCTAGACTTGGCCAATATTGGTTATTGGATGAACAGAGTCTACATTGTTCCTCCAACCCTCCCAATAAGGTACTTTATTCACAATGCCAAGATTTAATCACAAATTCATTATACCGAGATAATCTGATTTCGAGATGAATAAACAAAACAACGATGGAAACAAAACCATTCATTATAAAACACCATTCGATTCAATTAAAACAGCATCCCTGGAGGAAACAAAGAGCAATTAAATGTGTCAGCGCCAGTAACGTATTCCAAATGCGAGGAAGTGGTTTTGTCGTCTAACCATTGAGCGTAATAGTCTAACTTACCAAGCATTAACTCGTAACTTGGGCGAAGCAAAACAGTTTGAAACGAAATCAGAAGAGTTTGACTTTTTAACCTTGAAATAATATTATTTATCTACTCTGTCGGATTGGTTAAATCCGTTATATTGCTTAGAATTAGATCAACAGAGAAGAGTTTATTAACCAGTTAAGGCAAGCCGTGTCCAACAACTCTGGCGCTTGTCTGGTTTCATCTTGTCAAGCGACTGGAACACAGCGCATGTGGGCGACGTAGTGCATAGTACTTGCAATGCCATACCTAGGACGTTAGCTGGCAAGTCGATTGATTGCTTTAGTGATATCGTATGTCTTTAGGTCATAAGCAACTCGAAATAGGCATACAACTGATGTTAAAATTATTCTAGGTGAGCATGAGGCATAAAACAATAAGGACATGTCCAACCATCATCCAACACAATAGTAACACCGTAATCTTGTTATCGATCGAGATGCCGTCACCGCCTTGTCGCTGTCAATTTATTGCCATTTCTGCCACAACTGCTGGGGTGGTGGGATATTGCGGAACCAACCTTGAGTAACAGTTATTAGACCATTACAAATTATTGCTAAATCTCGCACCGATGTTGGAGCTTGGAGCGCTAATTAGATCAACGTGCTTGGAGTTGGATTGGAACTGCAATGATGATGCAAAACATCAGGGATAAATTGTAAGAACTTGAAGTATCGAAATTAATCATTAAAGATTTCTCACCCAATTGTTTTTACGTTTACGTGATGCGTGACAATGAAGTATAAAAAAACATTGATACTAAAGGATTTCTGCAGGGGAAGCAGTTGGCAGCGTAGATAGAACCACGACACGAGCGGGTGAGCTAATTAAAGCTTCTGGCTAGACAGAATTTCATTTTCCTCTTTACAGACACGTGAATGTAGCTGTACTAGGACGGACAACGTAAAATAAAAGTACCTTGCTACATTGCATCCCCACAAGTTGTCTAGGTTGATATCGACCGAATAAATGCGGAGACGCTGGCCATAATTCGTCGCGAAAGGATGGATTATTAGATCAGGATAGGTAGGTAGGTAAGCACTTGTTTGAAGATCAGGAAATTAATTTCATTTAGTAAGTAATAAGACCTGTACTTAAATATTTATTCTTCTTGATACTCTAATGAACAAGAATAAAATTGTCCCAAAAAACCTATGCTAGTTTCGATATTATTTTTTATTATTAGTTTTGGTTTAAATCTCATGTGCCTGTAATTGCTTCAGACTTTCTAACTATTTTGTCGTTACCATACAATCCTCAGAATTAGGTAAGTAAGCTAGTACTCACTTGCCAAATTCTGAGGCTTGATTGGTAAGTAGGGTATTTAATAAGTGAATGTGG
The DNA here is from genome assembly GCA_918843925.1 of Eulithis prunata. Taxonomy (NCBI): domain Eukaryota; kingdom Metazoa; phylum Arthropoda; class Insecta; order Lepidoptera; family Geometridae; genus Eulithis; species Eulithis prunata. The sequence continues at coordinate 2,880,841 of OU974007.1, forward strand.
TTTATAGTTTGTTTTAACTTTTCATTAACATAGCGAGCGAGACCGTTTAGTTATTGAATGTGTCTGACTGAACGCTGTCTGGCTGGACTAAAATTAACACTGCGCACTGAAATGATTTATTTCGACATTGGACACCACATCGCAGATATCAGAACATAACTAGAAGTGATATACCCATGTTTTCTATGAACCATAATCTTCTGGAAGCTGTGTATGGATACTGGATAGGTTAGTAGTGATTTCTCACTCAACAAAATAAGGTTAAGTATTATAAAACTCAGTTATGATTGCTTGCTAATCAATCCGTTTGACAGTATCAATTCTGCCGCATCTTGTTTTCACAACTCCATACCGCACTTATGCTAACAGCCCCAAACCGGACCATCCCGGGTCGTTAGCATTCATCGAGTAAGTCCAGCTTGGACCAAGGCTTCATGAGGATTATTACATCGGAACCCCACTAGGGGTTAGTATAACAATAAAGATTATAACAGTAACGTTCTGTACATAAAACGAGGACTTATCGTGGATTCAGCTGTCGTTATGGTCATGTTATTTCGGTGGCCAATAACAATAAACATATTAACTTATTTTTTATGATGTATACTTGTTTTTTATTATTCTAGTGCTTTCAGAATTAATCGACTATTACGGTCATTCAATAGAAATGTTACAAACGTAAAATGACTATTCAACTCTTGGTTCATTAAAGGTACTGAGTATATTTTTAAGATAATTCATTTCATTTATTCATTGAATAACAATTCTAAAATCGTATTTACAATTAGGTAAGTACACATGCAGGAACGTTAAGTATGTATAGGTAAAGATCACATAAAAAGCTCTTAATAAGATCATAACATGTAATTAATCTAAATGATAAAAGATGAAATGAATCTAGTTTCAGTCATTCATACTCATACTCGTATTATAAGTCAACAGATAATCCTGGAAATAAATGAGCTTTACGCGTTAGAGCGAAAGATTTATGATTTACAGTATTACATTCAGACGATCTCGTGGATAAGGATAAATATTTTTAATCTCTTTGGAAGGGCCACAAACAATTTTATTTTAGCCTCGAATATTACGAAAACCTATTGTACCTATTGTAAACCACTCACCATTGAAAGGAAGCCAGAATCAAAATGTAATTTTGTAAAAAGCAAAAGCGTCCGTTATAACCAATTATAACAAACAAGATGTTAATGGCAATAATGGTATTAATTTATAGGTACAGGCGGATGACAGGGAAAAGTTAAGTAAATGCTTCAGCATAAAAAATATTGGAATATTGAAGAAAAATGAGAAGAACGTTCATTTAAAGGAACAGACGGTTGGTCTGCTTTTTGCTCAGAATTCACTGCGAGCGCGTCTAGCTAGTCAAACAATAAAAATATTTTTATTTGAAATGTCTCAAGATAATAAAAGCTATTGAACTCTATTATAAATTCTTCATAAATGGAAACCAAACAACCGTTTCATAAGAGATATCGAAAAATTTAATCTCTCGAACGATCAAGTTAGTTTAAAAGTCAATCGAATCGCCAAAAACAAATTATAGTCAATACAATAGCAACCAAATTTTATCTTGATAATAGAGTTCAAATTGAGTCGAGTTCAGACACCGCTTGATAAGGCAAATTGCAAACTTTTGGAACTTGACCTTCCAAGTTTAGAAACGGGGCCCGACCTCCCGCCGCCATACCCGACCCGCATTGCAGTGAAACTGAAGGACAACTAAATAAGAAAAAGATAACAGACCGCACATCAAACAAAAACAGCCTTTTGAAACTCTTTGACTGTGATTCAGCTTTCATATAAGAATGTCGTCGACCTTTCGTATGGAATTGAGTTCTTGATTTGCGATATTACAGTGCAGACCACAGTGCTGATAGTAATTCGGGTGGCAATAAACGAGAGAACGTCGAATGGCGAGACAATTGGATATTTAGCGGCGAGGCTCAGGGGATAGTTTAGTAATGAAACTGCTACGCGGCACCACTAAGGTTGTCGCCTTGACTCCATGTGATATTTGAGCAGAGGTCAAGGTGACGGCTCTAACGCGTTTACGGCTTTCCATCTAGCATTTTATAGTCATCGTTCAGCCCTGAACGACCATTGTCCCTTATCCTAAAAATAAAAGCGAAATGTAATACCTACGCGTACAAACAAGATTGCGCTTTGATGTCGTCTAAAGTTAGAGAGCTTCCTTAATATGTTTTGAAAGAACTGTTTACATTACCTACACAATAATGTTAAAAAGATAAATATCATAGCTTCCATTTAAATTATCGCCAAAGACATATTTAGGTGTGGTGTGATTTTTCTTATTGAATACACTTTAGTATTAGTATTTACATCGGAATACGATATGGCACATAAATTATGGAAATTCTCTACATTTTTTCCTTATGACCAAAACCCACGGGTGACTCACACGCGTCCTTCACCTGTGCTGCTCGACATCCGTATTCACATTTTATCTGTGTAAAAAAACCCCACGAAACCCGGCTTATTCACCTCACATTTTATTCATTCACGGCATTGACGCAAACGCAAAGATTCAGAAGTAAAAGCCTTTTTAAAACGTATTGCACGAATGAATAAAGTGAAAAGCATAGAAACTAAATGACTCAAATGCTTGACCTTTCCATTGGTGCTCCGTTGGATCGTTAGCTAAGGAATAAATAAAGGTTACCTGCTCGTAAACGTAGTCAATATTTACTGCTAGGAAGTAGTATCAAATAGAACAAAAATGTCGTCTATTCGAATCAGTGAATGGTTTGATCAATTATTACGATGAATGAACTAGCTTTTAGGGACTAAGATTTTTTGTCATTCGGATAGGATGACTAAATTACCACACTTTCTATGTTGAAAAAATTCCTAACTTTTAGTATTGGTGAATGTTATTGATTCTACGTTGTGCTACATAAGAACTACTTTGCTTAAGTATAGTATTTGTAATATTTATTTTTCAGCCAATTTGTAAAATTTCATAATTTTCAATCATCGATCTTTCAATACATAAAAGTTGAAGTCGTAACTAAAATCCTCTTACGCGTGTTACAAAGCAATAGTACTTTAGTTGATACAAAGAGATTAATTTAAGATTACATACATACTTATTCACAAAGGTTTCACTTGAACAGGTCTACGTAAACAAGATTAACGTGCTCAAAATAGACATAATTATGAACTTGAATGAAGCGAATTGCGATCCCTGTGTCATATTCATGGTCAGTGACATTCAACTATCGTAGGTCCTCGCATCACGCACGTGTGATTGCGTGTTGAATAATGTTGTGGTTAATTTTGAGGGTTGTTTGGGGTTGATTTGAGAGTTGCTAAGCTCTTGGAATTATTACAAGTAAATTGATTTCCTTTTTCATTCATATAAATCAAGCGTATCAGAATAAAATCAAAAAACATTTAACACTTTTCATTATATTTACCCCGACACGCGTATTCACGTTCCCAAAGTCATACGTTTGAAACGTTTCCGCACACCGTTTGAAATGCAAAAATAAACAGTGAAAGCGAAAAACATTATAACTGAGAAGTTTCGACATGATAAAACATATAAACTGCAGTAGTTTCTGTGGTCGCGTTGCGATAGAGAATATAACGATGGTTTGCAGATGTAAGTAGGTCCGCTCACATTCGTATCGTATTTTGCAAGGCACGCATGACAACAGTGTTTGAAAGTGTGTCAAGATTGCAATGTTGCATACGCGCAGTCTGCGGCGAGCAAACTAGGAAATGCAGTGCATCATACTATTAAGTCTTTTTTTTATACTGTTTTGAAAGAATAAATACGTCAGAGAAAGCTTAGCTTTAGATCACTTATTTTTATTGCCTGTTAATCGCTATTACGCTAATGGAGGCAGAAATTCAATTCATCAGAAAAATTGGCGATTATTTTTCAACAACTTTAGGAATGATTTAATTTCTTCCCATTTAAAGTTCCAACTTTAGTTCTGATAGGGGTGATTTAAGATTGGATTACTCCAAATAAAATTTAATAAAATTTACGACCGACGGCGAGAGTTAAATTAAACAAGTTGAAATAACCTGTTCTACCATCACAGAATTTTGTGAATAAAATGCTGCAGCCCATAACGTACATTAATAAAGGGACAGGCCGAGGAATATTAAAAATGCAAATATTGATCATAACAGAGCTGACATTATTGTCAGCCCTGCAAGCTTAGAGCCAAGTGAAATGGAAAATGAAATAAAAAAAAATGCCATAAAAAATTGTGTATAACCCTATTAACATTCGTTACTGTGAACCGCTTACCTACATATAATGCAGCTGAAATAGTTTTGAAAAGTCAATAACTACCTAAAATGATTCATATGTAAAAGGATTTCTTCCGTCCAAAAGATATGATGATAAAGGTGAAGCGATTTCAATAAGCGCAACAAGATTGTAATAAAAATAACCGGTTCCGGTATTTATGTCGTGATCTCGGTTTGACCCCGAAGTATTCGTGACGGGCATCGTTTTAACTACATCGAGGCGAAGCACGCAAACGAATTACGCGATCGGGTGAATGTTCCACGGTAATTTCAGTAACTTTCGTGACATTCGAAGTACTCTACGAGGTACTCTAGAGTAGAGCGTTACGCAAGCAAGAGATTAATCTTGTGTTGATTTCAATAACGCACTTAATGTGGGCTAGCTGAAATTGCATTCAGATTACAAAATGAAATCTTATTTCGCACAGTCACGACAGTATCAATGTCCCATTACCTAGACCAGCGAATAGGTACCACGGCCGCATTACTACAAAAGATGTTATTACAAAAGAGACAACGACAATTCCGCAAAATGGTGGGTAATAAGTATCCTAGGCGGTATTTTATGTCAGCGAAACGCGGTGCGTTCTGATAATACGAGTAAGCGTCTACACAGTAATAATGCAACACTAAGAATATGAACCCTGGCAAGGTACGGTGATTGTAATGTCAGTGTCACGAGCTTTAAATCTCCCCCAAAATGTTGAGTTATTGCGTGCGATATTGTTGCCATAACAACTCATTTATTTTTGCGTTTTAATAAAAATCAAACACACCAAAGAACATATTATCACCGTAGTGTGTGAAGTTGCATACAATGTAGTAAATTTAGCCCAAATTTAGCTTTTGATATCATACGAAATAAGATACTGCTTTTTCGGTACCTATTCATAAATCCCTTACTTTCCCTCAGAAATCGGGTACCAGTGATAAAGTAAAAGGACTCGCTGATTCAGCCGAATAACTTTCAAATGGCCTGACCCGAAGCGAATATTTTACGGCACCGCAGAACAGAACCACGTAATGGGGTACATTACATTTGATCCTTGTCTCTTACAAAAGCCCTTCATAAGATAAGAAGACGAAGACCCGGTTTCCCAGACAATGATTGATGCTGTCTGCCGCGGGACGAAGCAATATTATTCCTTGAGTTATCTCTGATGCGTAATATGAATATTCAGGTTATCGCTTCTTTAGTAATATTTTCAAAGGGTTTTAATTAAGCCCCATAAATAATTTGTTATTCATTATGCTGATATTAATTAAGTAGTACGTTCATATGATCTGTGGTAGTAATGACTGGACAGATTGATCAAGTGTGTGCAATTAAGACACATTATTGGCATGTGAAACTGGTTAGCATTGGTTTGGTACTGACCTTTAAGTATGATCCGTAATATTTAGTGACGTATGGACTGTCACATTGCGACAGCACCATAATCTCCTGTTGTATGTCCTCGATTTCATCTTCAGCCTCTTCTAAGTCAATTATTTTTATAGCGACCACTTGCTGGGTCCTGTTGTCGACGCCCTTGAACACTTCCCCGAACGAGCCCTTGCCGATCTTCTCTTGTTTTGTGAAGATCAACTCGGGGTCGACCTTCTGTGGACAAACACAAAAATTCTTTGTAGAAAAAATTAAGTGGGCTTATCAAAAATGGGACAATAAAGTTAGGGAAAACATTCAACACAGAATTTATAAGCGATGTAGGGGCTCATCTAGAGGCGGACTCAGCTAGGGGAATGCTAGTTGAAACGGTTTGGCGGACTATTCAGGATTCGGGGGTTGGTGTACCTTGCTGCTTGACTTTCCATTACAAATTACATGATGCGTGTAAGACAGGAGAAAATAATAGCACGGCGAGGGAAGTGTTGCGCGTTCCTTATTTATACGCAAATAGAATGTTCAAAGCGATGATTGATTATTCGTAGCGTGATGTAAAACATTCACGCATACGGTTGGACAAAATAATTGAGTTATTTCGGAATACTTTGTAAACCTGGATGTCTTTCTTTTAGCTATACGAATAACCTTGTAAATAATAAATCTTGCTTTTCTTAACTATATTTTCCTGGTAAGTATTCAATTATTTCCAGTATCTTTAGTAGGTAAGTACTTTTGTCATCTAGTATTACTACTTATACAAAAGTTGTCGTTATTCGTATATTTTTTAATAATTCAGTTCAGCAGAGACCTCTTGGCATTAGGGTGGCATTGAAATTCAGAAGTCAAGGCTCCACGGAATGAGATGCAGTGCAGAATACGACGTGAAGTTTTTACATAAATAAACGAGGTAGTTTAGAGAAAATATAAAGTAGCAAATGTGCTTCCTTTGGAGACAAATGGCTCCATATGACTCGAAATAGCTAAATAATTACATAGAGGATTACTTTTAAGAATGAATAGAGTAGAAACAGTTGTAAAAGTAAAGTACCTACGCTCTTTGTAAACGCTTAACCAAACTGTACAAGACTAAAGCAACGTTGATTTGAAAATGTAGAACACCAAATATTCACCGCAAGAAAACTCGTCGCTAAGTAGGAATGCAAATGTAGTCAAAAGTATGAATCGAGTTTGCAGCGAAAGCTCAAATAGTATAGACCAGAGCGATGAGTGCAGCACGTGGTCCGGATAATCCAGGCTGCGGCATGAGCCATGCCGGTACGTGACCTGACTGTCAATGAGACACCCTGCATATTGGGACGGTAATCACGGTCTTAGTAAAACCTCATGTGCTGGTACTGTGTTACAGAGAATGATAAAGTGATTTCAGATACGAGACTAATCCCCACTTTCGAGAATAGAATTTACATACTGAGCTCGCATCTATTCTAGGTATTTCTGAAACTGTACCATTTGAAATTATTCTATAGAACCTTCATTAGAGCTACCCCAGAGCCTTTAGTGAATAAAAAGGTGCCTTGCTTGTATAGAAAACTAAAAACGTAACATCATTATTTTCAGTTAAAATGCCACCCTTACAGAGTCCTGAAAGCGGGATGATAAAGCGAAAGGCAGCTGTACGAAGAAAAAAGGCTTATTGACTTGGTTGGCTAATTTTCCACGCGAGACCGTAAAAATACGGGCTCATTTTAGAGAAAAGATTTTAAGAAAAGCGTAGAAAATCTTTAGTGTGCAAATACTATCGAGGGTTATCACACGGAGACCGATTTTTAATTGAGTTCGTAACTGAACGAATGTTCTTTGACATTCCAACATTCTTTAAACAAATGGAAAACTCGAATAAATTCCTCGTTCATTAAACATAATCTCCTTAATTTAATTAAATTGATGATACCAGTAAGCTCATCAAAACTTTTGTATTTATCACTGAGAGAAAACCTTTTAAAAGATTATATTTATGCGTAAAGTTGATCCGAAACTCAAGTCTTTTAGATGAAAGGAAAATAATAATTTGACTTTTAAAGCTCACCTAAACTTAAATGTGATTGATATTTAACTTTTCATGACCAGTACGTATAATTAGGGAAACAAAAATCACATGAACGGTTTAAATGCTCAGACAGACATTGATACAAACGCCATTCGTCTCTTGAAGATTTCTGGCTCGCTTCGCTTACAGTTAAACTAGGACTCTCGTAGGTTTGTCATTAGTTACATAGATGTCACATTATCTGGAAAAAAACCTCGTTATATAATAAAGTTTAGAGAGGACTTAGACATTGTTCAGTTCACGTTTTATAACAAAGTTTAGTTGATACCTTTGGATAAGCATCATTTACGTTAAACTTAAATTAACTAACATGAATTAGGTTAATGCTTTTTTACCTACTTTGATAAAGTTTGGATAGTGATTGTTGTTGTTTTTAGATTGCATTGTATGCAAGATCCATGATAATACAAGCTGTGTTATTATGAGTGATTCATCGTCACATAGGGACAGTCACCTTTGTGTTAATGTAGGTAGGGGTACCGTAAAGAGAACAGCCTCGGTTGCTACAAGCACATTTGCTATTCATTGGATACGAACCTATTTAGAAAATAGACTTCCAACGACATTCTTGTAAAGGGCTAAGGTATATCGGCGAACCAGATTTTTTTTAAACTTTATTAATTAATATTAATATCAGTATAAAATAAAATAAAAACCATCTTCATCACACACAAAATAATATTGACTTAAGTTTGAATATTTTTTGCTAGCTAGACGACTTCATTGCGAAGCTCATTTAGATGACACTGATAATGTTAATGCGTATTTGCATAATCCTTTGGATGACAGAATGAAAGATATTCACAAGGGTACGCTGACTGATACCGGCCTGGCACGAACTGCGCTTGCCATATTGCCATACACTACTAGGAAATAAATTACACCTGAACAGTGAACAGCCAATCGGATCACCTCAAACGCGTTGCATCAGGACATGAAACCACTGAATGCAATGCCAGGAAATGTAACGTGGTCATTACGTATCGACTTGAAAGTGTAAAGACGGTTTCGAAATACGATACTCACATTAGTCCCAGTGTATCTAGTGTGGGATGGCCTCACTGGAGCGGGCCGAGCAGGCTGAGGGGGCACTTTTAAATGTCTCCGGTCAAATGATGACACATTGTTGCCAGACCAGCCCCATCGCCCAGGCCCGTTGCTTCCGTGAGGTAAGGAATACGATGACTGAGGTCTCAAGTGTTTTGAGTTAGGTCCCGCAAGGATAGGACCGCTCGGCCCACTGAGAGGCATCGGTCCAGGTCCTTGGACATAATGATAGTGAGACTGTGGATTCGACACTGCAGCTCCCCACATGGTACAAAACACTTCACTCACAATCACAGCATAAATCACGAATCACCTCATCACATCAAATATCGTCGCGCACTAACATTAAATCGAAATTCCATTAGTATTGTCTTATCGCTAAAGACATTGATAATAGTAATTAGCCAAATAATATATCCATAAATTTTACACCTTGGAGATAGCGCGCTATTTTCCGATCAACTACCAGTCAGTGGCATGCAATCCAGGCCACTGTTCGCGATGGAAAGACTGTTTGAAGACATGGACACTTCGAAAGCCACCGTCACCGGACGCAATCGAGACGCGTAAAGAATAAATTGGTATTTGATGGACAATTGTTTCACCGAAAATGGCTCACTAGCGAACATAAAGCTATTTCAAAGCCTTTGCTAGAGACAATTTGGTTCAATTTCGGTCGTCCTAATGCAAAGTCATCGATGGAACAGCTAGGCAGACAGCAAGAAGAACTAACTGGAACTGGGTGTTTATATTACACACAATAACACTTTTGATTATTTACAAGATAGCAAAATCAAAAACAGGAGGTTTAAAAACAAGATCGAAGCAGCAACCGTGAAGTTCACATCACTGAATAGACAAGATTCAATGGCAACTCGGATCGCGCAAACCGATGTGGTCACTTGCACACAATTTCCGCACCAATGCGTAAGTAAGTACCTCAAGAGAAATCTGTTTCCCGACACGAGTAATCCATCGTGATGGACGGCGTGTGAGTACCAACGCATTTGAATGTAGACTGTTTGCGTGCTGCGGGCGGCTGCCTAGCGTTCCACGCCAGCCGTCCTGGCGATTGCATTATGATTTTTTCGCAAGGGACCGCGGGGGTGAGGCGGGTGCGCAGGCGGCGAGCAGCCAGCGGAGCGTGCAGCAGCCGCTGCTTCAGCGGCGCGAACACCAGCTAATACGCAACGCAGCGAAACTCGCGGCTACATTTTCTACCAACCATGCTAGTGCATATTCATAGATGCCGTCGTGCTGACAATATTTCACCATCATTTAGGCGTTGAACTATTGTTCTTCGAAAATACCCGTTCGAGGTTGCCTAACAGTGAAATCAAAGCAAACCAAATTATGCACTTTAACGGACCCGAAATACGGCTTCACGCTGTAAAACAACTTGAAACAAGGCAACAGCATCAATAACTGCCAGGAAGGTCAAAAGTCAGGCTGAGGCTAAGTTGGTAATGGCTTAGGCCGTCTGTCAAATGAATGTTCCACTTTGTCGAACAACGCGCGAAAGTCAGGAAAACAAAGGCGTAACAAACTTTCGTTGGGCGCCAAGTCTCTGGTTTCGGACGCACAATAGAAGGCATTAGTATTCAGTGAGCAGACGGGGGCCATGGCATCAGGCATTGCCTGAGGAGTCACCGACCGCGCCGCCGTGAAATGAATATCAACCTGACTGAACAGAGGTATTCCATGCATTTACGGCAGTGCTACGCATCACCTTAAACATTCGACATTAGGCAATGCGGTTCACATACATTATTTGGTTTACGGTCCGTTACGATTATTTTGTAGGATAATGCATGTTTGACATAATTAATTTAAAAGGCACATAATGGATTCTGTATTTTAATTGAAGTAAACCCGCTATTGATTTTACTATGAACAGAAAATGTGTAGTAGAAACAGGTGTTCGAAGCTTACGTGGGTTACATACAGGAAGGAGGCCTTACTTTTTGGTTGTAATGAGAAGCGCAAGTGTTTAGGTACGGTGTATGAACGTTGTAAGTAAGAGGCTCATTTCTTCAACAATAATACCAGGACCCATTAGAGACTGGCGGTATTCTAAGGAATTGAATGAATTAAACTCGACCGCCATCAATAAGGTTTTGGCTTCTCCGCATGACAACAACGACAAGAATGTTATCACGATACATACATCAATTCCTTGCTTTACTTTAGTGAAGATAACCAATTGTATAATAAAAAACCGATTCGCACAATAAAGTTAACCGAACACCTGGAGCTGATAGCTTCATTGCTGCTCACTTTCTCCACTGTGTTAGCCTTAAGCGTGATACAAAACGGGTTTTAGAACCAAACTTTTGCCTTATTTTCTTCTGTTCCTGCAAATGTGTTCGGTATTTTAAACGATAGAATACCACAGTATTAGAAACGAGTTTGGAAACATTCCGAACACAATCGTCTAAATACATTGCCTCTACAATTTATGGAAGTTTTCGGTGCCATAAACCGCCGGTACAATGTATAAGTTTGCCAGAGTATTTGGGAACTAACTGTTGTAGCGGTATAGTCTCTAGTCACTAATATTAGAGCATAATTCCATAGTGTTATAGACAGGAAACCAAATTAATACAGGGTTTGGGCTTTAGTTGATAAAGATTTTTGTGGTAAAGCTTATTTTGAAATTACAGTGCTTGCACGTTTTCAGATTTTGTCAGACGAGTTAGGTACCAAGGATGGAAGTTGTATGCAGTTGGAACCAACATAGTCCTAAGAACATTACATTCGTGGGACCAAAGTTATTTTTTTTCAATACGCAGACCTCGAAATCTCAATTGAATATTCTGACGCTTGCCATTCGAGTGGACTATGCAACTGAAACACAAAACAATTAACATGAAACATACGCAATAAGGCCTCGTAACCGTTTTTCGTGTCATCTCATAATGACTACATTGAGTACGGTAAGCCGTCCCAGTTAACCGACAATTCGCACCTGCGCATCGGCAAGTTGCGGAGGCACAAAACATCCCATTTGCGTCACATCGGAAACGCATTAAGCGAACCGACGACGATGCTGTAAGAGCGCAATATCCGACCGGCAATGCTCAGCAACGACATTATATACGCGCGGATTAAAAAAAAACTTACCTAATAGAGGAAGTTTGTTCGGGATGAAAATGAAGTCGTTGTAGCGGTCTTTCCTGCCATGTATGACCATACTTTACAATTTATATATTCTTTTAAAAGCAAGCCGGTTTCTTTACTACGTCAAACACTTCTAATTCTCACACAAACAATGATTTAGGTACTATGACGACGACGGTACGACCTATTCTTGAAAAAATATTTATCTTGATATTTTAAATTAACTTGCTTGGGTAGAATTGAAAAAGCTATGTTAACCATGTCGTATTGTGGATTTACAATCTTTTTTACGTTGTTTGATGACGTAGATAAAGGATCTGGCGATTGAGTCATGATTTACCATTTAGCAAGCTATTAAGTAAAACAAAGGGAGTTAATGAGTAAACAAAGATTGAAATGAAAATGTAAATGTCTCAACTTCAGATGCAAATGCAGTGGTGTTTTCCTTCCGTTTTCAAACCAATTTTTTTTGGTGGAAAAACTACCTCTATGCACGTTTAAACTGTCTTAACTTAAACCCAAAAAATAGAAATTTAAATTTTTATAAGTCAGTAAAAGTTTGTCTATTACATTTGTCGTGAATGAGGCATCAACGTCACGGGTTTATGTTACCCAACGGTACATTAACACAAAGAGGGAAATAGTGTCAAAAGTGTTTATTACACGTGAGTGTCGGTAAAGTTACTTTATTGTACTTGCTTCTGAGAGCCAATTAAAACATTGTCGGTATACTGGTTTTATGCTAAGCATCCCGCGACTTCGTTCGCGTTATTTTCTCACAATATTTAAAAACTCTGTAGGAGTTTGAATCGCGATTTTGGAATTACCTTAATAGTGCTTTCGCACTGTGGGTCATGTGTTGATTTATAGTCAGTCAGTTACTAACAGTTGCATTGATGTACGTTTACTTTAGTGAAATACTGAAACAACGGCACATTGCTCAAGAAGAACGAATGTAAATCTAAGTAAGATGTTTCGTCTGTAAAAGCACTCGATTATTCAGTGCGAACAGCAAGACTCGAAGCGCAATAAAGGCGATACAAGAGCTATTTTAAGTTTCCACCTGGAAGGAGTGCTAAAGAAAATCGACGATCGAACGTGAAACAAGATGGGTATTCAGTACTTTTACACAGAACAGTACGACAAAGCCCTAATAAACTTTATAGATAGCCAACTATTTTAAAACGTTGGCTGTGGGTTTGTTTTAAAGCTCCGGATTTCACCACATACGGAATACTTTAAGTGGATTGTGGGTGTACTTTTAGATTCAGTATTCTGTGTTTGGTTCGGCTTTTCAATAAACGGATTGAAAAATGTCAATAACTTACTTCACTATGTTGTATACCTACTTATTTTTGTGCAAACATTGGCAGTAAATGTAAATACTACGACCACATTTTAAGTTGCGTGCCGGTAACAAATGCCGATTATTTCCTCTTTAGTTGTGTAGCGAAACATCACGTTTTCATAGTAAAATATTACACGTTTGTATTGAAACTTGACTCTTTGCACAATGGCTGCGTAGTGTTCAAACATTTATGACTGCAGTTCATTGTTTTAGTGCTCAAAAGTGGGAGTGATTGTACTGTACTTTGCGACCTGCGTATAGTTCAGTATCTGTCCCATTTCTCGAACGGACACATGTACCGTTAGCTTGTTTGCGGTTTAGGACAAGGTACCTACATAGAGGTTATCATCTACAATGCGGGAAGTGAGCACGCGCGTCCATTTCTGTTAGTTGATACATGCATGGATTGTAGAGATATGTACATACAATACACGTACGGTCTCTTTCTATCTAGTGAACTAGTAACCCTAACCACAATTTCTGCAAATAAAGTGTACCCCACGTGAAGCAAAACAATTTAACAGTTTAGGAAACTATTGGCATTAGTTGGTCTGAATGAGGTTATTCTAAAAAGACTGCGGCAGCGGTAGTTCGTTTTGTCACGCAACATTAGATCGCGGCGAAATCGTCAGTTACTATACCTACCAGCCGAAAAACAAGGCGACAGAAATATCCAACGAAATACCAACCTTACGCAAGGGCAACAGCATTAGTCAATAACAACTGCGACTTCACCTTTAACATTTAGTACCGTAGCAAACATTATTAAATTCCACGCTTGCATAGGTAATAAGGAAGCTGTTTTACATAAAGCTTGACAACTTGACAAGCATCTCACCTTAAAAATCTGTAGGTTTATTACACATTTTAGCAAGGACCTCTTGGGTATGAAATAGTATGAATCAAATACTCACGTCAAAACTTAACTACGGTAATACGGTGAACGTGGTTATAAGACCGTCGTCGTCGCGTCATGATGTGCTGTGTTGTGTTATGGAGCCTATCCTACAAGTATAGTTGTAGGCAACGTGTCTAAGTGTGAGGTAACCAATGATGCTATGCAGTATTGAACACGCCTACACTAAAGTAGGTACAAATGACGAAACACTTAGCAGCGACATAGAACGTGCAAGCTCTACTTTTGCAAAGTGGTGAATCTTATGCAAATAATTCCCTCATGACATGTGTTGTGTATCTAACTAATACCACTAAAAAGTATATATTATTATATTTTCAAGCTTAAAACCACACTTCTATTACATTATATATTCAGAATTGAACCCAGTTTATATACTTTAGCTACTCAAGAGTAAATAACTATTCCTGAAAACTCAAACGAGATCTACAGTACAGACCATAATTTGTCTTGTTTGTTAAAAATTTCCTCTTAGGTAAGTAGGTTAGGTGCCAAGTTTTGAACAAGTATCATGCATGACATTTACAAATAGAATAATATCGTTGATCATGCCGATAATTCCATAATTATCGAGTGGTACCAGCTCAGAAGCAGTTCCGGTTGCGTGCTGCGCCTGCAGACTCATCCCTAAGGCCAAGGACAGACACGCGAAACCAATTAATGTAAGACCGTTGCAATCGTCTAGAAATTAATTATAATACTTACGTACCAAGTAGTACCATTTTAGCATGGAAACAATTTCACATTGTATAGACCGCCAACGGTAGGTAGGTACTTGTTATCGTTATTAATATCGTATTCGTTATATTGATGATCTCAATTCAAGTCTCGATATTGGTGATATTGGTTATTATTATTGCAAGTATTGCAACTGCAACCCATTTTTGAGGTTTTATTCAATAAGTATGCTTCTATATAGCCTAACCCACCTACTCGTAACTTAGTATGATTAATATTTTGATATTTTTGATTTACATTTTTAAAATGATAACGCTATACAAATGGTAGAGCAAGACACTGATGCTTATCTTGCAAATTTTCATAATACAAATTTGGTCAATCGGCTATTACGGCATGGCAAACTGGTCAAACTAGTAGCCTAACGGAATGCCATCATGCCAGTTGAGCCATAATTACATTCAAAAGGCAATACGTGACCGTTGATTCTTTGGTTCGCTTTATAATCGAAGACGCATCAAGCAGGTAGGTAAGGTACCTACTTTATAAGATTATTTAGCAGAAAAACAGAATTTAGCCAGGAATTAAATTTATTGATTGGCCTTACCTGCATCTTGTACATTTGTCTTTAAATTCCAGGCAAGGTTTTGTATAGCATAATTAAATATAGAATCTAGTAGTACATTATTATGAGTAACCTCAGCTTTGGAACGATCACTATTTAAATACTTCAGGTATTTATTTGCAAGGTAAGGTGATTCTAATAACACTAGAGAACCTGTCACTTCAGTCAATGAGGTAAGCAAGTTTAACATGTTGTAAAAACTTGCAATCAACTGATGATAGATGAGATGAGACGTGCTGGCCAAGCTAGCTTGTATGAAGTTCATTAACTGAGGTTAGTCACCTGTTTCGAAGTACTGGTAGGGGATTACTTGTGCAAATGTAAAAAAGATACTATATGAAGCTTTCAATAAACTCGCTGCCAAATCAGTCCTCTAGGTATCTATCATTACATCCGGAAGGGTGAATGAAAGCACCCTCTTTAAAGACCGAAACCTTCATTATATATATTTCTACCACAACGCCCATTATTAACACACGTTCTCATTCAATCTTCATGCCTCAAGGAGAACGGGACACGAGAAAATATATTCAAATTACGGTTAATAAAAAAATTTAAGCCATTTAAGTGGCCGGACGATCAATTTAAGGACCCCTGTGATGAAAATCGATAGTTTAACCGCAAAATAAAACTGTACCCCTTAGCAATTTATTGGTGAAGCGCTTTTCTATCACCTCGGCGGCGGCGGCGGCAGGTTATAAATATTGATGACCAAGAGCCGGCAGCCTGCATGAATATTTAAAGTCCACGTCCATAATATAATGGATCGTAGCGACTGTTTCTTGGCACGTTCTTAGACCATAACCACGTAACACAAATCAGACTTGCTCTTGTTTATGTCGTTTTGCATTTTACAGCTCTTAAATGTAACATAATCTTATGTTTCAATTCAACCTCATTTCGATGTCTTTAGGTCAATGACGATGACGCATTATATTGCCCAAATAGTGATTGAATTACCCGACCTCAAATTGATAACCTTATCTATTTGCTGAGGGATGACGAAATAATTAATTTATTAAAAATAATTCATGATTAACTAGGTATGTATTCGAAAAGCCATTACAATACAATCGCATTTATTTATTTGCGTTGGAGTTGAGTTGGATTTCAGGTCAAGTGTCAAGAGTGCTTGGCCTACGTACCTGAAGCACGTTCAAATTAAGCTAACATTTTCAAAGGTTTGTGCACACAACACCGCATCAGTGATTACAAACGGACAGGAGCAGTAGCAAATATAACACGATGCTTTCCAATTTCGCCCCACATTCCTTCACGCGTGTTTATTTTATTCTACGTCTGCTAGCCCGTATCAAAACATCCAATGCAACTTTTATAAAAATACAACGTTTCAGTATTGAGGTCAACCTTTTTGGCGTTCGTCACAAACTCGATATTCAACTCGACGATATACCAGCTATATTACTTTAATTTGATCGGAGTGGACTACGGCTACCGGAATTTTGTACAGTAAGATGCGTTAATGAGTTATTCAGAAGGTAGGAAGGTAGTGGCTTTAGTTCGATGATGCGTATTTTTGAGGCCCGTTATCTTTTGAAGATGGGAAAGGTCCTATACGTTTCTGAGATATTTGTACAAAATCAAGTTTTTATTGGCTATATTTTTAGTATAATTTAGTTCCCAGACTGTATAAAACCTAGACCAAGTTCCAGCCATACTAAACGTGTAGTAATGATAAGGTGGCATTTAATAATGAATGGCAACACGATCTCCTTTCACCCACTGGTGTCAAATTGCCCAACACAAGCCAATAGTTCATTGGTACTGTATCGTGAACCGCACGGTCAGAGGTGAGTTGGGTGAGCCTCGTTAAATTTCTATAAGGTAAGGTATGAATGCTGAAAGAAACAAAACATGAAGAATTATATCCGTGGTTTTTAGGCTAAATTGTAAATGGCAAAACAAATTTTGTTTAGATAGGTAGGTGTACTAGGTACCTACTTACGCTACCGCCCGTTATCCACCTTTACATTTCCACAATGCGTGTTACGGAAATTTCCAACTAACTATCAAGTTAGAGTACTTAGGCAGGTAAACTAGGTAAGGTACCTTTCCTACCTAAGTATATACATATATGATAGTTTTTCGGTGGCATGATAATAGCCCCTATGCAAATACGGTGGTTGCACGAGCGGCCCTACAAAATTTGATTGTTGATAAGTCTGGGTTATTAACCTTGCGCGCACGACTGCCTAAAGAGAGATTTCTACCGAATCAAATTGACGCGATGACGGTAACAATAAATGTATCTTTGCGAGATTGCCTTGTAATACTCTACAACATTTAGCTAGAGAGTTATTTTAAGTTAGTGTTCCGTTATCTGCTGCCTGTGGACTCACTTGCACATCGCAAGCTAGGTAAGTATCAGGTGCTGGGCACGCCTAATCATGTCCTAGCACTGCAGCGTTCCGTTCCGTTCATCGGGCATGGGTAAAACTTGGCTTCTAGACGCTGCTGTATAAATCATATCATCTGATCAGGGTAGAGCCTGATTATTATTAGGTAAGTAGACTAGGTAGGTAATAGGTAGAAACGTATGTGAATCGACTCGATGCCTGACTAGGACTATACCTGCGTCTTTTGTATCAGAAACTACGATGTGATTCCTACACCCACATCCACAGAAAATAGAAGTAACTACCTAACCTGAACTCCTAGCATCTCAACCAGTTGGCTGCAATGCACCGCAATGAGCGTCGCCAGAGTCGTCAGACTTACCAACTGCCTACCTATTGACCGTATGTAGGTAGGTTATGAGCCAGAGGTATATTGTTGTATTCACACTCAGGAGCACGGGTTGAAACGTAGCCCAACGAGGAAACAACGGCCCATTTAGATAAGGTTTCCCACTCTTTGCCCTACGTGCACACAATGTTGGTAGTTTTTAGTATGTGTAACTAACTAGCAATGTGGAGGGAGTCGTGTTGCTACGGAACAATGTTTAGTCTATAGTTGCTACCTAAATACCTACGTACATAATATATGACTTCAACTTTGTTGCGGCAAAGGACAAAGAGATTCGGTCAAACATTAGTCAATCTTAAAATGAACGGCGACTAGCGAAAGTACTTTCCTATCTAGCAGCCAACTAAAAACCAGACCACGTTTTCTATGCCAACAATGGCTGATTTTCCACAAAGATTTGGGCTTTTATATACAATTATACTAATAGAGGTCAATTCCAAAACTGTAACAGTACAGGGTCTCACGCAGAGTACCGGTATCAGCCAGCCACGCACGACGTAAGTCTCAACTGAGGAATAACAATTGAGCCGTGGGAAACTGCCTCAAACGTCACTATTTGTGAAACGCTTACAGGCAATAAGAGGATGTTTCACCTTATTTATAAGGCAAATAAAAACTGAGGAAAACTTTGGGGATGATCTGCGTATCATCAACGCACGACAAAATCCACTTCTATCTACCACACCTATTATCATCAATAAATCTATTTGCCAGCTAAGTGAACACACTGAATACAAAGCCTTGTGGTATTCCTCAGCTAATAATTTGATTATTGCTTTTGCTTTGACCTTTGAAGTAGGTCAGGTCAACTGATGACAGAGGTCAAGTCAGCTGATGACAAAGCTTAGCAAGGTAATAATAAACCTATATATAGAAAGCTTGGTTATTTTAGGTTAAACATGATTATCCAGGGTAGGGTAATGTAGTCCAAGGAGCTAGTCAAATAGAAGATGGTGACTTTCATGTCTGGTGATTTCTCAAAAATTCTGCTAATATTTAATCATATTATATCGCAATGTCTGTCTCCAAGAATAACAAAACTATGACATAACTGATCACATCACATCTTAATTTTGTTATTTATGATGATCAGTATCTTGGGTTACCTCATTCATTGTCTCATAATATTAGTATCATATTCGAGAGGAAAATTACACCATATTGCTGTTTAATAAATCATTATTTATTGAACAGAAATAGAGAATTTAACTTTTACCGGAGCTTGCAATAAGAGCCAATGAGCACTGTCAACTACTTGCTAGCGACTGTAACTTTTTTGAGTTCAAATAGGTGTTTATGCACTTGGTATTCGGTCTAGAGCTATGTTTTGGTCGAGAGACAGAATCGCCGGCAACCTGGTGAGCAGTCAATGCGTTTAATATAGAAAAAACTATAGAACCCTCTAGAATTAGTAAGAACTCAACCTTTCAAGATTTTGATCGCCAATCTAAGTTTTTCTTATTTTAATGCTAATTAATGAAATAAAAGTATTATAGGTAGGTAAGATGTTTTTTACATTTTTACTAAAATAATAGGTAATATCTTTTTTTTTTTCTATTTTGATCTGCGATCAGTCTTCAGACTATGAGCAGGTTTGGTGTAAGGTAATATCTATAAGGAAAAAACATTCAATGATTTATTAGAATAAACCTATTCAGTAGTCAGGAATTGTTACTGTATGTAGTATTTTCTTGTCAAGATAATTTGCAATTTTGTTGGCTACAAAAACTATCGATATCAAGTGACAAAAACATGAATTAACCATTACCCAATAGTTATACAGCCGACCATGTTTACTTGTTGTTGCTAGAAGAAATAATTGTGCCAAGTAGGTACCTATTATATCAGAAGGTAAAAGGTATGTCCACTAGGATAGCATAAAGAAATATTTGATAAACATGTTTAACTGATAACATGCATATAGATACAGCTATCTTACAAGTGGCTAGTCTTTATGACAAGGTAATGCAAATAATAGAATTGATTTTATTCTACTATGAAACAACTGTCTGCTTACAAGCAATATGCTGGCAAGTAGATATTATTACTAGAAATAATAATCTTTCTTTACCTACATACCTACCGTACCTACAAAATTAATATATTCAAATACCTATAAATCTTTTTTTTGTTGCAAGAAACTTTGGATCTAAATGTAAAAATTAGAGTAGGTACCTCAGAATAATGAAGTACCTAGGTACTTTTATAGAACCTCTAGGAACTTACAAGAAAGAACATAGAAGTGAATACACCTAAAAAAGTTTCGATAGATTTTCCATGTATGGGAACCAGATGACAATGGAATGGTGATGCTGTAAAACAAGCTAAGTACACTTACCTCACTGAAGGCCATCATCCGGTCCAACTCTTTCTCCGTCCAACCTTCGCAATTCACTGTAGCTCGGTATCAAAACAAATAGTTCACGCTTTTGTTTCCCAACATTGGAAACGATCCCGACATCTAGCATCCTCGCGGCACAAATACATCTGAACTGTGGAAATTCACTCACTGCGCAAGAACAAAATTTTAATTTTGGCTAAAACGAAAACACCTGACCGAATCACAAATCACTGAAAAAACCAACATTCCTCAGGTGGGTTACATTCACATTGAAGCTGTTACTAACACTTTTAAAGTTATCTGAACACTTTAACAACACATTTGGATTTTTTTACGAATATAAAATCCGCTAGTTCATCATGAAATAAGTTCGAAAAATGACAAAACGTGAAAATTATCACAGAGGACCATCAAACGGAGATGAACACGCCATCTTGCAGGCTTCTTTCTTCTTTCATGTCATTGTCATAGATAATCAGTCAGTGCTACCAAATTGCAAATACGAACTAGCATCAGTCAACGTCATGTTTGCACGTACACCAACCTAACATAATAATGTAGGGAGATGAAGAGGGAGATGGGTGAGCCGGTGGGCCGAACTGACATGAAGTTAGCATCAGTCATGTCAGTTAAAATGAGCGCACGACAGTGCAATGGCGACTGGCAGCACTGGCTATGGGTTTTGTTTCGTTTGCCGCGAAACTTAAATCATATTATGCATGCAGTTTCGATTTAATATTTTTTTGTATTACCCAGTCGTATTTTCTATAGGATGGCCCTAGTAAATAAATGGTAAATAGGTTAGTGACGTTGTTTTGTACCTACCAACTTCTGCCGCCAAGCAGTAGCGTAGGATTACATTATAGGTAGGTAGGTATACTATAGGTACTTACTTAGGTATATAATGGAGCACCGGTGGTCTAGTGGTAGCGACCCTCTAGGAAGGTCGTGGATTCAAATCCGGTCGTGCACCAAATGGGTTTTCTACTCGGAATATCTATGTGTGCAATGCCAGTGTTCTCAAACGGTGAAGGGAAACATCGTGAGGAAACCCGCGACAGTCAGCTCCGCACTACCTCCTTTTCTGGATAATGTGTTGTAAACTTGTAATTATTGTAGGTATGTATATGTAACGAAGATGTCATTTTTACCGGTCACTCGGTCAGTCAAGTTGTGGTAAAGTTAGTATTTTTTTTCTATGGTGAAGTTTATAATGTCAAACAAATTTCCAGTTCATATTTTTTTAATTATTTTATATAAACGCTTTTGCGTTTACTCTAACCTAGTTTTCTGAGCAACGACCTGGTTACAGAAGGTAAGCGTAATTTAGGTTTATTAATTTCCTCGTAACTACATTCCGCACGAAGTTTTGGAGGACGTACCCAGCTGTGACGTCACTTGCACAGGTACCGGGCGGGGATGTGCACGGATGGTTCGCTGATGAGCCAAGGACCCGCAATGTAGGTTACATTAAAGTAGGTTATTGCACTACCAGGTTAGATTTAGTTGGCCAGTCCGACTCCGGCTCCTTCATCGAATACACGTGGAAGTAAGGAAACATGGTGAGAGTGGACCAACTTACTTTTTACAGGGTCGTAAAAGAGGCTCATGGCTGTAACGATGGAGCTTGAAGAGAGTGTGTCAGACTCGAAACTACACAAGGATAGCACGGCTAAGAAGGAGCTTCGGCCATCAAGTGCTGTCTCATTTTCCAAGTCTGAGCATGGAGCAATTCTTTGTGCAGGTACCTACCTACCTACATAAGAATTATTTAACGGACCACCGAATATTACGGTAATAACATAACTGTCCTTTTATGAATACTCTTTCCTTTACCACAAAAATAGAGACATCTTCAACCGAGCAACTCAAACAATACAAAAGTTGGGTGAGCAATGAAAGATGGAATGATCTCAAGAAAATCGCCGATAGTGCTATGAAAGACCGTAAGGTTTTTATGATAAAGGGAGGAGGATTTCCTGCAATACGTAGAGCACTACTCGAGAGGGGATGGATCGAAAAATACGAGTCTCACAAGGTATCTGTAAATCTGGTTGGGCCTGAATTAGGGGTATGTCTATTATTTACCTGGTTTGCGCACCCCACTTTCATTAATCACACATCTAAATGACAGACTTTACTAGTAAACGCCTCCAGAAGTCATAGTGAATGCACTTACTAAGCTTGTTTTGTACTCAGTCTTAACTTTCTTACATTAATTTTAAGGTCCGTCATCCACCTCTAAGTATGGATCCGAAGAAATGTACAGGAAAAGAACTCTCAAAGGTTGAACGAATGATTTTGTACAAATTTATGGAACACCATTCTGTCGACTTCCTCTGGACAACTAAAAGAGATAAATACGATTGGTTGCTTAGCAATAAAGATGTTCTGATAAGCAGGTAACGAAATCGACACAGAGAGTAGGTCATATAAGTGTCGTGAAGGAATTGAAGTCTCAGTAGAAAGCAGTACCTACCTATTTGTGTCGTGTTTTAGGTTTTGCAGATCAATTTTTACCACCAAAGAAGGTCTGACCGCCTCTCTAACACAAATGCATTGGCACACCGAACCAGGAGTATCATTGACGAAGTTCCCACGTTGTTACAACATTCACAACTCAGATAGCCTTGAGGAATTCATAGACGATTTCAGAATAACGGCTTGCATCAGCGTCCTTAAATGGTTATCGAACACATTACAAGCGACTAGTGAACAGAACCTTGTCGTATCTAACGGAAAAGTTCCTTTTAGCGCAATAGAATTTGCCATAGGCAGGTTGAACGAATACATTTCATTTTTCACGCATAAAGATATAGACGATACAGAGGATCAAACTCACGTGTGGGAACACGAATGGGACCAATTTTTGACACATCATTATCTTCTTGTACATGAAAAAGCAAAATTCGCAGAAGATAAAAATTCCAACATACGGTAAGATTTAAGAATAATACTAAAGTTTGATAACATGGTTGTTACGTTTCTAAATACCATCAATGAGTATCATTTTTGTTGACGCTGAGTAATTAGATCACAATTGTCGCTGGATACAATAATGTTATTACATCGGCTACGTTCAAATATTTGAAAGCATTGTTTACGATTCCATTCATGCTACTTGTCTTATTTATTAGTAAACGAGAAAAATGCAAAACACGTTATTAAACACAACAACCTCTTTCAAAATTTTCCAGACAATTGGAAAGGAAAGCAGCAAAACTTCTATCCACGATGACAAAATTTTGGCCGCAAATAGACATTGATGGTGTTTTCAATATTTGGATAGTGAAACCAGGCAACAAATGCCGTGGTCGTGGGATTCAACTGATGAACAACATCAAAGATATAATAGGTCTCATCAATATACCTGCTCAGAAAACTAGATACGTTGTTCAAAAATACATTGGTAAATAACTTATAACAGTATCAAATAAAAATACGTGCTTTATAACCTAGGTCTTTTTCTGATTAAATTATTGTTTGGTCTTTCAGAAAATCCATTAGTTGTTTACGATACAAAGTTTGATATAAGACAATGGTTTCTAATAACGAACTGCCAACCACTGACCATATGGGTATACAGGTGAGCATTGGATATCTAGGTACCTACTGCCTGCCTAATAATATGAATACAGACTTGTACAAACAGTAATATAATAATTATGTATTTCAGAGATAGTTACTTACGGTTCAGCTCTCAAATATTCAGTTTATCAAATTATCATGAGTCTGTTCACCTCACAAATAATGCCGTACAGACTAAGTACAAGAACTATGGAGAAAGGGACAAGGCACTACCTGATGAAAACATGTGGGACTGTCACACTTTTAAAGCTTACCTTAGGTAAGAATAGGTTTAATTGATGTTACATACAAATTGTGAAACACTGTTTTTAATAAAACTGTTCTAATTGAAGACAGATAGGAAAGTATGAGATGTGGGAGAACAAAATTTACCCCGGAATGAAGCAATGTTTAATAGGTGCCATGCTTGCCTGTCAAGACACTATGGATAAGAGGCAAAACAGTTTTGAATTGTACGGAGCTGACTTCATGCTGACCGACGACTTCACCCCGTGGCTCATCGAAATAAACTCAAGCCCAGATTTAGCACCAACGACATCAGTTACAGCACGTTTATGTCCTCAATGCCTTGAAGATGTTGTTAAAGGTAATTTGGAGAATACAATAATGTTTTTTTAAATGTAAATTATGTATTATTATTTGACTTTATTTCAGTGGTACTAGATCGACGTTTTAATCCCGAAGCAGATACTGGATATTTTGAAATGGCGTACAGACAAGCAATACCGAAAGCACCAGCCTATCTAGGGCTTTCTTTATGTATTAACGGTAAAAGAATGATCAAGAGAGCCAAAGAACGGAAACATGAACAGCGCAGTGTTACACCATTAGCACCACGGATTCCATCAGGCGATACTATTATAGATAAAGATCAAGCCGTTCCGTCTGAATACAGCGGACCAATCATCACTGATTTTCTTACATGGTTAAATCCTTATGACGCAATACCAACAAACAAAGATGGACTTCTTCTCGCGCCCAAGGAATCGCTTACGGTACGCCAAGCTGTAACAGTAGTTAAATCAGGCATATCCCGAAAGAGCAGTTCGAAAAAACGTAAATCGTCTGCACACTCTTTTAGGACACATCGAGGAAGGCGCGAAAAAAACACAGAAATTAGGCGACGCGTCGTCTCTCACTCCTGCTGCCAACCTGACGAAGGAACATCTACTGACCCGACTGGTAAATACAGAACTGAATCAGCAAGTAAAGCAGATAAGCCTAAAGTTAAGGTTAATAGGTCAGTAGGCAATAAACGTTGTTACATAGATCCAGATGAATGGGAACGAGAAACTGCCAGTATTCTACGGTCGACTATTTCAGTCCAAAACAAATTAACCAATAAGACTGAATCCGTTATACCTATTAGACAAACAAAATCTAGTGTAGTAACTTCTACCCGACGAGCTTCGTTAGCTCCACTCAGCTCAAGGAAAGCACCAGAAGACTTAGATCCTATAAAAAAGTTGAGTGCAATTGGTAGGAGCATCTGCAAACTACATGAAGAAAACCGGATCAAACAAAAATCTATAAGTTTTTCCAAAAGTTGCACTTCAATTTACGCTCCCTACCGTGTAGTAATGACACCCTTGAATGATGAACCCCTGTCTTCAAATAAACGAAAGAAATAAACTATATTAAGTACTTTATGTTTAACCTAAGTACCTAAATTAGTAGACTAGGTACCCACTATTTTCAAATATCTGTCTAATGATGTTATGTACGTACACCAATTAATACAGTACTGCTGCAATGTTCAAATTTTTAAGTAGGTAGGCCATATCTGCCTTACTATTTTTGTCTGTTAATTCTATGAGAGTTTATGAAAAATATAGATTTAGTGAACTAACGTGTTTTGAACTATTACAGATCCTCAATCCATGTAACCTGCCAAATGCTGTTCCTTCAAAGCCCTATGTGTTTCCTTTCCGAGTCCCAAGTTTTCTGACCCAAAATACTGCTGAGGTTTGAATTGCAAGAATATGAAACTTATTGAACAACGCGGAGATTTTTTCACAGACATAGGTAGGTACTCTGATTTGTCATGTTCAAATAATGTCATAGGCAAAACAACGTTATGCCTGAAGCTTAACGTCAGCCAAACGTCAACTACGATGAAATAATAAAATCAGCAAAAGTAAACAAAATATTATAAAAAATGTAAAATTATAAAAGAGTAGAACGGGGTTATTTGTTAAATCCTAAACAATTAGTTCTTCTTCCATAATCAGTAAGTGCATGATAATTTTATACATCCTAGTTCACTAATATTGGTCAAGTTACCTACAGTATATTGCAACGCATCGAGTTGGTCTAAATCCAATAATTATATACCTAACAAGTAACAATTTTGTACGTGTTTCTATAGATTCTAAAATTAAATGAAAAGCATGAACTATCCAAATCAACAATGCCAATTAGGAAGAAGAAATATATTAAGAAAAGGAATGTAAGTACCTAACTCGTTATTTTTAGATACCTACCTATACCTAACTAACAACGTACCTAGGTAGGTACCTATCGATTACTTAGTTAGTAATAGAGGTGCCTACTATCTTTACATAACAGACTTATTTTATCCCACAGACCACTGAGTCCAGTTCATTTCCCAAAAAGAGCTCAGCAAAAAGAGTAAATCACGACCATCTCTTTGGTGACTCTGATACATCTATTGAAAAGAAACCATGTGCATGTGTAAACAACCAAGTAAATTGCATTTTGTATAAATGACATCGGATTATGTATTAAGTTCTTATCCTTTAGTAAGGTAAAGTACCTAATTAACTTACGTTTTTAGAAATCGACCAATAGATGTTGCGACAGAGGAGGTGTAAAAAGAATTTATTCACCTTTTAATAGATTTGCTAGTAGTGCAACAAGAGCTGCAGAACAGTATTTATACAAGAAAATGCCATATCAAAGTACATATCGGCCGACTGGATTGTCCCCAAAAGAGAAAAGTTATGTAATATGCAGTTGTCAATCGAGATCTACTCGATATTTAAAACTTAAAAATCTTGCTGCGAGTGCTATTAGAGAGAGTAAAATATTCTCGGTATATGGTAGCTGTAGCGCGGTAAGAAAAGCTTTGTTAGAAAGAGGATGGATCGAAAAAATACCTGCAAATAAAATGAATCTTTGTAAAATCCGAAACGGCACTTTTTCAAGTAAGACTGAGATACACGGTGAATTGGAAAGATTGCTACTATCAAACTTAGTAGAAAAGTATACACCAAATTTTATATGGCGAACGAAAGATGAACAGCGAGATACTGCTATCGATATGAGCAAAGAGTTCACCACAATCGTAAATAAACTAAAAATTGACGCATTATGGACATCGAAACAAGGGTTATGCTCCTCGATGAAACGAAATTATTGGTTTTATATTGATGACGTAGCGGAAGTAAACGGCCCTCGCACCTACAACAGTTACGATACTGGAGAAACAGAAGGATTTGTGAAAGACTACAAAATAACAGCGTGCACCAGCTTGCTCAAGTGGGTACTTTCAATGGTGGCTAATGAACGTCCGGTGTTCGTTGACACTGGAAAAATTTCAATGAATGTTGTAGTCTTTGCTCTGAATAGATGCAAGGAGTACCTTTTCAGAAAACAAAACAAAGATATTGATCATGCGATAGGCGGTGCGAGTTGTGGACAGTGGAATGCCTTCTTGAAAAAATATTACCGTATTATTGGGAAAGACGACGTTTTTCAAGAAGACACGGAAAACAAACTACCTCTATATTTGTGCTACGCAAAATTTTTGTTAAAAGAGATTCATAGGTATCGTCCACAGTTAAGTTGTGAAGGTTGTCATAATATCTGGATTATTAAGCCAGCGCATTGTTCAAGAGGTAGAGGTATTAGAATGGCTTCTAAATTAGGAGTCATCACGAACTTGCTAAACAAAGCTAACGCAAAACATGTTATTCAAAAATATATAGGTGAGCATTGAGTACCTACCTATTACCTAACAACCTATTAGTATAGGACATTTTGTTCGTAGTGCTTAACTATTTATGATGTTATATAATTTCAGAGGAACCTTTGCTAATACATGATACTAAATTTGATATACGGCAGTATTACTTGGTCACTAGCACGTATCCTCTTGTCATATGGATGTATCAAGATTGCTATTTAAAATTTAGCTCTCAGAAGTACAATTTGAAAAACTATCATGAATCAATTCATTTGACGAACAATGCAGTCCAGAGAAGATACGTCAACTGTGTTGGACGACATTCGGAGCTTCCATCTAACAACATGTGGGATTTGGACAAGTACAAGGACTACTTGAATCGAATAGGAAGAGAAAAAGTATGGGATAACATCATATACCCTGGTATGAAAAAATCTATCGTTGGTATCATGCTGAGTTGCCAAGATTCATTGTCTGTATGCAAAAATCGTTTTGAACTATACGGTTGTGATTTTATATTAGATAAAGAGTTCAAACCTTGGCTAATTGAAATCAACTCTTGTCCGGATCTTAATCACACAACTCATGTAACTGCAAAGATTTGCCCTGCCGTCGTATCTGATATTATAAAAGGCAAGTATTTATATATACCTACTCATATTTTTATTTTAAATATAGGTACCCATGGGCCTACCTGCCTAATCAATGATTTAAAACTAGCTATTTTTGTACGCAAGAAAAACAAACTGCTTTCGGCTTATATAATAAAGAAATATGATGTTTTTCTTACAGTTGTTATTGACTACCCTAAAAACTCAAAGTCGCCAACGGGGAAATTCGAATGCATTTATCGTCAGCCCATGAGTGTACCCCGTTATGGTGGTGCAGCCGATTTGGCTGTACGGGGTTTTGCTTTACCATATGATTATTTTTACCGAGGGAACATCGAGATAAAAGAATCATACAATGATGCAAACATTGTAAAAGAACGTGATATCAAAGTAATTTTAAATAAGCTAAAACAGTTCTATGACACAGATATTATGATGGAACCCGAGGATGACTATAACTCGAATCAAATGGTTGAACAAGAAACTTGCACTCATAGCACGGCATCCGAGTACGAGCTGAGTGAAGCTGTTACGGCTATTACTGGGCAACTAGACGAATTAATGGACAGAATAACTTCGGAACAGAGCTGTAGTTCTAGTTCAAAATCGTTTCTGAAACAAGATTCATCAATAGACTCCCCAAAAGCTCAAAGTCAAAATCAGAGTGTCAAAAGTGTAACTGATATCAAATCCTTGATAAAGAAATCGTGCAGTCGCTTCACTTCTGCTGAAGTTCTAAGCATCAATCGGTCTTTCAAATTCAGCGATTTGGATGATGGGCCATTCGGAAAGGGTAGCAATGTGGAATTTCGAAACATAAAGAAGGCGCTTCATGATATTTCTTCTACCATGGCCATTCAACACGAACTTTATGAATACCAAAATAGAACATCAAGTGAAAATAAAAAACATAATATATTACAAGTTACAAGTAAAATAATATCCTTTATAAATGAAAAACAAAAGGAATATAACTCAAGAAATTAAGCGAAAGTAGATTAACTTAGTTATTTCTCATGATGGAACAGGCTACCTACTACAGGCTAACAGAAAATAAATATATTTGATTACTGGAAATACCTACTACGTAGTTTTACCTATATACCTTAGATTAGACAATGAGATCAGTTCAGGTGTGGCCCCCAGCCTCGAAAAGCAGCAATCACCAGCATTAGGTGGCAGCAGTAGCGGTATTGAGCAGACGTACCTACCTACAGTAGACTTGAGGCCCGTGGAGACTGCGCGTCTACAAGGTCTAACCCCGCAATAACACTTCCGATTCGTTCTTGGCCGCATCGTTAGTTTCATGGCTTTGCAATAAATCACTTGTTTCGAACCTTGACAATCGCTACCTACTATTTGCTTAGTGGGACTAACCATGGGAACATAATTTAAATGTACCTACACTACATAGGGTACATAATATAGAGAAATGGGTGATTTGTTCAAAAAACCTGTAGAGATACATTTACGACATCGTAGCACCGGCTACCGGACAGCCGAGACGTGTGAAAAGGCACCTAAGATCATGATTGGTATCTCCATTTCATTGATCTCGTCTCGCAGCGCTGCGGACCGCCTATTGGCTTATTGTAAGAAAGTGACGCGTGCTTCGTTCAGAAAGATGATCGAAAGAGTTTTTCTAGGTTGTGCTTCCTCGGTCGTGCCATACTGGCTGTGTTTTCCATGAATGGTTTGGTTGGTGTTTCCCGGGCTGTGCTGTGCATTACATGGTTGTACAATAGTCAGTCTCTTGTGGTCAGCACAGATTTAAAATTTGTCTATGCTTGCTTGTCAGTCTTTGTTTTTTTTTAACCGGATCCAGTGTTTTCACATCTGATTTCCCAGGAGATCTCTTGATTTTGCATCCTCTCGTACGCAAGAGACTCGTGCTAATCCAACTAAATCCAGATTTTGACAAAAATCCAAAACTAATAGTGAAATGTTGGCAAATACGAATATGTGAAGTGTGTTAAATAAATAGTAAGCTAATGCGTACTATTGCGTACATAGTATTTGTACAATGACTTTTTTATGTTTGATCATTGATTAGTCAATCTCCTGGTTTTTTCAAAAAGGTCTCTTGATTTTCGAAATTAGGAAGCAGCAACACTGATCCGACCTCTCTGTTCTACTCAGAGACAAGAATTTTATTTTATCTACGATGACAGAAAAAAATTAAAAAAGAATAACCTGCTTCACCTCACCGTGGCTTCCCCTGCTTGCATGCGAAAAAATCGTAAATTGTTTTTGTTAGGTACTCAATCAAGTCTGTAGGTAATTTAGTATCTGATCTAAGTGCTTCTTCAAAATGGGGCGCTCGAGGTCACGTAGTAAATCGCCCAGGCGTCATCACAAAAGTAGTAAGCATTCTAGGAAAAAAAGTCGGTCTAAAGATCGGTCTGCTGAATCCCGCACGCCAAGTTCCAAACACATCGAAAAATCAAAAGACCGAAGCTCTAAGTCCAGGTAATTTTTTCTATTGTGTCCCTACTTACATTTTGCTAAGTAGGTAGTTACCTACCTACCATCAAAACTCCCAAGTCAACAGTGTTTATTTATTTTAGGAAACGCTCACACTCAGTGACATCAGCTAGCAGTAGCGATGGCTCGTACGACGGCAGGAATCACAGCAGAAAGAAGTCTAAAGGACGTAATAAAATGGATGAAGTTGACCGGCTAGCAGAAATGGAACGGCAAAGAAGAGTGAGGGATGCTGAACAAAAGGTTTGTAGCCATGTGGAAAAATACATATTTGTTGTCACTAGACCGTTTGACATTCTCATCTCAACAGAATGAAAACAAAACTGTTTTCAAATACTTACATGCCTTCTTTTATTATACAAAATTACCTTTATACCAGTTAAGCAATCTGGAGACCGTTCTATTATAATCATTCAGAAGATTTAGCCCGCAGTGCATTGCAGTGTAGGCAAGGGGCCATACTTATAAAAGCTGAATAGTTAAACAGCTGATTATAACATAGCTCTCTCACTGTTTGACATTACCTGTTAGTAAAAGAGCAGCAATTATTTAAACAGCTGAATAATTAATAAGCAGGCAAGTTGATATGCTGGTCCAGTACAAACCCTTGGCTGTGAACTGAAAAGTAAACGAAATAAATTTGTTATGTAGAAGTTTGTAAATAAAAGACATTTCAACACTGTGTGACGTAGACATAACAGCGAAAGCTGCTCCTCTATAAACTAATAAATAATAAATAAATCATATTATTTTACAGGTTGTAGAAGAAGAAGCAGCAAAACGTATAGAACTACTTGTCAAGAAAAGGGTAGAAGAAGAGTTAGAGAAAAGAAAAGATGAAATTGAACAAGAAGTGGCGAAACGAGTTGAAGAGGCGAAGAGAAAAATGGAAAAAGAAATGATGGAAGAGCTGGAGAGACAGAGAGAACAGCAGAAACGAGTGGAGCTCGCACGACAGGTAACTGATGTGTTCATGTATCAGTTGCATGTGAATGCAAGCTAATCCCGTCTTGCACTCACACGTGACACAAGCATTAGACAACAATCTGCATTGTTGTCACACCCTATGATCCCACCACAGTTTTAATTCAATGTTTTATACCAACAGTAATAAGACGGAAACTAATTAAAGTATTCAATGATATCTGTTAAAGGTCCAGTCAGGTGTAGATCGAGCTTACAAGTCGTTTCGTATATATATTCTGATTGACTGTTTCGCATTTCATCAATTTGTAACATACATGCCATTTACACCTGAGGCAGAGTCCCTGCCAGCCGTTATGTAAGGTTGCCGCCGAGGCGTCCGACTAGCATTTTAAAACTGTTCACTTGACTGTCCTGGCAGTCACGTAGTCTATAAGTCAGGTCTGAAGACTGAACAAGACCAAGAAGCCGTAAGAATTTATTGGAGACGCAGCATGAGGACCCAGACGTGAGAGCTGAAGGTATTTTTGAACCTTATTTTTTTGTATAACCACATAAATTATGAATGTTACATGTTTATGTACACAGAGTCCTATGCAACTGGATATTCTGTAGTAATAACTTTAATTTAGCAGAGTTATAATGATGTTTTAGTGACAAGTTTACACAACATCCTCTCACATACAGTTTCATGTATCTATTTAATGTACTTTTAAAACAATATGTACTCATATTGTTATATTATGTGTCTAATTTGTATATTTTTTAAACAAATAACTGATATAGGATAAAACTCAGTCAAACTGATGATATATAAAAATAGAATGAAATGAAAATGTTGTAGTTACATCAACAGTTTATTTTAATGTGTAGTAAGAGCTGAACTAATATGTGTCTTTTATCAAACAGGAAGAAGAAGCTCGTAAAAGAAAAGAATTGGAGGAAATCATGGCAGAAAATAATAAAAAGATTGAAGAAGCCCAGCAAAAGCTGGTAAGTAAAGATTACTTTTAGAATATCTCTATTTATTATGTAATCTATGATGATCTCAATCCCACTGAAGTATACAAACTTACTGTAATCTGAAAAAAAAACTAGTATGACTACCTACCATGATAAATAAATCCTTTGTGCACTTCACTTATTAAAAAGAAACAGTTAGACTATTATTTGGAGTTTTGGATGGAACCAAATGATTTATTTCATTTCTAATTCATTAATTCTAACAAACTGTGATTTCCAGGCTGAAGAGAGGTTGGCGATGATTGAAGAACAAAGAAAAATGGATGAAGAGAGGCAAAAGATGAAAAAAGAACAAGAAAAGAGGGTAAAAGAGGAACAAAAGAAAATTCTAGGAAAAAATAACTCCCGGCCCAAACTATCGTTCTCACTAAAACCGCTTTCCTGAGTAGGTGTATTGCAAATGCTGTGTTGCATTTTGAACTATGAAATCGGTTATATTGTTATTATACTAGTTGTAGTTATCATTCGCCAATAGTCTGACATTGGTAATGTGCTTATAAATGGTGATGTTGTGGCTGTAACATGCTTACATCGCATAATACTTTAATACTACATAAGACTTCAAAATAATTAGGTTGTTATATTGATCTTGTACCGCCTTACAATAAAAAGCCGGCCGTAAGCTCGAAAAGTGTCTATAAATTGTAAAGGATGACGTCATATCTCGGGTATAACAAACTCCACGTGGTGTTTCATGACACGCAAGCAATGACTTTCTCAACGAATTCAAGATAGTGCAGATACAGACAGACTTGCTGTTTTTAATGATAAATGCATTTGAAGCCTTTGAAGGGCTACAATGCATGATGAATTGATTATTGATAGCCAAAATTATTATCAAAGCACAGAAATAAAAAACAATAATATACCTACCTAACCAAAAAATAATACAAAACATGGTTAGGGCGTGCTAAATAACATATAACACTACATTAATTAAAATATCGCCGCCGACTGACCTCATCGAACGATTTCGACTGCTTTATAGCATTTTACTCAATGCCAGACTTCATTTCAATACTTATATAATAAATATTAAAAAGCAATATTTAGGCGATTATTCCATGGACACACATTTAATTCTTTCAAACATTCAAATGTTTGCATTCGATTTTGTAAAAATAATATCCACTGTAACTAGCCTTATGATATTTTGAGTTTCTAATTTTATACTGTGAAACCGTTCCTTTATACCGCGAAGAAGTATTGCGTACACCCCAACACGACGTCATTGCAGATTTTGATTCCACCACCAAGTATTGCGTTCTGCCAAAATTTGTATGGATGGTTCAACATACCATGCTTAGATGGAACCAAATATGGTGATAATGCGTTTCGTGTGTCGTGTACTCTACATGAGATAACTGTATTTACGGTATATTTCGTTGTGCAGTCCAATTGCGCTATTTCAATGGTTGTGAGTAGAATGGACTTCAAAATGGGCAACTAATTTGTCATTTTAAACCTTTAACGTCACTTTCCATCCACACTACGAAGCCCAAAGCCATCGGATGAATCAAATTGAATCATGATTAATTGAATTAAGCTATGAATGGCGGAACGGAGCCCTTGAAATAACGCAGTTGCTGCTTGGTCATGATGAATCACTCGGTTATTATACTTAGTGCAATTCAAACTGTCTTTAGTTCTTCAGTTGTGCAATACCTTAGGTGCGAAGCTCAAGGTTATTAACCAGTATGTAAGGCTTCATGTTCAATACAGGTGACGTTTATGGCCAGATTGCTATTTCTTAAGTCCTTTACGCAAACACTAATATGTACAAGTAGGTACCTACTTTATTACGCAATCTGGTCCAGGTAGCATTTTTACCTAAGTGCCCCATTAACAATTGTATGTTTCATCAAGATTTTTATATAAGTTGTACCTACTCTAATTTAGAATATAATATAGCTCAGAGATGTTCTGTAAATTTAGGTTTAAGTAGTTGAGAATAAGTGAAATATTTACACTACGTTATGTACTATGATACAAGCTTCTGTTTTTACCAAATGTGTGCACACCATAGAATTAATATTACTAGCGTATGGAACAGACGCCGCGAACAACAAGTTTGCGCCATGAGTTGTTGCCGACCGGCAACAACTCATTTAGTCGCTCGCCAACAACCATCGTGACCGCATGCGAATAAAAAGTAATTCAAAATGCCGTCTTGCGTTTTAAAAACGTGTAAAAACCAATCGATTGTGAAAAAAAAAGATAGTGGCGTGACTTATCATCGGTAAGTAAACAGAATATCAACTAGAACTAACCAAAATTAATTTTTGTAGATTATTTTCTATTGTACGGACATTTTGTTTGAAAATCATAGATTATGAAAAGTGCATCGTACAGATGGGATGTTTCGGATACCTACTAAGGGTTGGTGACTAAGGTTTAACTAATTATTTTGAACTCATATTACTCGGCCTATGCCGTCTGTCTGATCAGTAATATGTAGTAGGTACTGTAGCTATCTTTTGAAATCGTCATTATAAAGCTTTACTATACCTATATTTCTTTAATGCTATGGCAGAGTGAGATAAGGTGTGGGGTCTAGTTAGTGCAAATAGGTACCTATGTAGGTATGTACCTACTTTTTGTATAACATACCAATTTATTTTAAAACCAATGATTTTAAACGCTTAACAATTCATTTTAATTTACTGTAAATTTTTTCACGTTTTGAAATATAATATTCATAGGTACTGCATTAAAATTCAGTTTTGTATGTACAAAAGCTGTCTGAAGTGTCCCTTCTGCGGTGAAAAAATCTATGAGAGCGACATGTTGTTACACTATGTTGAACGAAACGCGTAAGCGCCCCGAAATTCACGGCGCTTACGACGTTTTGGTCGCGAGAAAACTATACTCTATTAGCGATCTAGCGCTGCATGTTTTGATAGTATGGTTAGACGACATCTAATCTTTTAGCGCTGCAGCAAATACTTGTCTTTGGGCGGGGCGCGCTCGCCTCAAGTTGCGACACGTTTTTGGTTTGGTATAGCTTCTCTATACGCTAGTAATACTTCCTCAATGGTGCACACCAGCCGATGCAGATACCTACACGATACCGACGTCCGACATGTCAGTGGCTCGAACAAATATGTTTAGTGACGGCGACAACACTGAGAAAGCGTCTAGTACTAATGTATGGAGATATTGTGCAGGTGACAGTGTTAATACAGCCTATGTAGCTTGTCGAGACGCTTCGGACCGCATATAATGTCTTTGTAATTTTTTTATGTGACAATACATTAGCTTGATTAACAAGAATTCGTAAGACATCACAGCTCAGTCGAAAATAAATGTCCTTGGACATTTCGCACCACGCCCTCTAGTCCTAAACTAAGTAGAGTTTGTACTATGGGAACTAGATTGCTGGGTAGGGGTAAGTTCTGCCTTCTGTACTGTGTGTCGTGGGTTCGATCCCCACCAAGAACAAACATTTGTGTGGGTTGTGAAATTAAACAGTTCAACTAGTGTTTAAAACTAGAATAAAAGCAATTTTGTTCAAAAAAAATCTTCCAAAATACTGTTTTGTGTAAGTAACTAAAGTAGATAGAAAAATATATACCTAAGTGATATACAGAAAAGTAATATGCCTAAAGCCAGTAATAATTCTAAATTTCACCAAAAAGCCTTGTATGTGTGTACAAAATAGAAATTGTTGAGTAATGTTTCATGTCTATTGTAATTTTATACAGCTTTAAGTAGGTACATACTAAATTATTTATAATACCTAATATTACGCATGGAAATTGTTGCAAAATGGAATTGAACCTGCACCTCTCAACAC
Organism: Eulithis prunata; assembly: GCA_918843925.1. Classification (NCBI taxonomy): domain Eukaryota; kingdom Metazoa; phylum Arthropoda; class Insecta; order Lepidoptera; family Geometridae; genus Eulithis; species Eulithis prunata. The sequence goes on from OU974007.1 coordinate 2,917,799, forward strand.
CTAGCTGAGCACTCGCTGATCAAGAATAGGGATTTAATGATGTCTTCATATTTTTTATCAGCTTTGTAATTAAAATTAAGGTACATGTTATGTTACAGTTCTTATATATTTAGTAAGTACATACATTACTTTAATAACTAGGTTAGGTATGTACTTAGACATTTTCAGTAAACCTAACTGTCGAGTTTTTTACAATCCGTGTCGATCCTATGTCGTGTCGTGACAATCATTACTTTTTTTATGGTTTAATTTAAATAAAGCTCTGCACCTACTATAAACCTAGTTTTTTCTAACTAGTATCAAGTATGATCGCCCTTACCTAGGTACCTGTGACAGACTATGCTATCCATCATGCTATCATTCTAATGAATAGGTGCGTCAGACAGATTATTCCAATGGGTCATAAGTTGTACGTCGACTGCACCGGAATTGAAGCGCGCGGAGGCGTCAGAACGTCGATGGGTGCGGCCATTGCACTACGATTTTGTATCGGCGCCCGGGGCGGCATAACTGTATAACAGTGTTTATACCATTCCCCCTCTAAAAAGGTTATTTTATTCACTGAAAACAGTGAATAAAAAGCACTTTTACATTATTATTATCATTCTTCCAAGGCAATCGAGTCTATTTATTTACTTATTAAGGGTATCCAACAGGGAAAACACATGAAATTACATTTTATAAAACTAAGGACTTAGGTCTAGGTGTTTCTCTAATTAGAGGATACCACAACATGCAACTATATATATCGATGCCTTACAGCCAAAAAGGGCTAAGCGACATTTTTTGCGAAATTGACTTATATATATCGTTGGAATCGTCTTTTTTTTCTGCGTCGTTTGGTCTAACTAAGATGGCTCTACGGCGCTCTTTTTGTCGCTTACGCAATTTGAAAATGGTGGTTTTTGACCTTATTTCTTCGTCGTAAACGACAGAAATTTTGATTTTTTTATGGTTTTGGTGATTAGATTAAAATGGTATTTAGGAATTGAGACTTAAGTTATTTGGGCTTTTTGTAACTTTGTCTAGTTTGAACGTTAACCTGTTTCGGCTAAAAGTAGTCTTAGTACAAAGACACATTTATCCCATTTTGGATGTTTGCTTTTCTTTATTAAACTCCGGTTGAGACATTTTGCTGGATTCCTTGAAAAATAAAAATGTCATTTAATATAATTTTCGTCAAATTTTCTCCGACATTGTTTGTCGCTTAGTCAATTTTTACCTGTCGCTGTACCAATCATCTACAGAACTTAAGCCAAAATGTCTAAATAAACCTCATCTAACATTTGTCGCTAATCCTTTTTTTCCCTCCCGATATTCGATCGGGTGTGGTGGTTAGCTAGAAAAACACTAATTCCATGTTAGGAAATTTGTCGCTCACCTTAGTGCAAGAAAAACAAAAACGACGGTTATATATTTCTTTCGCTCAAAACAAACGTGATTGGGTGAAGATCACGAGCATTAATGTGATTTTTTGCTCCGGCGACCGCGGCACAAACAACACGCGTGCGCGCGAGCCATTTTGGCGAAGTTTGGGCTGCTGTTAAAAAGGTAAGTTTACTGAATAACTCTTAGAATGGTAGCCTAAATTATAAAGTTTTAGTGGATGGTGTTACATACCATAGCTAAGTTTGTTAGGGTTGTTTTGTTATATTTAATTTTAGAATTAGTTTTATTTTTTCAGGACGTCGTCGTGATGGCTCAAAAACAACGGGCATCTCATATAATTGGAGAAGCATTGAAAGTTTCGAAGATTAATTTCCAGGCTCGGAGAAAACTTAATTTCGACAACTCAGATTATGAGGTAAGACAAAAAGATAATTAATTATCCATTAATATAATCTAAGTTGGTTTAAACGGGCATGTATCTTCGGCAAACATGTCCAGTAGGGCTAGTAGAAGAATAGGCGCGTGCGAGCGAGTGTGTGCCGACGCCGCCACAGCCGCGCGTCGCGCTGCGGGGATGTGCCTTTGACGCTACCGACACCCGCGCAGTCTACGCCTTTGGCGGCATTTACAAAGAGTGCCGCCCAACCTGTGACTGTAACACTTCTGAAAACTTATTTTAGTGTATAGTATATGCGGAGCCTATGCATTAGGCGAGTACCTACCTACCTACTTGTAACATAACACCTACACGACTACCGACTCATTCTACCTAGGTACCTACCTACCTATAGAATTAATTTCTACTTACCTATTTACTAACCTACTTGAAAAGAACAATCTACTAACCTACTTACCTTACTATTTCGTTATTTTCTGATGTAAGAGACATCCTGTCTATAAGAGAATAAAATGTCTATAAACCGAATTATATTTAATTTGGTTGACTTTAATAATGTCTATGTTAGAGTACGCCCTTCGTGGATCTAACTGGGTTTTTGTTACTAGTAGAAGTTGCGTTTAGGTTTAAGAAATATTTTTCTCAAAAAAAGCATTAGGTACAGTTACTTACTTACTTTAAAACAAGGTTGACAATGTCGTTCGTAACAGGGTAATTAGTAAGTAGGTAGGTACCTGGGCAATGGTACTAACTCTACACATTTATGTAAATCATCACCAAACTACGTCGACTACACGTCATCCTGTTTGATCGTATGTCGTTCCGTTTGTCTGTCAGTTCGTTTGTCTATCTGTAGGTAATTGTCTAATAATTTAAAACATCCTGATGTGCAATCATGTGTCTTTTGAGCTTAAGATGGATAAAATATGTCACAGATTTTAGATTCGCTAGAATTCATAAAAACAACAAAAATACTTACATTACATAGGTACCTACTTTATTTTTTGGTGTAATTAGGGTTATTGGCATGTGTCTGTTTTCTTTCCAGGAAATGAATAATACGCCAGGAAAAATATTCACCGTGCTCTACATTTGCTGAAATCGTCAAATTGTAAGAACACATTGATCTCCAATTTTAGAAGTAAGATACCTACTTAAACTGTGTGCCATTGAAATAAAGACTTATTGAACAGATAAAGCATTATTATTAATTTACTAGGGTTTTGAAACGTAACTACGCGAACTTTATTGATAATTTGAACTACTTAATGGCACAGTGTTTCGTTTTTTACTAAAAGGCCGAATTTTTTTTCAATAATTGTTAAATTATCCCAATTTCCGTGTCCCTCTCTTAAAATCCAATAGGCAGTTATACTATATAGCCCTGACTTGATGTAACAAAAACACGCAGTCGTGCTATTTTGCTTCAATTTAAATAAAACGCAAGAAGCAGTTATATCATTTGGGCGGGCAGTGGATAATTAGAGGTTTGCATTTACGACGTTCTTCCTGTTTGTAAAATCAGGACCATTTGGGGGTAAACGACAGTAAATGGTGCAAGCAGGCTGATTTTTACTAAATTAATTATTCTATTTTGTAGAGTTATAGTTAAAACCTATATAGCAAAATTTTTAAGCTTTTGGAAGCATTAACCGAATTTATATGATTTTTTTTCGTGTATTTTGAACTTTAAACCACTCTCCTGTAAAATTTGTATAGTGTCGCTTACGCCCTTTTGGCTGTAAGGCATCGATATATATATATACTCAACTAGGTAAGCTGCGTCTATGGTTTTATCGTAAATAAATAGGATTCAATGAGTTCCCTCTGAGCTCAAAAATTTTGTTGCTTTTGCTTTCAAAAATCTTCAAAAATGGCAGAATTCGAATTGTGAACGCATCTTATTCTGGCAGACTTCAAAACATCACACGTCACCAATCGATTACACGAACTGTCATTAGGTCATTCACCTTCATTTCATTCGTTTCGTACCGCGTACCGCAATTATTTCAATAGATCAATAATCATTACATACCTACATACAACTGTTTATTTTATATTGACCTTTCATGGCTAGATTATATTTTATTTAGTTCAATAAAATGGCTGATATTATAAAGGGTTTACTCTTATCTTTGTTGTCTGAAAAGTGTTACGATGAGTATTTTGTCAATTACAACTTTCTCGATGGTAAGTTTACGAAGTAACTATTCTATTCAAGAATTTCTAATTACACCTAGGTTAATTTTAACATTCTGTGTATTACAATTTCAGTTCCATGTTTCAAATCGACGCTAAGCAAAGGTCTGGGTATTGGTATCATCGCCGGCTCGATTCTGGTGAAAGTTCCTCAAATTCTAAAGATTCTCAGCAGCAAAAGTGCTGAAGGCATCAATGTCTATGGAGTGTATTTGGAATTATTCGCGATCACCGCAAACTTCGCCTACAGCTATGTTATGAACTTCCCGTTTAGGTACCTACCTGTCTTATGCTCCTTGATAATAAATAAAATATTTACGTATTGACTGATTCACTAAAAACCTACTTAACTTGCTTTCTACCTAAATGCATAAACAAGTGTTTTATTTTAGTGCCTGGGGAGAAGGAACATTCCTAGCAATACAAACAGCAATAATAGCTGCCTTGGTTCTCCATTTCGGAGGAGCTCCTGCAAAAGCTGTTACATTTCTGACAGTTTATGTAGGCCTGGTATCAACTCTAGTCAGCGGCTACACATCTACTGATGTGTTATGGAATATGCAAGCTGTCAACGTGCCTATTATTCTTATAGCTAAGGTATATCCTTATTCAGTAATTATGTGAATGGAATTGTGTGAAATAGCATAAGCTCTATATTTTTTTCTTTTCCAGTCAATTCAAGTGTTCACCAACTACAAAAACGGCAGCACTGGCCAGCTCTCAGCTATAACTTGCCTGCTGCTATTCGCAGGCAGTATAGCTAGAATATTCACATCAATTCAAGAAACTGGTGACCAGATAATTATTGTAACATACTGTGTATCGACTCTAGCCAATGCAGCAATTGTCCTACAATTATTTTGGTATTGGAATGTAGATAAGTCAAGCAAGAATAAGAATAAGAGGAAGAAGAAGCAATAAGAATAAACTGTTGTGATTGTAGAACAAATTGCTTATTAAAAATGTTTTAATTCTAAAAACCTTTTTTGTCTTTTAGTCAGATAGGTAGATAGATAGAATATTCTTTATTGTACACCACTTATAAGTAAACAAAATAAAAATAAATAAATACCATAAGTGATTATACGATCACGTTTTAGGAGGTAGGTACAATGGGCGGCCTTATTGCTTAAAGCAATCTCTTCCAGGCAACCTTTGGGTGGACAGGATCTAATACACAAAACACGGATGGAGCGTATGTCAGATGTCAGTATCAGCATAGAATATTAGTACAGGACATCATAGAGATAGGGTGCGTGTGGCATTGTACATGAAGATTAGTACCTAGGTACCTTTGCATTGCAAATGATAAAGCATTATCACACAATAACTAAATGCACTAATCTTGCTAAAGTTTAAAGTCCAATTCGAGGGATTCAAGTATTTGGGTAGGTATCTTTTTGCCGTTCACTTTGTCTAGATAATTATGTATAATCCAGGAAACCCTCGGTAGTTGGAATACCGTGTTTATTTACTACCTAATTGTATATTTGTTTCCTTATTATAAAGAAAAATTATTAACATTATGTACTAGGTTTCACAGACTCAAAATAATAATAGACAAAGTTTTAGTTTTAACATTTTTATTTATTGAAACATCTTCAGCTTAGCACACAAGGAACACAATATGAAATAGTTTTATTTTTATTCTACAACATTCTAATTTGGAATGATCCACAACACTTTAACTTTGCATGATGTCAAAACTAATGACCATTCATTTTATTTAATAAAAGGATATTACCAATGAAGAAATTAGAACTACATAACTAATATTTACATCTAATGTTAAAACATGAGGAGTCAATTATACATCCTTCAGTGATCGCAAATAGTATGATGGTCCAGTACATACAGAATCTAAGATAAAGATATTGCATAGATATATAGAACTTTCTCTATCGCATTCTCAGTGAACCAACTACTATTTAGCATACTTACACAGAACTAAACTAGTAACTAGTTCTGCATTGAACTTCACTACAATTATTATTGCTTGGTATAGTTTTACTGTTCACCTCTATTTAAACAGTTTATTATAATGAATATAACTTTTAGCAGAAAATATTAATGGCTAAGCTTATTTAGTTGAAAAAACAATGGAGCACTGACAACGTAAGTCACTGTATTCACTCTTTGGGTGCAGGTTCAGCAGGTTTCTCCTCAGTATTAGCAGGGTTTCTTTCCGGTTCGTTCCCGTCAGCCCATTTGCCGTCGTACTCCTTTCTATCAACATATCTTTCTTCTTCATATTCGCCTTCACTGCGATGGCTGTCGCGTTCCGAGTAGCGAGGGAAGCTGTAAAACGTAAGTAAATCAACACGGATTTTGATACAATTTAGGAAACTATCATGGGTTTTGAACATAACGCGCGATATTTAGGATCGTATAACGTAGAATGACAAATAACGTAACATGCAAATATGCATTCCAAAGTAGGTATGCATTTTAAATGGAACAACATTTTTTTTGCGTTATCACTTATTTCTGTAGGAAAAGTTGGTCACTTTAACCCCTGGGACTCTATTAGTATGGATTAAACTCACCTTTCTCTGTCTTTCCTCTCGGGGCTGTAAGACCTGGACCTCCGCGGCCTGTCCACGGGGCTGCGAGAGCGCGAGTACCTTCCACCGCCGCGTCGGTCTCGGAAATCACGGAAACCGCCGCCGCCCCTGAAACAAATCACAATACAGTTCTATGCGATTCTACTTTAATTTACGGTGCGCGGAGGAGGTCACATTAGGTGTTCTGTGGGTATTACTGAAAACACTTTGGTTTAGTCCACAACTGAAATCGCCGACTCCGCGGCCGCATCCATTGTTAAACGTGTGGAGGTAAGATTTGATATTGTTAGTCACCTGAATGGGCGTCCTCTGCCGCCGCCGCCCCGTCTCGGCCGGAAAGGCCGACCGCCCCGTGACCGATTATCTCTCCACTGTTCAGTAAAGCGTCGGTTATCATCCCGTCTAAAGTCACCGCCGCCCCGGCCGCCGCGGCCGCGTCCGTTGTTGAATGTGTGGAAGCGAGGCCGGTAGTACGTGCCGCGCTCGAAGCCGCCGCGACCGCGCCAGTTGCCGCGACGTGGCATGCGACGGTATCTGAAACAATCAAGTTTATTACTCATAGTTGCCTGTACTGTAACTTTAGAAGATGCTTTGTTACTTGCAAGCAGTTCAGAGTATAGCGATGTGGAGCGCCCGACTAACTTCCACTTTGAACTCTATATCAAGTGCATTGTTACCTCTCTCGTGATCCAGAGCGGCTGCGACTGCGGCTGCGCGAGTAGTAAGACCGGCTGCCTTCAGAACGAGATCGTGACCGCGGCGATGCAGACCGCCTGCGTCGCGAAGCGCCCGATCGGCTCCCACTGGACGCGGACCGCGATCGGGAGCCTGAGCGGGACCGGTACTTGCGCGGACGAGACCTACGGAACAAAATGTTAGTTAACACAGCTGGTTATGTTGATATTAAGTTTTTTCTAAATGATGGGTTTATATGTTTAATGTGATAAAGATGTATCAAGGCGTTTGTCTAAATAGTGCGTAACCCTAAAAGGGAAACTCTAATTAATGTTTTAAGAGATGAGATTTCATAATAAGTTGTGTCCTCGTTTCATACAAAGCCTTTCCAAGATGGCACATTTTACACACTAGAGGTGAACATTATGTCTAACCCAAACCCATTTTCCGTTACGCTTGCGTGAAGCATTGAGATTAGTTTTAATATTATTATCTACCAAGCAGTCTCTACTTGGCACACGCCGCACTTTAAGTATGAGGCTCCTAGCACACAAATGCCTTCCATCTTAGCAGACCGCGTCAAAAAACCAAGGGTTACACGATGGAAAGAGGCACTTACTTACTTGTGTGTAAATACATTCAAATAAGACAAAGATCAAATGGCATAGCACACTAAGACAAACATACCTGCTTCTCGAGCGTTTCTGCGAGCGATCAGATGAGTTAGAGGAGCGTCTCCTAGGAGACGGCGGGGATCTCGGCCGACGTCCGGACGGAGACGGCGGCTTTATCCGCGTCACGAACTGTTCCGGACGACCGTCACCGACCGAGACTGGTGTTTCTCCTTCCTTCGCGAGACGGAATGAACCGAACTTGTCGAGTACTATGTTCCCTTTGCGGATCTGAGAGATAATAATAAATAGAGATTTGTAAAGTAATAAGTTGTGCCGTATTTGGGGGCTAATTCCACTAGCAAACTTGTCAGCTGAAACACAGCTGATCTATAGTTTATATCTGCTTTGTTAGTTGCCAAGCTATTAAAACGATGTTAGTGCAGTGATATGCAGTGCTGGATTTAGAGATTTTCCAGGTCTCGGATTCCTCAGTAGTGCAATGTTTAAGCATAATACAAACTTACGTGTTTACTCACAGGTGGGTGTGGATGCTCTGTGCCTGGCGGTTCCGGTTCGCGGTTCTTTGACGGCGGCGGCGCAGACGGCAGCGGCGGTGGCTCCTTCATGGCCATCGCGCGGCGGACGGACACGTTCTTATCGCCAGGCGCCTGGAGATACATTAAACACTAGTTTATTTTGATGGTCCCACCAATTTTGTCTTACTGCAGGGTAAAAATCCCCTTCTAAACCTTTACCTTATTAAGCAAAATAATATTGACCCAAGTAATGAGAGTTCGTAAGTAAAATACAACGGCTGTTCCCTATCCCAGCACCTGAGAGTTACAATACTAATTTTGTATGTGTTATGAAGATATTTACCTTGACTGAATCATCGGAACTGTCTTCAAACGCGTACCGCTCTTTATATCCTTTCGAAGATGACTTCTCCTTTTTCTGGACCCTACTAGAAAAATACATAATCAATGATTCGGTTTACAAATTAGAAGAGCAAATAGCCTTGTTAAGATCCCAGCGTAGCAAGAAACGCTAAGATTCCGTGCATACATAGCTCTGAATATAAGCGTCCCCCCCCCCCTTCCTCACTTTTCAATCCGTGCCAAGAATAGGGTCTGCAGAGCTACCAACGGCTACCTTCAGAGAGGCAATGATCGAGTGTGACTATTTTAGATAGGTTTCTCTAACGGCGCTCATAGGCTATTTTCACATGACATATCTAACTCAGGATGAGAGTAAACAAAACTAACGGTTCTTTGACAGCGCTCATGGACATCTTCCACTTTGGTTTGTCAAGCGGCGGCGGCGGCGCCTGGTCGGGCGGAGAAATAGATCCGCGACTATCACGTTTATTCAGTACTTCCTTTTCGACCATCACGTGGTACGCGCTCAGCTTAGACTCCAATTCTTCGAGGCCGTGCATGTCGTGGGCGTCTAGTAACCTGGGGGGAAATTAATGTTGTTTGGTGTGGTGTTTTAGTCAAGTTGCAAGTATGAGGTGGTACAGGTGACCTACTAAGACTTTTGAATAACAGCACCTAATAATTGTCTTATAGAAATGAGAATGAGTAGATCAATCAATTGAAGATGAAACACACCTATTAGTGAATTTATATAAACTTGTTCATGCAACTTGGCTAATATACCATCTTGAATTTGAGGAGTAACTACTTGGAAAATGTGAAGGATCTACAAAACAGAACAGAATATATTCACCCCCAAAAATAACCAAGGCAAAGGAGATGAATGCACAAATAGTAATACACCACAAAACGTACGAGTTATAACATTTTGAGACTTTTCTCAGAAAACTAAAGCAATTTCAGTTTTTTATTATGTTTATGTTTTCTAAAACCATGCAATGTGTGAAACATACAAAATAATTTACATATTGACAGGTAGATCTTTCGTTCAAATGATTAGCCAATGAAAATAATACAACCTCTTATCATGCTTTCTGTCGTAATCGCCGTCTTCACTTATATCTCTCTTAGATTTGTTCTTCAATTCTTTCCTGCAAAACAATATGATGATGAGTTTCAAAATCGTAAAAAGTAGTTGGCTTCTTCCAGATTGCAGATAAAAATACGTTCTAATAAGTTTCATCTTCCTCTGCTTAGTGTTTATTATTTACCTGATAGCATCTCTCAATTTCTTGTCTCCAATTCTCTCCAAATCAGCCAAGTTGTATTCAGAGTTACTGGCTTGTCGCGCTAGTTTAGATTTTCTCTTTTCTTCCCTTTCTTGTTCCTTGCGCTTTCGCTTAGATTCCTTCTTCTTTTTCCTATGATAACAAAAACGCATATCTATTTTATAATAGCTGAAACTACGAAGATGATGGTCCATGTTACATGTGTAAAACCTCACCAATAGAAAGCAAATTCGAAATAACTTTTTACCTAGCATAAGGATATTAGAAAGAAAAATATTGAATCACAATGATTTGGTAAGAGCCTGTAAGAGATGGTCTAACTAACGGTAGCGTATCTGTGTTAGTTTGTGCGTTGACAGGCGCTCTGTAGCCAAATTTTTTTTTTTTCAGTTTTGTTTTGGCTACCTTATTCTACCTCTATTTACAGATTGTAATGAATAGCGTCATACTTGTCCTTCTTTTTCTTCTTCTTCTTGTCATGGTCGGCGGGAGCGGTCGGCTGCAGTTGCTGACCTAGCTCTTGCATCTTGCGGTTGCGCTTGTACTGAGCAGTTTCTTCCAAGAAACTGCGCACTTTCTCCTCGTAATCAGAATCCTCTTTAGTCATCTCGAGGAATTTCCGGACCTGTATTGAAAAATACTTTAAAGTGTCCCTGTTATTTCGTCATGCTATTTCTGTTTGAATAAAAGACAATGGAACAAAATAAATGAACTCACGACAGTACTTGACTAGATACCAATCGAATATTTACCGAGATACCTACCTCATCTCTTTGTACAGCTAATTTACATCAGTCCTGTCATAACAAATCGTTGTCAACTTGGAAGAGCGAGACGAGACGAGACAATGTGATGGGCAACATCCAAACCACTATCACTAGTGAGGCTATGATAACGTTTTATTTGTTGGTTTGACCAGCCATGACCACACACCTTGAGTTCATAGTCAATATCAGCCTGCGACCTAGGCGGAACGACGACTTCCTCAACCGGCGGCGGCGGCGGCTGGTACCCATACGGATGGTTGAACTGAGAGTTGTGAGTTCGCGACGCAGAGTCTGTATCCCCTAACATCGCCATCCGTTTGCTGAGCGGGGACAGAGAACGCTGTCGGTTCTTGCTCGACTGAGAACGACGTTTCTTCTTACGATTGGGACCTTCGGAACCTGGAACGATGTAGTTTTTCAATTTTTTATAGAGACTTTACATTGTGATACGGTTAATTTGACCTTTGAAACCCACCCAGCTTGTCTGTGTAATGGAGTGTAAATGCGGACACGCACGGGAGTCATCACAAAAAGAAAATACCCACCAGCTTTATGAAATCCAAAGAATTTAGAAATTCTTTTGTGTGTTGATTGATGCCCATCTAAAACAAGTGATTGAAAGCGGGTAAAGGTATCGATCGATTTTTTTTGTCGCTTATACTTACAAGGTTAATGTGAAACTCCATTTTGATGATATACCACCTATTAACGAAACTAAGTTCTTTACTATTTACACATACCACTAGATTCAGAGGACGTCGATGACGATTCTGATGATGAACTGGAGCTGGAAGAATCGCTGGAAGACGACGAGGAGCTGCTAGATCTCTTCTTCTTTCCCTTGCCTCGCTTCTTCTTCTTTTTCTTATCCTTCTTTATCTCGGTCAAGTTCAACAACTGCTTGACCGCCTCTTTCACCTCATAAGACTTGACTCCCGAGAGACCGGGCAGAAGTAACTCAGCCGGCTCGATTAAAGGTTTTACAGCGGTTTTGCTCTTCAAAAAGTCCAGGGAATTCTGAGCTTCTTCATGGAACGGTATGATCGCCAAACAGTCCTCGTAAGCCTTTTGGGCTTCGGTTATTTTGTTTTCGTCCTCGTAGCTGCGCCCTAGAGCCACCAATGTCTCTCCAAGATATTTTCTAGCGTTCGCGTGGTTCGGGTTCAGTTTTAGCGACGTTTCAAAGTCCTCAATGGCCTTCTTGAAAGTTCCGCTGTTGGCGTACAATGCACCTCTCGCTACCAAGCCTTCGACGTTTCTGGGGTCGATACTCAGGGCCTTGTTGAGACATTGGAAAGCTTCTGAGTGTCTGCCTGCTTTGAAATGCTCAATGCCTTCTGCGACGGAACGGAACGCCCATTTGCTGGCTTGCGCTTGGCGAAGTTCATCTGCGTATTCCGATGTTTGAAATCCTCCTCTGTTCAAACAAACGATAAATTTAAGCTACCTAGTCATCTTTACCGATATAATTGCTTATTATAATATAAATACATGTTTAATTACCTGAGTGTTGTGAAGTTGGTGCAATGCATGTTTGTTACCCCAAGGATTTCAGAGAGATACTGCACGCAGTTGGGGTTATTGAAGCCAGGACTCTTCTCCAAAATAGCTTCATAGCTCTCTCCTTTCATATCCACAGTCTTCCTGGGAAAATACAAAGCTATCAGAAACATTGTAGAGTAACTAAATAAACATAATTTGTGACTCTTATTTTGCTGACGGAATTTTATTCATTCAACCATGAGGTTAAGTTTTAAGTAAAAACCTAGTACGAGTCACGCATACATTATCCTCACCTGTTCCGATTGAGCTGTTCAAAAAATCGTTATTTTACTTGCATATTGCTTTCACACACAAATAGAACATCTGATATTATGTGAAGCTGCCTCAACAATGTGACATTAATATTACCACTATGCCTCAGCTGGTCACAACACAATGCAGTGGATGTACAAACAGGATATTGGGATCCTCGCTAGGTAACCTAGAAAAGAACACCCTAAAATAATCGAGGGAGCATTTTTCCAGAGATTTTTGACAGCCGCATCGGGTACAAAACTCGGTCGCTGGACTCTTCAAAATTTTATGATTTCATATCATTTCTAAATTGTTAATCGTCAGAAGTCCTCTATTAGAAATTAAAGAACTCCAAAATCCCAAATGCTCTTTACAAAATCCAATCATAGGTCTGATATATTGCTGGAATGTAAATATAAGCTTTAATACAGAAGTACATGGTTCTTTTTACAGATTGAAGTGTCCCTAGATTATGTACTGACCTTTTTTTATTTTGAATTAAAAACAAAATGTGTAAAAATTTCAATATTTTTGTATGTCCATAAAAACATGTTGATAAGCATTTCCAAACACATGGTTCCTTCAGTAAATCCACCGATAGTTGCATATTGTACGATAAAAATTATATTAGCTGTCATTATCGTAATTTGGTGATCAGTGTTGTTATACTGAAAAGTGATCATAAGCCGGTGAAAACATCCATCCATTATACCTCTGATTTGTAACCGATGACTCTTGTGCAACACAATTTCTATCACAGGTGTATCTTGTAACCTTGGTCAGTGTGATCTTAGCAGTCTAGAAAATCAGAGGTATTATTTTTTATACTCTTGTTGGTAGACTTCGCATGACTTTTTGTGGGCTGCTATTTAGGTCAATCCATTATGTATTTTCATCAATTCAAGTCGCTTAGCTCCATAGCTCTGATGATTTTTTGCTTCTCTAAACCCCGGCTGGTCCAGTCCATGTTTGTAATTCCATTGGTTGGTTTCCGTACAACTGGATATCAATTTCAGCAATTTTAGCTGTCACTTTCAAGAAAATCAAATACCACTGATTTTATAGTCTTAAGATCTTTAACTACAATGATAAATATATACTTAGAACAATATAATTTTGCATGTGTTTATAAGCAACAGAAAAATCGGAAAGACAGTGTGAGTGATTACGTTATAGCTGTGTATCAGTCGGTACATACTTGTAAATGAGCGGGAAGTCATCCGTGCTCAGAAGTCCTAGGGGTGGCTTTGGCGGGGGATCTTCGGGGTCCCGAGTGACTCCCTTCATGCCGCACACCATTTTGTCTGTGTCTGGTATGACTTCTATCACTTCGCAGCACACAGTGTCATTCATCAGGTAGTTTCTTGATACATTTTTCTTGTCGACCGCTGGTATGATATTTGACACAGGTAAAAAAGCCTGAAGGGAAAAATTAAAGAGTTTAATTATAAGGATATGATATGGTACTACTAATCTACTATCCCTACAGACTCAGAACAAATGTTTTATTACACACACTAATTTCCATTCTAATGTAATGTTCAGTGAATATTTTTTAGCCTGAAATTGTTTTCATATCAGCATTTTTGTAAATTTGGTTGGTAACAAATTCATTTGAATATACATATAAGATCATAATAAGCTACGTCATTGTCGGGAAATTGAGTAGAATGGGTATAAAATGTTAATTGTCATTGTATGCTAATGGATTGAATGTACTTTATTCATAGGTATAGTATAGTTTGCTTTTATATGTATGTTTTAATCATTACACGATATCTACAAAGTAAAATGTTACAAAATGTTGTGCAATGGGGCACACGTTTTTTATTACTTTTAGTAATTTGATCAAATATCAAAACAAGCTTTTTATACACAAGAGGTTTTATTGCATGGATAGCCATGAAATTCCACTTGACCAAAAAATTCAAAAATAATCTAGGTTTTTTTTATATAGAATTATGTTGATGAAGTTACCTTCACATTGATATCAGCCACATATCTCGAGGTGGGTCCTGCTGTGCATAAAACCTTCAACATCATACCCGAAGCTGTCCTGTTGATGACGGCCCCAATAATGACTTCTCCTGTCTTCACATTCTACAGAAAATTATTTTATTTATTTACTGTGGATTCCACGTTTATAACTAAAAACTATGTAGGTACATATTTACATTTCGTTTTTATTCTAGACTTAGTAATATGTAATGTAGATTTCCAGCAAGAATCAGTTTAATCACAATGTTGTTGGTCTAGCAAGTATTGAGAATCATTAGCACCATTCTCTTGAGTAAATAATGGTTATTTATACTTACATCGAAGAAATGTCTTAATCTTGCCACTTTATCAACATTGAGGAATGTCTCAAATGGTGGCATCAGGGCATACATATCTGGAACAATATTTTCTGTGATGTATAAACAATTAAACCTTTGTTCTGTATAATTGTTATGTCTGTTAAAACATTATTGGACACAACAAAAATCAAATTGGGAGCAAAATGTCAACAAATAGTGCTTGGGTTCTCAGACTATCTTGTATGGAATACTGACTAGGTAGGTAGGTACCTACTGTAGAAAGTGAAACTACAGTGAAAAGGAACATTCCTTTTCACACATGTGTTGTGTATGTGTTCTACCACTCTCAATGACCTTGAGTCCTAAGATTTCATCATAGAGGGATTATATATGCCACATTGTAAATGCTGCAGAAAAAGTATGAATGCAACAATGAAATTGACACAAATAGGACTAACGTAATCAGTTGTTGTTGTGCTAGTTACTAAGTAACCTTGTTACAAACAGATCACCGACCTATTTATTACCAGGTAAGCAACTCACCTTCCACAATCCAGATGTTAGGACAGAAGATTGTTACAACCAAAATAATAAGGCATTACAGCTGTGGGTCAGCCTTCACCTCTTTTACTAACGCATAGTACCAATTTAGCAAGATTATGAAGAGTTTTGACTTACTGTCTTCCGGTGGGACTCCATCAGTCCCTAAACTGGATGAAGATGGCGTTTCCTCCATCACTGATGGGTCAAACAAAGCATTGGCCTCTCTTGCAATGAACTGATGAAGCTTCAACCTCTTTCCACGCTCTTGAAAAGTGAGGTGCTTATGCCTGGACTGGTAAATGGCGAAGTCCAGCGCACCCACGCCCAATTTGGAGAGATCGTCCTCGCCTCTTTCGGCCTCCCACGTTTTTTGCAACTGTTGACCATGATAGTTGATGGATTGCGCCACCAGCGACGCATCCAGTTTTGGTTCCATTGTCGAAACCCTGAAATATGTGATACTGCTAGATAAAGTTTCGAGGATTTAGGATTCAAAGTGGTGTAAATAATTTTATTGTGGTCCAACGAAAAGTAAGAGTAAAAAACGACGCCATTGAAAAATTTCCGGGAAGCTACTTCTTTCGCAAAGAATTTAATAATAAATATATAGTTGTTGGCGAAATTGATGCACCATTATGTTTACCTTATAACTCACTAAATAGATAGTACAGTTTTATATCATTGAAATAATTAAAATTTCACAAAACCACACGACATGAAAACAAGGCAAGGCACGGAAAATACAAAATGGCGATAGACAGAGTGAATGAATAAAATAACAAGTGAGTGAATGATAGGTTTACCGAATGCAAATAAAGAGAATGAGTGAAGGTGAGCTAAACATGAGAACCAATCAAAGCAAGCAAACCAAACCCATAGAGCGGCTCTACCACCGAACACCTATATCCTGGCGCTAGGATCACGCTAGGATGTAGGTGTTCGGTGATCCTGGCAGGCTACAGGTGTTCGGTGATCCTTTTTTTTTTTTTTTTTTGGCTCTACACTACAAGGTACAAGATGTTTATTTGCATAAATACTCGCGAAGTTGACCGAAGATGCTTTCAGCATTAAGTCCACCCTTTGTAACAAATTTATAATTTTGTGCAATAAAGTATTAAATAAAAATAAAAAATAAGGTAAGCGAATACCATAGTGTAGAATGTAGATGTAGAAGGGCACTTCGCTTCATTTCGTGTAACTTCGCTTCGCCTCGGGCGACTTCCATTCGGTGTCGGTATTTGCTGGTATTTGCGCCCGAGTCAAAGGACTCGAAGTCAAAGTTTGTAAAAATTGTAAAATGCCGCATGGGGATAATTAGCCTCAATAATTTGAGATGTTACCCAAAGACACCATTTCACGCGGACGAAGTCGCGGGCACAGCTAGTGGTCTTAAAAAATAAATGTTTGGGGTTATGACTTTCGCCTTGAGACTTTGCGTCTACGTACGACAAGAAGTTTGTCGTTAATACCTGCTAAAGAGTATTTTTTTCTATGATGGTAAGGTAACTTCTTGAGAAGGGTCCTAGTTAAGTCAGAGAGAGGTTTAAGAATTTGGTACATAACTATGCTTACCTATACCTAGGTAGTTATTGAGAATGCTTTACCTAACCTACCTAGGTACCTACTTACTTATATTTACCTACTGAATTATTGTATTATAGGTACCTATTTATAGGCAAAGACGAATTGTGTAGCTCAATGTTATTAATTAGATAAGTGGGTAGGTACTTACCTATCTTTTCTTGAACTATTAATATTATTTCATAATAGTTCAGCGGCTCAGATAGTTATACCAAGATAAGTAGGTAGGTAGCGGTAGGTAGGTAGGTACCGATCATATCTCGCGCACTTCAAAGCGGCTATAAAGCGTCATTGGGAAGGTCTCACTTCAATAGGAGTGGCGAATACAAAAGACGAAAAGAGGGCTAGGTAATGGCAGACACAATGGAATACTGTTTGGACTAGGAGGCGGCCAGCCACCCCCCACACAATGCTTCACCAAACTTATTTTATTCAACGACACTTATTTATTTTTTGTACCCATCTGCTTTCAGATTCCACGTGAATGCTTTTGTATGCTCGCAACGACGACGTGTTATTGTATTTATTTGGATGTATGTACCTAATGTACAGTTTCAAAGAAAAGTACCTTTTCTACTTTCTTACACTTTGGTTGGAAGGCGCTAAAACTTAGTACCTACTACAGTGAGGTTTGTCACGTAAAAAGTATGAGACACCCACTTTTATAAAGAAGGTTGTCTTGTCTCTATGTATTGTAGCATGGTCAGTGGAAAAGTGCGAATCCAATCATAGACTTTCTTTCAAGCGTAGGCGCCAGTTTCGCTACGCAAGAGTGCTACGAGCTACGACGTGCTGCTACGCTAGCTACGATTTGCTACGAAACATTTTCCAAAGCATTTATCTCGCAGTCTCATGTAAGTTTTTTGACCTCGTTCAAATGTTATTGTTGAGAAATTCTGTTCTACAGATTTTTAGACAACAGAGCGTCCTATTGTTCACTATTCAATAGCGATTCCATTTGTATAGTCTAACAATCAGCAAGGACACATAATGAAAGATCAATTCATACAGAAAACTACAATTTCCATTAATAACAGTTATTTTGACACGCAATATAGGCAAGTGTTAGAATATTAAAAACTGTTTGGTACTTTTATATTAAAGTTTAACTTAATAAGCTCCAGAAATATATTAATTTACTTTAGAGTACCTACTAAGCCTGAAAACTATTATTAACATTGAAGTTAAAGAACTACTTAAATAGGTGCCTACCTAACTTTCTGGAATGAAATGAAACATAGTCATACAAATATGTTTTGTTTACTGGATAATCACAACTCATAAAAACTATTTAACATTTGGACATAAATCTAGACATTACTTAACTTTTAAAGATACTATATAAATACATAAGTGTATCTACAACTACAAGACAAAAACGTTTAACAAAAACAAGGACACCATACCTGTATATCGTTTGGTAGTTCCACAAGGAATGGTGAGGCCGGCCGGCAGCTTGTCTGCTGTCAGTCCGTCCCGACCTCCCTTTGTCGGATCAAACCACTAAAACACTATCCGACCGTTTGACACAACACCAATATCATAGATTTTGGTTCGAGTCCAACCAATCCGACCGTGTCGTAGCTGGTTGGCCGGTCTGTTCAACATCATGAGTTTAAAGGTATGAAGTTGGAATTCTATTTAAGTTAACCAAGTACCTATTTCCTATAAATCCACACAATCATTTTAAACAATATTATTTTACTAAAATCTACCTCTATATTAAGGTCTAATTTTATTGTAATTTCATATTCTAATACGGCCATACTGACAATACTTCGTTCTCGAAGTATTTTAATTAGATTTTGTTTTATTGAAACAAATTTGCATTAGATAATTATTAATACCTAGTGGTTGTTATACAATACAATATTATGCCTGATAGCCGTAGTTTAACTATATAATGGTCAATACCACAAAATAGGAACAAGGTGTTTTATAAATCTTAAAGTTATAACAATGTATCAATTTATGTAACATTTTACTTCTAAGTAACTACTTTTACAGCGATAATTTTATAATATAGTTTTATCCATATAGCAGGTACCTCCTTACCTGTACCATCTTATATAAATAACTCAAACTTAATCAAATTTATCCTCTATCGATTACCTAGACATGCAAGTCCTTTTTTTTTTTTCACCCGCTGCAAGTGAGAAGGACAAACACCAAGTAATACGATCGACCAGCGGAAGGATACGTTAGTCAACCCTTTGAGGGTTCAAATTATTGTAATTCCTTTACCAGATACATAGACATGTAAGCCCCATTCACCCGCTGCAAGTGAGATGAGCATTACACCAAGTAAATGGTCGACCAGCGGAAGGAAAAAAAAAGAGTTGAATTATTGTAATTCCTTTACCAGTTACATAGACATGTAAGCCCCGTTCACCCGCTGCAAGTGAGATGAGCATTACACCAAGTAAATGGTCGACCAGCGGAAGGAAAAAGAGTTGAATTATTGTAATTCCTTTACCAGTTACATAGACATGTAAGCCCCGTTCACCCGCTGCAAGTGAGATGAGCATTACACCAAGTAAATGGTCGACCAGCGGAAGGAAAAAGAGTTGAAATATTGTAATTCCTTTACCAGTTACATAGACATGTAAGCCCCGTTCACCCGCTGCAAGTGAGATGAGCATTACACCAAGTAAATGGTCGACCAGCGGAAGGAAAAAGAGTTGAATTATTGTAATTCCTTTACCAGTTACATAGACATGTAAGCCCCGTTCACCCGCTGCAAGTGAGATGAGCATTACACCAAGTAAATGGTCGACCAGCGGAAGGAAAAAAAATAATAATAAAAGATCAATCACATTCAATTCAATAAGTACAAAAAATAAAAAAACATACTCGTTATCTTAATTATTATAACTATAGCTTATAACCATGCGTTAAGTATTCTTATATTCTAATCTAAGTAATTATATTAAATAACACGAAATCAAATAAAATCACGATGGTAATATAGCATCCTCAACAATAGAATTTTCTTCAATTAACTCACCGGGCCAGTATCGGAGCTTTTCTCTAGCTATTGTTATATTTTGTAAATTAGACAGACCTCTCAAAGCATAGCGATCATTAGGTAAGACATTTATTATTTCATACGGACCTTTAAACTTAGGTTTAAGTTTCTCATTGCGTCGATGATTCTGACTAACGTAAACTATATCGCCTACTGTTAGTGATATATTATTTCGCCGCGTGGCGTCAAAGCGATTTTTGAATTTTGCTGCTACTTCAAGCAAACGTTGTTTTGCTAACTCCCGGTCGGCTTGAATATCTATTTGGGGCTCTAGAACATCATCATCTTGTACATCAACTAACCGGGCCTGCACAGATGGTATGTTAGCATCAACTCCTATTAGTAACCGCAATGGAGAGAATCCAGTAGATTTTTGGATAGTTGTGTTTATTGATTGCTGAACTTTCCACAACTCGCTCGGCCAATCTGACGTATCATTGCACATTGTACTAAGCATGTCAACTACCGTGGACACGTACCGTTCCACCTGACCATTACTTCTAGGGGTACCTGTAGCGATAAGATGATGTTCAATATGTAGTTCCCTAAAAAGCGACTGAATTAAGTGTGAACTGAAATTGGTTCCTCGGTCTGTAATAACTAGGGATGGAGTTCCAAATATGGTGATGATTTCTCTGATGATGGGTACCAATTCGGAAGAATGTAGTGATTTTAAAGGTTTGAGCAAACAAAATTTTGTAAAACCATCTACCAGTAGCAAAATATGCTTGTGCCCATCATTTGATGTAGGAAACGGGCCAGTGCAATCCAAATGCACTGTGTTAAACGGAATAGCAGATTTATTAATAGGGTGAAGTAACCCTTGTTTAGGGCCATGATGACCCTTTTTTTTAACACAAACCAAACAATGGAAAATATATTTTTTTACAAACGCTGCCATACCAGGAAACCAAAAATGTTCACGAATTTTATGTAGGGTTTTATCATAACCTACGTGACAATTTTCATCGTGAAACAGCCGCAAAATACTTAAGCGTGTACCTTTAGGTATGTACAATTTAGGCTCGCTGTTCGGATTTACTATATAATGTAACAAACCGTTTCTTATTTTATACTGGTTTTCATCAAGCTCGCCTGTCCTTACTTTATCTATTAGTGTTTGTGTTTCAATATCATTTTGCTGCGCTATTTCCAACCAAGATTGAGAACTGTTTGTAACATTAACTTTAAAATACAAATTATGGGTTGCAACTGGATTACGACTAAGGTAGTCAACATGGCCTATGTATTTTCCTTTTTTGTAGGTAATTTCAAAGTCAAAATCTTGTAAGTACGTCCACCAGCGGGCCACGCGTGGTGACAAATCTTTTTTATTCATTGTCGATTTAATAGCATTACAATCGGTTATAATTTTAAATCTAACTCCTAAAAGGTATACTCGAAAATGTTTAATAGCATTGTAAATAGCGAGAGTTTCTAAATCATAAGAGCAATACTTTGATTCCGCAGGAGAAGTTTTTTTACTATAATACGCAACAACCCTCAATTCATTCCCAGATCTCTGCATCAAAATAGCACCGTAACCCAAGGAACTGGCATCAGTATATAGTTCAGTTATTAATTTAGGATCAAAAATTGAAAGTGGAGGGGAGGCACAAAGTTGATCAATAACGTATTTTCTTGCTTCATCTTGTTCAGTTCCCCAAATCCACTTTTGGTTATTTTTGGTCAACATAGAAATATAAGCAGTACGGGTGGCAAAATTAGGGATAAATTTACGGAAGTAACTAGCGAGACCCATAAATTGACGCACCTGCTTAACTGTGCGTGGAGTTGGTGAATTCACTAACGCAGCTACCTTATCATCACTGGGCCTGACCTCTCCATGTGATATTCGCCTACCCAGATATTCTATAGTCTCTACAAAAAATTTACATTTTTTTAAATTGATAGTGAAACCAGAACTGTTTAAAGCTGAAACTGTTTGTTCTAAATATAGGAGCCCTTCTTCTATAGTCAAAAATGGGATAAGAATATCATCAATGTATACTAGCAAAAAATCGAGATGTTTAACCGCTTTAGAAATGGCTCTTTGGAACACAGATGGTCCGTTACAAATTCCAAAAGGCATTTTTTTAAATTCCCAGTGACCATCTGGAGTTACAAAAGCTGTGAATTTAGTTGATTCTGGTGCTACTGGTATTTGGTAAAAACCATTTTTCATGTCTATTGAAATAAAATATTTTGCTTTACCTAGTCTATCGATTTGGTCCTCGATGAGGGGGAGAGGGTATCTATCTTTCTCGAGTATTTTATTTAATGCTCTGTAGTCAATACACAATCTATCGGTTCCATCTTTTTTTTTTACCAACAGAACAGGACTCGCAAATGACGAATCACTTTCTTGTATTATGTCGTTATCTAACAAATTTTGAATAATTTCTTTAACCCTTTCCCTCTCATGAAAAGATAGCCTATAAAGACGATAATAGACCACATTATTATTTTTGACTCGTAGCTTTAGCTCACCCGTTTTGACTGTGCCTGTACTATTGTCAAAAATAGCGGCATTATTTTGAAATATTTGAATAATACTATTCTGTATTTTTTTATCTAAATGCTCAATTTTTAACAATAATTCAGCCATCACATCGTCACTCCGACTTTGTATGCACAAAACATCTGGGTGACTACTTGTGCCAGGTTTTCGCATTATCCTACAACCACTATCATCAGTAATAATCTGGATGTCAGAGTGTTCAATAATATTTCGTCCAATTAAAAGATCAAAACTAAGATGATCGTCTTGTACTACAAAAATATCAAGTTTTAAACACACATCATCAAATTGAACAGGAAGGGTAACTATGCCGATGGTTTCAAGTGTACCGTTACCTATTCCACTTAAGCGAGGTTGGGATAAAAAATTAGGTCGTATGTGGTATTTTAAGCACTTTACAATGGATTCCTTAACCAAACTACAGTTGGCTCCAGTATCAATAAGTGATTCTATTTCTAAATCATTAATCAACACCTTCGACAACTTTAATTCTGACCTAAAAAATTAACCTTGTTTGAATTTGTTGCAGCTCGTGCTTTGTGGAAGCACCCGGATTCAAGGTGACCTATTTTTTTGCAAAACGTGCACAATGATTTTTGAAAGCATCCTGATTCAGTATGACCTGCCTTTTTGCAATATGTACAAAAATTTTCTACTCTACCTTCTTGTAAGACTGGGTTAGCCTTGGTTTCAATCGGCCTATTCATTTGGCTCAAACACTGGGATTTAAAGTGGCCTAGCTTGCCACAAGTGAAACATTTCTTTTGAATAAAATCGCTGTTGCTACCTGAATCTAGTTTAGGACGTTTAAACCTATTTTGTCCAAGAAAGTTGTCATCTACACTATGCTCCGCAGGTCTCTTTTTCTTCTCGTATGAGGTGAATAGAGAAATTAATTCTGAAGTAGTTTTGACACTACTATTGAGGGCTGCCATCTTAACATTTACATCTTTGATACTTCCACACACAAGCTCTATTAACTGGGTTTCAGTAAAAACTACTTTGGTGTTCCGTAAAAGCCGCACTTTTTCTCGGGCGTACTCGCAGTAAGAATCTGCTGTTTCTGAGGTATATAATACCGCTTTAGATAATTTTTCGGAAAGATTTCTTTTTTCCGGAAACAAATCAGTTAAATCATTACGAAAATTCTCCCACGAACGTCCAGTGTCTGGATTCCATGATTCAAACCAAAGCAACGCTGAGCCCTTCAGGGCCTTACCGGCTTTCGCGACTGCTGCAACACTGCTCCACTCAAATTCCTTGGTGAGCACCTCGATGTTATCACACCAGCTAGCAGCACCATTGTCGCTCGTGGACGGGTCGAAGACTGGCAACGCAACATCATCATCTCGGCGACGCTTGTTAGACACAGCGTCACGGATCGATTTCAGGAGCTCTTCCAGGATAGCTGGGTCCATTCTGAAACTTGTACAAAATGTATTAGTACAAATTCTAGATTATCCCACTTCTGATGTTAGAATATTAAAAACTGTTTGGTACTTTTATATTAAAGTTTAACTTAATAAGCTCCAGAAATATATTAATTTACTTTAGAGTACCTACTAAGCCTGAAAACTCTGATGTTAGAATATTAAAAACTGTTTGGTACTTTTATATTAAAGTTTAACTTAATAAGCTCCAGAAATATATTAATTTACTTTAGAGTACCTACTAAGCCTGAAAACTATTATTAACATTGAAGTTAAAGAACTACTTAAATAGGTGCCTACCTAACTTTCTGGAATGAAATGAAACATAGTCATACAAATATGTTTTGTTTACTGGATAATCACAACTCATAAAAACTATTTAACATTTGGACATAAATCTAGACATTACTTAACTTTTAAAGATACTATATAAATACATAAGTGTATCTACAACTACAAGACAAAAACGTTTAACAAAAACAAGGACACCATACCTGTATATCGTTTGGTAGTTCCACAAGGAATGGTGAGGCCGGCCGGCAGCTTGTCTGCTGTCAGTCCGTCCCGACCTCCCTTTGTCGGATCAAACCACTAAAACACTATCCGACCGTTTGACACAACACCAATATCATAGATTTTGGTTCGAGTCCAACCAATCCGACCGTGTCGTAGCTGGTTGGCCGGTCTGTTCAACATCATGAGTTTAAAGGTATGAAGTTGGAATTCTATTTAAGTTAACCAAGTACCTATTTCCTATAAATCCACACAATCATTTTAAACAATATTATTTTACTAAAATCTACCTCTATATTAAGGTCTAATTTTATTGTAATTTCATATTCTAATACAAGCATACTATGTGCTGGGCAACCTCTAGCTGAATAATTTAGAACTCTAGATCTTAAAGCTATGACTGTAGGGGTTGTTTTGGTTTGGGTTTCGGTATCGCGAGTGTATAATAGAGCAGTTCTGTGTGTATTGTGCGGGTTCACACAATACGCGGTTCGGCTTTGTATCTCGCGTTTTCCATTGTATTCGGACATATTACTCGACGTTACCACATTGTATCTGCTGCCGTCTCGGCTTCTTCTTTTGATGAGACGTATATCTTATTTGTCATACACACTACTTTTCTGAAACTGAAGATATAGGTTATGGAAATTTGCTGAATTTCTTATGATAACGGAAGGTACCGGCATGATTAGATCTCCCCATGACATTCTTTTTCTAGGTACCTATATTATTTACGTTTTTGGGCCAAAAAAAAAGTGCCCGTCAACGAAAATAAATTTTACCATTAAGTTAACTGTTTACTTTTACCGCACGCCTTTAATATGATTGTTTTAGCTGTTATGAGTATTAGATCTTGACATATTTTTATTATAAAAACTACAGCTTTTTGTAAGAAAAATGCTGGCAAGTCTACCTAACCTAGTGTAGTCAACCTGCTAGACATTAATTAACAAAATTAATGATGGTTCATAAATTACAAATAAAAAATCTTGACTTAAGAGCACTTTTGGTACCTACTTACTTGTATTCAAGTGATTTTTTCCAGTTGATCAAAAGAGGTTTAGTGTCGTAGTAAGAAAACAGTACGTATACTAATGATACCAGTTGATGTTTTGTTTCAGGAGTTTTTTTTGATAATCTTTATAAGACCGTTTAATTTATATAAAATGCATTTCGTTGCGAGAATTGCATTCATGAATATGTGCAAAAGGGTGTTAAAAAGCGTGCGCAAGGTCTATGCGCGGGAATCACCGCTGTGGCATTCGTGCCATGCCGGCCGGCAGTCTGGTCCTACCCCTGAATGAACGCGTCCGCTTTGCTGTGTAACATGCAACCTCTTACCACTGAACTTTTTCGACGAAAAATCTTTCCCGCGCTGTTTTCCTTTTTTAATTAAACTGTGAAGCGTTTATTTTGTGCCAGTTATTTGTGCGTGAATTTTGTGAATTGTGTTTTGTGCAGAAGTGGATGTTTGGATTTGGAATGCCGATTTGTTGTACTTTTTTGCTTACAAGGTAAGTCAGAAGTACCTATTTAAAAAAGATTCTTACTAGAATTTTATTACCTATGTGTAAAACAGCCATCTTGAAATTTTTTAAGGGACATTCTAGCTGCTTTATTGATTAAAAGTAAGCTCAGTAGTAAGTACTATAGAACTTTCCCACTGAAACCTCAAGATACGACTTTTTCTTTGGTAAATTAACAAGACAGTGGGTATTGCATTTTTCTAAAATAACCTAATTTTGAGAGCGCTAATTATTTTAGCCGAATTTATAAAACAATTTTTATCACAATTTACTTATATCTATTTTAAAACAACAACTGAGTAATCAGTTGTTGTCCTAAAATAAGTCAATCCTATAAGGTATGTGCAGTTTAATTCACCATGTGACAGAGGAATGGCGATGGAGAAGCGGATAGCAGTGGTGGTAGCGACGACGTCATGTTAGCGGTATCAGCATCGAAGGAGTCCTACTGAGAGCTACAAAAAATGGTGGCAATAGCTTTTGGATCATGCAGACCAACAATATAGTATTTCATGCTTAATTACAACAGAAAAGCATGATAAATCTTTTGCCAAGCGTTTCTTTGAAGCTAATTTTTCAACACAAATCTTCGTTTAATTTCTAAATATTCTGATGCTTAGCTTCGTTTGGGGTGTGGGTGGAGTCTCGGATAATAAGCTTTTGGCTTATAAAATACTTTGTAATTATATAAAAGCTCTTCCGTCTCAAAACAAGGGCATTATGCAGGTTCCCCGCAGTGCATTTCGATCAAAATGCATTTAGGTGCTGCCCGTACGTTAACCGGCCGTCAATACCGCTCTCGGTCCAGCGGCTATAAATTTAGTATTGAGCGGACACAACAACAAAGCGCGTTTTGTCTTGCAAATGAAAACGCGCACATTTCGCGGTATTGTGCGCGGCTGTTTCGGCGCCCGCCATTATTAACGGCGAACATGAAAGACAAAAGGTTCGTCTGCAGCACTGAGGCTGGCCTAGATAGCGGATTATTGTACTAACACAATAGGAGTGTTAATTCCGCGACTCTACTATTATTTTGTTTGCAACTTTATCGCGATTATCGGCGCGCGGCACGGCCGATCGGTTTTTGTTTACACTTGTATTTTAACTGACAGGACAGTGGCGGCTATTGTTTCTTTTTATATGTAGGGACGCATAACAGCATCGATGAAAGCTTTTGTTGTGTGTTGATGACCAGTCCTAGTAGGTACATAATAACTCTAGTACAGTTGATGTAGAGTTGACACAACATAGACCACTATTTATTTGTGTCCCATATATCTTTGTTCAAGAGACTTTGAAGTACTCAACTTAGAAGTTGAGTGTACCAAATACTGATGCGGTTAAGGTGAAGCATAATTTTGAAACGTAGGTAAATAGTTATTGAAACAACTTTCCTTACAAAAGCTTGCGGCATCGTCGGAACCGAATAAAAAGCTTGATCCCCACATAAAGTTACACTTGAGACCCAAAAGAGGTCGCCTCACAAAAGCGTCGTAATTGGCCCGTTCTTTTTCAACTTCCCTGAAGCATTCAGAGCCAATGAAACGTGTGCATTTAAATGACGTTCCATGGCTTTGTGGGGTTACACAGTCACACTAAAGTTGTTCGTAAAACCGCGTCTACCCACTTTTGTTTAGTTGGAGGTCGGAGGGCTACTAAAGAACCTCTTTGCTTGTTAAGGAGTCATTAGTCATGGTTATTTGTGTGCGTCACCGTGTTAGTTGGGTATAAGTCAAGTGCTATTGAGAATGATCTTCAAGTTGACGATCTCCTTTGAAGACTAATCTACCTACTCTTCAGAGACTATTGTATACTTATGATTGGACCTGGAAGGCTGGTCTAAGCACTTGAATCAATATTGACTTACCTCCATTATCACGCAGGTGTATGCTTCTGTTTAAAAATGCACAGTATACGTGTTTAAATTCAATGAGCCTTATAGTTTAAATAAAATCTTTTTGCATGCAGATGACGATTGAAAAAAAAAACAGCCGATAAAAAAAAACTTTTGCCTGTAAGAAAATTCGCAACACAAACCTACATGGGGTGACTCCTTGGGGCCTGGGGTGCTCTACATCTAAACTTCCACTTAACACTACTTTTCGGACACCATGTATGAAAGAAATAAATAATATGAAATAGTGATTGTGTTATCCATTTATTTTTCAATATCAATAAAAGTATATCGCTTCAAAACATTCCTAAAGAAATGCGGTTTCTTTCGTAGCACGCATCACAAAACATTACATAACTACACATCCCTATTGAATCTCCCCTCGCCTCCATTCATTCTTTAGCTTTTGTAGCGCTCAGGCTTTTTGTAACAATGCCTGCGCGTGAATAGTCACTGTCGAAATATTGTTGGCAAGTTGACGATAGCACGCGGTTGTAAGACATATTTTATATGGTCTACTGCTAGGTACTGAATTTTACATCGTTTGCACTAAAAATCTATGAAGTCCACAGGATACAGCTGTCTTATTTGACAGACCTGTCCAGCAATGTATAATTGTTTACGCTGCTGGCCCCGTATCGCAAGCTCGAACTGCTTTCGCTGCCCAGCATAATGTCAAGTGACGTGGCTACAGATATACGAAAATAAGAAGCTTTTGACGGCAAAAAACACGCTGAAATGCTCTAATGTCACTATTTAGTCACAGAATACCTATGATTTAGTATGAAAACAGTTCAGAAAACCTGCCAGGCTAGGCAAGGCAGTTGTCCCACCGCCGGCGAGAAAACGACTAACTATCGGCTATTTTCTCGCTCAAGAAACGTACAATAGATATACATTCCGAGTAAACAAAAGAGATGCATAATACAAATAGTTGATCGCTGACTGTTCACACTGTCGGCGAGGACTCGCTTCACTAGTTTGTCGCTGGTCGACAGGAGCCAGGAAAGATAACACTCGCTCAGCGATCAGAACTCAGAGCAACCAGCGGTCATTTCTGTACAATGCGGATCTGAAAGCACACTTGCTTATAGCCGAGCTACACAATTATCGGAAATACGCACTCGCTCCCCGCGGCACGCCGACTCGTTTCTACATTCTAGCTCTGCTTGCTACTCGTTCATCATTGCCGGTGGGACAACTGCCTAAGCAAGGCAGCACACCGATCGCGCCGCTGATGATCAAGATAATGAATATTCTTGAGTAAGTAAATGGTTAGTAACCAAACCAAATAACTATTGTCCATCCAATGTTTTGCTATTGATAGAGTAACACTATCTTATTTAAATGTTCGCAGCAAACCGTTTTTCTAGTAAGTAGGTACCTATGTATAATAGTACATTATGGTACTAGTGTGTATCATTGGTGATTACCGCCGAGGTGCCATTGAGACCCGAGCCGTAGGCGAGGGTCTTAAGAAAGCCGAGAACGGTAATCATCAATACACACGTGTATCATACGACGTTTTTCAACACACTTGTGAATAAAATAACTATAATTTCAACAGTGAAAACGCGTTGTGAAAAATATTTCGCTATGGCGGGAAAAATTAATCAGTTTTCCTATGCGCGCGCATTGCGATCGGCCACAGACTAAAGGGATGAGGTTTTTTTTTTATTTATTTTCCGCGCTTAGGGTTTGCGCCTATTCTGCCACGTAAAAAATGGGGAATTTAAAGTTTTCTTTTGTTACAGAGAAAACAAAAGTTATATTTGAGTGAAAGTTTTATTTATTAAACACGTACGAGTTAAAACTTATCTATTTAAATAAGAAGTTGCATGAAATAGGAACATTCATTTATTTGTTCTATTGAACACGATCTTTTTTTTGAATAAAAACTTTTTTAGTAACAAAGATACACGACCAACAAAATTTTTAAAAAAAATCTATAACTCACTTGTGAGTTATAGCAATGAAAAAGTCACAGTTTGATTATGGGTATCATTATGTGCCTAATTGCGGTGACCATAGAGCCACTTTATGAGCAAGTGTGTTGAAAAAGTCTTATCAAAGTAAACAATGGTTAAGGGGGTAAAGGGGGGTGATCGGTATTTGGTCTCTTTGTTGAATAACTTTTGTCCCTATTGTGTGGAACTGAAAGAGCCACGAAGACTCGGTGGTGTGGGACGTAAACCGAAATTCATCAGGGTGACGATTGTTCGCTTTCTATGCATTTTCTATGTTTGCTTTGCTATCAACGGCTTGTACCTATGTTTGTTTGTGTATTTTAAATCTTGATCTTTATCTGTATACTAGCTTTCGCCCGCGGCTTTGCTCGCATGGTTGCAGCATACGCATTATTTGGTTAAATTTTTTTATCATAATTTTAGACTCTTTAGGGTGCGACTTTTCAAAATTCCTTTCTTAGTGCAACCCTACACTTTATAATGATACTACCCTCCAAATTTCATACCTCTAGGACTTATAGTTTAGGCTGTGCGTTGATTGTCAGTCTGCTTCGAAAGAGTTTCATATATTTAGATGGTGCCTTAAGACCTTACATGGTGATCTTTGTAACTGGTGACCTTTGATCTCAAAAGATGATTTTTGACTGGAACAGTGATTTTTGTCCAAAAATGATGACCTTTGTCCTGACCTTATATTGTGATCTTTGAGTAGGTATAATAAGTAGTAACCTTTTTCTCGTGACCTTTGGACCTCAAATGATGATCTTTGACTAAAACAGTGACAGTTGTCCAGAAAAGGTGACCCTTGTCCTCCAAAAAACAAAAGCAGTTTCTGATCGAATATGTGCCTAACTATAATAGTCTCGCCACGTTAAGTCTGCAGAAATGGAACTGTGTATGAGCTTCAGCGTATGACTACTTACAAGAGATCTACCACAAAGCATTCCAAAGACAATGGAACAAACGAGGACGACTCTCAATGCACTGCTCAAAGGAGTTGGAATATGGGTTAGCAGGTCTTTGCGACTGCTTCACTTTACAATTAGGTGCATCGTCTAAGTAGTTTTGATCGGAATCTTACTAAATATAGTTAACTGACTTCCACCCGCGACTTTGTCCGCGTGCCGTTTGATCCTGTTTATTTTCCGGTATAAAAAGTAGCCTATGTGTTAATCTAGGATACGCACTAGATATTATGATTTATTCCAAGTTTCATCTAAATTGGACCAGCAGGCGCAGCGTGATTGAAACAAAAACATTCAAACATCTAAACATCTAAATTTTGACATTTATAATATGAGTGAGCTGTCAAAGATGGCCGGTATTCGCCTCCTCCTTCAATCGCATTCCAAATTCAAATTCAAATCGTTTATTGCACCTATGTTGTTTTTTATAGGTGTTGTCTAAGGTTGTACGAGATGTAGGTACTAGGTGTTGTCTCCTATCCTCCGGTATAGGCGTGACTTGCCAAGCCCGTCGTCGTCTTTCATCAGAAGTCATGCACATGCTATGGCTCAAGCATTAAACTTTTTATAAGTAAACTATAGGTACTTAAAGATCGTTGGATATCAAGCATTTTTTTTTGAGAAATGTCAAACCTTTTTCTTGAGTCTCAATTTAGATTTGAGTAAGCTATAACAAAGTGCTGCCAGCCATGCTAGCGTAAACATAAACTCTTGGTACCTAAGTAAGTAAATGATATTTCTTAAAACGTTCGACTATCAACCTTATTGCATTACAAACAGAAAAAGATTTTCTCCAGAAATATGAAAGAAGATATTTTAAGTGTCCGCTCCCCCACAAAAATGCGTGTGACGCATTTCGAGTGTTTGTCCTGCACTTCATATTGAAAGGTTCTTCCCCTCGTGATATGCAATTCCTTTTTCCGTTATTTGACAACGTTTCTTGTAAGAATCTGTATGCTATGCCAGGATTGACAATGCGCATACTCAAGATGCGAAAACTGCATAAGGGCCGAATACTGAAACGTCACTCAAATTTAAACACCACTTAAAATTTATCTGCCTCTGTTTCACATTACATACTCATTTGTAAGAGATGGCAATAATTTATATAAGTAGCGTTTGGGTATTCGGCTGTAAGACAGACAAATAAAGTATCTACGCCAAAACACCTCAGGAAGTCGAACAAGCGTCGATATGAGTTATTCAGAAAAAGATAAGGGGTTCCACTTTTCTACTACTGGACTGGAACACTAGAAAGATACACAGGTTTTTATAGATCTACATAAGAGTACCTAGGCCTGACTGGTCTAAGCGGAAGGCCGCCGCGTAAAATTTAAAACAAATAATTTATACATTCTCTAGACAATGGCCAAAGCAAGAACATTTCCAGTCTCAAACATGAAAATTCATATCAGCATTGTCGCACACAAAGGCTGAGTTGCGGCCTTCAAACATAAAGGACCCGCACATTAGTGTAGTAAAGTGACCGCGGGTGAATGTGAGCGCTGAAGCGGCAGGATTGCAGCGGCCATTGTGGAAATACACGCATACATCCCACATATCTAGCCGTTACTCAAGAAAATCTCAATCATATTTCGTGGTTTTGACCAGCAGCCAGAAAAACTGTGTATAGCGAGTTGAGGAAAATTAATATACTTATCTACAACTTAAAAAACGGCGCACAGTAAAAAAATGACTTTAAATACGAATGGCTGAAGGACTTCTTCCGTCTATCATAGCGCTCTCATCTATCATCGCAAACGAAGATTTCAATTTTCTCTATAGCGAGGTATCGCTACGGGATTTGGTAGATAGAAAAAATTATCTCTTGATATTTTACAAAACTTTGTCTCAGATGAGGTTTCTATCCCTAATTCCATGTTACTAACTAAATAACTAGCTAGATGAGTCTTTAGAATCACTGTCATGAACGATATAAACATGAGCTTCTTTTGTAAATAAACTTCATTGAATAAGCTTCAAGCTTATCCTCCGGCATGGCAACTTCTGAATAGCATTGCTATAGTACCTAGTCGCATGCGTCGCAATAGAATATAGCAGTATAGACACGAGTCCGTAAAGTTCTTTTGTCACGATTATCGTACAAATCCGATCGGGGAAGTGTGCCGCTTTCAACGGCAAACTGCATTATGAGCTATCAGCTATTGTGTTCTACCACTAGGGCTGTGACTTTGTCGAGAAATTCGGAAAACACCTAGGTATCTATAGATCTGATTTGAACTAGAAATGTTGAAAAATTTAAATTTCATTACCTAGGTACGAACCTACGGTGTATTGATTTTTACCGTGATTTTTGCTGTTTCGTTTTAGTTTCAGGGTGGTTCAAAGCCTTTCAATCCAAAGCATACTCAAATAGTGAGTATCTTTATCTTGCTTTTTGCAATTACTGTGATCATGACCTCTTACGACATTAGTATAAATTTACGTCCATTATGGGGTAGCAAGACAAAACGAATGGTTTATACGCAGCATTTGAAGAAGGCGTTTATTATTTAGAATTGCGCGACGCGGTATGATCGCGGCTTACAGATCCCAAACTCCAGATACAAGGCTAGAACTTCCAAACTCCATCCGGCAGATTATAGCCGATCCATTGAAAATATCCATAAAAGTCGAACATTACCCAAAACAATGGAGGGAGGGCTTTCGGTATTAGGTGCTTGCGCTGCTATTGAACAACTTTTGTCCCATTGTGTTGTCCACTGAGGGAGGCGAATACAAAGACACGACGCAGACATAGACCGAAATTCATCAGCAACCCGATTGTTTGCTACATAAAGGACCATTGTCGACAAATATGATATCGTAACACAATGTGGATGTAATAATTAGAGCACCTAGGCGTAGGACATGAATGGATTTCGCAATAATGTCAGACATCTTGTCACTCGTTTATTGTACTTAGGTCTAATTAGTTAGTCTGTTTTCATGCTGCCTGTAACTACTAAATAAAGATCTTACGAGATGCTTTTGATAAAATACATATAACTTTACTAGATACGACACCCTTGCTTGAGTTTTTTCCAGGTTCAATTTTTTTATGCAACTGGCGACAAGTACGAAAATTGGATACGAAGTAATAGCGGGCACTCTTTGGAATAAATTTGTACGATTCTCTTGACTAACCATCATCGACTCCTTCAAAAATATTTAGTACTTTCTATAATCTGAAGGATATGATATTTTATTCTAACTTCTGCTTTGTGTGCCCGAGACTCATTTGTATTTATTTGATGTCCCTTCCAGTGCTGTTCAAGAAACGTCTCGTTCCTCGAAGCTCGCGCCGCGATGATTTCAGTTGACAATGGCGCTACTCTCCCTTTTCCGTATTTGAACTCACTTAAACAGCCCACCATTTGCGGTGAGCTACTTTGCTTTACATTGTTTGCTTTGGTATTTCCTTACCGTTTGCCAGTGGCTTTTCATGTGCAAACCTAAAGGTTTTGTGAAGGAAAATGCACATCACAGTTACCGTAATCGTGCAATGTTTCGCACTAGATGCATTCACACAAAATACATAGGTTCTGCTGGAAAGTGGAGACGAAATGAAGGTCACTTAGGATGTTTATAAGAGGTTAGAAGTATATGTCCCAACATTGAAGTTTTGCACTCTTTTGCAGTAAGTTATCATGGTATTCACTATCCAAGTGGCAGCTCTGTGGTAACATGTTGCAAGTACCTAGATAGGTACTACAAAAAACATTAAAGTTTATTTTTTTTCCGACGTATTAGGTACTATGATGTCGCACTACTTAGTCTAAGTTTCATCAAAAAATCTGCGACATCGACAAGTCATATTATGTATTTTTGATGAAACTTAAACAGCGCAATTTTATGCAAATAAACATTGACATGACGTGATCCGAACTCTTCACCAGGCGCACAGAGTAGACCTTTAATCAGGCGTCAAAACTTGAATCCTCTTTTTCGTTCCACGAAGTTGGGTAAAAATAGACCCACAGCACGCTCCAATGGCGACCTGAATTGAGATGCAGTTAATGAATGCATAATATTAAGTAGCTGTCGTCGTTTGGAAAGGGGCCAAGCGTTTTTTTATCGATTTCCTAAACAATAGGCTATGTGGCACAATAGTTCTGAATGGCCCGCGATTGTAGATTAGTCAGGCCACCCCATTCTAAGATCAAGGCTTGCTTATCTACGGAGATGAGCTTGAAAGAGTAAATTATCATGATGTTGCTTTATCTGCGAGGCTGATAGCGTGTCTTGAGTCTTAAATTCTTGTAGGTACGGGTTTCTTCTCATAAATAGTAAGTAATACTTATATTTCAAACTTTTTTTTTTATTTCTTCTCACCACATTATATTTTACCACTTGGTTCAATAAGTTATGTCAAACGTATCAATAATTAATTATTTAAATCTCCCCGCTTTCTTTAGTTTACCTCGACCTATCGAAAAACCTCCGGAAGTTACCGCAAGGCTGCTATGCAAAGGAAAACATTGCGACCACAATTTCACAAAAGAAAAAAAAATTGTTCGTTACAAGTGCCAACCCTATTTTTTCATCAATGAATAGCAATATTGAATCACATTAGTTTAATACGCTATGAATAATGTTGCTTTATTACTATTGTTGTCAGTGGGATAGGCAATTGAGTTTTTTGGGGTACAACCCTATTGTATGCCATTGGCAATTGTATTTAGGGAATTGTTGACCGGTATAAGGTACATTATAGCGGGAATATAAAAAACCAAAACCACAGATAATTTAATAATTGTTTTTTTTATTTTTTTTATTTTGTTCTGGCACTGGAGTCTTGTCCTTTTGCAAAGTCTTTTTTGGTCAGTAAAATTGAATAATTATAATATTGCCATTAAAAAAAACAAAAGGTTAAAACCACGATATCCCATAATTCTATAGAATATCGTTGGATTGAAAAAATGGAAACTACAGTTACTACCTATTTATTTGTATGTTAGGCCGATTAGGCAAGTCTGGTGGGTTACTCTCGACCACAGTTCCAATCCGGATTCATTGATTTTGACAGAAGTCCTGTCATTTTCCAGTACAAAATGACACAAATTCTGTCAAAATCCGGATCCAATTTGGAACGGCGGTGGTCTGGAGTAGGCCTACTGAGCCCTGAGTCTATGTCCGTGTTGTGTTTTCTTGCTATTTTTGGCATTCGGAAACGGATTCGCAAAGCGAACAATTTTGTATGAAAACCGGATAGTTCCCAAATCTCCTGCTAGAGGCGCTTATCCGGTTTTCATACAAAATTGTTCGCTTTGCGAATCCGTTTCCGAATGCCAAAAATAGCAAGAAAACACAACACGGAGATAGACTCAGGGCTCGGATCCATGCAAAGTCACTCTGTATCTCAATCCAATAAAAAAAAAAAAATATATACCCAAACCCTGTAGGTATAGATGGGAGAAAAATGGCCTCGAAGGCTATAAAAATAACCTGTATTTATTTACCTAAAACATAGACATATGTTTATGTTATGTATAGGTAGGTATATGTATCTAGTGACATCTTGTTGACATAGTCACTCAACTGTTAATTCACACAATAGGAAATTGATAACCCATATCCACTGATCAAACGACCGACCCCTTCGCCTTCCGGTCACAGAATACATACGAGTACGGACAGTCGTCGTCAGAAGTACCTGCATAACTTATGATCCAAAAAGATCTGAACAGTCAAGCTGACAAATTATTATATACGTTGGAATTATATATGCCTAATTTCATTGAAAATCCAGATTTATGATGTTGTTCTGAAGTCTGTCAAGGAAGCCTTTATCCTCCTAACTTTGAAAGAATCTGCGAGATCGACGCACTTGGCCAATATATAAACAGTTACATAGTACAGTTACGCAAGCTTAACTTATTCTAGTTACATTGCAGGGTAACGACAGCTTGACTTCAGAGCTTTGGTGTGTTACAGGGCAGTGTGCTCATCTACTTTTAAAATCAGCTATGCCTGCCTACTGCCTACATCCTGGCACGCATTAATCAACACTTCCGGAGGTGTTTGATGAATTATTGTTATGTAAATTGATACCTATTGATTGAATACCAACTGATATGTCATGGATATGATTTTTACTCGATCCTGATAGGTATAATTTACAAGTTAAAAAACTTGAAAAACCGACTTTAATTTGACCACGTTCCGGATTCATCATCAGATTATGGTGATGGTCATAGTCATAGTTCGTTGGTATTATTCGATTGATCGTAAAACCACTGAAAAGTCAGAAAAAAAAGAAAGCAATATACGCAATGTGGTGTACCTACGTGTTTTTTTCAGTTATTTTATATATTCTATATAGTTATTCTATATATTTAACTGCGAAATTAATAAACCGATTTCAATAAAATTTTGTTAGGATCAATCTGGAAGTATAATCTACCACTCACGATTGCCCTGGCATAGTACCTACCTAAGTAAGTTAGTCATCATCCCTTCAAATCCCACTCAGTCTCTGACCCCCACTGAAACGGTATTCAGTAATTGACTTCGTCTAGCTAGGTAACAAGTCTGCACGCAACATCGATTGAAAACCCCCCTTTCTCAAAGAAAATAAAACTCCATCACAAAAGTCCTTGTTGGACAATAGATGGCGTTGATCGTGATAACGATATGTTAACATTGTCACAATGCTGCGTAATGGCGCGATTGTACTCGCACAATGCTTTTCACCTCGACAATGGAACTGTGAACTCAGACAAACTGATCGAATGGAATCGTATTATTAACGCCATGTTGTAAAGTACAATACCTTCCGACACGAAACTTTGCGCCTGGAACAGTAAGGACTGCATGCTGTTATAATGCAATTTCAGGCCGTTTTTTTTTTTTTTTTTCTTTTATTTATGGCCTCTGTTCATCATTTCAACAGACAATTTTGTCAGTGTCAAATATGTCAGAGTCTGACATGCAGTCATCTATAAAAATCCCTTTCACTTCTGATGCTGATTGTACTTCATTACAATAAATAAATGTTTGCTTGCTTGCTTGCACCTATCTTTACCACGCAACCCCCATTTCTATTTATGCCATTTCATCTCATCAAAATCATCCATTTGTTAGGAATAATAAGTGATTGATAAAATCGTCCGGCTGCCTGTGACAATTCGCACTCGATCCGAAGCAACAATGGTACGGAACGACCAGAATACACAGACCCGTTTACACAATACTATCTGGTACTAGAAAGGGTTCGGAAGGGTGTATCCAGGGGTCAAGGTATGCTGGTCTCGAAGCATAAGCTACCACTAACTAGTCAGCGCGATGTTATTCAGCTCGTGATGGATCACAATTTCTGACATCACTGGATAAAACAAATGAAGTAGGCAAATATGGTTTGCTATAAATGTACTGTTTGCGTTCAATTTTCGATAGGCTTTGTGTACTGAAGGCTGAATATCTATTGAATACGCTACGCTACACGTAACTATTCATAACATTTTCTATATTGTTGGCATTTACTAACACAGAGCGCATACTTAAAGCAGCAAAATTTTTTAAAATTGAATTTAAAATTGATTTTGCTTGTCTTGGTATTGGTAGAGCCTAAGGTCGAGCCACAGTTTTTTTAAGCCTCTTGGTTCTGACGAAATCTTCCGACAAATAAATTAAATAATTTGTTTTATTTCCTTCCAAGAAAGTTAAAACACAGCGTGGTCGTAGCCGCTATGTCGTAGCAATTGTCGTAGCCCTTGTAGCACACGTAGCAGTTGTCTACGAAAGTCTACGATGAAGATTTTCTTGCGAAATGGAATAACTATTGCGCATTTTCTTGTATTTCATATAAAAATGTACTTAGTATTTTAAGACAGAAAATGATTTTGGTATGTAACTTGAAATGTACGGTATTCACATAATTTTATTTTTCTTTAGGATGCTGTAGAAAATAGAAATAGAAATAGAAAAATAATTTATTTACAACACAACACAAGAAAAATTAAACATAAGTAGGTAGACTAAACTAAAAACATGACATCATTAATAAATAAATAAAATAAACCAAAACCTAGTTAAAAAAAAATACCTAATTACCTATAATAACAAAACTAAACATAGTGCTGCAAAATGGATCCTAGCTCAGCATAATGCGGGTTGAGAACAACCCACGCTGGTCTTCCGCTAGGACCAATTTCGGTGAGCGGACATAAACAATGAAAGTAAGTGCAAAAACAAGAACAAAAAATAAAAATAAAAATGTGCAAAAAGAATAACAAAAAAAAAAAACAGTCAAAAACAATCTCAAAAACAAAACAATATACATCAAATAAACTGTGGACGCAACACTGATAGATTGTAAACTAAAACCAAGCAATAGTAATGATATTAAACAAGTAAGTATCCAAGTGTTTTTTATTTATATATTTTTTATCTGTAGACTTCTTGGCTGTCTAATTTCTTCAGAAAAATTTGAGCTAAATGCAAAAAGTTATAAGATTACCATATCACAAAAAATCTGCGTGCTCCACCACCGTAGGCTTCAGCTACACCAAACCTCGGCTTCAGTTCGACACGTTCGGTTCGTTCGTAGGCTAGCCAGTTGAGTAGTAGTTGGGAGTACCCTGCAATAGAGTCAAACTTTGAAAATCACGAAAGGTTAATTTGGTTGGCACCTATTGTCTGATGTGTTATCTCATCGTCATCATTTTCCTACCCATATCCTACGTCGGTTATGTATTTGATTTAAAATCTGCTATCATAAAATCCACCCATCAAATCTATAGGTGAAAGGTCAATGTTGCAAAGTCACTATCTCCAAACAATAGGCGGATAGTGGTCCGAAACTCAGGTTCGGTTCTATTGTAATGAATTAATTAATAAAATCGGGGTGGGGGTGGCCATTGTCCGTGCAAGGATGGATCTGATCTCATTAGGCAGCATTGTGACGCGTAACAATAGCTGACCATACCTAAGCACGTCAGCGCTTTAAAGTTGGATTTTGAACCTAGTTCTCTCCATAAATCATTTGTAATAAGCTGGATATGCAACTCATGCACGAGGAGTTGGTACGATAATAATGTTGGCTTATTCCCATCGAGCCCACCGGCCACTGGTGGGCCAGATGGGAAAAAAAATTCCATCGAGCCCACATACAATGCTGAAATTTAAAGTATACCCTGTGTAAACGATTTAATTAGGAAGATTCGCAAGTTACATTTCAGTTATCCTGCGCGGCCGTCTCCATTTCGTATAGTCCTCGTCGCACGGAGTCTTCTGTGGCCGGATTGCTAAGCAGTGTAATGTGACTATAAATAGTAAAAATTTGCCGTAAAATAGTCCAATCTGCAAAAGATTTATACACTATTAGTTATCCTACATTTTATCAATACGAGACATGATCTAGTCACAATATAGAGACACACTAGGTATACTTTCACAAGTTCAATTCTTTGTGTAAAATAATAAAATAGAAATACCAATTTAAAATAGACAACGTTGATGGTTCTGCTAGATAAGTAGGTAATATAAAAAGTCTATTTTTGTGCTAAGATTACAAACAGCATAAAGTACATAATGCTGCATGACGTATATAACTAAATAAATAATATGTCAGGCCGTCATTGTGGAACTGCGATGAAATTCAATTTTAATATTGGAATCCGTGGAGTAGCGAAAGATTGAATTTGATACGTACTCGCAGCTATTGCGAGTCCATATACCATCTTGCAATCGTCCTTTAGGATTGACATTCTATTGGAATCTTGCAAACTAATTTTATTTCCAAAATTATGGCTAAACGGTTATCGATTAGGGTAGGTAGGCACACTTACATAACATTCTTTGGCAATCCAAACAAACAAATAGCATTTGATATTGAACCCGTTTTAACGTGTTGTACTGGTTGAAAAGTATTGAATGCCCTTTATTTAGTGTGGTGAGGAAAATGACGAAGGTAACTCGTACTTGGTTTGTTTTTAACAAAATGCGAAACTGTGATTCCTTCAAAATGTAGGCAGGCTCAACCTCTAGTGAGAGATTCGCCGCGATCCTTTCAACGCTGGCCAAGCGTGTTGCCAGCCGCAAGCCTATTGTGGACGAAATACTACAAAATTCGACAAAATGTGAATGCCAGAGTGAAAACAAAATTCTAGGGAGCTGAAATACAATGAAATACTTTTGGGTTTACAAAGTTAATATCTTTAGGTATTTAATTTATTGAATAGAATCACAAGGAACGTCTTGCAAACTCATCGCACTTTTATAATGGGTTATTCCCATCGAGCCCACCGGCTGGCCCACCAGAAACTCAATGGTAACTTTAGTCATATTTTTTTTAGCATTACTTACCCAAAATCTGAAATAAAGGATACCTTAGGTACTAGCGACTGGTTTTAACTTTACATTGCACCATTTCGTTCTTTCGCTTATAGTAGGGAGGTACCTAGATCAAGAATGGAAATTAGTATACAACGACAAACCAATGAGAAAATACTCACTGTTACCTTAAAGTTTCAAGAAATTCTGTCGATTGCATAATACAAAAACGGTGTAACTATACAGAACTTTCAAACACAACATGCAGATTCTTTGCGACGACACCGCATCGCAGAAGTTCCCAAATATATTTCCATCCCTATTTAGTAACCGGGAAAGTTGTAAGCAAGTATTATTCCAACAGTCATCGAGCACTTTGTAGTGATAATAAAATAGGATAACTCTCTCCATCCATTGAAAGCAGTCCAGTGCGGGTTCTACGAGTACTCGTGGTACTTTGCAGAAATCATAAAGGCGAGAGATCAAACGGCCGGTTTGTTTGACCTCGATAACGAAATGATCCTCCACAGTGGACATACGAGGGTTATATGATGAGGAAATTGCTTTGGTAATTTAATTGCATTTTGTAAAAAAACATTATTTAGTCATCTTTGAATATGATAATAAGCCACCCTTGATCACTTATCTACTAACAAATCTCGCAAATGTGATGTTTTTCATACAACTAAGACCCGCCTATGGCCCGCTTAATGTAACCACAGCTTGTCATCGGCTTTTGAATTTCTTGTATAACAATCTATTTTCTCACTGAGCACGTTATCTGTAGACGTGCCCTGCAAAGCATTGCCCGAGACCTCTGGGACATAATTGCACCTATCCATACCCTTCAAGCCGGAACCAGTATTAGTATGGGGTTATATGCGAGGGTTATTCCCATTGAGTCCACCGGCTGGCCTACTGGTGGGGCCGATGGGATTTTTTTGCCCATCTGGCCCACCAGTTCACTCGATCACTGCTTTGCGTTGAGCGTTTGGTAAAGGTTTCACTATCAGTTGCTACGTTGGTTTGTTGACCCTGCTTACTATTATAACAGGGTGTATATTTGTTTTCAGATTGGATCAATGACTGGATTATACCTACGCCAACAACATTGATTGTGGGTAAGTTTTTTTTCTACTTTTCGTTTGGAAAACGGGTTTGGATCTAAATTATACTTATTTATGCTGAATCTTGTGCATGCAATGTTATTGCAGACAACATTGTTGTTATTGATTTTTCATAAATAATTTCAGTGATATTACCTATAACTTTAGAAAAAGTAGATGTGCTAGGCAGATGAGCCATCGCTCATCTCATCATGGGAGGAAAATATCAAACAATAATTATTACTATTGATGCGTTTACCTCGCACGCCGCTCATCTGCTTCGAACATCTCTGGTGGATACGAAGCCGGAATCCAGCAAAATGCGAAGCAAACGCTCCCTGGAGCAGTGCTTGCACAAAGAGGCGCGGGCGGCAAGGCAAGGCCGTCTCACCATGTCAAGTTCGCAATGCTGCTACATATTCCTAAAGCGCTGCTACAGTAACAATAATGGCTGAGCCCCATTGTTTGGGCCCGTGGCACATTACGCTTTTGTCTCTGCCCTCTCCCGTTCACAATGCGGCCAGGAAACAAGTGAGCCTTTATTTCGCCTCTTTTTGTCTCGGAGTATCGCTGCTTATTGTCTTCATTCGATTGTTCGGAGCTCTTCAGAGGGCACATTGTTGTGGACTTCGTCGTTAGTGCTGAGCTGGCGGATGTGCTGTGTTCTAAGTGTCGTCAACTTTAATACCTACTGCGGTGTCCTTTGAGCTGCCAATTTCTTTATATTTAAGTACAGATACTTACTTACTTACTTTCCTACTTAGCTATGTCACTAACAGAGTATAAGGTAGATTATGGACAAGAATAGGTATACAGAGCTCGCTGATAACGTACTTTATTTTTTCTGCTAATAAAACAGATGGCCCAGCATATTGGTTGAGTTACGTTACTACTTTCGCCTATAAAATAACAATTTAACAATTTGCGTTTTCATTCTGAGCACATCCACCGTAGACATAATATATCCTCACTCAACCTTTGAATCAAGGTTTGCACATTACGATTTAAAAGCGCCAGTTAGTTAATAAAATGGTTGGTAGGTACTCTGATTAAGTTATGGTAAAGAATGTGTCATCGGTTTCACATTGCTAGGGTTGGCAGTGGCACTCCTCAATTATCTCCGAATTGAAGTTGTAGTTTTATGTAAAAGTTTCTCTGCTTCGAAGGGGTTATCGGTTGATACCCAGGCTTATTTGCTGCATGGTACTCCTAGGTGTATTTTTCTGTCAGATTGGAAGACTTCTGTTGGGTAACTCAAACCTTGACAACAATCAGTCAGTATTGAGCATTGACTGCCGTGTTTTTCCGAATAGTGTGTCATACAGCAGTCTCACTTTCTTAGGGTTGACACCCATCGATGTCTTTTATTATCTCGGAATGATACAAGCAGCTCTAGTTGGCTTTGTTCGCTCGCTATTGTGTTGGCGGCTTTGTTCGGGCACGCTCCGTTTTTCCTTTTCGCTTTTGGAAAGCTGTAGCGCCTGAAAAACATGCTAGGGTTGTCCGTATTGTGTTTACATAATGAGCGGTCTTGTATTTTAATGCGAATGGTTGGTTTCTTTTGGGTGATGAGCTTGTGGATATTTAATTTGCTCAGTTTTCTGTACGAATGCCTGCTTACTGCAAATCCTGCAAATCGTGCTTGTATTTTTTGATGCGATACCAACGACCGAAAAACAGAAGGGTGTTATTTTTACGGTGCTATGTGTCTGTCTGTTTGCCCGCCCAAGTAGCATCGAAAATGGGGAAATGGATTTTATTGCGGTTCTTTTGTAAGATGATGGATTTGAAATGGTTCTTAGCTATGTTTGGTGAAATCGGTGGAGCCATTTCCAAGTTATGAGAATAATCATCAGCTTTGAAAACTTTTTGAGGAATCTCAGATATAATTGCAGTTTGATACATTTATCTTTGATGTATTCAGATTTGATGAACTTGGAGCCAATAGTCCAAGGTCCAGGATGAAGATGATCCAACGATTATTTTTTTGGTTGGGGGTTTAAAATACCTACTATATTTTAGGTAGGTAACCTACCTACAATGTCCAAACTAGGTATAACTGGTAACTATACTATAAGCGAAGTATGTAGGTACTTCTTCACTCATTTGAGATTTTATCTATGTTTTCTACGATTGGAGCTGGTAGGATATAGGTGTACCTAACTGTAATTAAATTATCAACTAAGTAGAGTAGATAAACTTTGAAATTACACGTCCAAGCGAACCTAAAGCTTCATAAAGCTATTCATCGAGCTGTCTAAGAAGTGAATCTTTATGAATGCGACCAAATTGTATGAGAGTAGTCCTCATTCAAAGTTCCCATGAATAGTGTTAATTCGCTGTAGCGAGTTTGCTCGGCGCTCGTCAATGGACTATTTGGAGACTTGAGGAGCAGGCGTGCGTCACTTTTGCTCAACTTTCAGTCTAAAATAAACCCTAACCTCACGTTATTTAGATTCAATACACACTTTTGAAACGTAAATATGGCGCGGTGAGGGGTTTATTTTTCTACCCTATATTTTAAGCCATCACACATTGACTTTAAGCTTCAATATCGCTCGTGCTTTTAGCTTGATATGTGAGAGAATAAGTGAAACGTATACGTATGTTACTGATATTTCTGTGGCAATATTGTGTATGGAAAACGTGGAAAATATGAATGCTCCATGACACACTGCGGACGATTTTGTAAAGAGCTTCGATGAATT
Organism: Eulithis prunata; assembly: GCA_918843925.1. Lineage (NCBI taxonomy): Eukaryota > Metazoa > Arthropoda > Insecta > Lepidoptera > Geometridae > Eulithis > Eulithis prunata. Next base: position 2,962,722 of record OU974007.1, read on the forward strand.
CTAAAGGCCTTTTGGTCGGATTTTGCGTGGAACTCTTTTGAAGTACCGTTTGTATGTTTCACTACTGTGAAATAAAGATCTTGGTATTTTTTACAGAGTCACGTGATCCAGGCTTATGCGACCGGAATCTTGGAAACCAAAAATGACTAACTATAGTTTTTTTCATATTTTCAACTCTACATAATTAAACACACATTTAAAAACAATTGCCTGCTGCGGAAACCCACACCGGTCGCGAGTTTTCACAGAAAAAGTATTATATGATCCTGTAGACAGAGGTTTCTGAAAAAAATTGGAAATTCCTATTGCTACGCTGCGCCGCCGTAGCCCGTAGCACGCTACGCTACGTACTACGACGTAGTCAATGATAATATTGGAAAAGTGTGTCTTCATGTTAATCAATGTTATGGAAACCATGTTCTTCTTATCATTAAAAACCACACCTTATATAACTTTCACTTCTGTTTTTAAAAACAGAGGTCCCCATTAGTTTGAGAATTATTATATCAAAATTATGAGTTCCTTGAATCGTATTAGTTTTCCACTGAATTGGTTTTGACTTGGTTTCTCAGTTGAATTTCAATAGCCGACACAAGCTCAAAATTCTATATGGAAAATATAAACGAGGCTAGCAAAAACGTCTCGAAAGGAGTCTGATTTTCTAAAGGTTTCTTTGAATAGAGCACTGTTTAACATTGCTCATTGAGCGATATTTTCTGATTCCTATTCAATACCTACACGCTTTGTAAACAGCTTACAACATATTTTTTACTGGAGAATATTATTATGAAAATAAGTAACTATGTACCTACCTTACAAGTTCTGTATCATTAAATTCATATTTGAATGGTTGGTTCGTTCATTCCCGTTCGTCCCATTACGTTTCGTCCCACTGATGGGACGAATGGGAATGCAAAATGTAGTATTATTTTGTTCCCTTACGTCGTCATTGCAAAATTCAAAAATTTCGAGTCAGGCAATATGTAAAGTACAAAAGAATAATAAAATCAATAGGTGCTTAACCTATGTACTTAAACTTTGCTTGGAAAAACTTGTGTACAGTTAGGTAAACAAAGTACAGGCAACTGCTTATGGGGTGAAAAGTGCAAGACTTTGTTCATTTTTAATCCGGAGTAAGTATAAGTAATAAACTAGAAATAAAAATACCTAGCTAGGTGGTGTGTGAAGGCAGCTATGCTCAAAGGTCTACGTTGGCTCCACAAAGTACTACGAAAGTCGTAGAGGTCCCCTGGTTTTTTTTTCTCTCAAAGTCAAACTCTCGAACAGCAATAGAATCATTGCAAAACTATTCTTAGCTCAAGTAATAAATCCCAGGGCTCTACAGCGGCTCTATGAAGTTCTACGAACGGTGTAGTGGTGTAGAGGTTTGATTACCCAATAACAAAGATTTGAAAATAAACTTTATCTATTAGTGTGACATTATTTCTCTCTCTCAAATTTTGATGAGGATGCAAAACTATCCTTATAGTGTCCCTAACAAATCCCAACCGGTACGTGGTAGGTACTGTAGGGCTACTCTTGACCACCGCCGTTCCAAATTGGATCCGGATTTTGACAGATCTCGTGTCATTTTGTACTGAAAAATGACATTACTACTGTCAAATTCCGTGAATCCGGATTGGAACTGTGCTCGAGAGTAGCCCTGCTGACCGCCTTGGACGAATATAACGCTCGTCACCACGCGGTGGTTCAGTCAGTGCTACAGAAAAAGAGGTCTGATTAAAACTTTTTGAAACATGAATGAATAAATTTAAAAAATAAAAAATTCTGATACTGGTGACATTGGTATTTTGTGATAGACGTCAATTTTCACTCGTCCAAAAACTTTTAAAACACTGCACTGGCCTTATAGCTGATTATTTCTATAACATGTTTTTATACAAAATGCTTTTACTACGGAGGCTCGGTTTTAACATCTAGAAGGTGTATATTATTAACATGCCGTTTCTTAGTCTGAAGAAGGATCCTTATTGTCTCAACCCCAACTTTAACCAACCACCACCTATTTATGAAAGCAAGGGCTTGGACTTGAAATGCTGTCTCAAAGCTGTATTCTTCATCGTCATAATCATAGCCCAGATTTGTCTATTCGCCATATACTTTTGGAAAACTGAGATGTGAATTAGGTACCTAGGTTATTGATTTAGTTTAGAGTGTAATTCTACCCATTTTAGCTAGATTTTTATTATACTTCACTTTATATTTTTGTTGAACTTTTCATTTTCTCCTACTAGATATCTTCCTTTTGCCAGACCCAGTGTCAGCAAAGAGAATGCAAAAAGTGTCAGGATGATAGGTAGAAGGTAGCGTAGCATAGATAAACCTTCAGAAACGATGGCTGTAAAATCCGCTAGGTTTATTACATTGCAATAATTTTTCTCATCGTTGATATCCCTACCTACATACCTAAAATTTATTAGGTAGATACAGATAGCTGAAATTGAGCTGGAAGAACAAAAAAAATGCTCTGCTACGAAGCGAGTACAAAACTCTGTCGACCTTTTTGCAAGCTTTTCTACCAGTGGTGACATCTGTTTGCGAATCAGTCTCAAGTTGTGGTAGTGTGTTGGTAGCGAGAATTTTACATAGATGGCGCTGTAATTCCATTTCTCCGGCTTTCGCCTTGTAGGTAGGTCGTTTTGCGCGCTGGTTTCTAAAAAGTACTCACATAGTAGGAGAGATGGCGTACTTCAGTTATAAGAGCTAAGGGCAAACAATTTCCAAGAGTGGCTCTACTTAAAGAACAAAACTGTTGTGGTGGCAACATAATATAGGAGCACCTATTTAGGCTGCCATAAGTTTGTCCATAACCAAATGGTATTTCGCTTCAACGTGGTTCGCTCCTGTGGCCGACAAGAACAAGATGTTTGCATACAGTCACTATTTTGAAACGGTAGCAACTACCTACGTATGTAGTACCTGTTTTAATTAGACTTATCTAAGTATACACAAAAGCATACCTACTATTATACAAGAATCGGCTCTTATGTTTGCGTGTATTTTTTCACAAGTACATATTTTGGCAAAATGCCATTGCCAGGTGACCATTACAATGATGATGTCCCTCTACTTTTTTTTTTATGATAAAAGTAATGGAACAAGCTGATAGCTCACCTGATGTTAAGTGGTAACTTCTGCCTATAACAATGCATTACTTCACAGAGCAAGTCCAATGAGGACGTGCCCTGTAAGGCAATGCACTGCGTCCATCACTCTGAGACGTAAAGATCTTGAAGTCTCATGTGCCTGTAAGTACTTGCGTAAATGATACTTAGATAAGATAATAAAATTTATTTACTTTGACTAAAGTAGAGTTATCGCAGCCAATCTTTAATTTTCTTATCGAACCTACGTTTCGGGCATTTTGCCAGGGCTATTCTCATTTTATAAGTAAAACATTTTAGTACATATAAAAATATTTTATTAAAAACATTTTGGTAACATTTAATAAGAACACTTAGGTAAAAATAAATCTACCTCAAAATCATTTCAAAAGAACAGCCTGGACTGGAAGTTCACGGAGAAGCCGGAACAGCAACAAACTAAAATAAATAAAAACAATTGATAACACTCTAGCCAGAGACATGTCTAATTGACAACCAGAATTAAGGCATCGCAAGAATAATTATTAAGTACGATAAAATACCTACGACTATTATTATAGTTACAACAAAAAACTCCTATTTATCTATCGTTCAGTTGTTTGCACGCGCCGCATCACGAGGACGGCGCGCGACCCTGCGGGCCTAGCATGCGCACGCGAGATATTTGTCATGTCGTTCTGTCAAAATGTAAGCATTTTGTACCAGTTTTTGAATTTTTGCATTATCTGTGGCAATATTGTCGACAAAACGCGCCTTGAATATTCAACTTTTGACATTTCTGCATGACTATTATCTCGTCCTCAGACAGATACGACGACTAAGAAGTGTCAAAAGTGTACAATAACAAGGCGCGCTTTGTCGACAACATTACCACAGATAATGCAAAAGTTCAAAAACTAGTGCAAAATGCTTACATTTTGACAGAACGACATGACAAATATCTCGCGTGCGCATGCTAGGCCCGCTGGTCAAGTCGCTTGGCAGAGACTTGTACCGAGTATTATTGCCACTAACATTATACACACACACGAGACTTTCTGCTTGTCACTACTATACGCCATAAATACTACTACTAAACGGTAAACACTAAAACATCCCAATTATACGAAGCTATGTTAAAATTTTTACTAACTAAGTTATAATTTAACATCTTCGGCTAATTTTGATACTAGAACGATATTATAACATCATCTCATATTGTACTCTTAAACATTACGCAGCATTAAATTAATTATGAGGAATAAGATATTATTATACATAATATTGCAAGCTTTACTGAGATTGTGCACGTTACGTGAATACATTTAACTAACAGTGAAACTTATTATTAGGGAAGGAAGTTTACTTATTAATTATAGGTACTGATTTAGAATGACGGGCCTTCGCCAGACGGAGGGTCCCACACTGAAACTACAGAGGAACAGTCATCAAGATTAAATTACGAGCATTGGCACTTTCAATACATATTCATTCTTATTAATTATACTTTCGAAATAGCACGGCATACCAATAACCAACTTAAAAACTAAATTCAGATCAGTCATTTATGATATCACATCAAAATAAACAGGGAAATACATATGTGATTATCGATTGGATATACTACAATAAATATTATATTCTTTTCAAAAGAGGTATTAATTTTCTTAAGGGTTACTAAAATATTGAGCTCTGCATCGCTTGCGACGCACTATATCACGAGAACAACATTGAACCAAGAAGATTTGGTGCGAGGAGAGTTCGTCTCCAGTCAATCTATTTGGCTAAACCTACATAATTCTTATCAGATATACATATGGCCAGCGAGCGCACGCCCGCTCTGAGCGGAGCTCGCCTGCGGCGGACCCACGCTCCGGCAAAACCCTTCGTCCTTATTTATACAATTTTCATTATAAAAATACTGTCATTTGACTACAGTTCAATGAGAAAAAATATTATTATTATTATGATTGAACAATAGATATAATACAACTTATAGGTATTATGTATAATATCGTGTATAATGATTTGACTAACAAAATAAAATGCATAAAATTGAAATGATTTAAACATTATAAAATCACTTGAAGACCCTTTGTAATGGAAGGTAGGTACTAAATTGATATTTTAGAATTTAGTCAAATAAATAGCACAACAACCAACATTTATTTGGCAATGCGGGTAAAACAATAACAACTACTAAACTCGGCTGCTAACTTAACAAAAACTGGAATGCAAATATTGCATCGCACCACGCCTCAGGCAGGACTTCCCGCCGCTCGCTACTCTATGGGTCACAATCACTTCGAGCTAGTCTAATAAACTGTGCGCATCAGCATCACTCCAATACTATCTTTGAACTACATTTGATTGCAGCTTTGTCATTTTACAATTAAAAATAATAATAACTAAAAATAAATCTGAATGCAACATTTGATTTAACATTAACCAATAACAACCATTTGTGAATGTGCGTGTGACTGAGTATATAGCACACGGGCAACGGAAAACGCACGCACATTATTTTTACATCTGATGATGGCGTGTACCGTCTTCCAGCGGCAGCGTAGGCAATGATACTGTATCACTGTAGCTGCATTCTGAGATCCATGCTATACGTCCAGTCAATACCCACTCAACCATAAAATACGTATTTTGTTATAACTTTACCTAAGGTTTAGTGTTCATAGCCCGGATGAGTGAGGACAAATAGCTACATTATTCTATTGCGATTACTCGATCGATAGCAGCGTTTTATCAAAGATATATTTCGAGTATCGCGAAGTGCTGAGAAGTTGGAAGTGAGTATCTCTACGGTATCGCTAAATCAGAACAAGAGTAAGAAAATCAATACGCGGATGTTGGTCCCTTCCAAATTATTAGCCAAAAACATTGCGAGAACTCCGTATTATAGAACTAAAATTTGAATACTACGTATTGTCTCATATTATCAACATTTTTTTATAAAAATAACTTTGAGGAAAATATTTAAACATTACAGTGTACAAATATTCCAGTACTAATTTAAAGCTGATCACAAAGTAGCAGAACTTAAGTTGCACAAGAGGACAGTATCAATATTTAATTAGAGTTAGTATGTTATACATTTACTTACATACATACCTAAAGAGACTCACACTATTTAAATATCTTGACTAAATTAAGAGACCACAAATGTTACACTTTACATAATGCACGTACATTAGAGATATTGCCAGTCTGTCAGACACTTATCATAATTTCACTAGGAGCCCAGCTTCTGGGCGCATCAATGACTCAAACCCTTAAAACGGTATGTAACAACTATTAATACCTTAAGAATATCTAATCACTGCATTAATTTGTGATGATATGCACTGATAACCCATCATTGACTAAGTTCCACATTGGCTCGACATTACGTGAAGTTTGGAAGCGTTGTCGTCAATGTCGATAGGAAGTTGCTTTTGGGAAATGTGTCAAGATCATATTGTCTAAATAATACGTGATCACTATTTGAATGTAAGTTCGGACGGTAAATCCAACAATCATAATTAGACCTTAAATTAACCTACAGCTTGGCTTAAATTCGTGCCTATCTCGTCAAAATCGTACATTTAAATAACATCCGAGAAGCAGCCTTTTGGTTTTACGATGATCCTATTGTTAAATGACTGTGGAATATTATCTAAATATCTAACAGACTACGGAATATTATAAAACAATATTTAAATAATAACTATTACAATTTAATGGTGGGAAGTAGGTATTAGTGCAATATGATATTACATTAGTAAATGTCTACAATTTAAATATTGTTTTAGATTTGGACACTAGCTCTCTGGCTGAGAAACTCAGCCGCTCAAAACTAATTTATACTAAGCCATATAAATTGCAAACTCCACCAATTTATAGTTAATATAATATTCTTTGGATAACAAATTACATTAAGGTTTCTAAGAGGAACTAGTTAAGTGCATAATATATTATCTTTTAATTTATTGAGATGACGTCATTGGAGTTAATTTAAGATCCAATTTAGTCTTTTATTAATTTAGGAGGGAACCTAGAAATGCTTTGATTTGGAATTAATTCTGCAAAATCTTATGGCATTGCAAGTTTATCATTAATTAAGCCTAATATTATCACACAAATAAGTTAAAACAATAACGAAGTCAAGCATGTTGCATATCGTCAGGCTACCATTCACAGAATTTGTCAAAAAATTGTCTGGATTTAAATTAAGATCACAGTATTAAGTCACGTTAAATGTACCTCTACAAATGTGCTGGACGATAGCCGCTTCAATATTCCACAGTCATCTGGGACTGGGGCACACCACGCCTTCCACTAACTACAATACTAGGATAAATGTCAAACAACACATGGCCTTAGTTCAACTATAACAAAAAAAATAAGATTTGGTTCGCACAATTCTTTTGTTTTTATCAAGATTCAAGTAAAATAGAATTCATAACAGCAACAATGTGCTCAAATAAAAAATCAAAAAGAGTTCATAAATAAAGCTATGCCACAGTAAAATGGCAAGTCAACAAATTAAAATATTTTTTGAATCAAGGCCACTGTTCGTGTTATGGTAATACAGGCACCAATGACAAAGACTAAGTGGATATGCACCTGATGTGTCCCAGTCAAACCCATTCAACAATTGTTTGTTCAGATAGAGTCATCAGTCAGTGGCTGCAACGACCCAGTTGAAGCCACAGAGGCGACAAGAATCATTTACATACTGTGTACGGGTTCCGTAGGGTCCCAGACGATGGTACTGGGAGCGGTTGGCAAAGAATAATGCTGGATTGTTGGGCGGCAGCACTGTAGCACGGTAGTTCCATCGATTGTCAGTCAGGTTACCCATCAGGTTGAGGACATCTCGTCCCCCGTATGTAACTTTGATATTTTCAGGCTTCTGTTCTATGGGACGTGGCTGCGGTTGGACAACCGGCTCGAATATCTTCTGAAAACATTATTGAGCATAGTAAGCCATTTAAAGAGATATTTAATTATTTCCGAGTTGATAACACTATCAGTTATAATCAATCACTGCTTGGGTTAATTTCAGATTTAAAAATCTTTTTATAATTTTTAAGAACAGATTATAATATTTTACAGGCGCTTAGATCATTTAACTAATCATATGTTACTCTCCAATCTTTCCACGCGTCGATTATGTAGGTACACAACATTGATAGCTGGCGTATGGACTATCGCCATTACGGAATATTATGAAAATAGAGAGGTCAAGGCCAGGACGAACGCAAACAAACTGTAGGTAGTGCAGAACTTCAACTCACCTTCTCTGTGGTATGAGGACTGGGCGGTAGGGAGTCACTGTTCACAGATTCCGACTTGAGCGACCCAAGCGAACCGATACCGCTAGATTCACTGGAGACAGACGGACTCGGGCTCGACTGCGACTTTGCAAGACCCGCTATGTCTATGATATGCCCAAACGAGCTGTATGAATTAAAATTCTCCGTCTCCAGTCCAGCAAGAGGTAGTGCAACGCTCAAAGCCATGTCTGCGAATGGAAAATCACGTTTGTATTGGAATTACACGTGCCTGAAGCCCTTTTTTGCGTGAGAGCAAGTTGTTGACAGAATCCGAAACGCGCCAAATTGTTACGGTCCTACGATTACAGTACTTTGGGACAACTCTGTAATACTCACGAATTACGAAAATGAAAATTATGTATTCTAAATCACACTAAACCAATGATATAAACAATAATTTACCGAAAAAGCGATATCCCAAAAAGCACAAGCCTCAACGTAGCCGAATGAAACGAAACAGATCGAACACGAATGAACTGAAGTTAGCTGCAAACCACGAGTTTGCTTGGGTGATGTCGTCGAAGGCGCGGAGCAAACCGTTCTTTCTTTCCGGAAGTGGGTTATTATTTCTATTGCGCAGTAATAAAAGTGATGATAAATTGTGTAATATTTCAATGCACAGCTCAGTAAAATATTATTTCTTGAATTTCTGAAACAAAAAGGTTACTCCAAAATCAATAGGTCAAAAAACATGTTTCGGGGTATATATTGTGTACAGCGCCACCTATTTAAAAACTGTATGAACTAAAACTTGTTCAAACGTTCGCACTGCCCTCTCTGGCATTGTCTATGTAACTTTCAAAAGTTGTTCAAGTATTTCACTAGATGGCGTTAAGCCCCTTGTTGCAGAGCTCCCTTCGTAGATTTTAAAGCTGTTACTAGATGGCGCTAAACAAAATGTCTCAGTTTAGTCATTGACACTCAGATGGCGCTAAAATATAGTTTTTTTGCTATATATTAATACTCGAGGTTTGTTTATAGGTGGCGCTATTGTTAAAGTGATTATCCTTCTGAGACCTACAACAGAAGATATCGACAGTAATAACTAGTAAATAATGTCCATTTTTAGAAGGTAGAATAGATAGGTGAAAACCATTTTTGGTCGGTAGCAGACTGCCCGGACAAGCTTTTTCGGAAAAGATGCTAGAATGAGTCTAATCGTTTAAAAAAATAGGATAAGTAGGTAAGTAGGTGTAGGTAGTAACAAGGGTAGGTAACTAGGTACCAGGCTGGGAATCCTTGTGAAAGATTTAGTTCGGGGAACTACTACCATTGCACCCTAGTAGGTAAGTAGGTAGGTATACTTACATAACATTACACTAAAAGTTTTACGTTCAAATTTCAATTTTAAATTTTTATTCATTATTAAAAAAACATAACAGATTGCTCCAAGGCGTTATTCTATTCAATAAGTAAGTAGGTATGATTAACACGGTGCGTCCTCAGTGGAAGTAGGTAGGTCCCTATTCCACGAGTTGTTGGTTTTTCGTTACTTTGTAAGTTATATCTCTGTAGAAACCCTTGCTTGTAATTATTATGTGTGTTGCAAATAAATGATTTGCACTTACTTTACTTACTTACCTACAATACCTACCTATTTACCTATTATAGTGCCTATACCTATAGGTTTACCCAATCTACATTTTCCTGTCTCTTATTGATGTTATTCATGATGATGATCTGTCATAAAAAGCCTTTCTGTAACATGCTTGTTGTTCAGACGCATTCCTCGTAGATCAACTGGTAGGTAGGTATTATACCTAATTGCACCAATAATTATAGTTGTGCCACGGTATCGTACCTAAGTGTGTCTGTTTGGTGGGATACTAGGTAGGTAGGTATACCTACGGAAGAACTGGTCAAGTCGCTTTATGTAGGCAGGAAGAAAGTAGGTATATAAATGTATTTACCTAATATAAAGGCGTTTAACTTTAGATAGCACTTGGCGACCTTACGAGAGGCCGCAAGAGGTTCATAATTGCCCCAAATCGGGGGCTTACGATTTGTAAATATTCTTATATCACCACTTAGGAGCGTCCGTTCAATAAAATAATAATAGTATACATCCGTGCAAATGGCCGGCGGGAGGGGGTAGAGGGGCGCGGGGAGGTTCCGAGGGGGTGTGGGGGGCTTATCGATTCGCGCCCGCGCGACACTGTATCTGTCCTCTCATCGAAGCTCGTCCGCCCGCCTCACAAAGAAAGAGATAGGTTTCGGAGACTTTGATCCTTTTGTTTTTGGGCAGCGTCCGGCGATGCGGGCGGGGGCAGAAAAATGTGAAGGGGCGCTGATTGGGCGCGCTCTCGCCCCGCCCCCCGCGACCCCCGCACAGCCTGCGCCCCCGCCGCCCGCCGCACAGCCGCTGGACCGCAGTTCAAGGGCGGTTGCCGACGCACGTTGGTTTTGTTTGGGTTGTAGTCTATTTATAAACCTATTGCCTATTTTGAATCTAGAATTTTGATTGACCTAGTATTGCCAACAATGATGCTACAAAAGGATGTTTTTCTTTTTCAGCTGTAGGATTTTCTGAGGTAGCGTTAGTTGAAAAATCTTTATTTCCTTTATTTCAGATGAACATTTGGTGAAAACCAACTCTTCAACGACAATACACAATGAAATAGAATTTCAATTATCTACTGGATTCTAAACAGTGGTCTGTGAGTCTGTGAGCTTAAAAAAAACAGAATATGTGTTAGGACCTTAGGATTATCGTTTAGGAAGTATGTTTTTTATACAACTAAATAATGAAACAAGCCGATAGCCCACCTGATGTGTAACCACTGTGGAAGTGGTAACCACTGCGTATATAGATGCTTTGCCACACTGAATACATCCACTGAGGACGTTGCAAACGGTTTACCCTAATTCTATTAACAGATTTTTTATTTATCGTAATTTGGTACAAATGTAGAGTCTAGCCAATTCTACTAAATGGGAAGGGTATCTATAATCTTTATTCTTTTATTGGCAGTGTAGTAGATACGATATCGCCTATATGTTACAAACAGCTATACAAAATATTAGGCATAGGTACTTAATAGGTAAAAGTCCTAAGCATGCTTTAAGCACGATTTGGCTATTTATGTACAGTTAACTAAGGGGTCATTGGATCATAGATTACAAGTAATAAGTAGTACAACAAAGATAGACAGGCACTTATTTAGCTTGTTTTTTTAGATGTACAATCCATAACCAGCAAGTGGATTATGTAGAGAGTTTTTTTGTAGATTCTTCATATTTAGCAAACGAGCACACGTTCTTCCGCTTTGAAAACTGTGAGACCGTAGGTAGGTATTTACAAAAAAAAAGGTTTTTTATTATCACCACCGAATTGTGAAAATATAGGTAAATGTCGTGTAAAGATAATGTGAACCGAGACTCCCATGATTCTGTAATCACTTGAAAGTATCCCATATAAAATGCTCAGGCCGGAATACTGAAACGTCACTCAAATTTAAGCACCACTTGAAATTGCTCTGCCTCTGTTTGACATTACTAATTTGTAAGAGATGGCAATAATTTAAGCGTGAACTTAATTTAAGTGGCGTTCGAGTATTCGGCTGTCAGTTCAGCAGATTTTACTAGCAAAGCGAGGAAGACGAGTTTTGACATTTTTTTAAACGACACATAGCACTTTTATTTTAATAGTTTTTCTTGTGTTATTGTGAGTATTGTTGTTTAATTTTGGTGGAATTTTAACCAATAATACTTAGGTCGTAACATAAAGTGTGAGCCATTGGAATAAATGTGTGTAAAGTGGTTTTTCTGAATGTGAAAATTCGTGTTAGGTTTTGAAGAGAAAATCCACCATTTTCTTTTCAAAACAAACGACAGCCGACTAGACAAATGACTTGACTAGACTTATTTATTACAATTTTAACACTTGACATTGGCAAATTTGTCTGTCGAAATGACGGACACAGGCCATTACTGAAGAGAAGAAGAAGACTAGCATAGCGATGACGTCAAAATGACTTCGCTAGATCGTTTCACCAGTGGGTACTTGTCTCAATATAAAGTTATATTATTAATGTAGAGTATAGACAAGACTGTGTTTGAGTACCTACTTTATACTTTAAAATCGTAGTTGTAAAATAAATGCAACTTTAGTTTTCTAAACTGTTAATTTATTTATCCCCTGTATATTGTATAACTCGATGCGTCGTACGAGTACGTCGATCACGTTGACATTTCTATACGACTGCGCGACGTTCACATGAGTCATTTTGACGTATGACAGATAAATCGACGAGAAAATCGTACCGGAGTGACATGTCAAATGAATCGACATTCTGATGGGAAAGATATTTCAGTGGAGAGAATTTAATGGCGAATTTAGAGCTGAATATGTAGTCGTTTAATGAGAGCCTATTCGAGACCGTATTATAATCCAGATAAAGTCTAGACTACTACTAAAATAAGTATTAGGGTAAATAAATATGACTAGGTATTCATAATGTTTTGAAAATTTAATTTCTTCGGATCTCAAGATATATTTAAACTAACTATAAAACTTTCCGGGGTTGAGTTTTTTTTCACCCTAACAGTAACAAAAATCCTGTCAGATCCACGAAGGGCGTATTCTGACATAGAAATAAAATAAAAGTCGGACAAATGTTTGTAGTTGCATACTGTTGGTAACACCGTCATAGGTAAATTTTTATACCCTCATTTAATACTAACTTTAGCAGCATAAACTAAAAAAATCTGGCCAACCATCTGCTACTTATAGATATATAGATAGATAGAATATTCTTTATTGTAGGTACACCACTTATAAGTAAAGAAAATAACAAAAAAATACCATAATTGGTAATACGATCAAGTTTTAGGAGGTAGGTATAATGGGCGGCCTTATTGCTTAAAGCAATCTCTTCCAGGCAACCTTTGGATGGACAGGATCTAATACACAAAACACGGACGGGGCGTACATAATTTTAATCTGAATTATTAAAATAAAATAAAAAAGTACATAATGATACCTACATAAACTAAAACATAATATATTATTAATGCTTATAATAATTTGAAAGGAAGTGCCAAAAACCAGTAAGTTCATCTAGGTACTCTAATTTTGATAAGTTTACTTTATGAGAATTTAGATTTCCCTCGCAAATCCCTACTAAGCATACACTAACACTACACCATTAGCCTACCTTACTAAACGACGAAATATTTAAATAGGTATCCATCGCGGCTATCTCCAGATAAAACGCCCCAATTCACATGCGTGAGCCGTGTGATGGATGAGCTCGGCGATCAGACCCTTCCCTCCCCCCTACCCGCTTATACCCCCCTCGGACCCCCCGGCCTAAGTCCTGTAGGTGATCCATTACATTTTTGCGTAATCCCCGTTTATAAATATGAAATTGAAGGAAGATGGTGATGCTTAATCGACTGGAGGTCGACGGTCACCCGGCCCTGTGGAAAGGCTGCGTTATTTATGGCCGCGTGCCAGTGTTTGCCTGTGAAAACATAAAATATGAATTGTCGACCAACCAGCCTAGCATATAACACACGCATCTCTTTGGACTTTTTTTATTCGTACGTTCATCATAATATAGAAATAGAAATATAAATTACTAGCTAACCCGGCAGACTTCGTACTGCCTCAATCGATAAATAAAAGACCTAAACTTTTGTATTATTATTACTTTATTATTCACCTTTTAAACCTTCTCTAGACTTCCACAGATAATTCAAGACTAAAATTAGCAAAATCAGTCAGCCGTTCTCGAGTTTTAGCGAGACTAACGAACAGCACTCCATTTATATATACCTATATAGATTTATTTTACGCAAAAACACATACAAAGACACAATGAAATAAACATTAAACTATAGAAAAAAAAATGTATGTATGTATTCTATCAGCCATCTAGTTTCCATCGTACATGCTTTGCTTAGTTTGGGACTAGAAGGCGTTGTGTTAAGTGTCCGTGAATATTTATTTATTTATTTATAGAGATAGATGCGTAAAAAAGGTACTCGCTCAGCAAATACTAAAGGTGCTCCTTTAGCGCTGGTTTTCAGGAGTGCCTCTAAATGTAACGTGTAGTTATTTTACGTACGTTTTCCTACAGGAAAAAGATCGTAAATACTCGTTTTTTTTCTTTTTTTAACAAAAAGTTGCACGGTTAATATTTGCTTAACATTAGATCAAAACAAATGAAATCTCAACGCCGCTGGCTGAAAATAAATTCCTAATTTGAAATTAGATTCGAATAAAAACAGTCACTCGTCAGTGAATCTGCAGTCCGCAAGGGGTAATCACGTCTCCCACATGCAAAACATAGCAATTGCAGTCATGATTATAGACGGTAGGGTATATTCTGATTATAGATAATTATAGCGAGGGGAGAAGGGTAGCTGATGAGCGATTTGGGTATTATTTGCGCTTTATTTGGGTATTTATTGCGCTTGAGTGACGACGCAGATATTATGCTCGGTTAATGCGGATCCCTTGGGCCGTCCTTCGCTTTGTTGTGCCTTGGACATTGATTTGATGTATTTGGAACTGGAAATTATTTAAATGGGGTTGAGTAATTTTTTTTTTTATATTGAATAGACCATCGTTTGACTTCAATATTACCTGATGTTAATCGACAATGAAGATTATTACGTTGGTTCTGCAATTTTGTAGAGATAACAATTGTAACAAAATCACATAAAGAGCCTAAAAGTAGATGGACCTAATAAATGCAGAAAAAAAGACTTATAATAAGACATTACAAAGTTATCAAGATTTTCAAAAAATTTCATGTTCCACAACTATTGAAAAACGCAAGAAACACTTTAGGTACCTATCTATATTTATTTTGAATACCAACTACCTACTTTATTGGTAGATTATGTACAAATTATAAAGGTAGGTAAGTATTTGTACAGCAAAGAAAAACATGCTACCCTTACGTGGAAATCATTTCCACCACTAATGAATCAATTTATCAGCTTATATCAGCTTACTTTCATTTCAATTCGTGCACGCATCGACGGAGGGGTCACAACCACATTTCCATCTCGCCGACCACATAACAATATCCGACACTAATAAGTGCCCAATCCTTTCTATGCGCAATATTGTCTACTCTAATTGGCATCAGAAAACGGAGGTAGCCCCAAACAAGCGCTTATCGACACATCAGTGCGCTAAAACCCGATCTGCAGACCCCCGGTTGCTAAGGTTACCGGGAGATAACAAAAAACCGGATAGAGCTGCGAAAAGCCGGAAAATATTCTCTGAAAATGTATTTGTCATAAATCTTATCTAAGTTAGCTTTACTGAATATAGTCCACACTAAAAGTAAAACTGACTGTCATTTTAACGCAGCTTTAAAAATGCTCTGTAGTCGGTGTCACTTGTTTGCATAACAACGATTTAGAAGCCATATTTTCTAACGGAACTTTAGTAGAGCAATATAAATAAGACCAATAGTTCAACAGAGGTTGCTTACCCTTCCACTGGCAAGAAGCCGGCTGCCGGCTTCTGCCAAAAGTGCGCGTCTGGCACGAAGCCGGCTGCCGGCGTTCATAGCATCTGTTTATTTTACGCTGCCAGTTGCGGTAAAAACTATTGCGGAGCTGTTCAAACAATCAAAGCTATACATAAGTAAAGTACCAGTAGGTACAAGTTTAGAATCAGAAGATATTGTGTTGAATTAGCTCTTTTATTTTTACAAACATTGTAGTCCATCCATTTTATTGAGGTTAACACATTTTTAGCCGGAATTTTTTTTTGGCCGGACGATACGTACTTAAAAAGATGTATATTGAAATCCTTATTGGTATGTAATGAATCTAATACGTAGCCCCCAGGTATTAAAAGTTTTATGGTCGGAATTATATCAGTTTCCTACATTGTAGGTAAACATCGTTAAAATATGTTACGTAGCAAGTAGGTTTGTGGAGTGAAAATAGATGATGGAGAAAAGTATGGGCTAAGTAGGCACATATTTTGGTACCTTACTTACAGTAGTAAGCTCGTTAGACGTGCTTTGTGAGGTAGTGCATTGTGAGAGGCAGAAGTAACTGCTTAACATCAGATGGATAATCAGCTCATTCTAACACTATTTTATATAAAACAAATATAAAGAAAGCACAACTAGAAATAATTCCAAAATTTAAAAAAAATGTTTGAATGGAACTTACTACGGCTGCCATCTTGATACAAAGATGCTTTCAACATCTCAAATATTCGTTGGTTTCGAGTTATGGCTGATGGCGAAACATTATAAAAATAATATTTATCTCCACTAATGTGTGTGTATCTAAGGTACACCTTCAACATTAATCTGCCAGCGTGATGGATGGTCCAAGTTCTTGTTTTTTACCATCCCACCCAATATTTAACAACTGCGAAAATCCCACGTTTCTAAAACAGGCATAGAATAATTGCATTATTTCGTGATAGATAAGTATTAATGGTGTATATCAGGGGAGTACCCTTCTCTTTAATTATGGAATCTCATCAGATGTAATAGCTATGAGATATTGAAGTAATTATTGTTATAGCGCTGTAGGTAAGTTGTAGGTAATAAGATATTTGGTCATTAGTCTATCTACACTTAATTATTTAAAAAAAAGACGATGAAATTCATGCAGACGAAGCCACGAGCAACAGCTAGTTGTAAAGTACAGTCAGAATCAAAACTAGATGGCGATTTAATTTGAAAAGTATCATGTTTCATTTTAGGCTTTTTAAACATTGACGGACAGTTAGCTTCTAAAGTATCCTCAAAAAATTATCAACTTCTTAATGCTCATCAATATATTTAAAACTCTTTTGAAGCTGACAGAGAATCAACGCACAGCCTAAACTATAAGTCCTAGAGGTAAGAAATTTGGAGGGTAGTATCCTTATATAGTGTAGGGGTGCACTAAGGAAGGAATTTTGAAAAGTCATACTCTAAAGGGTCTAGAACGCGAGCAACGCCGCGGGCGACGGCTAGTTGCTATATATATAACCTTTATCACAAAAAAAACACATTTAAAAGATCAGTCAATAACAATGCTAAAGAGAAAGTTTGAAGTTTTTTTGAGGTTTCGTTACCATAAAGGTCGACTTTATTGTGCAAGGTTTTCGAAAATTTCATTTATTCGGTAAACAACCTTTGTTCGGCTTTTCATGCAACTTTTACTAAAATAATAAGTAGGTACCTTAGCTACATAATATTAAGTGATACCATAAAAAGTCTTAAAAAGGGCAAACTTTGTGACGAAATGAAATGATTTTGTGACTAACCCGGTTCCAAGATCGTGAGTTTGGATCTAGTTATTATACTAGCCAGTGAAGCATCCGATTTTTGATTACTAGTGGCACCATAATGGTCAAACGAATAGTTACGACACAAAACAAATTAGGTAATCCAAAACTGCAATGCGTTTAGATAGGTATTCATTAGTAGCGCGGCGTCGGAATCCGCGAAATGCGGCCGCCACGCCGCGAATAACCGAAAACGGGAATCCCGAATACCGAAAAGCCGAAACCCGAAAGCCGAATAGTCGGACCGCTCGGTGACATATTGGAATTCGACTCCATTTATCCCGCTTCCTATTGGAATCCGGAGTGACGCGGCAAATTGGAAATTGCGGTTCCATTTTTGGCGTTATTGATAGGCAATTCTTGTAACATTATCGTAACAAAGTACTATTTTATTATAATAAAAGTTTTTTTTGTTTTATTTAGAATACTTAATTAGATAAATAAAACATGATGAAATAAATAACAACACTTTACAGTCTTTAAAACAAGTGAAGCACACTGATCAATCGGCCTACGAGACTGACGTATACCTCTATGCGGCTCTACGCGATTACTAGCCCTCAGATTCCTAGCTAAATCAGTCATTTAATTATTATATATTAAAATCTTTCAATCCCCTTTTGTAAAACCGAATCCACTTCATTATCAAAAGCCAACCCAACTGATTCTCAACCCTCCGTGTGGTTCGTCAAACGTACGAACGGACATGCACGTCAAAGCACCCCGTATTAAATCACATTTTGACAAGCGTACCGTGAAAATTAATCGAGTGTCGTGGAGTGTGGACTATTGGCAGAAAAAATGAAAACATGATGGCATTTCGGTCCCTGGCAAAGGTCGAAGCAGTCGGTTGTGAAATGTCTCGCCCTGCGGACACGAGCGGCCGCCGCCGTTCCACTGGGAATGGACAAGGCACTGCTTGTTTTGAACCGAACGCTACAAATTAAATAGATTGGCTTCGTCATAGTTGATATTATCATTTGTTTCATATAGTTTCATGGTTGACTTAAAATTAATGCTACCTATCACCTAAAAATAAGGTTGTTTAAGGCTCCAGCAGTGCAAGTACCGTTCTTGTCGATCGCTTATTTTGACATTTAGAATCGTCAAAATTCGCTGAAAATGGTTTTATCGACAGTAGCAAGTACGTTACCTAACTTTGTCGATCAGTAGACAAATTCGTTAAAATTTAACGAATTTACCGATAACCCTAGCATGGAACTTTTGAATGACATTTGAAATCGTCTATTTTGTCGATTTACGCGATTGTTTTATCGACTTTGAAAATGGTCTCGGTAAAGGTCGGAGTGCTCAAATAAAATGGATTTTGGTCTTATAATGATTTTGGAAGAGGAGCAGAGGGCAGCCTAGTTATTATTAGACGTCGTTTGAGTGATGTCAATCCTCCTATGGAGCCTATGAATTCCCGGGTAAATGGCTCTTGCCCTCATACAGTGCATGGAAAATGATGTAAGGCGGACGCGATCTCACGGTTTACCCGTGCATATTGTTATAAGTATCCTGAGTAATTATTACCTAGATCTTGCCTGACAATATTGCTACTTACATACAGTACATAACGTATTTAGTATACCTACCTATGTGTATGTGTAACTCTCTACTCTCTACACAGCAAACACACACACACACAACCAACACGCAGAATCAGTAGGTATTGCCAGTAGTCAACTCACAGAGTACCTACTCAAAAAAATTACCAAAGCGATAAGTGGCTAAGTTGGTTAATGTAAACGCTTGACAACCAAAAACCGTTTGATTTTGACAAGATGTTTGGTTTATTTCACTTCCTTTTTCCTTTCCTGAGTCTGTCGCAAATTACCCGGTAGTTTTCGATACCCGTAAATTATCCACTAGACGTCAAAATTACCCGAAATCGGGTAAAATACCTTAGCTCGCAATGGTGCATGTTTACTATGTTTTGATTCTGACAAACGAAAGTGATTGACAGTGACATTGACAGATAAACTAGTAAATCATGGCAGCAGTGAACGAATGATTTCGATAAACTCTGACGATCGTAAGGCATCGTTAAAATTTATCGACAAGAGATCCGTACTCGCATGGAACGATACGATTCGATACGTTTATCGACTTTAGCGATCGACAACTAAGCGATCGATAAGAACCGTACTTGCACTGCTGATCTGCTGAAGGTTTGTGGAACAGCAGTGCAAGTACGGTTCTTATCGATCGCTTAGTTGTCGATCGCTAAAGTCGATAAACGTATCGAATCGTATCGTTCCATGCGAGTACGGATCTCTTGTCGATAAATTTTAACGATGCCTTACGATCGTCAGAGTTTATCGAAATCATTCGTTCACTGCTGCCATGATTTACTAGTTTATCTGTCAATGTCACTGTCAATCACTTTCGTTTGTCAGAATCAAAACATAGTAAACATGCACCATTGCGAGCTAAGGTATTTTACCCGATTTCGGGTAATTTTGACGTCTAGTGGATAATTTACGGGTATCGAAAACTACCGGGTAATTTGCGACAGACTCAGGAAAGGAAAAAGGAAGTGAAATAAACCAAACATCTTGTCAAAATCAAACGGTTTTTGGTTGTCAAGCGTTTACATTAACCAACTTAGCCACTTATCGCTTTGGTAATTTTTTTGAGTAGGTACTCTGTGAGTTGACTACTGGCAATACCTACTGATTCTGCGTGTTGGTTGTGTGTGTGTGTGTTTGCTGTGTAGAGAGTAGAGAGTTACACATACACATAGGTAGGTATACTAAATACGTTATGTACTGTATGTAAGTAGCAATATTGTCAGGCAAGATCTAGGTAATAATTACTCAGGATACTTATAACAATATGCACGGGTAAACCGTGAGATCGCGTCCGCCTTACATCATTTTCCATGCACTGTATGAGGGCAAGAGCCATTTACCCGGGAATTCATAGGCTCCATAGGAGGATTGACATCACTCAAACGACGTCTAATAATAACTAGGCTGCCCTCTGCTCCTCTTCCAAAATCATTATAAGACCAAAATCCATTTTATTTGAGCACTCCGACCTTTACCGAGACCATTTTCAAAGTCGATAAAACAATCGCGTAAATCGACAAAATAGACGATTTCAAATGTCATTCAAAAGTTCCATGCTAGGGTTATCGGTAAATTCGTTAAATTTTAACGAATTTGTCTACTGATCGACAAAGTTAGGTAACGTACTTGCTACTGTCGATAAAACCATTTTCAGCGAATTTTGACGATTCTAAATGTCAAAATAAGCGATCGACAAGAACGGTACTTGCACTGCAGGATCGTGGATTCAACACTGCATATCATCATAGACAAATGAGCAACTGACGAGCTGGGTCTTATAAAAATGCAAAAGTTCATGCAAAGTTGAATCAGTTCAGTTCAAGTTCGTTCAATGCAAGCTCCAAAGGCTCTACCTTATCCCGTATACCTTGTCTGAGAGGCAAAATAAAAGTTTCCAGTCAGGTTTCTATAGATGGAGCCTGAAAATAAGTTATACGAAACACATACCAATAAATAAGGTGAAAGGCCCGTACGAGGCCCTTTCACACTCGCATTAGGCAGTCTCCACACGGGCATGCGTGTCACGTCAATCGTTATTGCCTATACCGATCTGATTTTGAAATATTTCCACGGAACCACTTATTCGCACCTTACAAACTCTGAATGTGATGCGACATGTTTTGATACTTACATCACACTAGACATTTTATATGCAAAACACTTTAGATAGAGTTTTATTGAGTTTATAGTACCAAAGAATATGTAATACGTAGTTCCTATGTAAGAAGAAGTGGGACTCCCATTCTACCAAAATTACACACTGAAAATCTCGATTTGTATGAAACGTGATTCAAATTTTGACCCCCGTTTCATATATTGTTCGTTTTACGAAAGCACGAATCTAGTTCGATAGTTTCGCCAGTCTGATAGTACAACTTTATAACCAAGAAAGTTTAAAAAACAAGTTGATTACGAGTGGTGTGTTTAATATGCTTGATAAAAGAGCATCGAAAAAAAAAACAATTTTACAATGAAAAAAAAAGGTTTTTTCCAAATGAGGTCCTTTGTAAAATTGTTTTTTTTTTCCATCACTACCTAAGTAATCTACATTTTTATCGTGTAAGTTACTAAAGTATCAACTTTAAGTTTGAAATCACAACGTAACCCGCAAGCATGCTCTCGCCGACTGGAGGGTAATCGTTCTAGTGGAGTAGGTATTTGCACAGCATTCAAGTCGAAGCACATTCCTCGCATATTCTAATAGGGGCTACAATATAAGTGCTAGAACCAATCAGAATTATTATAAATGCGACTTTTATGTGAGCGCGTGAAGATGTCGTGAGGTGAATAGGATTTGGATCGTGCCACCTGGGCTGGATCTTTCTATACTTTTCTTGGAGAATTTAAATGTCATTTCTATACAAATTCCTTTTATTCGCTTTATTTTGACGATAAGGACTTAAAAATAAATCGCTGAAGGCTGTTTTTCTGGATTCCACTAATTGTCAAAGTTTACATGTTTGGATGTTTTTGTTTCAATCACGCTGATTTGGATGAAACTTGGAATAAGTATATATACAGTTCGCAATCTGGTTTAACACATAGGTGGATTTTTATCCCGGAAAATCAACAGGAGTAAACGGGACGTGGACGAAGTCGCGGGCGAAAACCAGTATAATATAATCGAGCCTATTCTCGATCATGGAATTATGCTTATATAGAAAGGTTTTTTTTATTGTATATTGAGATGGGAAAAGAAACATACCGAGAGATAAGTCTAACTATTAATAAATAATAGGGAATATATTATAATTTAAAAAAAAAAAAAAATTCATTAATCTACCGGATGACAGTATAAAATATGAAACCAAAAGTGTGAAATCGCAAGAAAAGCAGCTGCATCGACGGGAGGTCGATGGATGGCGCGAAATATCAAAATACCTAGAGAACTGTCATCATTTTGAAAAAAAAAGCCGATTAAATCTTGCACAAGCCGGCTTTTTTCATCTCTGAGCAGCTGTGCGCGTGCGCATCACCTGTCCCACGTGACTAAAGATAATAGCTAGCACAAAGACGTCCAAGATGTATTGTTACTAGGTACCATTGATTTAAGGTATACTCCTATTGTTGAAAGTCAGTTGACGCTATGAGACAACGACACACCTGCTTGTGAATGATTGTCTTGAACTCCACTATTAGTGTACCAGTAGCGAATTCGAATTTTAGACCTTTAGCTAAAGTTGTAGATAAATAAATTAATACTCTTGGACATATTACACAACGCTCTCTAGTCCCAAACTAAGCAAAGCTTGTACTATGGGAACTAGATTGCTGATAGAATACTTATACACATTTTTTTTGTAAATACGTCATACTTATGATACATAGTAACACTCATGTAGATGTATTTATTATTAGTAAAAAGCGCTTAAATTTAAATAAAGCTTGCACAAAGTGAAAATAGCCATGTCCGAATAATTCTCAAAACCCATTCATAGATCACGCACAAAGACAGAGCGAGTTCGCGTACCTGCCTATTAAATTGACTTGGTACTTTGATTTATATACTCCTCAACACTCAACCTACGGTCTTTGTAATAGGGTTTAAATTGATGTACAAGTATGGCAGTAAAATTTTTAAGTTGTGTGATATCCTGCATTGCTCCGTACAAAATTGTCAGCGTAGCACAAAACATTTTTACGATAAGTCGTATTTCATTAGTTATGTGTCAGGATTCTGGACCCAAGGTGCTACGATTTGGGGTAGTTATTATAAGATTTAAAAGACATGTGAAGGACTTTTAGATTATATTTTATGGTGTCCTTGAAGTCAATTTTGTAAGTACTATATTATACACTGCTTGTGGAGTATGTAACTATCTAGTAAAGTAAGAGTGTTGAAGCTTGCTTGGATTAAATATTGGCAATTTTTAACACTTAAAAGACTTCGATCTCCAAACACTGTTTTTCAAACAGTAATGAATGAAAGAATCACTGCTAACGATCTATCCTATATATTTAATATACAAGTTGATACATATTCGCTAGTAAATTAAGCAACCTTAAAAACTAAGCCATAAATCGGCGACAGCGCCGCCTACCTGGCTACACTCGCTACGCAGAATCACACAATGCACATATTTTTTTTCGACAATCCAACTTAAAGCGCAGTTTTTCGGCGCAAATTCCAAAAGGACACCTGGTCGGAAACGGACCCCTGGGGGTCTTCACTCTGATTGATGGAGGTCCGTCGATCATAGTACAAAGAAACGTTCTATTTCATTCGTTCCGACGACGGCGACGTAGAGTCTCTAAAACAATCAATGATCAAGTTTTGTGAATGGGATGTGAAACAAAATCTTTTGTAGAGCTGGCTCAGGTGAATTCGCATACGACAATGGACTCACGTTTTTACTGATGAGAAAAAAAACTGTTCCAATGCATAAACCTTTGTATTAGGATCTTTTAAATGTAGTGGACTGTGTGGCCACCCACTCTTTACATGTCCATTCACCAAAATTATCTACAAACAACTCAGCATGTTACGTTCTTTATTAACTAAAGAACGGAGTGAATAAAGTCTTAGGTGGTTTCAAAACTGAATCCCATCACTTTGTATCATCTCCGCATCTTCAAAGCTCATCATAATTCATTGTAATCCAGAAAATTTCACAACGAATTCACGCAAACTGGAACACGGAACTTATGCAAAACGTCTTCCGCTACCCGTTTCATACATCAACTCTACATCGCAAATCCTCTCGTATCCTGATTTATTTCCCAAATACGGATGCCTACATACGGGAGGTACAACCAGATTCCTTTAGACAATATGATTGATCTTTATGAATATGCAGATGTGTTAAGTGGTGATAAGACCCGCAAATAAACTCCGTGGGGAGTGATTGCCGCCTATGCGTCGCAGATTTTAATCTCAGATAGCGGAGCTGGGAGCAGTTTGCATAAATCCTATTGTAAGCACCTTGTTAACAAACTGCACCGTTTGGTTATTAGATCGCTTGATAATTCTGGATGTTTCAGTGTTTTGGCAGAACGCAGATTATGAGTGGTACGAGCATATATAAGAATACAGGTCTTCTCAAAACCAGTACTTACAGCAGAAGGTGTTGAATGGATACATCACAAACACGTCCTAAACAAATTCTTCAGTGAGATACCATATTTTGCAGTATACTTGTCTATGATACAGTACTCGTAGTTAACTAAGTAGTTATTCCAATTTATTCAACTATTTACTTATCTTCATTCACTTCCACTTCCATCCCAACCACTTGCACACTGAAACTAGTGTCTAAAGAGTGGCGCTTCGCTGACAAAAACTCATCGCGAACAGGGGGTGAAAAGAGAAGAAATAATGAAATATCTTCATCCAACCCTTCTAATTAATAGCCATCAGTGTCTGCTCCAGTGTCGAGGGTAGGCGCTTTCAAGTTTTTTAATATGCTTCCTCACCTCAGTAAAACAGTGAGAATAATTGCTTTTTTCCAACAACTCTGCCAACTTTTGGACCCCTGGCGTAAATCTTGCGACAATTAGCAAACTTTCTAATGTTTCAATGATTTGGTGTATCTCTAAATGGGTCTAGGGCTATTGGGGCTCAAACAAAAAGGTTTGAGATAAGATTTACAATCAGCGTTATACTTTAGTACGAATAAAGTGGTAGAGCTTCTTGTGACAGACCTCGACTGGGTAAATAGTACCACCGGACTTATGTCTGTTGCCAAGCAGTGATGCTCGGGATTCTGTGTTTCGGTTTGAGGAGAATGGGTGCCGGTGCAGCTGCAGGCCTCATGTTTCAGAGTGATGGACGCAGTGCAATTAATCACAGAGCACGTCCTCAAAATAGAGACAGTAAGAAAAGTGTCAATGGACACATTCTTAGTCGTGATTTACCTTAAAAAAATTAGTTTGCGTATAATTACTTATTAGCCTACAAATTATGGCTAGGTCATAACGCTGCTAGAGTACGTAAATTTTAACGTACACTATATAAAAAAAACAGAGCACGTCCTCAGTGGACGTGTTAGGTGAGGCACGTTGTTATGGGCAGTGGTTACCAATTACCAGTGGTTACTTACCATCAGGTGAGATTGTGGCCAAAGGATAATCTCCCTCATATAAAAAAATATATTTTAATAATCTTATCCTATAAAATGTGTGCCAATTACAGGCATGCGCACATTGCACACTATGTACAGCTTTGTAATTTTTAGAAAACAAGTCATTTCTTACAAAAAGCCCATCTAAACGTAAAAAGACGTAACGGATAATAAAGGTATTCCTTCCATCGGTATGAAAGATACAAATATAGACATAAGGTCGAATTTTCCGTGATTACTGGCAGTAATAACAGCGTGTACCGGATCAACAGCGAAGATAAAAAACGTAAGACGTGGACAATCCTTTTTGCTGAAAATTGAATAGTTGGATTACGCGACCTAGCGGGGGAAGTAGGGCTGCCACTTTTAAATAAACCAAACATCCATCACATAAACCAGTAAAAAATCCTTTTGAACAATGATCTTATAAAACATTTTTGCTTTTAACAAAATTTTAGGACGTCTAAAAGCCTCTTTCTTGAGTGTAAATTACTAGAGAACATGAGCAACAAGGGTTTTTTAATACTTTTTATGCAGCCAAGATTTTCAGTGAACTTGCTGTTACCAATCTTTTTGCTTACATATTGAACTTGGACCTAGTTCTTAACCACCTGAAAGATCCAACATATAGGTACTTCAGCATGATTTGCATGAGACATACAAACCTAATTACATACCCAGCGACGAAACAAACATCAAATGTTTTTTTAAACAAAACCATGTTTTGTGACAATTCTGTGCTAAAATTACACAGCACGTGAAAACGTAATATCACATTGCACAGACACGTGCCGCGACAGCCCTGAAAATGATATTGTAGCCAGTTCGCGGCCTGATTACGCACACCATTGTGTCGCGGACATAGGACGCAATTAAGTATTAGAGCGACTTTACGAGGTATCGTACGGATTTACTTTCAGCTTGCGATTCTATCTTTGTTGATCGAGTGAGAGAAGCGAACGAAGATCTTTGCGACAACTTGGACAAAAATGCTTTGAATGTTTGTATGTTTGTTCGACGAGATCTTTTGAACCGCTTATCAGATCTTCACAGAATTTGGTAGGTATACGGATAGTACTCTTAAGTTTTACTGGTTTGTTAAATGAAGTAAATCAGCCAAGGGGTCGTGAAGTTATGAGGGTCCAAAAGGAGTAAAATGTCATATGATAGGGTTTTGTTTAGACATTCCAAAACCGTTTCTATTTTGATTCTGTGTAGTTTTCTTTAGAAATTTCTTGTATCTAGAACTAAAAGACTTTTTTTATACTACTTTAAAAGTGATTATTGTAATATGCGCGGTTGGTGTTGCCAATTGAATAAATATATAAATAAAAATCTAGTTAAATACTCAATCTTTCTTGTAGTTGCTATTTGAGTTCTTCAAGGTACTTATCATCACATGCATTACAATATTGATGAAGAAAGTGATGAGTAGAAGTATCATTTTGTAGATGAGTTAGTGGCCAACTCTGGTGACGACACCATAGTAGCGTATAAAGCAGAGAGTGGTATGCCTATTTAAAAATATAGCATGTACCTACTAACCACTGCGTTGTGTTGTAGTGGTAACCTTTAGTGGTAAACCCAGGAGCTGTCATTTGAACACAGCCATGCAATGAAGTGGTCTGCTAACGAAGACGCGTGTCAAACGAACACTTCATTAGGTGAGCGTCGCTCTTCGACACTCCTCAGGCTCCGAACATTGCTGCGTAGGGGAACCAACTAGTTACAAAAAACGTACAAGATTTTTATGACTATTACTTTTTTTTTTTCTAATGTCACAGCAAATATGTTTATTTCTGAGTTCGTAGTCTGAATTTTTTTGTTGATCGAAACGCATATCGAGAAGCGACTTCCGAGATATTTTGTATGAAAATCCGATAAGCGCCTCTAGCGAGAGATTTGCAAACTATTTTTCTCCATACAAAATCTGCGAGTTTCTCGATTCTCGCTTGTCACTAATCAACATAACAAAACTCAAGACTACGGGCCCTGATGTGAAATAAGGTAAGGTAGGGCAACTACGGCTACTCTAGAAAGAACTCTCACGAAACTTTAGGTTTTGTAAAGCTTTCTAATGTCAATATGTTTGTTTCCGAAGTGAAATAAGGTAAGAAGGGGCAACAACGGCCACTTTTTTAAAATCATCTATTGACGATGAACCGATGGCATTACGGCTTATATTAATAGAGCTACCGTGGTCATGTACCCTGAAAAAGATTAATAAGTAAAATAAAATTACGCTTGTCACTAGCTAATTAAGCCAATACAAATAATCAGCCAGTTTGTTCTCTAAGCAGTGTTACGTTCTTCTTTCTTATAGTTCCGTATTCATTTGTCCCAAAGAAAATGTGACGAATGGTGTCTTGCGGAGTTCCCGAGCGTCTTACCGCTCGCTAATTAGACGAACGCCGCTCGCCTCTCATTAGTGGCGGAATTATGCAGTTTGTCGGAATTCGGGTTAAATGCGAGCTCGAGAGAGACTGACTGCGAGAATGAGAAGCTAGCTAGTAATGTCAGATGTGCTGAATAGGTTTGATATTGATATTGGAAACGAGTTTTGACATATTTTGAAACGACATTTTTATTTTAATAGTTTTTCTTGTGTTATTGTGAGTATTGTTGTTTAATTTTGGTGGAATTTTAACCAATAATACTTAGGTCGTAAGATAAAGTGTGAATGTGAAAATTCGTGTTAGGTTTTGAAGAGAAAATCCACCATTTTCTTTTCAAAACAAACGACAGCCGACTTGACAAATTACTTGACTTGACTTACCTATAATATTACAATTATATCACTTGACATTGGCAAAATTGTCTGTCGAAATGACGGACAGAGGCCATTAATGAAGAGAAGAAGAAGATATTAATATTGCGTGTTTGGGCGTCAGTGTGTGCTCTTGTGTATAGTCGTGGAAGAAAGTGAGATCGAAATTGTTGATAGTTTTCAAATGAAATCACGATGATCGCCATTCTAACGTGTTCATTTTGTGATGATTAGGATGATGTGTTTTTAATACTCAATACACACATTTTTTTACTTAATAAGTACTTTATAATGATGGTTGTTTTTATTTAAATAAAAAAGATTCAATACGAAACCATAAATTTGCGTTAAATTAATAACTAAGATAATTAATTACCAGCCAAAAAAGTCGCTAATTAGATACAGAAACCAAAAAAAACCTATTAACAAATTATTCAATTAAAATTATGAGACGATGATAAAAGTAAATGAAAGAGATGTGTAAGCCCCTACTTTAATTGAATCTAGTACGGTTTATTTTATTTTTATTCTCACTAAATAACTTGTCCATTAGGCGATAAATAAACACAGCAAAATACAAAATTTTGCAACGTTAAGGTGGCCCCACCCCCCCGACAATGCCTACCGGAATACCTAAAAACGCCGCATCATACTCAAATCATTTACGAAATATTGACAACAATAAGCGAGGACTTAAAAAAATGCCAGTTATTAATATTTGTTTTCTTTGTCCGCACCACGTGTCCCTACACCTGAACTCTGCGGATGACATCGCCAAAAAAATTGCAAAAAAAAAAATATCGGACGAAAAAGAGCAGAGGCGCAAACAGACAACAGGCAGTTTGAATGATTGCTTCCCTGGAAGAGCGGCAAGTCCATTTTTCACAAGTGCCATTCACCGCTTTCACGTTGCGTACTGTATTTTATATATTTTTTATTTATCGAGTCGCCGTCGCCCTCTGCCAAATTGATATTCGCCGAATGCGAATGTACGCCGTCCGATTCCTCACTGTTTTATTCATTTTAGTGATTTCGTGATGGTAAACACGCCAGGTAGATGTGTTTAATTTCGAAATGAATGTTATTGGCGAGTTTCCGCGCCGTTTTCAATGACGCCTGAATGCGTCTGTGTGAGTGCCGCTGTTTACGCACTGTAGTTACATTTTGTCCGATTCAATGCGGATTCATTTTCGTTTTTTTTTTAAGTTTTTTTTTCACTCATTTAATTTTGCACGGAAATACCCACGTTAACCTGATTTTGTGATAAAAACGAAAGAAGATCACGTGCTTTATAAAGTGGGTATTGAATCGTTCTTCGTCAGTGTTCTACTTTTCGCTATCAGCTACCTCCATAGTTTAGAGCCGTAAGCTATCAGTAAAGCAAGCAAGCAAGTTAGTGGTCAACTCTGGTGACGGAGTTTTTAGGCCGCCTTAAGGCCTCCGTCATGGCTTAACGACTTCAAGAGCGGGGACCGATAGTTTAACGTGTCCTCCAAAGCACGGAAGCGCTCAGAGGTAAATGACACTAACGGTCACCCATCCAAGTAGTGACCGCACAGAACGTTGCTTAACTTAGATAAACGGTGAAGATTGGCTAAGTAAGCTACGCCACGAGCGCTTTGCGCATAAAGCAGCGTACCGCGATCGTAACACACAACGCTGCGGTATGCGACATGCGGCGCCGGACACATAATCGTATGGAAAACGTCTACGTCAAACGTCAAAGTATTTAATACTCTTGGTGAGTTTAAATCGATTAAAAATAAGAGTAATCTATTCATACTCTTACTTTCAATCGATTTAAATCGATTTGGCTTGTATTTACAAGCCACAACCACACGAAGTCACGAAGTAGAGACGATTATGAACATCACCCCTGTTCATAATCGATTCTACCGCAAGCTCCTGATCCGACGATGTCTAATGACGTAAAAAGTATGTCCCTGCTGCGTAATGCTGGAGGTCAATATTTAGAGATGTAGGCACAGATAGGACACTACATTCAAGGGAACCTGTGGTGTGGCTGTGGTTGCCTAATCATCAGCCACGATTATGTTCTGTTTGAGTTTAGTTTTAAGTTATGTGTATTATTCTTTAGAAATTCTAATAAATAAATAAATGAAAATCTGCCGGTTATTTACGAGCTTTTACTTAGATAAAAAAAAAAAAATACACGGACACTTAACACAACGCCTTCTAGTCCCAAACTAAGCAAAGCTTGTACGATGGAAACTAGATGGCTGATAGAATACATACATATTTTTTTTTGTAAATACTTATAATACATAGAAACAACCAGACACAGAACAAACATCTATGTTTACACACACAAATGTTTGTTCTCGGTGGGGATCGAACCCACGACCCACAGCACGGAAGGCAGAGCTACTACCGACTGAGCCATGACGCCTGTCAAGGTGATAGGTCGTTGTCAGCAATCGTAAAACAATTACACTAGCATTTTATGTTGTACAACATAAAATGTTTGTAGGTCATTCTTCTCTGCTTAATCTATGTCATTCGGCCACAGACAAGGCAGGGGTCGTGAAAGCAGCGTCATCGGCCGGCAATTTGAATAGTCGCTTAGCCGCCATGACTGATGAGGAAGGAAGGGTTGGTGATCGCTGCCTATCACTGTGTATTATGGCACCTGTATTAATATAAAACTGGCAGTTTCAAAACTGTCTAGTAGTAAAGCCGCGTTTGCGAAATTTGTGATTTTTTTTATCAACATAAAATATAAAAAATTTCATCAGAAAACTATGAAAACTGGTAGGCAATGTTCTTTCTTGGTCTAAAATATTATGTGACTTGGACATTTTACAGAATACCAAAACGTCAAACATTGCCAGTAACATAATAAAATTTTGCATGTCGGTTTAATGTGGACATGGGTTATGATATAGCTTGTCAGGTGGGGGATATTGAATTATCCAGACTGTTATTCTGTTATGAATATTTGATGGTGTATAATTTTGTTTACTTTTTATTTAAGCTTGTTTGCGTTTTATGTAAGACTTTTATTATTTAGATTTTGATCACTAACTTTTTAACTAATAATGAAACTACTGACTTAAAATCAGATTGCTTCAAGCACGGACACAGGTTAGCCACAGAACATAATAATATAAAATACTATACTAGTAGTCTTGTCAAACGACATTCTATTTTTTGAATAACTAACTATAGTTAAGACTTGACTTGACTTATATTATTTAAAATTCATCACTTGACATTGGCAAAATTGTCTGTCGAAATGACGGACACAGGCCATATAGGTTTAAAAGAAGAAGAAGTTAATGCAAACAGCACATCCTACTAACAGGCTTGTTACTTTTATTCTGACATCCCATAATTTGAAATTAGAATTCACCTCTCAGACAGCACATAGAATTTAATATGAGGTAGCAAACATAAAAAAAAGTTTGAAGTCGGTTAAAAATATTGCAAATTCACACTGGCCAGTTCTAACATTCCATGATTTGAAATTAGAGCTCGTCTCGACATTACCAATGCATGCAACATGCAGGCAATCGAGCGCACAATGCGACGGCCAATCAATGGCCGCGCATAAATATCGGCAGCGAGTGCCGCGCTTTGTTATGCTAACAGCGTCTGCATATGCAAATGTTCTTCCGCCCTGGCCTCGTCTTGGGCGGGTTCTGAGTTTTGTTTTAGTTTATGGTTGCGCTGGGAAATGTTTTTTTAGTGTTTTTTTCGGGATTTTTGTCCTAAAGGACATGAAAAAGTCCTTTAGATTGGCTAACAGTCTACTTTATCATTATATCTGACTTATGATAAACATAAAGATCAAACACAGAGCAGAATAAAAAATAAGTAAGTTAAGCTTAATAAAATCCTCTTAATATTCCAAAGTCATCGTAATCAAACTGGTATCCGGTCCCCGAGTCCGCAGATTGGCCTCAGCCTCAAATATACAGTTGTGAGTAAATTTGCAAGCGCGCCGTTGAATCGCCAATGAATCGTGGTGTCGACAATCGCCAAGTCCGTTTGCGGCGACGACGCCAATTCGAATTCATTCACGGCCCATTGCCGTAGACCTGACGCCTCGTCGAATTTAGAACAAAATACACGACTACGTCAAGCCGCGTCTGTTGTTGACTACGTAAAGCTTGTCTTTGGAAACTAGACTTGTTGCAGCGCCAGTCGATTTTAGAACAAAATGTTGACGACCACGTCGGGTCGGATGTGACTTGTTGACACGATGTCACTAGAGTTCGGAAACAATACACCTTTGGCTCTCGAAATTTTGATTAGAACAAAATGTTTGTAACCACTGAGGACACGGTCGTCATGGCATTTGAGCGGTTTTCCAACACAAGCACTTTCTCAACCTTGTTAAGATAT
This sequence comes from Eulithis prunata, assembly GCA_918843925.1. Classification (NCBI taxonomy): domain Eukaryota; kingdom Metazoa; phylum Arthropoda; class Insecta; order Lepidoptera; family Geometridae; genus Eulithis; species Eulithis prunata. The sequence goes on from OU974007.1 coordinate 2,995,690, forward strand.
TTTTATATATTTTTGAAGAAGGACTACATTCAGAGGCTTTGGCTACTTAGGTACTAACACAAATAAACCTGACAAAAAAGATATACGTACTTCGTGTCGTGTAACTTCCATAGAGTTTGAACCTGCATTTCTAGGAACCGTTCAAAGAGATTCTGATAAAGAGCCTTTAGCGATGTACACCCCAACGCCGTATTTTCTCTTTCGTTAGGTACTTACGAGTATTTGCAGACTTTTCAGTGAACAAAAATATCATTGGTATTTTTAGAACGTTCTTACCTATACTTTTTTATCTAGTTTTATTAAACTTAGAGGTAATTTCTACCATGATAACCCAAACACCTGCTACATATTTCGCCAAATTTCCACGGAAATAAATTAAAAACGCAACAACAAGCTTGTAACGAGCCGCGAACAAAGCCTTCAATAAATCAACTAAGGCAGGTGAGTAGCTCGACCTGTTTGTGCATTAAGAAAGCCCGGTTTCCCGGCCTTTCTTGGCCTTTCTCCATTTTAAAAAGCCTTCGATATTTTCCGCAGAGTCATCGGCAACACATAAATATTGGAAATGGGGCGCCCCTTTCTTGTCTCGGTGGAATAATTAACGCGTTGCTTCTTATGTCGCTTGTTTTGTTGGCAGGAGTTATCGTTAGGCCCAGGAATGGGTTGGGTATATTGGTTCCTAGAAATTTCGGAAGCATAAATTCAACCAAAGTTCGTTTGAGGTAACCAAGGACGGAGTTTGAGACATTTTGAATTCACTGAATATGACATTGATTTTAGTTTAGAGACTCTTGTTAGTAGGGACATTAATAAATCAGCATAGAAAATAAAATGCTCTTATTTGAACTAAGAGTTCCAACAAGCCATCAATTTACAATCTGTTTTGTTTGAGTGCATTCAATTTAATTCTCCGCCAGCGAAGGAAAGTGGAAAACAAGGGAAGCGAATCTTCAACAAAAAAATTAGCTTATCACACACACGCTATTTACGCCGGCAATTTCGGCGCTTCCTCTCATTACCCCGACGTGATATATCCTCGTGTTTATTACTGCAATTACTTAGAGTAAATCTCACGTCCTTCCGCCCCCTACCCCCCCACCCCGAGGGTCGCGCCCTCGCCGCCATTTTACCCTCCTTCCGGCCGGCCCTGCCCTTAAGTCTTATGTACCTCGTAAGTTTCTTAGCGGACTTCGTAACCGGATTCAAATTGGGGCGAATTTAGTAGCAATTAATTATAGAAGCGAGGAAGTGTCCTTAGTATTAGGCCCGTGATTTTGTAATTAATATTATTGTGGGTAATTTTATGATTTAGGACTTGGGGTTCGTTTTAGGCCTGGTTATGACAGCGAGCAAGACAAAGAAGTAACCAGAAAATGGGTTACATGAGGCCCCTTATTTTTCTATTTAAATATACACAAATTGCACAAAGTAGTCAACGTACAAAATCGTAAATTATTGAGGAACAAAAATAAAACTTGATTTTACAATAAGTTTATTATGTTTTAGTTGACTCTCAATCCGTTGTTGATGTAACAAACGCTTCTAAATAATGTTTTATTAGTAAGCTTGTAGGAATAGGATATTTATAAAATGTGTTCCATTTATATTTTTTAATTTGCAGAAAGGTTCCATTGTGCCGCGCTCAGCCAACATTGCGACACTCGGTGCAATATTAAATTGGCACATAGCGCTATATAACCTACCCTCGACTTGGCTGTAATTAATTAACGAGCTTAGTTTAAAAGCAGGGCTGTAAGACGGGGTGATCACCCCCCAAGGGGTAAGAAAGGGGGGTAAGAAATTCGGGAGAAAGTTTATCATATTTAGGCGCAAAATGGCGAATCCAGCGCTCGGATGCTGCGGAGAGATTAATATCTGGCTTTAACTCGCTGCGATGAATTTTGTTGTGAATAATGTTGATGTTACTTTGCAGTTTTGGCAAGCGTTCGCTTCGCTCGATCGTCGTCGGCTTTTATTTACTTGTGTGCTGAGACGTTTTAGACTATACAGTTTACACTTCTACACTAAACTTCGACCTCGTTCTACGAATATGTTAAAGATTGCGTTCACTTTAGCTAGATTATTGGATGACCTATTTATTAATTCAGCTATGGTTTGCCTTACCTATGTCTCTATCTCTTAGGTATTAAGGGATTTGTCATCAATTTAGATAAAAACCTATCATTAGAATATCAAGAAATAATTCGTGACTTGAGCAAATTCATCACCTACTCGTATTTATATTACTGAATAAAACCAACAAAATGTATGAATATTTACATCGAAAAGTTTGTTCAACATAACCCAACTTTTACGATATTTCCGCCAAAACCCCGTGTCAGCTGTTTGGCGTGAAATCAAAGCTCATAACGATGCTCGATTATAATGGAGCGTGTTACGAGCACACTTACAACTTGTACCGACACTTGTACAACCACATAGAAATAAGTACTACGTGTGTACGTGAACAAGTATAGTACACTGATGTATGTACGCGTGTTCTCATGTTCTATTTTGGAACAATGTTTAAGGCTGCTTTTAAACGACTGTTAATTAAATGTATTCTGGTTTCTTTTACTATATACCACTAGCTTCCGCTCGCGACTTCGTACGCGTCCCGTTGGATCGCGTTGATTTTCCGGGATAAAAAGTAGCCTATGTGTTAATCCAGATCACGGACAATATACATATATTCCAAGTTTCATCCAAATCGGATCAGTACTTTTTGAGCCAATTCGTTACAAATATACTTACATACAAATCTTTCCTCTTTATAATATTAGTTCAGATATAAGGTAGAGTCGAAGAAAATAAGGGTTTATCGTGTGAAACATTGGAAATAAAAAAACACACATCGAAGTAATATAAAAACCTTTTTGAGACTAACTGACAATGTTAGTCAGCCTAAACCACAAAGTTATAAGAAAATAAAAACGAGTATTTTTATCACATTTGTTTTAAAAATCAATTGATAAAATATACTAAAAAGTGGTTAAAATGAAACCCTACAATACAGCTATAGCAATTTGTAATGTTGACAAAATCATATCATGATTCCGGCGCGTCTACGACACGGCTACGACGCTACGCCGTAGCCAGCGGGCGTAAGGGGCCAGGCGTCTCTTAAGGAGACATTCCATCAAAATCACTGAATATGTTTCCAATAAATTATGTGGCAGTGCGTAAACCGATGTGTAAACATTGTTTCACTCGTTTAAAGGGCAGTTTGCAACACATTACACGAGTATGTTCACCATGATTTCGCTCAGCAGCGGGACCAAGAAAGTGTACGCACACGATTACATCACTTGAAAAAGTGCCTGAAAATTAGAATGTTTACATGTGAGTGCACCGAGAAAAATGCCAACTGTTTGGCAGTATCACAGTCCGCATTGGTGGGATCTCGCCTTTAAAATATTAAAATATCTAGAGAAATTACAGCCTCGTAGCCCCAGGGCACGAAACCGCGCCTATTCCGTGTTATTTTATTTTTCGCTCTCTTGAACGTAAATCGCGTTATGTTTTTATTTATTTTTTTCAAAACTGGCTCATGAGTTGTTGTTTTGTTTTAGGAGTGCGCGGTAACGTGTTCGAGTTTGTTTTATTTGCCGTGTTTACAGTTTGTGTGTTCGGGTGACGCGAATACGGCTGGTTTGCTTTTATGCTTGTTTATAAAATTGTTTTTAATATTTCTATTCATTAAAAGCTGCTCGAATGTTTCACTAGTTACGTATAACTTTGGCTTTCTGTTTTTAGCGTGTTTTAGATGCTGTTTTTTAATGAAACTAATCGCCATATTTATATATATGAGCCGGTAATCATTTAAGTCGACTGTTAAGGTATCAGTTCCAAAGTCTCTATAAGGCGTCCTATTTTTCGTTACATAATATAATAATTGTACTGTACTGTTGTCCAAAAAATTATAATGTACTTTTTAGATACTCTACAAACGTCATCACAAATACTGTAAATCCAAATAAAAAATAAATCTGTATAAATAAAAAATACTGGCCGTATATAAAAAATATATATAATAGTATTATGTTTCCGTGAAATAAAGACGAAATTGCGTTTTCTGAAATAACAAAATCTTTTATTCACAACACAAATTACATAGGTAGTTTTAGCACAATTACCCATTCAAAACAGAGTAACTTACCTGAAATAACAAAAAACAACATTTAAAGCCTTTACTTCTAGCTTAGATAATATTCCTTTTCCTTTTATATATCTAGGAAACTATTCTTCCAAGTTTTTCTAAAATAACGTAACCTAACTTTTACTTCTTTTATATTACTGACAGTTGGTGTCACTGACATGACACTGACATCTATTAGAGATGGAAGGAACGACACGGCTAGTGTAGTGATATTCTTTACATCTCCCACCCTCGGAGAGAACAAAATCAAAATTATTTTGTTCGATTAAGAGCTAACCAGTACTGGAGATAACTTTGTAACATGGTAGAAGTTTGACTCCGCCTTCTTATGTCCAGCATCCACTTCATAGATTGAATTTGAAATTTTTCTTAGGATTTTGTATGGTCCAATCCTTAACTCATCCATTTTCTTCCTATTTAGTCGGTTTCCGTTTTCTACATATACTCTATCGCCCACTTCGAATTTATATTCTTCTCTATGTAGATCATATATTTTTTTATTATAGTTGTGAGATTTTATTGAATTTTGAAATGCTAGTTCTCTGTCTCTTTTGAGATCTTCTATTGTTCATCTTGATTTCAATTCCGGTGGCAAAATATCCATTTTCTCTCCTTCCATAAGATATTTTGGAGTAAACTTAGTGACTGTATGTTCTGTTTCGTTATATTTTTCTACACATTTTTGTGCAATAGTTGTCCATGCTGTTTTCTTGTTCCCTTCGTTTATTTTGCATCTTATCCTATTGACTAAAGTTTGATTTAGTCTTTCATTAAGTCCATTTGAAAATGGTGCGTCTACAGCAGTGAATACCATTGTTATGTTTTTCTTTTTCAGGAATTCTTTAAATTCTTTGGAATTTATGCCAGGGTATTGGTCAGTTAATACCATATCAATATGATTGCTTTGTGTCAAATTTTCTATCAACTTAATAAAATCATTGGAGTTTTGATTTTTTGATGTCAAAATATAAGCATATCGTGTAAAGTGATCAACCAATAGATGTAAGTATTTTTTGTAGACCGTGATCCTCCGAAGCCTCCAATTGTATCAATTGATACTATTTCAAATGGTCGTGTTGCTGGACCTAAATGGGACATCAAACCTAATTTTGGATTCCTTCTTGATTTGTTTTTTATACAAGTGTCACATTCATCACAAATTTTCTTAATATTTGTGATGATATTCTTTGCTGTATAGAAAGGGGTTATTTTATTTATCATCTGGGTTCTCCCAATGTGGCAGTAAGTATTGTGGACATCTGTAATTAGTGTTTTGCTTAATGCTTCTGATAGTATAATTTTTTTTCTTCTGTTATTCTTTTTGTAATAAATGGTATTCTCCAGAATAAACTTTGATTTTTCATCTTGTAGATTTAGATTTGTGTCTTGGTCCCTTTTTATATCTTCTATATTTATTAAGTTTACAACTTTCAAAAAATCTTCGGTATTCTCATGAGGTTCTAAGACTGGATTTCTGCTTAAGCAGTCTGCTTCTTGATTTGACTGTCCCGGATTATATTTTATCTTAAAATTGTATTGGGATAAATAATATGTCAAATCACCTAGTTCCTCATCAGTTCTAGACTTGATGTTCAGATTTTCCAATGGTTTATGATCTGAATATACTATAAATTCTTTATTCATAAGCCAATGTTGCCAATATTTTACAGCTTCCTTAATTGCTAGGCATTCTAAATATATTGCCTTCTTTTTCTTTTGAGTGTCTGTCAATTTTTTTGAAAAGTAAGCCACAGGTTTATTTACTCCGTTTTCATCTTCCTGTTTTAACACAGCTCCCACTCCTTTAATACTGGCATCAGTGTAAATTTTTATTGTTTGTTCTGGGTCAAATATTTTTAAGATTGGTTTCGAGCATAATAATTCCTTTATTTTATCAAATGATTTCTGGCATTCTTTGGTCCATATAAATTTTACATCTTTCCGTAGTAAATTGTGTAAAGGTTCTAGAATAATTGCTATGTGTGGTACAAATTTATGATAAAAGTTTACTTTCCCAAGGAACTGGCGTATATTTTTTCTTGTTTCTGGAATGGGGAAGTTCCTGACAGCTGTTAAGTAATCTTTTAGAGGTCTAACTGAATTATTTTCTATTATGTGTCCCAAATACTTAGCGTGATTGTTTGCAAAAGTGCATTTCGAGAATTTCAGTCTAAATCCTTCTGTTTGTATTGCCTCAAGTAGTTTTGATATATGTATTATGTGTTCCTCGAAATTTTTAGAAAAAACTAAGATATCATCGATGAAATTTACTGCAAAATCTGAGAGTTTATATTTTCTTATTATGTTTCTCAATATTCTTTGGAAAATAGCCGGAGCTGTCTTTAAACCGAATGGGAGACATGTCCATTGGAAATGACCTTCTTGCGTCACGAATGCTGTCTTATATCTATCTTGAATTTTCAACGGAATGGACCAAAATGCTGAATTTATATCAAAAGTGGAATAATACTCACAGTTTACAGTCTTTACCATCAAATCTTCAATCAAGGGGAATGGCTGTGATTGAGGGACAACAATTTTATTCAATTCCCGGAAATCTATACACAGTCTTGATCTTTTCCCATCTTCTTTTTTATACGCCAGGGTAACCGGAGCAGCAAAAGGGCTATATGATTCCTCAATTAAGTTGTTCTTCAATAGTTTTGATATTTGATTTTCAATTTCTTTTCTATCATCAGATGTGCATCTGTATGGGCGCTTGTAGCAATATTTATCTACTATTAAGTCTATGTGAGCTTCATAATCTCGTACCGTACCAACATCGTATTTGTCCTTAGCAAAGACTGGTTTGTATTTTTCTATTAATTTATCAATTTCAGTTTGTTTACATAAATCTAGGTGGTTTACTGAAATTTCAAATTCACTGAAGTTAATATGTTCATTGAAATTTACTTCACCTCTGTTTATATGGTACATTTCTTGTTCATTTTTGTCACCTAGTACATCAGGAATTTGACCATTCACAATATTTGTTTCGGAGTCTTTATTTTTGTTCTCCTCTTCATTTTGGACTTTATTCTCTTTTTGTGGATTATTACACTGTGTGATATTCAATTCTTCATCTTGGATTAATTTAAATTTTTTTATACAATCCAAACCAATGAGAAAATCATAGTGAAAATTTTCATTGTCTATCACAAAAATATTCATGTTTCTTTCAATGTTATGTATTTTAATTTTCAATGTTACCATACCTTTTGTTTTCTTTTCACCATTAATAGTTTTCAAGTTTGCTGTTTCTTTATTCAGTGTGTCTTTTTGTTTTTCATGTATTTTCAATAATTTTGCATTAATTAATGACACATTTGAACCAGAATCATAAACCGCGGTAACTTTTAAAGTGTCGTTTAATAATAACTTTACTTTTATTAATGGTGGTACTTCTAGTTTTTTGGATTCTCATCATTTAGTTCAATTTCTAATTCAGAGTTATTCACACTTTTCACAACTGATTTTTGATTTTTCTCATTAAACCAGCAGGTTTCCTCAGGATGAAAACGTTTCCCTTTTTTCTGAGTGACACAAATTTGGCACGGTTTCTTTTCTTCATTTTTTTTTGTTTTTATGTCAGAGTATGTGTAGTTCTTTTTTTCATATTTGTTTCTCCCAACAAGATGTTCTAATTTGCCTATCTCATTGTAGAGATCTTCAGTTTCTTGTAATGTCTCTCGGTCAATCTTATCACTTAGGTAATTAGGCAGGCCTGCGGCTATAAGGTCTATAAGAGTACCAGTATCAATCGTCTTCCTAACCTCTAATAACAGTTTTTCTTTTTTCAATGCATACTCAAGCAATGAACCCGTTTGATATTTAAATCCAAGAGCGTATCTGATCGGCGACCAACCCTTGTTTCCAAATGTTTCACAGAAGTTTTTTTCCCATTTAATCCACTCTGATTCTACTGTAAATTTCATTAACATACAACTGTACCAATTCACACTAGAATATTCTAAAAATTGTTTTAAAATTTCAATTTTTTTTCTGTCTTTAGTAATATGGAAACGTTCACATTCCTTGTTGAAATCCTTAATCCATTGATGAGCATTTGCATTTCTACCAGTGAATTTTTCAATCACAAAATCTTTTGCAATTTTCCCCAAATTTTGAGTTTCAGATTTTGTTTGTTTTTCTTCGAGTAATTTCTCTAATAGTTTCTCCAATGTTTCATTTGAGCTTCTAGTTAATGATTTTTGATCATTTGTGTTTTCTACAATCTCTTCAAGGTAAACATCATTAAACTGTATATTTTGTTCTCCATCTAAATATGTCTTTGATATCTCATCAGTTAAAGTTATCCATATTTTCCTTGACTGATGTCTTTTATTCAATGTTTTTCTTATCTTGGCATAGTTAGATGTATTTGTTATTACTTGATGTAAACTTGCAGGTTGATATTCGGCCGGTATGCCAAAAGTTTGACCATCAGGTGTGCCTATTGAGGTTATGCAAAGAATGTTTGATTTTCCATCTGATGCTGTTTTCACACAAAAATCAAATCTTAACTTCTCCATACTGCTTGAAATACTTGCAGAAAATGTTGTTTTATAATAGTATTATGTTTCCGTGAAATAAAGACGTAATTGCGTTTTCTGAAATAACAAAATCTTTTATTCACAACACAAATTACATAGGTAGTTTTAGCACAATTACCCATTCAAAACAGAGTAACTTACCTGAAATAACAAAAAACAACATTTAAAGCCTTTACTTCTAGCTTAGATAATATTCCTTTTCCTTTTATATATCTAGGAAACTATTCTTCCAAGTTTTTCTAAAATAACGTAACCTAACTTTTACTTCTTTTATATTACTGACAGTTGGTGTCACTGACATGACACTGACATCTATTAGAGATGGAAGGAACGACACGGCTAGTGTAGTGATATTCTTTACATATATATATTAAATAACTATATAAAAACTATTGTTTTAGTCTCTTCTACCCTAAACGACCATCTGGACAAAGGGTCAGTGCTCCGAACTCTAAACCTCCAAACCTTGGTCAGGACATTGAAGTCTTTAACAATACGTTAAACTATCAAAGTTCACAAGTGATATGGTTTCACGTATTATTATATTATTATGTAGCGTATTATACGAACGAAACCAACAAAAGATGGTGAATTTATTCATAACTTTGGTCCTGAGAGTGATGGAGGAAGCTATAGTGAGCCTACATTCAATAATATATTTCAATATTAGTTCATAAGTACTGTAGACGATGAAAACCTCCTTCAGCAGGGAGTGACCACCACATGCAAAAATATTTACTTTTCAGAACTTACATAGTTACTTATAAAAAAACAATATTTATTATAGAAAGTAAACACCTAGGTAGTCAAATAATACTTTCACGCAATAAAATTTGAAAAATCGTGCAATTTTTTATACCTCTCAGCGTTTTCACTTTCTCGGGTTTATGATTTGAATATCAATAATCAGCGGGAGACGGGCCTAATGAAATGACACGTCACACAAGTTATAATGAAAATGGTCCCTTGTCTAGGAAGTTGGGGAATCAACTTTTGAAAATGGAATTTGTTTTCAAGCCGTTGCGTGCTAAACACGGTGATTAGAAAATGGAATTTGTTTACAAATCTCTGTGATTTTGAAGCACATTTTTGTGCATACAGTTTGTTTAGGAGTATATTCGGAAAGGGGTGATTCATCTATTTGATAGGAAATTTTTGATATGTGCTTTTGGATTATTGAATGACATAAAGCTCTGACAGCGGCAAACCTGGCAACACTAAAATAGCCTATAATAGTAAGCAAAAGTCACAAACCAAGAAGTTGAAGTTGAAGATATATCTTATTTTGACAAAAGAAATATTTTTGAACCCACAGTATATATTTCTAGTACTTAAACTACCGACCTGAAATCAAATGTAATAATTGTGCTATTATAATTTAAGCTGTGTTTCTTTTCATTTAATTCACTGAAATGCTACTTTATAAAACTTAAACATATTACAATATTTATATTACATTTGCACCTACACATTGCAATATTACGCTTAGTCGCGGTAGGCAACCAATGCTTATATATATCCGCATGCATTCTCTGTATCTGGCATTTCATAAATCGTCATATTGCGAATTGGATGTTTTAACGTAATAGATAACTTTTTTATACAATTAAATGATGGAACAAGCTGATACGGCAAACTTCATGTTATGTGGTAATTGCCTATAACGATGCATTGCCTCACTGGACGTTCACTAAGGACGTGTCCTGTGATGCATTGCAGCGCCCATCACTCTGAGACATAAAGATGTTAAATCTCATGTGCTTGTTTTGCCCCTGACACTCATACCCTTCAAACCGGAACACAGCAATGCGAGCATTACTGCTTGGTGGCAGAAATCGGTACGGTATGTAAAATATTTTTATACCATTCATAGTTTTACTTATTTGCCACTTAACTGACACTTATTTGATACAACGCGATAAGCGGGTCATTAAATAAATATTCTCGGACACTTCACACAACGCTAGTCTGTAATGGAAAAAAGAGTCACAAAAGACGTCTTAGTACTGTATAGTGAGGGCTGATCTTTACTTGGGACTTCATAAGCTGTTCTAGGAATGAAAGTCATACTTGCCATTTCCCCGACATTTCTACATTTCAAGCCACATTCCGTAATACTGCAGGCAGTACACGTGTAGGGTGCTTAGTGATATTTTTAGCAATGTTTTTCTTATGAGAAAAGCAGGTAGGTACCTAGTATTGTGGTAGCGTGGTGTGGATTTTTTTTGAAAGAAAATTTTATATATTTTTGGAGAGGGAAATAACGATACGAATTTTCTATAATAATATATTATGAATAAATTTTTTATCATTATTGTTTTAGATTATTTTACTCGAAATAGGCGCATCTGTGTTGTATTGTAGATCTTATTTTGTGTGGTTCAGCTGTCTTATCTTATCTCATTATATTTTTTACCATTCTTCAGTGTTGATAAGTTAGGTTGTATACCTATGTATAATAGGTTAATATAATCGCATAGCGATCAAAGCCTTTAAATAAAAAATAAAAAACCATTCTTAGTGTCGTAAGTGGTGTCATGTGACAATCTTTTCCTCTTACTAATTACCGCATCCAAGATTTAAAATCTAATATCGCCGGATCGTGGTTCCGTTGCGTGCCGGACGCGAGCCGTCCGGCTACCGGACGGGACCGGACGCGCCCGCAGGAAACCTATTACGCCGAAATGAATTCTCTGCCGTTTCCGGACGAATCCGCCGCGCCTCGCCTACTAGGCCCTTCTTGCCGCCAGGGCTGGCAGTGCCAGAGTTACAATGGAAGTAAATAAACTCAAAAATATAAAAAAAAATATGTACAGTGCAATTCAGAGTGGTGACAATGTACAACGACCAGAGCCCGTGGTCTGAGTTTTATTTTGTTGAAACGCATATCGAAAAGCGACGTGCGTTGCGAAATATCTTGTATGAAAACCCGATAAGCGCCTCTAGCGGGAGATTTGCGAACTATTTTTCTTCATAAAAAAACTGCGAGTTTCTCAATTCTCGCTTGTCGCAAATCAACATAGCAAAACTCAGACTATGGGCTCAGGTGGAAGCGCTTCTCCATTGGCAGATCTACTTCATACAAACGTCACTGCTACGTCCAGTATCGTTTAAATGTGTATGGATTGGTCTATGTGAATAACTTCAGGCTGATGATGATGATACTGATGCTCCTTTTAGTGCACTTCCACAAGTTGCACTAACAAAACTTGCATTTGATACGTAATTTTGTAAGGTTTTGTTGAAAATTATATTTTGTTTCAAGTGTCACCCCTATAGAGAGATGTTCGGACTTGACGAAGTGGAATTTTAATGAAATTTCTCGAAATCATTTTCTTCTCTCGTCATCAGGTACACAATTTATTCATATACCTATACGCGGTCGTAAGATTGTTTGTCTAATTACTTACCTATGCAACTAAGTTTTATTTTATTCTCGAACGTATGCCAAACTGAGCCAAACTTATTCGAATTCGTTACAACAAAAAGACTGCTAAGAGATTCACCAAAATCGCACCATAAGGTAAGGTATTTTTACCTTTGGTAACGGAACGAAATTGAAAGTTCCCAAATAGTGTCACTTTCATATCGAGCATCAAAGGTGAAAAATGACACAAAATACTGCGTATAATACCACCTACATTTTCAACACACCCGCGGCGTTGTGACGTCACTCCATTGTTACGTCACACAAATCATACCTTTCACAGCCACCGCATCAATCTCCCAAATTCTGGCGATACGATTTATAAATCGTAATGATTTATCAATCGTTAAAATATACCCGAGCTCTCATTTAGTGGGCCAACAGGTAGGCGATTGAAAGAATTGATAAAATATGGCCATTTCAATAAGAGGTTTGGAATGTCATGGTAACGGAGGGCTGATTTTGACCGATGTTGATATTGATGATCGTAATCAAAGGATGAGTAATCAAAGTGGAACCTAGATCCACTTTGAACTTTGATAAAATAAGAAAAGGTACATTAGGATAAAGGATACATACCCAAAACGAATAATTACAGCGAATAACGAAAGCACAACCGTGACATAATAGAGTGTAAAGGGAAGGAAAATATTTTCTTATCCGTCTTATTTATTGTTCATTTCGTAAGAGCAGTGTAAAGGTTAATCTGCTATGATTTTATAAATTACACAGTAGAGTCTTGTAGTCAAAGGCATGTGCGTGCAATCGTGACATTATGACCCACATTAGAACATTCAGGTTAGATGCCAAATGTTATTCGTGGGTAAAAAATACCCGCACATTCACCAAAGCAGACTTGAGCCACTAGAAATCATATTTTCTACAATTTTTCCTTTGCCAAGAGCATTGGCATTCGACGCATTAAATCCGTCAATAAACGTAAAAATCCAATAAAATCTTGTCACATAATGGCCGACTTCGCTAATAGAACTTCAAACGCAAGAAACCATTTCTATAAAGCTGAATGATAGAAGAATAAATAGCTAATAATAATCCGTGAGCCGGTGCCGACAGTTTGTAATTTGTTTTCTATCGGCAAGCGAAAATATCGAATGAGTGGATACGGCAAGCGCGATCCGATCGAACCTTTTCATGCGGGCAAATTGGTTTTCTTTTTTGGCCTGCTCTACCTCGGCTCGGTTGACGAGGTGGCGGACTTGTGGGGTACCGCACCGTACTGATACAAGTTTTACATTTTACACATAAAGGGTTGTAGTAGAACTCTTTAGTTCCTTTCTAATAAAAAAATAGGTATATTTAAAAATTAGAAGTTTGGTACTTATGTCAAAACACAAGAAGAATAAAAATGTTCTCTTGATAATAAAATCGTATTTTTTCCTAACATCTAACACGTTATCAGCACGAAGATGATGAATGTTCAAGCATTACAAGGGATACCCATGTTAAGAAGCCGTGATGGTTACGCAGTCTGGAAATTTAAAATGAGGATGCTTCTTACGCATGAAGAGCTTTGGAGTAGCATTACTGGCGAAACATCGGAAAAATCAGTAGAAGTGAGATTTCGCAATGACCAAAAAGCATTGTCGAAGATATGCTTGTCTACTGATGGTGCAGCTATATCACATGTAAGAACTGCTAAAACTGCTCAAGAAGCATGGAATGCACTTCAAAAGGCATATGAAGATAGAGGTCTGGGTAGAAGGCTTTCGTTGGAACGCAGACTCTACCGATATTCTCTGATAGATTTTCCAGATATCGAGTCGTACATAAATGCGGTAGTGACGACTGCTCAGGATCTTGACGATATCGGTAAAAAGATCGATGACAGTACTCTTGCTGCTATTATACTGGGTGGCTTGACATCAAAATACGAACCATTGATAATGGCTTTAGAAAATTCGAACATAGATGTAACCTGTGAATTGGTAAAAACAAAATTACTGAATGAGATGTCAAAGGATACTCAGCAGGGTGATGATGTAGCGGCGCTACGTTCGACAGGTTCTAAAACCAAGAAAAAGAAGCCTATAATCTGTTTCAAGTGCAAAGAACCAGGACATAAGAGTCCTGAGTGTCCCCTCAAGAAGGACAAGAAGGCGCTTAGTGTGTCAGAGAAGGTTGTACTTGAAAGCACGGATTTCTTTCAAGAGAAGAAAGATAAGGCGATTGTGACGGAAATGGCTCTTTCTGCACCAATACCAGATGCCCAGAAGTGGATTATTGATTCTGGAGCAACTGTACATATGACTCCACATGGAGAGTGGTTCACGAATTACCGGTACATAAAAGGCGGAACAATAACTGTGGCCAATGGACATAAAATTGCGGTTGTGGGCGTTGGTGATGTTTTTATTAATACAGACTCTGTGGTTAATAGAATTGAGAATGTAGTCCATGTTCCTGAACTGAACTGTAACCTACTATCTGTAAATAGAGTGATAGAGAAAGGGTTATCGGTAGTTTTTGACAAAAATGGTTGTAACTTTTATAAATCTGAAGATGATGTTAGTGATACTAAAAATGCATTATTGCATGGTTCATTTTGTGATGGGTTGTATACTTTAGATTGTACTGTTAACTTATCCAAAAATGTTTCAGCCAACCATGTGCACTCTGACTGTCAGAACTTCCAGCTTTGGCATAGGAGGTTAGGACATCTTTGTCGAATAGGTATGGATCTATTGAGAAAGGGTCTAGCTACTGGCGTCGAGTACACGGCGGTTGACAAGGAACCATGCATACCCTGCGTTGAGGGTAAGCAAGCAAGAAAGCCCTTCAAAAGCTTGAAGTATCAGAAGGCTACGTCAATGTTGGAGTTAATACATACAGATGTATGTGGACCGATGTCAGTAAACTCGTTGCAAGGTAATAAATATTTTATTATTTTTATAGATGATTATACACGTTTTATATTTGTGTATTGTATGTCATCTAAGTCGGAAGTCAAATCAAAGTTCTGCGCTTTCCAAACTTTTGTTGAGAGACAGACTGGTGCGAAAGTGAAAGTTTTGCGGTCCGATAATGGAACTGAGTTCGTCAATAAGGATATGACAGATTATCTGGAGTCCCAAGGGATTAAAAGACAAACTACCGTTCCATATAGTCCGCAGCAGAATGGGGTAAGTGAACGCTGTAATCGAAGCATTGTAGAGAAAGTTCGATCTATGTTATCTCATAGTCTTCTCTCGAAAGCTTATTGGCAGGATGCAGTAGAAACTAGTGTCTACTTGAAAAATCGCTCACCTCATCGCGCATTAAATGGGAAAACTCCATTTGAAATGTGGTTTGGTAACAAACCTGATCTGTCACATCTCAAAGTATTTGGATGTAGAGCGTTAGTTCATGTTCCTTCATGTAGCAGAACTAAACTAGACAAAAAGGCAGCAGAACAGATTTTCGTAGGATATACAGAAGATCCTAAGAGTTATATTTTCCGAAATTCGGAGAACCCGAGGAAGTTACTCAAGTCAAGGGATGTAACATTCTTTGAAAATAATTTCACAGGATTGAAGGAGATGGTTAAGCTGGCTCCAGCTGTGAACATGGACCTTGTAAACTTGCTGTCACAAACTTTATCGTCAGTGCCAGAAGAGGTGTCACCTTCTTCTTCATCTGAGGGAAGTGAGGTAGTCGATGAGCAAATTGACGAATTTCATGATGCTGATGATGAAGAAGTGGATGGTGAAGGGACAGAGTTAATAGAGTCAGGTGAGGAACTCCATTCATCTTCAAGTAATGAGGAAAATGATGATGATCCTAGATGTGATTTAGATTCAAGACGGTATCCTCAAAGAGCACGAAAACCTCCGAGTTATTTTTCGTTTAATGCTCTCGTAGACGACGATGATCCGAAAAGTTATCATGATGCTATCAATAGCGATGACAAAGTTAAATGGATATCTGCTATGAACGAAGAATATAATGCCTTACTCAAAAAGGGCACATGGTCATTAGTAGACAAGCCTAACCATAAATCATGTATTCCATGCAAATGGGTTTATAAACAAAAGCGAGATGCGAAAGGTGACGTAGTGAAGTACAAAGCTCGTCTAGTAGCGAAGGGATTTCGACAAAAAGAAGGCATCGATTACTACGAAACTTTTTCTCCGGTTGTGCGCAATTCTTCATTGCGAACATTGTTTGCCCTCGCTGTGCAGGAAGATTACAAGGTCCGGCACATGGATGTGGATACTGCCTTTTTAAATGGCGACTTGGAAGAGGAAGTCTACATGGTACAGCCTGAAGGATTTGTTCGAAATGGTGAGGAATCAAAGGTATGCTTATTGAAACGATCTTTGTATGGGTTAAAACAGGCCCCTAGAGCCTGGAATACGAAGCTGAAGCAGACGTTGTCAGCTATGGGATTCTCCCAAGCACCTTCTGAACCTTGTGTGTTCAAGAAAATATTTTCGAATAAGGACTCCTTGATTTTGGCCGTATACGTTGACGACCTTGTTGTTTTGTATAAAAATGACGTGACGTTTGACCATTTCAAAAGTCAGTTGGAAAAATATTTTTCAACAAAAGATCTTGGTTTGATCAATTTCTTTACGGGAATGAATATTTGTCGTGATGAAAATGGGTTAAAATTGTCCCAAAGCACGTACATTGAAAGTTTGTTAAAGAAATTTGATATGCAAGATTGTAAAGCAGTTTCAACCCCACTAATTTTGAAGAAATTAGAACCTGGTAAAGGTGAGTCTAGTTATCCATATCAGGCTCTCATTGGGTGTCTTATGTTTCTAGCCGTGAATACTAGACCTGATATAGCGTACACAGTAAGCTATTTAAGCCAGTTCAACACCAAATATGATGAAACTCACTGGAACGTGGCAAAACGGTGTCTGCGATATCTGAGTGCCACTAAAGATGTTGGTATTTATTACAGAAAAATACAAGATGCTTCACTGCGAGGTTATTCAGATGCAGACTGGGCGAATTGTCCTGTGGATCGACGGTCATATACGGGGTTTTATTTTGAGCTGGCAGGTGGTCCTGTATCATGGGAATCGCGAAAACAACCTACGGTAGCATTGTCTTCGGCAGAAGCTGAATATATGGCCTTGGCTACAGCATCAAAAGAGGCATGTTTCCTGAAAAGGTTTATCTCTGAAATAACAAGTAAGTCTCCCAACGTTGTTATTTATTCGGATAGCCAGAGTGCACAGAAGCTGGCAATGAATCCTGTTCATCACAATAGGACAAAACATATTGATGTTAAATTCCACTTTGTGAGGCAACAAATAAGCAATAAGGTTATTGAATTAAAATATATGCCTACAGAAGATTTACCGGCAGATTTGTTAACAAAACCTTTAGGCCCTTTAAAACATTTAAAGTTTGTAAAGATTATGGGGCTTATTTAAGGAGTTTTAGATGCAGTATCTTCAGTTAAGGTATTTTTATTTTGTCTTGCTATTATGTTGTTCTTATATTTTTACCTATTGTTTTATTAAGGGGGTATGTAGTAGAACTCTTTAGTTCCTTTCTAATAAAAAAATAGGTATATTTAAAAATTAGAAGTTTGGTACTTATGTCAAAACACAAGAAGAATAAAAATGTTCTCTTGATAATAAAATCGTATTTTTTCCTAACATCTAACAAGGGTTAAATTTAATGAGTGCATGCGTACTTACGTAGTAAGCAAGCAAGCTCGTATGAATTAGTGGCCAACTCTGTTGACGGAGTTTTTAGGTCGCCTTATGGCCTCAAACATGGCTTAACGAGAGCTAGAGCAGTAAGATACTTATACTTAGAATAGAATAGAATAGAATAGAAATTATTTATTTTACGCAAAAACACATACAAAGACACAATTAAATAAACATTAAATTATAGATAGATGCGTAAAAAAGGCAGTACTTACGTAGTAAGATAGATAGATAATTGTTTATTTCACACAAGGAATAGGTACGTACAAATCTTAAAACTAACTTATCATACTGCAATGCGCGATGTTATCACTGAAAGCGATTTCCTCCAGGCAACCGTAAAGTTTAGGTACATAAGATAAAAGTTCTAGCGGCCTAAGATCAATCAGCTCTATCTGTAGACTTTGTAGGTAATAAACAAAAGTTATCTCTAGAGAAAATAAAATAGGATCACCAACATTTTTTTTAATACTTTCTCAGGTAAAGTCTTCACAAGTCTGTGTCTCTACGGAACCCCAGCGTTGTACTAAAAACACGCTATGCTTGCGTTCTATCCAGTTTTGTTTCTTTTCACGTAGCTCTCTCGTTTTATGGGTCATGCGACTATGTGCGACTATTTTTAATGGACCCTAGAGTTTTCATTTTTGCCCGGGTGATAAATTGACTCTATGCGCTCGATGGATGGTCATCTTTCAGATGTTGAAGTGTTTATTTTCGTGAGGGTTTTAGAATTTATTTTCGTTGTACCTGCGCTGGTTTTGTTGGCTAAGTTTTGTTGTTATTTTGGATTTATTTCTATCATATTTTGCTCAAGTGTGTTTATTATCGACACACTAGAAAATATTCGTAAATAAAGTTCTTAGAGCAATACAAATTTTTTTCAATTGAAGCCATTGAAAAATCTAGAATTTTTTTGGGCCATTTTCCTGGAATTAAAAATATGCTACATTTTCCTAAGTACGTACCTATCAAGCAAGCGAAACGCATTCGGAAGCTAGTGCTAGACAAATGTCTGCCCTTGATTTGGTATTTATCAAGGTCCCCGGCCCGATCGTGTTCACCGGACCATATTTCACCCGCAACGCCACTGTGCGCTCTGAACTGCGAATCTTGCGGACATCGAGTGCATTGTCACTAGATGCGTCTCAACTTTTTGAGATTGTGGTTATTACTATCATTCACTTGCGCTTTTCGGTTTGGCAGGTTTTGTTATTTGGAGAGAGAGTTTCTTTTAGTAATCTCTACGTGAGTGCTGGTGGTGATCTTGCCAAAGTTTATTTTATATTGTGGAAACTACTTATTCTAAAAATATGCTATATCGTCAACCACATCACTTAATACCACGTGAGATAACGATCAAATATTTGCCTATACCTTGTTATGGTTAAAAAATTTTTTAAATGTACGAAACCCGCTGTAATTACTTCTCATAATGCGTTTAGCTTTGCCTATAATAATTTTAAAACATTGTAATTTTCAAATAGAATGTCAGTTCTACACAACCAAGGCATGGTTTCCTCGGTCACTACTAGACTCATCCAGCTTCACCTACCTCTATAGTTCACCTTTCCAACGCCGGGTGAGGCCTTGTCGAGCAGGCCATAAATTACCTAAAACAAGCGGCATCTGCCGCCCCCCTCCGGTAATGGGGGCATTAGTAGCACTAATGGCTGCGGTGACGTCACATAAATCCATGTCAGATTTAGGACGTGTTCTAGTCAGTTCGGTGTGTGCCATTAGCATTACCTGAGCTGTGAAACTTGTGAGGGTAGGTATATAGGTAAGTGTGAGGTTATAATTAAATAATTATTCACATATTTTTAATATTTTCTTAATTTGTTTTACAATAGATATAAAACGACTTTTAAAGGAGATGGAGAAGGTGGGAGGAAGTGCGGAAAAAAGCTCGGTATAGAGAGCATTGGAAGTCTTTCGGGAGACCTTTGCTTAGCAGCGGCAGCAGGATGAATAAAAAATATATAAAAACAAATTATTTTGATAAAGAAACATGAGAGCCACCAGCAGCGGGGCAGGGCCCAAGCTTATAGCAAGAGCTTCTTGACGTGTTAGTCGTGAGGAAGCCCGCGGCTTAGTCAGCTCCGCACGTATTGACGATGTCTTTTCTGTGGATATGGCTGACTAGGCTGGGAGGATGGTATAGGTGTTGGGCAAGCCTACTCCATCTAAACATTGTCCTAGGCACTACAGTGTCCCGGTAAGTGTAGGCATAGGCACGCATAGGTTTCCTCCTGACGTTGTATAAATCATCTTCAATAGATGTAAAGGCTTATTTATTAGTCGTGGCTCTTCATCCTGCATCGAGTTATTTTAAATGGTAACATCGATTATTTAAAACTTGGTACTCAAAAGCATTTAACACTTCCCACACATCAAATGATGCATTAAAATAAACGATAAAACAAACGCATACGAGTATTCCGTGAGAAACTATCGTCGACGACCCCTAAAACAACTGCCCCGATTCGATGGGGCAATAGTTACCCCGATAGGGTACTAAAAATTCCCCGTAATTGAATAAATCAATTCCATCGCCATTAAATCGAGTTACCCAGCATATTGGGTGAGCGAATTTATTTAGCTAATAACCCTCCACGAGACCATCCCCTTTCTTAGGGATGTGATTTGTAAGACAATGCTGATGCAATATTGAGTGAATGGTTTACTTTGCTTCCGTTTTTGATAATTTAGTTTCACATGAGGATCAAAAACTACCCACATTTTGCATCGAATTTATAAATTGATATAATAATATGGAAATATCGTAGATTGAAAGAATACTTGCTTATTTCAAATGAGGCTTTTTAATATTACCATTACTTGTAAGCTAATCAGTTGCCTGGAAGAAATAGCTTTCAGCGAAATGGCCGCCCATTGTACTATACAAAGTTAGTTTTAAGATTTGTACGTACCTAATCCTTGTGTACAATAAAGTATTATCTATTTATATATCTATCTACAACTAAGATCATTTTCAGTTTTGAGGATGAAACAATGTCTTCCGGCCTTGAACAAAAATAATAAAAGTAAATATAACATCAATTGAGTGAAACCTATGACAACGCAACGACCTACTTCTAGATCTAGTAGTTGAGTTTTGCTAGGAGTAGAGCTCTTTGTGAGAGCTCGTCCGGGGAAGTACTACCACCGTACCTATTTCTGCCGCCAAGCAGCATTGCTGTGTTCCGGTTTGAAGGGTAAGGGCGCCGGTGTAATTACAGGCACGTGAGACTTCAAGATCTTTACGTCTCAGAGTGATGGACGCAGTGCATTGCCTTACAGGGCATGTCCTCATTGGACTTGCTCTGTGAGGTAATGCATTGTTATAGGCAGAAGGTCCTATTCAACATCAGGTGAGCTATCAGCTTGTTCCAATAAAAAAAAAATATCTAGACAATAGAAATCCAGAACTTACAGTAACTTGGTTACTCGAAACCTAAATAATATACCCTGTTGAAGAAACCGTCAGAGCCACGACGTGTACTTCCATCAAGCAACTATAGTTAGCTTCGAACAACTTCGGTTGGTTTTCACCAACACTATTCATACCGGTTACTGTAATAACCAGATATTTTTTTACCTGGTTTGAAAATGGATCAAAGTCTCCCAATTAACGTGATCTTAGACTGATCTGCTACCACTTTTTAATCTTCAAGATCGTTTCAACATGCAATCAAAGTCAAAGTCAAAAAGCTTTTATCAATCATCATCATCATCATCATCAATATATATAAAACTCTTTTGAAGCTGACTTAGAATCAACGCACAGCCTAAACTACAAGTCCTAGAGGTATGAAATTTGGAGGGTAGTATCCTTATATAGTGTATAGGGGTGCACTATGGAAGGAATTCTGAAACGTCACACTCTAAAGGGTAGAACGCGAGCAAAGCCGCGAGAGACGGCTAGTTCAATAAAAAAATCTCACTGATCACTTTGAATCGTCATTAGGTTTTGATTAAATTTGTTTTATTGAACGAGTTGGAATGAATTCTTGACTGCTGGTGTAGGTTTTTTAAACCGTTTTTATACAAATTTACAAAGACGAAACTCTGGGTAGTTGTGAAAACTAGCAAACGGCCAGTTAGTGTGGTGGTGAAATGTAATCCCTGACTACAGCTAACGTAAATTAATACCTGACATAAATTTGCCATAACAGTGCAAAGTTTCAAAGGCTTAGGCTTGTTGGAGACAGTCGAACAAACGAGGCATAGTATGCAGCAGTTTACTTGACGCTTGAGAAGGTATTGCAAACTTGAGGTGGAGATGAAACTTAAATGTGAAAAAAAAAACTAGTTATTGGTAATGTTTTAATAAAGATGCGTAATGTTCTAGTAAGGTTGTCGGGAAGATGAGAATAACACAAGGTAGAAAACTGAGTGTGTGTAAAAGTATCTAGAAATTATACGAAAAATACGTTTAAGCTTTTGAACCTCTATAGCGACATTAGGCTAAAATACTAAAACCTATAGAATAGAGCCTGGAAATTACCAAAAACTTACGTTACGTTAGGCTGAAGGCTCCACTAGCCCTCAGCCAAAAACCAAAACCTAGAGCTGAAATTACCAAAACCCTGTCCTTTTTTCGTTGAAATAAAAGTGAAAATAATTAAATTAAGGCCATACTTCATGATATCCGACATTTGGAAAACAAAACAAAAGCACTAGTATTTCCATTGCACTATTCGTTAGAAAGTGCCATATCAACCGCTGGGTACTGTAGAACTCTCCAAGCCGGATGCGACTCGGTATTACAGACGCAGCGGGGTCCGTTAGACCCTCCACTTGATCTTATCAATTTGCAGGAGATGGAGAGCATCTTGCTAACCACTCATGTTTTTAACCCTCGGCCGAAAAATGGACGAGGTTTTGTAAGGTGTTGTGTGTCAGTTTGTGCCAGAAGTAGGGCTCCAATTTAAATGCATTTTTTTTTGTAAGAAATCTGGTTTATCTGGGATGGATTTTTAGCCATGTAAGGTTCAGCCGTTTCCAAGCTATGAGAATATTCATCAGCTCTCAAAACCAAAAGACGCGTGATCCGAGGGCTGGTGATTATCTAGGCCAGCGTATCAACATTGCTATTCAGCGCGGCAATGCAGCCAGTGTCTTGGGCACGCTTTCGATTGGTACTGGTTTGGACCAGTTGAGCTATCTATAAACCGTTTGCAACGGTTTGTAGATAGCTCAACTGTTTCATGTGTATTTTGTAAATATTGTAAATACTGTATTAGCGTTGGCGCACACCTGACGACAAGACATCGTTGTCGTGTCCGTAGTGACATGAAAATAAATATTCTTTTAAAAAGCATGCTGTCTAGAGGTTTTTCGTTATTTTTTTTTCATAAGCTGTTTTCGTTTGTAACTTTTATACCGTTTTGCTTTAGTTATAACTGAAATAGCTTTTAAGAAAAAGCATATTATAACGAAAAAGCTCTTAAAAAAAACTTGCTGTTATATAAAAAAATATTAATTTTCTCTCCCTAGCTACACCTAACCTATACCAATTTGAATATGAGACCTTAAAGTTTAACCATACCATCTTAGACCCAGCATTGTTACTAACGATCTCTTAAACCAGAGGCGTACTCAGTTATTTTTCAATTGCAATTGTTAACGGCATAATCAGTTGGTATTTGTACAATCGCAGTGGGCTCGGTAATCCAGATTTATATGTACAGGGCCGGATTAAGGCGAGAATTACACGTTTATAGGCCATAAAGACTGATCCGGTGTGTACCTGCCCTGTCTCGGTAGGTGTAGTATGTAGCGGAAGTGTACAGGGTGGTGTTTTTAACTAATTCATAATTTGAGTAAAGTGAATCTCGTTGATCCCCAATATGACAACACATAGACTCATTTCTGTTGTAGAAGATAAACAGTCATCATAGCTCGACAGGCGTCATGGCTCAGTCGGTAGTAGCTCTGCCTTCCGTGCTGTGGGTCGCGGGTTCGATCCCCACCGAGAACAAACATTTAATTTTGTGTGTGGCCAACATAGATGTTTATTCTGTGCCTAGGTGTTACTGTGTATCATATGTATGTATTTAAATTAAAAAAAATGTTTATAAGTATTCTATCAGCAATCTATTTCCCATAGTACAAGCTTTGCTTAGTTTGGGACTAGAGGTAATGTGCATGAGGATTGGAACGAGATCGCCATTGTTACGCCATAAGTACGTTAGTAATTTTATAAAATAGACACAGACAGTAATCCCCAAACATTTGCAACTTCCATTTGCGGCATACCCACAATCCGACATGTATTTTTAAAAATCTAAACAGAGCCTCCTGTATTTAGTGTAGGTAGGTAGTTAGTGGCAAACGCGTCTTGTTGCGCGCGAGTTATGCCTCCGCCCACGCTACTTGACTCGGCTGCGTGGGCGCCTCCAAAACTTCCTGTACCTAACGCACACTTTACATAAAAACCTCTTTAGATTGTCAAACTTTCGAAAAATAATAATTTATGCCAGTATCCAGTCTCTCTAGCTAAGTTGATAGAAAATAGATAACGTCAAATATGTATGAGATAAGTGACGGTCATGTCATAGTGTGACTTATCTTCCAATTTATATGTAGAATTGTAGAAGCGCCCCTAGAGGCGGATTCTGGCGCTGCACTAGGCGAGTGGTCGTTGAATGTTGACAAAGGTGGACTCTTCTTCTTCTCTTCAGTAATGGCCTGTGTCCGTCATTTCGACAGACAATTTTGCCAATGTCAAGTGTTAAAATTGTAATAAATAAGTCAAGTCAAGTGATTTGTCAAGTCGGCTGTCGTTTGTTTTGAAAAGAAAATGGTGGATTTTCTCTTCAAAACCCAACACGAATTTTCACATTCAGAAAAACCACTTTACACACATTTATTCCAATGGCTTACACTTTATGTTACGACCTAAGTATTATTGGTTAAAATTCCACCAAAATTAAACAACAATACTCACAATAACACAAGAAAAACTATTAAAATAAAAGTGCTAAGGTGGACTCTTCCTATTTAAATTATATTAATTCGTAATATTTATTGTACTTGTAGAATGTCAATTTTATAAGAGGCACAAAGGTTAGTCAGACGTTGACATCTGCATTCGACTCACTTCAATCTCTTCTTCGCCCATTATATGTATAGCTTGCTACATTAATAGATTCTTCCTCACCTCAACTAGAGTTCTGCAGAACATTAATAAATATAGCCTTATTTTAGCCTGCGACACCCGTGGGGGCAAGACGGGATCGCAGCAACAAGGAAAAAATAAAGAAGTAAAAATGACAAGACGTTATTTGCATCCCGCTAATGGCCGCCGTAATGCGGGGGTAGGCGAACAAATATTGCTTTATCCAGTCGCACAATTTATTCTAAACTCACTTTATTCGCCATTCCGAAGTCAGGAGTCGAGGAAAATGGTGGCATTTGGATTTTTAAGTGATTTGCAAATCATTCCGCTTAATCGAATGAACCTATTTGTTCGAGAGTTTTTCCTGTTTTTTTCAAACTTTCACCTCTCGGTTGTTGATCTTTTAGTAAAAAGGTAGTAAAGTTGAACAAGAAAGCGTCGTCTGAAATACTGAGCGCCGTTATCGTAGCGGGGAGAGAGGTCACGAAAATGCTCTTATCTAAATAGCGTGACCGCCGTGCGATACCCGCACCGCACCTCACCTGCTGACTTTATGCCTTCCCGGCACGTCGCCGGCGCCGCATACAAACGACCCCAAACCCTCTCTCGACCATCTACCGCTCGTAAACTTTTTGATGCGTAAACACATCACGATTTTTCCTCAGAGAAAACATCGTAAGCGCTGCATTTTCCTACGAATTATACGAAAAATGCAAATTAAAATAAGTCTCAAATCCCAACTCAACCGTGTCGGAGCTTAATCCGCGAAGTGACAACGGCATTCTGACGAGGCGCCGGAGCTGGGAATTATTAAAACGAACGCCAACTTTTTCACTAAGCCCGTCGCAAAGCCGTTTCAATTGCGCTGCGCTGAAGATAATTCCGACTGACGTCATCTTTTTTCAAATTCTCGACTCTGCTACGTGCTGTGTGCAGCAATTATAACATTTCCTCCGACTAGGAAAACAGAAACACGTGGTTGAGAGCGCGTCGAATCGCACCGTAGTAATTTAATTTTAGATGGAAATTTAATGATGCATTCACAAAGGGCGCTCGTAAAGTCGGTTGCGAGATATTTTTTACGAGGATCTCGCGAACTATTGCGCGCTTAACGACTCCGAAGCAAGATCGCCCCCGCTTTAATGAGCGCCCGATAAACGTGTTAACTGCCTCGACCTTATTTTTATGCCGATGTAAATTCGCTGAAAAACGTATTCATTACTCGTATTGCGGGGTGACTGTGACATTATGGAACGTTAAATTTGCAGAGGATTTCAAGCTACGGTACCTACGTGAAATAATGGTTACCTACGGCGAACGGAGGCGGGCTAAGGTAGACCGGGCCATGTTTAATATATGAGGGCAGGCGACGCAGCGTCGGTAAACAGAACCCAGCCATAGTACAACTATCGGACTAGAACCGCAACACCTCCGTTGATACATACCTAGCACACTTCCTGCACAAAGTTACATATTTGTTGCAGTTGCTAAATGTAATGCGCCAAAAATTTTGAATAATGAAACTGTTAAAGCTATACTTACGTACCTCGAGTCTCAATTGTGTCGCGTTTTATGCATAAGAATGAAAAAATCTCCCAAAAAAAAATATTGATCTATGTAGTCTCATAGTCTGAGATAAACTACTGTATTTTCGAATACAATGCGCGCCAACCTTCGCTCATGTTAGCCACTGTTTACTCGCTGTGCCAGTCTCAAGAGAAAATATGTTTGCTCTGCATAGCTAACCATACCTGGCTCAAGGCAGGCTTGTTTTCCCTGACATGGCTCCGGCAAATATCTGCATACAGCTTGGCAACGAGATTTTTAACAGTTTCACCTTTTGACATATCATAGTTGTAGTTATGCTTCAGAGTGATGGGCGCAATGCATCACGGGGCACGTCCTCAGTGATGCAATGCATTGTTACAGGCAACGGTTACCATTTAACATCGTGTGGGCCATGTATTGTTTCATCATTTACAGCTGCAACAGTTGCGTAAATATAATGCACACTCCTAATTAAGTGTAGCATTTTAAAGTTTATTATAACACTTACCAGTAAAGCCGGTCTTTGAACCCCAACAGATAAAAGTCTTTATATTTTTAGAGCAACAAATTATAAACTAGGTACATAACTTAACATAACAGTCAATGTCGAACTCAATGATAAAGGCTCAAGTTTTTGTTTCATCATACGCAAAAGTTCAAAGATGCAAAAAGTTTCATTCGGAAAATATCCTACAATCAATATCTAAAATCAGCGATGTTTGTTCAAGTACTAAGCACGGGAGGCAGTAATCCTCGGCTAGCTCCACTTAACAAACGTATAAATAATATTCAAGGCGAGGGAACATATTCGAGGGTAGCTCGAGGGTAGTTTGACTGCGTAACGAATCGAAAAACCAAATCATCGAGTAGCACCCCTACTGTACCGCTACATGATAGTTTACGTCGAATGGTGTGGAGATAGTTTGCTTTTATATTGTAGTTGTTAATAGACTTTCGCAACATTTACAAAAGTTAAATCTTACTTCTATGTGTAGTTTTGTACTAAAATGTCTATGTATTATAAGTACATTATATTAAAAAATATGTATATTTTTCTCATTTTATCAGGAATCCCATGTAGTACAAACTTTGCGTGGTGTGTAATGTCCACGAATAATATTATTTTCATCCCACCATCTCGGAAAGAGTATTTTTAATCTTCAATATCTGAGTGGAAAAGCCGTTTTTATTCTCTAGAGGATAAAGTAAATTGAATTTAGAACATCGTGTGCACTAAGTTTGTGAATTAAAAAAAACATTAAACCTATTTACTGCTACCTCTATGGTGCCGAATATATCATACAACTTTTTTTTAATTTGTTAAAAACTCAGACTCGGAACCTTCTTGGTGTTCTTTTTTCAATTTGCTTTGTACGCGGTTCTTTACGCGGCATTTTTTCACGTCATTGTTAAACCTTATATTAAAAACAAGAAACTTGAAAACAAGTGAAAAAACTAAAATGAGTGATTCTAGCGACGAGGAAGTTTGTTTGACGCCAACAGAATTGACTGAAACTGTTAATAATGCGCAAATTAGTCATTTCCTCGCTGAGGTGGAATGAAAAGTTACGTGTTGCACTCGAGTGCAAAGATTTTTCACCTCGTGCTCTTTTGATTCCCTCGCTAACGCTCAGGATTCTAATTTTGAATCACTCGCTGCGCTCGTGATTCAATTTTAGAATCCTTCGGTTGCTCGGTCATCAAAATTGAACACGCGGTTAAAAAACAACTTTGCACTCTTGTATAACAAATAACTATTTATTATTTACCTACTTATTACTTTGAAAGTTTTTTAATGTTCGTAAACACAGAAAAGAGTCGAACAATAGTTCTAGTTTTTAACTTAAGCGACTCTACACATGTCGCTGTTTTTTAAATCTTTAGGGCTGCCCCTTAGCGGTCTGTCGAGAGTGCTTCGCAGCTTTTTATATATTTTAATTTTAATTTCATATCGGGCGCTAATGGCGATGCAGCCCTGCGTACCGAATCGTACCGAGGAAAATGTATTCATGACGTAATAAAACTTAATGTAGCGAGTGAACTAATATTGTCTTATTCAATGTTTAATTTTTAAAATTTGCCCAATTTTTGCGTATCATAAATTTTATTGGAATACAATTTGGGGGAATGAGTTTGGAGATCGGTAGAGTATGGTTATTTCCGCTGACTTTTATTTCATGCGTCATGACGTGTGATAGTAATTTGAAGATGAATGTTCATAGTCGTCATGAAACTTTAAGTTTTAGAGAGGTTCAATATTCTGAGGTGCAAATGCATTTTCATAGGTCGATGCTCTAGTTTTCGTAGTTTGGTACAACTTTGCTAATAGAATGTAAAGTAGAATGAATATACTAATGGAAAATACAAGAATGTTTAATAAACATTGCGCGATATTGTGATAGGTCACAACACAAATCGATACAACCAACCTTTTGTGTCGCAAACAGCTAAACGATGTTAGTCCGATACTGTTTCAAATAACCTTTAAGCCGTCACCCCTCATGTACTGAGCAAATACGGAGTCAAATCAGCGCCAAGTTAATCCGTTTACGTGTGCGAACCCACTTGATTAAGTTTAATTTATTTTAAAAATCAGCGAGAGGCCACGCCGCCCCCGGGTCTCTCCAAAATACATTATTCAGTGTTTTAGAATAATTTTCAAATTCGATTACATAGGGCCGACCCTTGGTAAGTGGGTGGGCCGGGCGGTGCGGCGGCGGCGGCAGCCCGCGCCGGCGGGTGTATTTAGCCAACACGGGGGTCCTCCGCGTGCGATTCTGATTTGAATATGCGGCGCACGTGGCGTCCCGCGCCCCTGGGACCGCGCCGATCATATTTCAAACGTCACCAGCGATGTCTCACTCAGATACTATCAGCCGATAAACGGCGAGATACCGCGCCACGGCAAGGGTGGAGCCGGTGGAACTATTCCACCGCGACCCACCCGAGCGCGCAGCTATTTTTTACTCCGCGATTATCGCCTGCAGTTGACACCTAAATATTACTTTTCGCTCGTATAGCCCAGTGTTCGGTATACAGGCATTTTGCGGTTAGACGCCGGGCTGCGAGCTCTTCAAGTTTATTGGCATGACACATTTTGCTGTGAATTTTCCACGGGGAAATGGGAATGAATTCAATTCAGGGAAATCGGAATTTGATAGCTTTCTTTGGCATACCGTTTACCTTGAATGAGAGCAAATCACCTGAAGAAGTGAGGTACTTACCATAAAGTCAATTTCTCGAAAATCATTTGAGGACTCTTAAAAGCTTTTTAGACCGTTTACTCGCTGATAGAACAGCATTTCATGGCTTTTATCACTTGCGTACTTATGTTCTATTTCTCATCTAACATTTGTTTCTCACAGCGATAGCGCGTAATCGGTGGGAGTGGTGCACGCGTGCAACGCGTGAGACGCGCGGCGTCGCGTCGTGGCACGTGCGTGCACCTCGACACTCCATTACCGCGAGTCCGCCGCCGAGTGATGCCTGTGACAAAACATGCTCAAAGAACAACACACAGATAGATCTAACAGTGCTCACGATGTAAAGAAACGAAAAGTACCTAAAGATAATGTCATGTAAACTTAGGTATACAGTTTTTCAAGACGGAGATGTCCGTGTCAAAACATGCAAAAGAATAACCGAAAACTCCAAAAGTACCTATTTTTAGGCTTTTGCTGGTGAAAAGGAAGCTCTGCATTTCCTTTTAACTTCTAATTTAAACCAAACCTTCATGTTTTTTTCCTGAAAAACTTTTTTGGCATTCTATTTATATCAGTAAAGAAGGGCGCGAGGCGAACGTATGTTTAATCACGATGTTCATAAGGTGACTTTATTTTAATTTTGTAAAGGCTATTTCCTTTTTATAGATGATGCACTTTTCAAAGTGTAATACCAACTAGAACTTCTGTGCATTCGTCTATTCTTTGCGAACATCAGGCAGCATTGATGCGATTGCAGCGGCAAATTGTTACTAATCCTGTAGCTTCATCGGGATATACTTACTGCAAATTAATTCGGTCACTTAAAGGAAATCATGATGGCCGCCGTTCACGTATATAAACAACTATAGGCTTTAACTATGATAGCAGCTTTTAATTAAGAACCTTTGGCTTTCTGCTGGCAAAAGTAATGGGTACTTAAATCTGAAAAAATCTAAAGTTATTAATGAAAAATAGACGAAATAATGATTATATTGACAGTAAACTAGTAAATCATGGCAGCAGTGAACGAATGATTTCGATAAACTCTTTATTTTTGGGAGTACGGATCTTTTGTCGACAAGAGATCCGTACTCCCATGGAACGATACGATTCGATACGTTTATCGACAACTAAGCGATCGATAAGAACGGTACTTGCACTGCTGAAGAGTCAAGATTTAAAATAAATATCAATAAAATGTGAGGGTTTTTATAATATTTGTGATATTAGTATAGCTCTCAAATACGATGCAGAAAGTAAACTTTTGGCCAAACAAATTGCCTCGGAATAGCACAGACAAAAGTGAAACTGCTCAGTTGCGCTGACATCCCCCACGGCCATAGGATGTGCGTTCGAATAGCCGCCCTCGGTACGAGTGGCTTCATGCGTTGTAATCGCGATTTGCACATCATTATTTTAGGTTGGAGGCAATTTTTGCTAAGTGAAATCGAATGACAATAGCAAAATATACTACTACCGTATCTATTTCTGCCAAGAAAGTGATGCTTGCATTACTGTGTTCTGGTTTTAAAAGTATGGGTACCGGTGTAATAACCAGACACATGATACCTAACACCATGTCTATAAGTGCCTTACAGGAGACGTCCTGCACGCTGGATATACCCACTCAGTGAGGCAATGCATTGTTATAGGCCACTACTACTGTTTGTTTGTAAATTCCATATATCAAGGTGCAAGCACTCACCATTTTGTTCTATTTATTTTTCAAACAAAAAACTCAAGAGGTTACCGAACAGCTTAAATCCGTTTCTGTGAGCATTATGTGGTTTTGCTTTCGACTGTATTATTAGGTAAGTATCATCTTCGAAAGCAGTTTACTAGAGCGAATACAACGGCTGTGTCGTAATCACACAAAACTTCGTCAGCCAAACAACAATAGGAGGTACCTATTGAGCAACAAATTAAATGAAAAGACAAATCAAAAATGCAAAGAAATTCAATAACGCCTGTGATTCTTTGAATTGTCACCCCATTTCTAGGGAATTCTTTGACAATGTTATTTGCCGACTCGAGGCTTATCATTGACTCTTATTTTGTGGTAGGTAAGGTTCAATTTAGAGGCATAGGTCTGCAAATCAGTTCTCGGGTAACAAATCCCCGAGATTGAGTGCGGGACATCGGAGGGGTTCGATTATTAATCTCGATCTAGATACTCCACTCGATGCAATGGGGAGCTGCATTACCAGTGGTGTGCATCGATTTGATAACAGATAGATTGAGATACAAAAAGGTGATTGTAAAATGTAGAACATAGCAAGTTTTTAAGCACCTACTAAGAAGTTTCATTGTGATTGTTTTCGTTGCATAGATGACTTTTGGGCCATACTAACATTTCATATTTTAGTCCATTATTTTTAGACACGCAGATAATGTAAGCTGCCACTTACATGAAATTTAATTTTTTATTTTTTGGTTAGTCAAATACACCTTACTTTTACTTACTAATAATACACATCATTTACAGATTATATTATGGTAAAAACAGTTTGTTTTTAACCTAGAAACTCCGCTACCAGAGTTGGCAACTCATACGAACATACTTTTACAGGTTATTTTATCGCACGAGTGAAACCAGAAATCTTATAACGTTCGAAGCAGAGTTCTACCCCAAGCTGATCCGTGATGCCCCAGTTCGCAAGCGCAATCCGCCATATGTTGCAAGGAATTTATTATTTTATTATGTTTTTATTTACTCTATATCCACCGAGACGAGTGTTTAAGCCGACATTTATGATATTCTCTTGCGGTTTGCTACTGAGGGGTGGATGATGTTCTATTGTTTCATTTTCACCCTCGCTTTGTCAGTTTGATTCAATGTTAGAGTTTGTGTTGTCATGTAGCTAACGAAGTTTAATTTTCGAAGTTTTGTGCAAGTTCAAACACAGTAACCTGAATTGTAACCTGCCGATATAAGCGTAGATTTGATACTCTCTAGGTTTTGACGGGAGGACTAGATATTGTCTCTGTCATCCAACCCTAAGGTCAAAACTAATAGATTTTTTGCTGGAAAAGACATACCTACCAGTGCTCAAACAGCTAAGGAAATAAGGCGAGAAAACTAGTTTCTGTTTCTGGTTAATCTGAAATATTGTTTAGTTACATATCTATACGTTTCAATACAGTTCATCAAAATATACCCAAACGCAATATTTTTATTTAAAATCGTCGACTATGTTGCAGACAAAATAGATGAAATAGTCTAAAGTGCAGTATCCAATGATCCGTGGTTCGATATTATTCTCACAAAGCGACGGTGCCCATCAAATCATCGGCCTCGCCAGAACGCACATTTCAAATATTAAAATACATTTTTAAAAGTAATTTTGACTAGGATATTAATATCTGCTACGATTTTTGTTTTCAGTAAAAAGCAACATGGATTTAGATTTTTCTGTCTTACTTCGTTGAGTCTGAACATGGCCACGCTAAGACTACGGCAAAATTTGAAAGCATTGAATGACCATCTGTACTGCGAAAACAATTTGACAAGCCATGTACTACGCAACGGAAGTTACTGAGGTAAAATAAATTTTGTTCTGGTTGGCCGTTTATTCCAATGCTGAATTAGCATGGTCAGACTCCATTTGTGTGCGTGGGATTTGCACTAAGCTTTATTTCTATTTCACAAAAGTGATTGAACTATAAGTAGAATGGTGTGTGCTCAAGAAACTATTACGTAAATTGTTTACTTAGCTACAAGAGTCTACGCGGGTCTACGAGAAGCGTAGCACACAGAACAAAAGATTAGCGTTGATAGAAATATGTATAAAGTATGTACGAATATAAGTAACTATTGAATTACAACACAAAGTTGAATTTAACATATAACTGTGTTAGACGCGTAGAAAAACTCTTGTTTTCTTAAAACTCTCGTGTTTTTATATTGATATAAATATCAAAGAAGCTAATCAAAAAGTATTTAGCCAATTTTTTCACTTCTAAAAATGAGAAACCTGTCAAGCGCAGCAAGCAGAGACGTGTTCATTCTGATTGACATGGTCATAGTCGAGGAGCGCAGCGGGGTACCTCAAGGGTTATTGAAAACTAGGCCCGCCTTGTTTCACCACAGGTTGGGGCGAGGGTGGCGACAACTGCGATTGCGATTGTCAAACTTTTTAGACCAATCTTTTTGCGGAATTCAATGTTTTTTCTCTATTTTTGATAATAGAGTTTCCTTTCGTGAGTTAGTCATTCTGAGAAGGATTGTTCTACATTCATTTAATTCTAGTAGAAAAACTACTTCTATACGAATATCTACGTCCATGAGTTTTTTATGGCAGTTTGGTCAGAATTTTGAATATTTGCCTTTATGCTTTCTTGTACCTCTGATTACCTTAAGAATCTGTCCATGACTTTGATGAATCTTTAGTATAAGTCTCCAAGAAGTTGACTTGCGTATTGTGAGCTTTTTCTTGTGTGAAACCAAATAATACTGCGATTAAGCTCAGTACCACACACTAGCCTAGAGGGTACCGATACAAGTGATAGATAATGGAACATGTCTGCACGGGGTCCGTTAATAGAAGAAACCTTATTTGAATATTGTCCCCAACTCACGGGGGGTAGTGCAAATTAAATCTATAGGTACCTACCTACTGTGCAGGTAGGACAATTACGGGGTTACTTTTGTTTGTTGTATTAAGTGAAATTGATGAAGCCATACGTCGTTTGCCGAGCAAATAAAATAAATGTTTGTTTATAACAATAAGTATGGGTTTGCCTGGTAAATAAAATAATTGGTTCTGTGCCTTGTCATCACAATGATACCTGTTTATGATACAAAAAAATATGTAACAAACATACGAAAAATGATACCTACATTAAATTATTCCATCGCTGATTGATAGTTGGTATAATAGTCAACCAACCTAAACTACTAAACACGCTTTAGATTGGTATTGATTTGGATCGGTTGAGCGTGGTCGAGCTATCTATAAATCGTTTGCAACAGTTTGTAGATAGCTCAACTGTTTCATTATGTATTTTGAAAGTATTGTGAATAAAGAGATTAACTACTAAACAAAATACCCAATGAGATTGGCAACAAATATTTCGTAGCATTAAAAATACTAAATAAAGGATGACAATATTTGGTCGCAGGTTTGGTGAAAAATGAGTGGCCCGCGGCGATAGCCCGCCTAATGAACTAGAACGGCGATAGCGTGACCCGTGTGCACGCGCCTTTACACTGCACTGGATTACCAGTTTAGAAATCAAAATATGCGTTTATTATGGAATACACTTTTGGAAATAGTCAATGGCGCTTGGTTAA
Organism: Eulithis prunata; assembly: GCA_918843925.1. Lineage (NCBI taxonomy): Eukaryota > Metazoa > Arthropoda > Insecta > Lepidoptera > Geometridae > Eulithis > Eulithis prunata. The sequence continues at coordinate 3,030,668 of OU974007.1, forward strand.
TCTATAGTCAAGCTGACGTTTGCTATCAACTTGGCTAAATACTGATCAAAGCTCCCGAGTCTGTGCAGTTGATTTGGCTTTCGACTCGAGATAGCACACGCAAAAGTACTTATTCGCAAAGCGAGAAATTTTTGGTCTAGTTTTTAGTCAAGGCACAAGGGAGGCCTTAATGGGGCCTTAACTCCAGTGGACCACTAACTCACACGAACTTAGTATATAAGCATGCTCGTTATGTACCGAATTAAATAAAGCTTTTACTGGATTAGGTAGGTACTTGCACAAAATGATGAGATTTTTAGGTAGGTACTCGTAGTTGGGAATAGAATGACATCGGTTCGGTAAAAGGATGTCAAACTAAACGCACGAGCCAATAAGTGAAATTGAAATACCCTCCTGTTAGGTACCCACGGAGTCTTTCAGAGTAATTGGTCAGCTTAGTATGTGACTAGGGATGTCACGAACGGCTCATTCCAGTTTTCTCCTGCGCCAGTCCCCTGCGTGTGGGATTTCTGGAACTTTTGTCCAATAATCCCCTTAGCGACTGCCGGCAGAGGAAAACTGGAATAAAATTCCTGAAATCCCCATAGGGGTTCATTTACACCGTTTCTTTTAAAAGTCAAATTCACGAACGTATTTCAGAACGATGATTAAAAAAATATAATGTTAAAATAATGTCAAAAATAAATAAGCGCCTCTAGCGGGAGATTTGGGAATTGTGTAATTACCAACAAAATTTCTCGCTTTGATTCGAAAAGTTCGCGTTTGCGTGTGCTATACTCGAGTCTAAAGTCAAAACAAATGTACAGACACGGGGCTCTGTAACGTTTTCACATAAATCGATAAAAACACGAGCCATAAGAATTAGCATAAGTTTTTCTGCAGCCCATCACTAGAGCCTCTTCAATTTGAATAGCTATCCAACATTAAAAGTACAGGGTGTCCCTGAATAGATAAGAGTCGTATTCATTCGCTAAGTAAACCTTCCTAGGGATCGCTTGTCAGTTCAACCATTAAAAACTTTAAAATATTTGCAACACGTGTATCTTTCTTAAAAAAACTGGTTTAATAGAACTTTACTTTAGTTTCTTGAGCAAACGCTGGATAACACTGTAGGGAAATGGATACTGGCATTAGTGGCAATAACGTTAGTTTTAGGCTGTGAGTTGAGTATCAGTCAACTTTCATTCAACTAACATTCTACAAAATCTAACTAGTTAGATTTAGATCTAACTAGTTAGAGAATAAGTAGAAAACTTTAAAAATGTGTTTTTTAATTGCTGTAAAAAGTAAAAATACTTATGTCATTTCCATAAACACAATTCTTGCGAATCTTGTTTTTTTAATTTGCTTGTGAATAGTATTTATTATCGACATAATAATTTCTTAAAAACATTATTCTAATGGAAACGAATGATCAATCGTTCCAATCGTAATTTCAGAGCTAATTCCGAAATTGCCCAAAAAGCAACTGATATTGAACAAACCCGTATTAGGAGAGTTTTTCCTCAATTTCTTGAAGGTACTTGATTAACTCGGCGTAATTATTTTCCCGTCTCCAGGGCGCGGTCACACCGGAAACGAAATAATACCTAAAGTGCCTAGTTCCTTACATGGAAATAGTATTGTCAAAGTACAAACAAAATCTTTAGTAAGTAAATGAGAAAACTATTAAAAACTGTTGTTTTGGAAAGTTTGGTAATTCTGAGCAAGTGATATTATACTTTTGCTTCAAAAAAGATTGGCTATTATAATGTATACGTAATAAAAATCCCCAAAAGTACCTACTTTCATTTAGTTTTTTTGTTTTAAAAGACACCTTACTACTTATTATACATTTTCGTTGTAATATTTTTAAATGCCATGCTGCTAACTCGTATTTCTAAAATGCCTGCTTCTGTATTACCTAGCTGAACTGACATTAGCGTGGCTTTAAAACATGCTCTGTCAATTTTCACTTTCACATCAGCGAAGAGAAATGACAAAAGATTTAGCAGTCTTTTTAGCTAGCGCAGCTTTACCAATATGGCTAATAAATAACACTACTAGAGGTTTATTCATATTGATTTTAAAAAGCTTCGCCAGCTAAAGCTGCCAAATCCGCTGTCATCTCTTTTTGTTGTCATGAGAGCGACAATGACAGATTTTTTTAAGCCGCGGTAAAATGACAGCTGAATATGAATAAAGGGGTTAGTTTATAGGTACGTGTATCGGTGTGACTGCGTTCTAAGGCCGCAAGGGATTTGTATAATCCTGATTGGGTACGTATTGCGAATCGATGGCGTGTGGCCGCGCACGTGCCAGCATTATCTGATAGACGTCATTTCAATGAACTGAAGCTCGTGATCGACTTATCAGTTCATTATTTTCTCGAGAAATGAGTAGATTTGAAAACTTTGAGAACTTCTGCAGTCCATTATAGCATGCTGAACAAAAGACTAATGTATTCTGGGTCAGAGAGGCGGCCTTACCTATAGCTAATAGATATGGGTAGATCTGAAAATAACCTACCAGATACCTAGCACTAGCTCATTTTACTACATGCGGCTGTATTTTGTGATGGACCCGAAAATTGGATTGAAGTTGTGTGCAAGCACTCACATTCAAATCATTTTCAATATGAAGGTAATATTATTTTGACAAAGTACCACACCACATTGCGAATTGAGACAGACAAATAAAAGCAAAATACACAAACACGAACAAATACTTACACACTCGCTTAGACATAATTAAACGAAGATTGAATTAAAAATCCGCCAAGTAAAAGAGAATTAAAGTTGACGACATTCGCTACCTACCGACTGGGGGCTGACGATAAGGCGACAATAGGAATTCTCGACTGCCCTTACCTCTCTTACTCAAATAACCACCTAATTTCATTTCTCATAGAGCTCATTTTCTCAGTGTTCATGCCGAAGAGCCTGTTTAACCTAATTACCACTTAGTTTCTTGCGAGATACGACCCATTATTATGTAATTTTTATTGCAAGCTTAGGGTATAGAGTTTAACGCTCTGTAGATGGCTTTATAGGTAAACGTTTTAGGAATGCGCTGAATTATGAGAGTGACTAATATAGGAACTTAATTAAAATAGTACTTATATTTTTATAGTGTTATCATCCAAACTTCCCATTAAGCTGCAGCCGCACTAGTGGTTATCATCACATAGATCAAAATAAAGACTTTGGCACGACGATAAGTCACTGAATTTAAAACTCCATGATTGGTCCCTGACTGGCCGCTATATTTGTAATCATATTTTAGACTAGCCGTCTCCCGCGGCGTTGCTCGCGTTAGAGTGTGACTTTTCAAAATTCCTTTCTTAGTGCACCCCTACACTATATAAGGATACTACCCTCCAAATTTCATACCTCTAGGACTTATGGTTTAGGCTGTGCGTTGATTCTATGTCAGCTTCAAAAGAGTTTTATATATATTGATGATGATAATGATGGAAACACGTCACTTTATAATAAGGGATCTAAAGTCAAACAATATGTCTGTAGGTAAATATTTTATTATTTTTGATCTGCACGAAACCAGGTGCGCAAATAAATGCTTTGCAAGAAAACTTACAAAAGTTTAAAAGTAAAGGGTACTCTTAATGAAGAGTTTTGCTTAAAAACTTTCGAAGAACTTGATGAGGACTGCGCCCTTTTATAAGTTAAAGTCACATTTTCCGTACAATAACTTGGTTTAATTGGGGTTTTGTTGCTTTGTTGCTTTTCGTCAAACGACAACGGACCGTACAAAGTTGTATAAAAGTATATTCGAGTAATAGAACCTGCTACGATAGTTGATTTACTCACGATAAACAATCGCTCACCTTTGTCGGTGTTCTGCTAAAGGTGAACCACTCACAATACTCTCTCAATAGTCATTTCGTAGGCTTCTAATTGTCGATAAGTTTCAGTTGTAGTTTCGTAGATGAACGAGTAGTTAGTAAGTTCATTGTCAGATTGATATGAGAGAGCACGAGCGTGGAACATATGAGGCCTTAGAAAAAAGAAAGTTAAAAAAAAACAATCCTTATTAATTATAATAAGAAAGACAGAATTACATTGATCTCTATTAGGATACGCTCCATACTTTATGGTAACTAGCTTTCGCCCACGACTTCGTTCGCGTCCCGTTGGATCCCGTTGATCTTCCGAGATGAAAAGTAGTCTGTGTTAATTATTTATGTTCCAAGTTTCATCCAAATCAAATCAGTAGTTTTCGCGTGAAAGACGAACAAACATACATATATCCATGCATTGTATCCTTACATGCAAACTTTCGCGTTTATAATATTAATAGGATCTGTAAGACATAGGTGGCTTTGGCTAGGCGTAGGCAGGCCTATTGAATGGGTTAGGCAGTTTAGGCACGTTGCCTGGCATGCACGTACGCCCAGTACATTTGGTAGTAATAATTTCATTTTAAAGCTTTATCAAAGTGATAAAAATATCGTTACACAGCACATAAATACATACCTACTAGATCCCTAAATCACTGCTAACACTAAGTAAGTACTTACATCCAAAAAGCTTCACCAACTTATTCTAACACCATCAAGGTGTGAGTGAGCGCTTGGTGATGAGACAATTTGGGACATCCCTTAGGTGAACACTCGTATTTTAGACAACCCTTCTAAGCTCATCCAAGTAAAAAGGAATCGATTTATTATGCCTTGAGTAGCTCTAGAGCCTTTCTCCTTGTTCTTTTTTACAAATCCAAATTTTAATTATTTCGTCCTCTTCAATTAACCTTTGGAGGCAAAGGTGATTGGGCTATAAACACGTAATATAAACGTAGGTAGGTATTGTGTTTTCGAAAAAAGATAGCCGTGATAATATGGTGATAAAAATGAACAAGCTTTTGTATTATTATCCTTTTTTTTTGACGAATTAGACTCCTAGTTGACTACAGACTTTCTGAGCAGGTCTTTGATCGGGCTCTTAATCAGTATGGAAGATGTATGCAAGTGCACATGTCATATTACAATGATTCAGTATCGACCCAACTACCAACCTACCTATCGCATGCAGTCTGCAAGAGGCCTTAGAGATAAATAATAAATACATAATAATAAATAAATAAATATTCACGGAAACTTAACACAACGCCTTCTAGTCCCAAACTAAGCAAAGCTTGTACGATGGAAACTAGATGGCTGATAGAATGCATACATATTTTTTTTTGTAAATACATACTTATAATACATAGAAACACCCAGACACAGAACAAACATCTATGTTTTACAACACACAAATGTTTGTTCTCGGTGGGGATCGCACCCACGACCCACAGCACGGAAGGCAGAGCTACTACCGACTGAGCCATGACGCCTGTCATGGTCAGTGGTCTTGGTAATAAATTGTAAAAATCAAACCCTTTACAAATTGCTAATTGATTATATGAAACAAAATAAACCGAGCCTAAGTATTTTGCGAGCACCTTGCGAGCAGCAAATTATTTTGTCGTGCATCAATTAATTTTGACGTTTTTAAGTCTTTTTTCTTGTAGTAGACAATCAAGCGTACGGCTTACCTTATGGTAAGCGGTTACCGTAGCCTATGGACGCTTGCTACACCAAAAGCCGTTGTTGTCACACGCGCGCTGCCAACTCTTGAACAATTTAAAAAGACCCTTTTTGAAATCTCCTCTGATATTCTACTGTGATGTCCGCTATGTTATAGTAACTGCTTTATTACGGCGGCTGCTTATTAGAAAATGAAAGCTCAGCTTATTGATTTGTATTGTTTAATTTGTATTCTTCAGACGCTTATGAAACAGGTTATTGATATAGGCTTTGCTGGGTACTGAACTTGAATGCTGAAAAGGGTTTGAATGGTAACATTAGCACCAGTTTTGACGTTATTAGGCACTTAGATGATACCACAGAATAATTTATTTTATTGTTGGTGTCACTATGTAAGTATCATAACTATATGTATTTACAAACAAAAAATTAAGTAGGTATATACGTATTCTAACAGCAATCTACTTTACATACAAGCTTTGCTTAGTTTGGGACTAGAGAGCATTGTGTGAAATGTTCAAGAATATTTATTTATTTATTTAAATATTACTTAATGCCTTTTTAGACAATTATGTCCTAAACTAGTTGTTCTACCAGAGAATCACACCACAAGACGCCTCATAAAATGAATAATTTCGAGCAATATAAACCGATTTCTACGTACTTCTTAGTCCCCAGGTCAATATAAACCGATTTCAACGTACCTTCCATTGCCCAGGTCTGGCGAATGGCGAGCTCAAAAGAAATTAATTAATCGTCAACCTGCCCCGGGCATAATGTTTTCTCATTAACGGGCTCCACTAAGATTATTTCGCTGTAACTTCACCATTAGGCCCTTTTCACATGCAGTTATTGGTTTACCGGTACCGAGATGGCATTTTAGTCTGAAGTTATTACTGTGCTTTTTATACCACTTTTAAGTATAATAAATATTCAGGGGCATATCATATTTATAAAGAATCTTTTAAACCACAGTAGGTAATTATGAAATGCGTACTTATTGTAAAAAAACTAAATAAAAAAGCTATTCCAATAAAATCATATCACAATTTCATTAGATATTGCAACCTAGCTATCTTCTCTATAAGGCTTCTGTCCGTCATTTCGACAGACAATTTAGCCAGTGTCAAGTGAAATATTTCAAATATGATCAGTCAAGTCAAGTGTTTCGTCAAGTCGGCTGTCGTTTGTTTTGAAGGGAAAATGGTGGAATTATCCCTTCAAAACTTGAAAACGAAAATCAGAGAGCCGGTGTGTGACTGACGAGCTGTCAACAAACACGTAGCTTAAACGCAACGAGCATTTATTTAAAGAATCATAGCCTCAGCCTAAACCCATAAGTTCCAATCGTATCACGTATCATTAACAACCGTGTGAATCTACTAAGGCTCTTACTAATCACTTCAAACCTCGCTCACCGACTGAATTGAAAACTTACAGACGACACAGACGGTTAGGTATCTACCTATACCTACTAAGACTTTTATAAAATCTCAAATGATACTGAGAGGCTAAGTACCAAATTGTAAATAAACAAACAGTAGTCGCACTAATCAGTCTGATTGCCATTAAAAACATCCAGCCAAATACCATATTATTTATGAAAAATATTTTTACTCACAAAAGAGATCGCAAACGTTTCACGCAACATAATACGCAAACAATAGGTCGTCGGCGCAAAAACGTTTTCTACGAAACGGCACAGTACGTTGTTACGCGTCTCACTGATTTCGTAAATACGCTGTTTTTTTAGCGCAGGTAAACTTCAACTCGACGAGATATTTTATAGTGTTCAATTATTATTCGTTTCGCTGAATGCGAGCTAACTGAATTACACGAACTATTTGCAATGGAAACTGCGAAGGAGCGTTCAATAAAAGCGAACGGGCGCTCGGAAACATTTTCTTTCGTTGTTTCCTTTCACATTATCGTAGAAGGGGATGAGGCGGGTCCGGCTCGACGTACGGGGCTCGCATTTAAAAGCGATATAAAAAACTTGGGCTTTTATTTCGCAGGATGACCTAAGTGGCCGGCCGGACCGTACAAAAACCCTCTTCGACTTACCTGTATTTTTCCACTTATTTATCCAACGTTTTTACATTCGCACTGTTTGTTAGCGGGGCTCGCTTTGTCTGTTGGGAAGATCTTGTTTTTTAACGAGTACTTAGGGTCTAATTAAAAGGAAAGCCCCGCACGGACAGTCGAGGCCTTTTTGATGCCCTCTGTTATTACGTTTCGTGTATAAATTCAATTTGCTTGGATGGAGTTTCGAGTGGAGTACCCATGTTGTGTATTTTTTGGGCGCGTTATTAAACTTTTTTAAGTGGTTGTATCCTCTAACGTGGTCCTTATTAAGATGATTAATCTACTTGAGCAAACATAAATGAATTATTTCTCGTTGATATTATTATCGTTTTGTACTAGGTGCGGACGAGGTTCGATGGTGTCAGGACCTCATTACAGTCAACTATCTCGGTGCATCACATTTGGACAAAACGTCAGATGCTTTGAGATTTGACCCATGTTTTTTTTTGGATTTAAGCTAACCCGTGGGATGGTTCTTCGTTCAAAAATACGAGTGTCAGTTTAACAGGTAATAACATCAATATTACAATTTTGATGAGCAATAAATTCGACGTCCGAGTGGTAATGAGGAACAACCATCGCTCGCAGCATTTACAGTAACTTAAGTCACATCGACAGTAAACGTCAATACAAGACACGACTACAGCCTCCCGCGCGGACTCCATTACAAGTTTTATCTCTCTTATGACAGATGGCGCAATAAAATATATTTATTTTAAATCAGGAACGGAATAACTTCAAATAATGAGAGAGCACGTGTCCTCCGGGATCATTATTGGATCGAATATTGGACGTTTCGGTATGAGATAGCTGTTTGATTTACTGCCTGACTTTTGAGCGTACTAAATCATTTCTTTATAGAACTTGAGAAAACTATTAGCTATTATTATTGGCAAACTACGAGAGCCCTTTGTGTGGCCCTCGACCTGCGAGACGCGATACTTTTTATACTCGTGAGTTATATGATTTTATGATTTGCGTGCCGAAATGCGTATTGTAAACTGTTTTTCATGCGAAATATATGGAGAAATCTGTCTTGTCATGTCTTTTATATCGCACTTGATATCTCTTTTGTAAACTTATGGCTTATAAATTATGATATCCTTATTATGCCTACACAATATTTCTCGAAGGCAACTTTTTTGTATATTTCATAATCAATAATATATTTGCCCAGTAGTTACCATGCCTAGTACAACTGCTAAAAATCACTCTAGTATTAAGCAAGTGGAACGTATTGCCAGGAAACCATGAAATAAAAAAAAACGTTCCAAGAGAAGTACCTATGTACTAAGTACCTTCCTATCAATTATGTGCGTTGTTATACCTACAGATACTAGCCTAGTAATTATTTCACTTGCATACAAATACTAAATCACTTGAATGAAGGGACATCCTGTATCAGTTTAGGGGTATGATTTTATGGTGGAGATTAGATGGTGCCACGCTGTCTGCTGTGTGAGGTCTACCATTGTTGTCCAAGTTTTTTATATTCTCTATGATGAATTGTCTGAGTGACTTATTTAGTGATTCAATTCTCGAATAGTTAGTGGAATCTGCGGATTTAAAGTGCAGGTAAAGTTTACTTATACAGGGTGTAGTTTGTTTGGTTTAGGTGCGTGAAAACTAGTGGTTCTGGCACAGCTTTCCTTGACATAGGCACTATGAAGATGAACTTTATAGCAGTTTTAAAATATAACATTTTTTTGTAAGGTTTTCGAATAACAATAATACCTTTTTAGTTAATCTTGTGTAAAAAAACGGAATTCAGTATAAATTATTAATACATTATGTAACATTTTAAAAGCTATATGAGCCAATTGAAAGAAAAGATCGCATTCATGTCGTATAAGGAAGTCAAGGAAGCTGCCCTGGAAAGGGACTAATGGCGAGAGATGCAATATACACCGAGAGTAGCTAAGCTCTTAAGTTAGAAGAAGATGTAACATTTCTTACTAGATATCTTTTAAGCTTTAGCTATTTTGTCTTTATAAAGGTGATCGGTGGTCGGTGTTGGCTTGATGTTCATTTACCTAATCTGTTTTTACACCCTTTGCTAACTAAGACTGGTTAAAAAGTACACCTTTTACATAGAAGATTAACATTATTTTATTTCTAATTATTTCGTACTAACATATTTATTTATACCTTTGTGATATAAACGGTTGAAAATAAACATTTCTCTTGTCATAAATAATATTTGAAATATAACATTTATTGGGTACCATTTACGCTATTAACGAATAATCAAGGGATTAGTAAGAATAGGCTTCATCACACGCAACCTCCCACGAACACCCAAATTCATTCACAAACCTCTTTTGTATAGATAGGTACCGATGATCGAATTACAAACTACCAATAAAACCTCCGTCATTTTTACAACCAATAATTTTATTTATAACATCGCGCCAGTGAATATAAAAATGAAGTTTAAAACAAACCATTAAACCATTTTATACGAGATTCTCTAACAAGGACGTTTCCCTTAACCGGATCGGGAGCACACCTGGGTACTCGAAATTTGCCCTAAAAGGTCCCAAACGACATCACCTTCTAATTCCAGAACAACACACATCATAATCCGTGCCAGAGAGAAATAAATTCACTTTGGTAATGTTTAGGGTTTAAAGTTCATTGGGTCGGATGAATCGTGTTGGTAGCAATTGGACATAAGTCATTCCGGAAGCAAAGAGTGCCGAGATGGTAGATTTTAAAAATGGAACGTTTGATTTGCATTTGAATAAGAGCCCCCGGCGACCCAGGTGCGCGCCGGTACAGTCGAATCCAAAAGTTTTTTACGTGGACAAGAGTTGGCAGTTTAGCACAAATTAATATGGATGCCCACTTGTAATCGACGACGCTGTCAGATTTGCATACGAATCAAACTTGCTGTGATTATTTTATTATTATAACTTTAAAGTATTTTTAATTACGTAGAGGTACTCATGCACAAAAGAAAGTATTTATAAACACGTCCAAACTTTTAGAAGTTCGAAGTTTTCATTAAAATCATGATGACGTAGGTACACAAACAAAAAGTCTGCATGGTTACAACTTCTTTAAAAATACAAAATGCCTTTTGTTCATGATTGTATAACCAAAATAAAAGGCACCAACCTAATTCATGTGATTTTCATATTTAACAATCCAGCAGAGAAACGGGCATACATGGTCTACATATCAGATTTAACATATATTTTTTTATTCTAAGGTCACGAGTTGATCTACCTACACCAAGACCGTACTCGCATGTCAAGCTTCTCAAAAAATCCGCTCAGAGTCTCCATACAAATCAGCGCACACTGGTGTACTGTGCGTCAGACGTGGGACCAGATTTACATACCAAAACTCGTACTAGGCCCTCAGAAGTCACAAGTATGGAATAGATATACAAATACTAAAATATTTGTACAAAAAAACATGTAATTAAGGAAAACTTAATAATATGGTGGAACTGTCCTAATGCCCTAAATCAAGGACAAAGTAACAAGTGTTAAAAAGTGTCTTAGTATGTTTTTTTTTTCAGTAATCACAACACAACTTTACAGTACTTCAGAAAACTTACCACAAGATAACCTATCTAAAGCTACGAGCGAAGAACAAACGACGAGTTTCTGAACACGAAAAGCTGATGATTTTTACGATAACGAGAAAGCTTACACACTTTTTTATCGGGCATGTTTGAGCCAATGCTTCATTGTTTGAATTTTTATTATCAGCAGAACAAAGGGCGTGTAAACGGTAGCGCTATCGGTGCCTCTGATCAACCTTATACTTTTTATAATTTGTTTTTAGGGCTCCGCGCCCGAATGATCTTGATTAAACCCGCATCTACAATATTTTCGGTCAGGCGGACAAAATGCTGCGAACAAAACGTGATAAATTAGCAAACTAGACACATGAGACTTCAAGATCTTTACGTCTCAGAGTGATGGACGCAGTGCATTGCCTTACAGGGCACGTCCTTATTGGGCTTGCTCTGTGAGGTAATGCATTGTTATAGGCAGAAGTTACTACTTAACATCAGGTGAGCTATCAGCTTGTTCCATTACTATTATCATAAAAAAAAAACAGCATAGACAAACTTTTACTTAATTGGTTTTTAATACACACAGTTTCTTTATAAAATAAGGTATTTATAAAAAACTGGTTTGGAAACTCCTTAAAAATTATGAGTTTTTAATGGGTCTTCATTCCAACTTAATTTTATAATTGACCCTTGTCGCCAAAAACCCATTGTAAGTTCGGAAAAGTGTCACCTTGCACCATGTTTTGTTTCTTTAGATTTTGAAACTGCTTGTCAATGCAAGAGACAAAACACGGTTTATTGGTAACTACAAATACAAACTACGGAACCCTTTACTATCGTAACCTAGTTCAAACTTAGCATCTCTTGTTTTTATCTGAAGAAAGCTGAGATGTGTTGCGGGCGCGATACGATATGGAGCGCGAGTTTTGATAATTTGCGCAGATTTGATGGTTGGAATTTCAAGTGTCATGTTCCTCTACAAAAAGTATGGGAACGTGGTCTTGAATAAGGGGAATGTATTTTAGGCTTGTGATGAGAACGGAGATTTGGTTGGAGCTGTTTTGTTGTCGCATGTCAAAGTAGCAAGACCTTTGACGTCATGGCGGCCATTGCAGCTTTATCTCAAAAATCTATGCGCTAAGATAGATACCGCTATAAGTTTAAGTAGGTGGCCCGCCTGCTTGTCTGCCAGTTATGACAAAAAAGTAAAGTATAATAATTAGACAGTCTTTACCTCTCTTTACGTGTTGCAGGAGTTAAATCTAAATTGCTGAAACTGAACGCCTCTCCGTGCATTTCTCGTTGACGCGACGTCCGGAGGGATATTTCAAATGATCCATTTTTACACGCATTATATTAGCTTCACTTGTATGTTTGTAACCGACTTCTTTGAGCGCGATTTTGACATTTTAAACGACCAGCGGGCCTAGCATGCGCACGCGAGATATTTGTCATGTCGTTCTGTCAAAATGTAAGCATTTTGTACCAGTTTTTGAAATTTTGCATTATCTGTGGCAATGTTGTCGACAAAACGCGCCTTGAATATTCAACTTTTGACATTTCTGCATGACTATTATCTCGTCCTCAGACAGATACGACGACTAAGAAGTGTCAAAAGTGTACAATAACAAGGCGCGTTTTGTTGTCGACAACATTACCACAGATAATGCAAAAGTTCAAAAACTAGTGCAAAATGCTTACATTTTGACAGAACGACATGACAAAATATCTCGCGTGCGCATGCTAGGCCTGCAGATTTCATTCAACTTTGTAGATTTATCGAGGACCGATGACAATACACGAATTCCATTATTCAATTAGCAAAATAAGATTTTTGTCAGTTTACCTATACAATTTTCATCTATAGTCGATAAGGCAGGATTTGATGTTAAAATTAATTTCCAACCATTTAATATTAGTTTGGTTTTTTATACAAAGCGTGTTTTTTAGAACTATTAATTTTATTATTAGTCGAACGGATGTAGGATGCGTTTATCTACTAAAAAAACGCCTTTTCGTGAATACTATAAAAATATAATTGGTATTTAGCTACCTTACTTTTGAGGTTACTAAATTGTTTCAAAGATGCGAACATCGTAGGGCATAGGTGTTTTTTGTTATGTGGTATAATATGTTATACCTAGTTATAGGAATACGCTTGATGTTTTCATGCGTGATGTGCTAAGTCTTAGAGTACAAATACAGTCGGAGCAAAAACTCCTTATTAAAAGTACTATTCCGTGACTTAACTATTGACCTCGTTAGTTCAAACAAAACGGCAGCTGGAGTCGCGTGTAAAACAACCGCACACTTCACGTGCCTTTTCCTCTCGAAAATAACTCATCGCGGCTTTTCACGAGGTGTCATTAATTCTGGCTTTGTGGTGCGCCCGCGCCCGCGTCAGTTAAGCCCGCAGGGATTCCAACTCGTCAGAATAAATGCCGGCTATCTTAAAAAATATATAATTATCCTCTTTTCTTTCGATACAGTTTTTATTCGTAACCGTTTGTAACATAGATCTACGTAAAAAGTCTCGATGAATCTAATAAATATTTTTTTTTACTACCTCAAATCTTGGTAATGAACCTGTGAAGTACAATGGGATATTTATGTATATTTGTAATCTAAAATTGTTTTGTTAGTTTAAGTTATAGCGTCGAGTTTCCACCAATAAAATGAATTAAACCGCTTCCCATCCGACGGGCCGTGCGCTTGTTTGTCTACTTTGTTGTATAAAAAAAAAAGAATTGAGCAATGGTGGTATCGGTTGTTTTGGCTTTACATTTGACAGAAAGCTATTGAGTTTGATCAAGTCTCGGGGAAAAATATGTTGTTGGCAACCCTGGCCCGCTACGCTCAACGCTCAGCGCGATAATGACGCGCTCTCGACGCGACGTTGTTCTTACCTCATTAACAAAAATGTTGGCGACTTTCTGTTATTCTATTTACCTTAGATGTGTATTATTGTGTTGTGTATGCCTATGTGAAGTGCAATATTTGGTTTTGCTATTGACTGTACATAATACATTATTACTGAATAACTATAGATACCGATCATTATAATACTCTATAGAGTAGGTAGTCAGAGTACACATCGCTAGCGATAAAATACCTTTTATTAATTTAGTCACTAGAGACTAAATTAATAAAAGGTATTTTTAAAGGTTTATGCCCATGACTAAACAATAAGTAATCTAAATTGCCTTTTACAGCAGCCATATAAAACTGTAAGTACTGAAAAAATAAGCTGAAATAAAATTAATTAGCCTTATAAATTAGAAACCGAGCTTAATCACGGAGAAATTACCGTTCACATAATAAAGCAATTTAGAAAAAATATTAATCACTTCCCACCAAAAATATTTTTGCGAAGAAAATATGCGTGAACAATAATACATTTTTGATTTTCCCGGGAGCGGCCCTCGAGCCGTTTCTTTTAATTACCGCGGCCAGGCGGCGGTGGCACGATGTACATGTAGCAAGCAGTACTGTAACTACACTCTGGAGCACTATTATTGGACTGTTATTACTGCTATTATTGCATGCAGTACTAAACCGATACTATTATCTCTGTGATGCCGGCGTGAGTATTAAAAACTTTGAAAACCTCATACTTATGGTAATAGTTTGTCAAAATCCGTGGCCTAATTTGGATACGTACTTTTATGACCTCTTATAATAAAGTTATCACTCGTCTGTGTACATTCAAAGTTGAGAACTTTCACGATTTTTATTTTTAAATCCCTATGGCTAAAATAATTATCTTACTTGTAGATAACAGACTAGTGTAGATAACAGATATGTTTTGCTGGTATATTTTTGGAGCTAAACCTTTGTGACTACAGTGTTTCTACTGTTCAAATATTAACTGTGCAGTGGGTGGCTCGGCTCGAGAAAATATTTAGCTACGCGTCCGCGCCAGCCCTCGTAATTACTAATGAGCTTATACTCAAGTAGGTACGTGTTACTATAGTTGCTGTAAAACGATAAGCGTTACTACGACCGTATTTCAGCGGACATACTTCGTTACTACATACCTAAATGTTGCTAGGTTAAAATTCGTGATAAACTAATTTAAAAAATTTGATGACTGCTACAGTAATTTTCTAAGTAGATGCAATAGATCCAATTTGTGACGTAGCTTTTTAAAATAGATTTATTGGGAAAAAAAGTTCTCAATAGAACCAATTGGATCTTGATCACTAGATCTACAGAGAGTAAACGTATTTCCAGCTTTTGAAAAAGAAATAGCTCACAGCACGAAATGGATACGAGTACTGACACACTGACTTAGTCTGGTAAAATCCACTTAAACAGTAAAGTTTCCAGTACTAATTAATAAAATCATTGCCAATATTAATAAGTAGGTATCCTCTCTCAGAGTACTTACCACTCCGAGCTATACTTATAAACACTGGATAGTTAAACGGTTGATTGCTGTGTTTGACCACATGTTAGTAAGAGATAGAAATTGAATAAAGTTAAGTAACGATTTTAAGTAAGCAAGTTAGTCTCAAATCTGAAGAGACACTAAGAAAACGGAGCAAAATTATGTTTTTAATGAAGAAAATATAAGATTTTGTAATTAAATTTTAATTTAATTGCGGTTGCGTGATTGCGTCCTTCAGGTGAGAAGTCTGTGTATTTTCGTAAATAAATGTAAGGGAAATATGAGCGTTACTGGACAACATCAACGTCTTGGATGAGGTCTAAAAGTTGAAGTTAAAGTATAAGTAATGTACCAGTGTCCAACACTGGTACATTACTGTTCCGTTTGATATTTTTTAGTATTGTCAAATACAACTTTTTATACCTATAATTTTCGATAGATAGATACTTACTAAAAAAAATTAAATCCTTCACAAAAACTTTGATCTAGAAAATCTATGACAGAGCAAGAAGCATATTATAGTAATCCGAACCCCATCCAAATAAATCACGCTTTTTTTAAATATAGTGAGTACTTAGTACATAATGATCAAAGATTCCTGATGCCTGACCAAAAGCAAAACTTGTAATCATGCATCTAAATCTTCTTTCTGCGGTTTATTTCTCTTTTTAATAAATTGCATCCTAACTAGTAAGAGAGGTCATCCAGCGATGAGATTGTGGTCAAGTACATTTTATACAAAACAAGAAAAAATATTAAAGAAACCGCTCACAAGTTTTCATTTAGCCCGGAACAGCGTCGCGTTGTGAAGTAGGCTTCTGTTGCGCTTCACTGTAAAAATGGTTTCAGTGTAAAATGAACTTTATTACGTACGCAGTAAAAAGCGCTTTTATTTAATCATATTCAATATAAGTCGTTAACACATATTCATCAAGAAAAGTTTTCAGGAGAATTAGTTGGCAACCTCAAAAAAAGTTGTACTCGGTAGCTTTCGTTAACATCGTCGTACAGTACAGATGGTATTTCCAACTGTAGGATTTCAAGTTCTGACATATTTTAAGCGTGAGTAAGAATACATCTAATCTTCTCTTCATCTGACGTAGGTATGTCAATACGTCACGTTAACGTTACGTCGCGACTTCGCTTTGACACAGTGCTTTCCTTTATAATCATTGCACATGAACTCGTAAAATACCCTTGTAAGTTTTGAAGTAAGAAGTGAGATACTACGTTGGTTGGGGCACGTTGAGGTTGGTACTACCATTCCATCTGGCACCGTCTCCGCCGAGAGAGGCGACGCGAAAATAAGAGGAATTTCTCCGGAGCAAATTAGAGGGCTGTAATAAGAGTGGACCCGGCCGTCCTGATAACGGCCCATATTGTTGTTCCTATTATTTTTCCCGGTCTCGACGAGAATATTTTTCAGAGAGGGAATTTATAGGATTTTTTGCGTTGTATTATTGCTTACGCGATGTTATGAGGAAAATAGGTAAAGATTTACAAGCATTGATCATTGAAACTAACAGTTTACTTTTCTATTCGGTTTTACATTATAATTCGCTAAACAGTTGTTTTAGAAATATCCCAGGTCTTGATGATCTTACTTGACGATGACGGCGTATGGAAACACCCATGTCCATGTCCATGCCCAATTTAAGTGAATTGGGCATGGACATGGACATAAAAAAGGCATGGACATAGCCTCTAAAGTATAGGCTACAGTGTCACTTAAAAGACCTATACTATTACAGTCTTTTCAGCTTAATCTAGAAAGATTACAGTAAAATAAACACCCGCCTACAGTGTAATAAGCAGACCATAAACAGAGCTCGCAGCCCGTTAAATCACATCGATAGTGGCACTCCACATTAATTTCACAGCAATTATTAATGAGCAATTCGATAATTAATCGGTGCAAAAAGAGGCGAGTATCCGCACTGGAACCGCGGCTGAAGCGCTGCGGGACCGCAGTAAATCACACTCGCACAATGCCGGCAGGTGGCGTCGGCGTCGCACGATAATACCCCCGTTTAATTACGCGGAATAATTAGAGAACGGAATATTTTCCGGGCCCTAACTATCTCCGCCGTCTTCCGGCGATGACTAGGCGGTAATTGCTATCGACCTCGCGTCGGGTTAATAGCTCGCACTTCAACCGATGACGCTATTTGTTTAGCGATTCCGAATTAATTATTTCCGTGAAAACAAACTGGTATAGAATAATTGTGTAGACTGTCATGTAGGCTTTAGGAACAAGGCTGGGCACTTGGTGGACAAGTCGCGACGGACGACTAGGCAGCTGGAGTTCTATGTTCAAAATTTCGCGATTTGGCCGCTAAGTATGTCTGCAGCTCAAGAACGTACACACTGTAATGTCCACCTAACGTTCAGGGTATGGGATTCGCTTACGACACATAAACGAGTTCATCCTTAGAGATCTCGGGGATTTTTCTGTATCACCATCATATCTGTAATATATTCCAGAAATCTCCACTGAGAACTCCCTACTAGTTCTGTAGAAGTCCACTGCTGGACATATACTCCCCTCAAAAATTTCCAGATAGAACGATCTTACGCCTTCTCCATCCACGGGCCTTTTATATGAGGCCATTAGTATTTTTTTATTATTTCAAGATTTGAGGGGATGATCTGAAGTGCCTGGGACTACCTATTTAATTTTATAGTTGTAAACAGACGAATGCAAAAAAAACTTACGTGGACTGTGTGAACGATGACATGGCAACAAAGGAGGAAAATAGGTTGTGCCGACACAACACTGGGAAAAAAAGATTATATGTGAAGATATTAATAGAACACTACTCTAGGTCTTCAGGTGCCTTGCAACCTGCGTCATCCATGTTGGGGTTGCTGTACCGAGTTGGCATCTCTCAAAATAACTTTCTAGTGATATTATTTAAAT
Organism: Eulithis prunata; assembly: GCA_918843925.1. Lineage (NCBI taxonomy): Eukaryota > Metazoa > Arthropoda > Insecta > Lepidoptera > Geometridae > Eulithis > Eulithis prunata. The sequence continues at coordinate 3,049,119 of OU974007.1, forward strand.
GCGTATAAGAAAGAGCGGAAGGGCGATTGTTTTTGGTGCGTTAACCACTGGGCTCATCCGGCAATATTGCGCGCGTTTTGACACGTGCTGACTGTAATTTGCGCTTTATGGCACGTGAATAATTCGAAATAATCCCCCTAAACCTCCCCCTAGTTTTTTAAGAAACGGTCACCGTCCTTCCCGAATGTATTTTTACAGCGATAGATAAAACAAAGGTCGATTGCTTATTTAAAAAACCAGTGCGTGGAGTCCCTCCGCGCGGAAGAAGTTATACTAGAACGCGCTATCGAAGTGTTTTGCGTTTTGTGGGGGTCTCCGTATGTGATCACTCTCGCTCTGTCTCTTTCTATTTACCCTCCCCAGGAGCGTTAAACGTTTAACGCGTTAAACGGTTTAACGTTTAACGTGTTGGAAGTCGCATTAGAAGTATAACTTCAAAAAATCGACGGTCTATGTTATTTTTGTCGCTAGTTGAAAACAAGACTCTGGTTTTCCAAGCTTTCAAAGCAATCGTAAGGATTAGAACAGTCTAAGCTCTTTTTCGAACTAATACAGAACATAAGACGCTTGTCACTTCTGTGAAACCCGCGTCCTCCCTTTAGGTCGTCGTCTCCACGACAACGTTTGATCTCTAGGTAAAAAATAATATTATAAGCGCATTTGCTCACCTGTGACAATTCGCCCGTAGTGTAGTTTATTGTCGGCTGGGGTGGCTAGTTGAGCGTAAACTTTTGATATCGGCGCGAAATATTAATTTTCTCGATGCCAATGAACGAGGCGTACGTAATGCTGGCAAATTAAGCCGAGTGCCTTTAATATTGTGTTTGAAATTAAAATAGGAAACGTGTTTGTTGAGAAGGAAAATGGCTTGGAAATCGGTGATAACGATTGTTATGCAGAGGGGCTTAATATAAATTACATCCACTACAGTACTTAAGTACCATATACCTACATAACAATATACATACCCTCTCACATCACATAGGTAATATAGATACATACCTACCTTAGTTAACAATAACTGGAACTCAAAAACTATCAAGCATTGGTTTTATTTAGGTCTCGCCTGCAAAAATAAGAGCAGAATGTACTGATAGGTCAATTGTATTACTAACTTAACAATGAATTATACATAATTCACCTAAAAAACGTTTAGATACCCAGCATTTAATATTTAATATATCTAAAAACACCCAGCAGGTCACAGAGCAATTACTAATATTACTTGTCGCTGACCCGACGCGACAGATGGCGTAGGCGATCATTTAAAAATCACTGCACATTGTTCTGAGCACAACTAATTGCAGGGAAAGTGGGGTTCGATGGACTCCGAGTAAATCATTTTCTAATAGGGGGAACTCTGCTTTGATTAATTTCTATTTTGGTGCACCTACTAGGTATTAAGTAAGTGGATTGAGCATTGTGATGATGGAGAATATGTTTAGGACAAAGTTGTTTTGTAAAAGCGATTGATGTGTAAATAACTAAGTACTGATGTAATGTTTTTTTTTGCAGATATGGATTAGAACGAGATTGAATACGTAAGTGAATTGCTGTGCGATAGTCAGCCTTCTAGCTAAGTTGATTACATTATATAGAAAACTAAAATGCTAGGGAATGGTAACGTTCTTTACGTCTGTTACTCCCTACATTTTGTCAGTTTTCTGGGTTTTATGTAGACTTACCTAGGATAAGTTGGTAACACTTTTCAACATTTAATCTTTTATCTAAGAAGTTCTAGAAAGTAGTGATCTAGTTTGAAATATAATTTACGATAGGTATAGTATAAAATTAGAATTTACTAACGAACATGTGTATTAACCCCAGCCTGCATAGTTACGTAGTCAAATGACTAAAAAAGCTACGAACAGTTTGTGGTATAGCCATTTGTTAACTACAAATTCATTAATCGGTGTCTTAACCCGTTATACCTACATACATATAGATACCTACATCCAACACAACCAAGTCCACCAACGTTTTAACCAATCACTATATTATACGTTTAGCCACATTGATTTTATCTTCCCTAAATATATAAAACTCTTTCGAAGCTGACTGACAGCTTAAACTATAAGTCCTAGAGGTATGAAACTTGGAGGGTCGTATCCTTATAATAGTGTAGGGGTACACTAAGAAAGGAATTTTGAAAAGTCACACCCTAATGGGTCTAGAACGCGAGCAACGCCGCGGGCGAAGGCTAGTATCTACATAGATTCGATATCATTATGAACGGTGGTTTGTGGTGAACACTGACCTTAAAACACGCCACAGTTAAGCCTGACCGTGACCAGCAGACAACAATAGGCCGAATTGAATCAATGTCCTATTTCCTGTGAATCAGATTCATTTCCTTTTTACCCGATGCTCATTTGTCGAGTTTCGGTCTACTACAGGTTTTGTTGATTGATTTTAATGGTGCTATTGAACTCTCAGATTGAGAGCACTTATCCATTGTTACTGGATTTTTGTTTTAACCGTTCTTTGCGTAGGAGTGTGGTAGCAGAGAAGTATTTTTGATATAGGTAGGTGTACTATCGGCTTGTTCAATCACTAAGCTCATTCTTAGCGGTTTGTCGATTTTTAATGTAATTAATAACTAGTGTAAGTAATAAGTAGTTTCGGTCCTCATTTGCGATTTTTATCGCAGTTTCAGTTTTTCTCCTTCTTTGGGAGCCTTTGTAAAATTTTTGATCAGTTTTAGCGCTTCAGCTCTTTCAGTTGGTTATGTAACCACAATAGTCAAAATGTTTTATTCAGTAAAATCATAAGGATTATTAGAATCGTTTTATTTGTATACTAGGCCACTCTATAAGTGCCAGTTCACGACCAAAGTCTAGAAGAACAGGCAAGAAACTTACAGTAAGTAACTGAGTGCTTTTTTTCATGTTTCATAAAAACCAGGGTAGAAAAACATTGCGCTAAAGTGGTACAAGTACATGTCAGTTTCCAAACGTCACCACTATCTTTCAGAATATGTCGCCCGCAGTCCGACATATTGCCAAACCATAAAAAAACTTATCGTCCCGTACGCATCATGTAACCCGTAGTGGCTTCTAAAACTGTCTTAAGATAATCTTGAAACCGTTGACCATCCCACTTATGGACACAAAGTTTTGGGGATTTACCTCTTTCGCCAATCCAAATTAGCGGGGTCATGTATCTAATAAGAAACTTATCAAGTGTAGTGGTATCATAAATCATTTGATTATTAGCTCTATATTGTTGAGAATACTTCACGCAGTAGTTCGCTTTCTTGTATTTGGAATTGTACAAATATTTTAATATTATTAATTAGTAATATACCGATTTATTATTAATTGCATGTGCAGTATACATAAAGTTGCTGTTATAGACGGAGCTTGGCTTAGTCGTTCCTAAGTTTGTCGCTTTTTTATTATTTTTTATCATACATCAATACACACTGACTCTTCTATGTATTGAACTCCACGCTGACTGTTTGTTACTTCGTGATGAAAACAACGCACTATCGTCACGTCACTCACGTTTATTAATTGCGTCTCGTACCTATGTCTTGGATATATCCAGATTAGCCAGCCTTAAAAACAAAGGTCATCGCGAATACGTAGGTACCACCAGTCTCAGCCGGTGAAACACCCGAAGATCGTAATTTTAGCGTCCAGACACTGTGGAAGCTCTGGCTCCAGAGAAAATTTCCACTTTGCTTCCGCACCATCGCCACCCGAATGCTTTTTTAGCCAAAAAGCTTTATCACTTCCGTGGGGACATGGGCTGTGGGGCAACTTCTTAGATGTAAATGTGCTGGATAAGCTAGATGGTACATAGTAGTTGTTTTGACTTTACATATTTAAGTTATGTATGTAAGAAAAAGTTACAACTTAGACTATTGCATGTTTGTAGCATTCCGCGTGTAATAAAATCTTCTAATGTATTAATCTATTTATTTTTTATTATAAGATACGTATTCATTATTTTTAGCAATGCTGCGTAAAGAGAAGCGTACCAACCTACCTTCGCTGCCTATTTATTTTGATTTTTTCCTCATTTTCGTGCCCTAGAAAAATAATATAGGTACGTAAAAGTTAAAGTATGTTATTTTTTTAAATATTTTTTTAGCTTATTTTTATTTTGAGATTTATAGCGGAAAAACTTTATTTTTGTAGTCACATCCAGTTAATTTTTATATCCAGTGTAATGGGCACTGGGCAACGCTGCAGAATGCAAGCAGTGGATCACTTTTATAGCCGGAAACCGTAAAATAAATGTCGTCCCATCGCTGGCCCCGGCTAATGACATCCTATGTTACCTTACTATGTTGTTTAATAATATTGCAATGTAGAAATACTATTGCAATCAAAAATATTAATCCATTTTTTTTTTATAAAGCAATCAGTTGACTCAATCCTCTGTCAATAGGAGACATCAAAGACGCTGCAGTGCACGTCAGAAAATTGATTGGCTTTCTAGTGCTTTTCGTTGCTCGGCAAAGGTGATCAGACAATCTAACAGTTTAAAAGCCTATTATCAATGTACAGGTTTTTTTTTTATATTTCAGGTTTATAATTTTTCGATTCTCTGAGCATGGTCAGCAAGACTGGCGAGTTGCGACGAGTAACGTGTGCGTAGCGTCTGCGGGGCGTTCCATGGGCGTTCCGGATACGTATTACTCGCCAGCGGTGGCCGGAAATCGGCAATATATTCCGATCGCCGCCGGTCGCTGTAGTAAATAACGGAGATAAGGAGTGTTGTGCCTTATGTTACAGATCTCGATGATTTGTGGCCTTGTTTTAGGGGGCCAATGTCTATTACAATCGTGTGAGTGTGTGCTTGTTTTCCCGAATTTTAATATACATTGTGCTTTTTAAATTGAGTGGCTGTAAACTCTGGATGTTCGTGAATGAAAAGAGAACCTCGCATTTTGTTTGAATCCAGTTGAGCACGTTTGGATTTTCCTTGTTATTAATATAATTTTGTGGGCAATGTCGTACTCTGGAACACTGCGAAATAAACATCATGAGGAAACCAATGAAAACCAGCAGTTAAGTCTGCTCTGCACTTACCTATCTATCTATGGATTTTTTGGTGAATTAAACCGATTAAGCTGAAATATGCCAAGTACTGGACAAGGCTCTGAAAAGTAAGCACCTTGGAGGCTCTTACTTACTATAAAGCATAATAGAAGGGCCACGGATACAACGTGGCCTAATTACTCCCGTGTAAATAAAAATACCTACCAAAGAATGTTCTAAAAATTGTAAATTTGGTATTCAGCTATCGGACAAAATATCGAAACCATTTCTCTGATTCATAATCGCCTACAAATAGAGCATTGGCATTCCCCTCTTACTTCACCGTCGATTACCCGACGAATGTATTTATTTAGGGCTCCAATGACTTCCGTGGTGGACCTCAATGCGTCCACCGAGAAATCATACTTGATTCTTTAATATCCTAAGCTATGGATGATCTTACGAAATGTTTTGTAGTCTGAAAAACAAAATAATTTTTTTTTTATAAAACTAAATAAGTACGTCCTTTTTAATCCATAGAAACTTCGTTTGTTTTTTGTGTGTTTTTTAAAAATAAGAATGCAATTAAAACTGATGACGTAAGTTCACTGTACAGAAAGTAATACAACAAGGTATTTGGAAGGCGCGTAATAGACAAAGGAACGTTTTTAACTTTCACTGAGCGTGAGTTCTATTTCCATACTATTCAACAGCCATGTGACATAACATTACGGCCAAATTGGAACAGGAAAACAATGCACAAATACAACTCTTAGCTGAAATTTTGTGGCTTCATCCAAAATAACATTTTAAAAGATTTCTTTGATTTCATTTTCCTGGCATTAATACATTAATTGCCATTTATAAGCCTCCTCTTACGGCTTTGGACGAAAACATCGTTACGTGGTTTTCGAACCTACAAAGCTATTCTTAGCTACATACACTACACGCTAAAGTATTCTTTTCGCGTTATAGAGTTTGAAACTCTACAGTGGATATGCTGTCATGGTATCTCAAATGCCATTATTTGAGCCTTTCTTTTGATCGGGTTTAAAATGCTGTGGATCATTTGAGTTTTACAGCACTATCTAGCAATACAGTCTTGAGAAAATTTAATGCGATGATGTCCACAAGTTTTACAAAATCACATTTATTTCTCTCACTCACAGTTTCCTCCAATAGCCAATCACTCTCAAGCCACGTGGGACATGTTTCAGGTATAGAGTACCAATCGGTAGAGCTAGCGGGTTAATTATCATAATTAATTAGAACTCAGAGCGCAGACGCGGCAAGAATAGAGGATTGATGCCGGTAACATATCGTTGTCGAAGTGACGAGCCTCGGTTTATAGCCAGCCATTAGCCGGGTTTTTTTGTCCGGAGGATGATACCGCCGATCAATCATAGCAAGTGTACCGTGTCTTATTGTAGTAGGTTTCGAATTTGTGTACTTTTGAGTTCTTTTAAAAATTTAGTATTTACTACAAAAATATGAATAAAATAAACCCCTTACACTATATAAGGATACTACCCTCCAAATTTCATACTTCTAGGACTTATGGCTGTGCGTTGATTATCAATCAGCATCAAAATAGTTTTATATAGGTATATTGATGATGATGATGATTAGCCGATTAAAGTTATGCATGATGATTATAAATAAAGCGCTAATTAAATACAACATTCTTATTAATTATTATTATAAAAATTGCTTGAAAATTTAGGTAAAAATTCAAACACAGTAAGGTCTTTTTCAAATAACACAAAATCCCCAATTTCTCATGGCTAAATTGCTTTTTTCCTACTCCAGAAGCAAAGTTAAAACCAATGAGCCTGTGATACTTGCGTGCTATTAGCGGTCGCGCCACGCGTGCCCTCAAGAACACTCCGCCCGCCCTAGGGAGTCATTACCAACGACTAATTAATTACTGGGAAAAATACCGACGCCTTCGATTCAAGAGGTTTTTTTTTTGGAAAAATGAATTAGGATTTGTTTGTGATAGCGCTAGTAGCTTCAGTTTTTAATTGAATTAAATACTAACCCCCTATCTTATAAAAAGTTAAAATAGACATTCATGTCCTGACTACGTATGGTAAACAAGACATAATGTCTACTCTAACGTTTTATAAAATCGACCTTAGATCTTTAGACTTAGGTAGGTAATAGTTTAAATTAGTAGGTTCTATTAAATAATATTAATCTGCGCGCTACAAAAACAAAAATTAATAATAATTGATATTACTAGGTTTTGGTCGAAGAAATGATTAATAGCTTTACAAATAGCGAGGGTTTGGTGGCGAGTCACGCTCTAGGTACCGCGTGACACCAGCCAGGGTCGTCGCAAACTAATACAAATCATAGAAAATTATTCGTGACACATCATAATTTTAGCTTCGTGTGTTTTTTAACCGCCTTCAAAAGAGGAAGAGGTTCTCAATCGGTTGTATATTGTTTTTTTATGTTTGGTACCTCGGAACTTCGTCATTTGGTGCTTTGAAATATTATTATTTTATCTGAAGCTGGAACGTAGTCAAATTGAAGTCAGTTTCTCTAGTTTTTAAACATATAAATTATATTTGAAACCATTACATATAGTTTTAGTAAAATATGATTTTGAAAATTAACGACTTTTGGTCTATCCATCGATAGGATTCTAACTCGATGAGTCTATGCGAGTTCTATCTTATAAAGTTAGAGTAGACATTATGTCTTGTTTTACATACGTTAATCAGGACATAATGTCTGCTCTAACTTTTTTTAAGATAGGGGCATAATTTTTAGTTGATTAGGTATTTTTTTCCACAGTGTGAGGACATCATGCGATCAATAGGTACAGCAATCGAGAATACAAGAATCATCCAAATGGAAATAACATTTCCAAACAAACAGTAGTGACATTTTCTCGAAATTTTTGACATTTTCTATTTTCGCAACTGTAAAATGTCAAATAGGCTTGGAGGGCTGATCACTTTTATTTTATTAGTTTTTCTTGTATTATTGAGAGTAGGTACTGTTGTTTAGTTTCGGTGGAATTTTAGCCAATAATACTTGAGTTCGTAAGATAAAGTGTGAGCCGTTGGAATAAATGTGTGTAAAGTGGTTTCTTAGTTTTGAAGAGAAACCCCACCATTTTCTCTTCAAAACAAACGACGGCCGACTTGACGAATGACGACTTGACTGTTATTACATCAAATACCTCACTTGACACTTGCAAAATTGTCTGTCGAAATGACGGACAGAGGCCATAAATAAAAGACGAAGACTTGATGTAAGGCCTAAATAAAAGCCTGTACATGTGCAATTTGCATTGCTTTGAATTGTCGGGACTAACCATGCCATTTACACAGTGTATAATAACGTGATGAAGAATAAATCTGGTTTTGCCAAGCACGGAAGACACACGGAAAATTCTTGGCACCAAAAAATCTGTCTATGATTGATAATATTACCTCTTTACCTAGCAACCAGCCACCACCCACGGTCCGTCCGTCCGGTTCGTCACAATGATTAATACTGCTTGTCGACTCATTAGCTGAAGGGCTTAGCACCGAGGCAGTTAATCACTCGAACAAAGCACTACCTACTCGCGCGAGGAGCCGAAAGCATCATTCTTCGTCAGGAATGCGTGCTGGTGGGGTATGCGATAAGAATATAGCGGGTTACATTTTTGTAACCAAACACGCAACCCACCGGCAAAAACAGTTATTCTCTAAGGTCAATTTTGCGTGTGAAGCGGACGACGTGAACTTGTTTTTCTATTGGTCCATTCATCAGGCAAAGAAGAATTACGAATTATCATTTGACAAATGGACAATTTGTGAAAGTATGCAGATTTTTTTATACAAATTTTTCTCACCTTAGTTACCTTCAGTTACTAATAGATTTTTTATAAAAACAATAGGTATTACGAGTCTGCGTAATTTTAACTCCAAACTTATTACCCAAAATTATGTAGGTATGTGTTATTAAGTAATACGAAATATTCGAATATAAAATGCATTTTGGAATTGGAACATTATGCAATAAAAGATTTAAAAAATATATACAATTTTCGTTTTATTTTTCCTCTTATTCTTGTAACTTGTGTAGGATCATTAGAACATGCACGAGTTCCGTGGCACGTTAGATACCTATATACTGTCAGCACATACTTATGTGGGACCTGTGCTATTTATTAGTTGCACTAGGTAGGTACACGGTGGAGTCTTGCTTACCGTTACTATTTGCTAGTGTTATAAAGCTCTAACGTTTTAAAGTTACGTCAAGCAGATTTTTGTTTATTATATACCAAACCAATGTATTTTGTGCTCACGGCTAAAGTTTATTTGTTCGATGAGTAAGATAACTTAAATGATTATTAATAGTTCTAATGAGAGAAATATCGTAATCTTCGGTGTCGAGAATGGCTATCATTTAATAATCCGCGTTTCTCTCGCAACCAAAGGTCAGAATCGAAATGATCATAAGTTGTGTGTTGAGAGTTAAATAATGTAAAGTACCGTCAGAGAGACGTGTTATCGACCGAAGCGCACGGATGACTGATCCATCTGTCGGCGTCGCACAAACTAATGTTCCTTTTTCAAATCCTTTTTTATTTTTTAACACAAAAGGCAAAGACGCATGAGTTATTCCGACTTGTAGTTTTTACGATACACTCGAGTTGGATTAAATATTTTGAATAATTTTATTCCTTTTCCTCACTGCGGGTACGTGATGGCATGTGACATTAAAATGACAAATTGGTTAATTATTCTTGATCCGAGTGAATGGTTTGATCGTGCTCAGACTGATGGGCTGTCAAGCCGACAAGTTCATGATGATGCCGTATTTTTCTGATTCCTCGAAGGCTTCGTAGGTATCAACTTAAATCATTTTGTTCCTTCAATTACACGGAAAAATTGCAAAAACCGTAGTACTTAAGTATGATCAAACAAAAAACTTTCCTATCCCACTGGAATGAAGAATGAACTGCCAGTGGGCGAGACGTATGCGAAAATCGTAGAGCTTACAAATTTTCTTTTTATTTATGTTTTGTGCATTATTATGATAATAACGAGCATTACCCGTTTAGCCCGCCACGGATGCGTTTATTTTTCTTTGCAACCGAACCGTTGCTGACTGGGTCGGATGCAGGGATGCAATATTCTTGATCATTTGTCACAAGGACTTATAGACAACTACAAACATAACCTCTTTAAAATTCGACGATTTAAGACGTATCAAGACGCGTTGTTCAATAACTACAAGATACACGATGAGAGTAAAATGCACCTACAATATTGTATTAAAATTTAGTAATCTGTAAAATACTGCTCTGCAGGCGTCTTTGGATACCTATACTTTTTTGGATACTTGGTAATAACTAATCTAAAACTACATGAAACATAAAAGAAACTTACTACGAGTATGTTGAAAAGCATCGATGGAACGACAAAGTATTAAAACCATTTTATCCCATGCCGTCTCACAATAGACAGGTACAAACGTCGAAACAGACGAGTAGACTGGAGCGAGTTTCTCCGGAAAGCCATACGAATTGAAAATATGTACGAGATGAGATTGGAGTGTTTTTGAGAATCGTACCTAATTACTTTACTGGTTATGTACTCTGCCACAGATTGTTATGAAACTTGCTGTAAAACCTCTTTGAACCATATAAACCTATTTAAAAAATAAAGTTCACAGTTTTCATCGAAGCTTATTTATACCTACAAATATGTACCTAAGTACGTTCTAATTTTCTTTAAGTATTATTATTTTATACCTAGTAAAATTGTAGAGTAGGTAAGATATATTAAGAACTCTATATTCTTAGGATTACCTATAGGAGCAGTAAATTAATTTAGCAAATACATTGATCGTGTTTCATTTGCACCTCGATATATCCCTTTGGTATCCAATACTGGTTCCGCAGTGAGCTATTTTGTATCAGAAATCCCAGTCTATGCATTTCCTTTGAGCTGTGCTCTGTCATTAATCGACGGCAAAGCATTGTAAGCCAAGATAGTACTATATTCTGTACTAAGACCAATGTCTGGAATATACGTGCTTTCAATACCGCCTATGTCCTCCACACTGATAGCGCCGTCATAATCACGAATGTTGCTTGTTCGTGCATATCTCTCCTTGTGTCGAGCGCTGTGGGCACTCATGTTGTGTAATTAGCGTAGGGCGATTAATTAATAGGCGATGCCTGGCTGTGGCGATTCAGTAGCTTATGTATTATATACCTATATAGGACCGACTGCAAGTGATTGACTGATTAATTGCAAGTCCGTTCATGTGGAAACGGGACCCGCCGTTGTTACTCATCATCTGTAAATACTAATTAGACATAGACATCCTCCTCCTCCTTCAATCGAATTCCTCATATCTGAGGGTCGTGATCACCTCCAGTCATTATCCTCTCCTTGACGATGGTACGCCATTTGCTTCTAGACATAGACATAGACATTCATTTATTTACTACATGGCACACAACATACAAAACATATAGATAAGTACAAATGATACAATAATAATAAAAATAACGAAAGCACTGAATTTAAAAGGAAAAAAATAAATATATACTAAATAATTATATTACCACCAACGAATTCCGTGTTAAAATATCATCATCATCATCATCAACCTATATCGGTCTCTCCCAAGACGCGCCACTGAGCCCGGTCTTCGGCTCTTCTCATCCAGTTTTTGCCAGCTACATGTCTCAGATCGTCACCCCACCTAGTCGGAGGGCGTCCTACACTACGCTTGCCTAAACGCGTTAAAATATAGAAAGATAAATAAGCATAAGTACTTCATTATAACCTTGGTGAAGTTAACTTTGCCGGAGTAAGACGAGATGTAGAGTTTGCTACACGTTTTGCCGTCAGAGTTATACCACAAAATAAAATTTGAGTAAAAAAACGTTTAATGGATTGTAATAATCATCATCAATCATCATCATCAATATATATAAAACTCTTTTGAAGCTGACAGAGAATCAACGCACAACCTAAACTATAAGTCCTAGAGGTATGGAATTTGGAGGGTATATAGGATCCTTATATAGTGTAGGGGGGCACTAAGAAAGGAATTTTGAAAAGTCACACCCTAAAGGGTAGAACGCGAGCAACGCTGCGGGCGACGGCTAGTAAAATACATAAATCATAGAAACCTACGATTAAACTGTTCAATCGCTAAATATTAACTTTCCTTGATTCATACTAGTAAAACTGTTATATTTAGAATCCAAATACGGGGTCGTAAGGAGTGGTACATCTAAAGAGAGGCCTATATCCAGCAGTGGATGAAGTCAGGCTGTGGATGATGATGATGATTTAGAATCCTAAAATAATATTATTTATTTCTTTTTTCTCTAGATAACATAGACCTAAGTACCACAGTTTTCGACCACTTGGCAGCCCTGCAACCCCTTTGATGAGATACTTTTCAGCAACCACAAGGAGTTTCTTCCACAAGGGCGTCGCTAATTCGCAAGAGACACCCAAACAAATGCTTTGTCAGATTCACCTGTTGGCTCAATAGGTCAATGTTAGCACACAAGGAGTAAAGCTTTTGGTTTTTAACAAAACAACATCCGTCATTTTACGGCCGTCATTACAAAACTCAACACGAAGATAATGTCAAAGTTTAATTTTACTAGCTTCGTTTTGGCAACGATGATCAAGCCATTCGAATTATTATGGTCCTGTCTGGACCTGGATAGGGGTCTTCAAAATCTCAAGTTTGATTATAAACTATTTTTCACTTCTAAATTACTGAAAAAACTAAATAAACGGAAAAGTTGTCTCTCAAAAAAATCTAAATCAACTTTGAGTTGACATCGCGACTCAACTTTGACGAGTATTAAAATTGATGTACCTATTAATACCATGAAATTCAAATGCCCTTAGGTTTTCAGTGTTAAATAACTTTTTGTTAGGGCTGTGATGTGACGGCAACAGATTTAAAGGAACGCAAGACTTTAGAGACAGACTTTTGTGGCAGCTACGCGCTATTGTAGCCCGGACAATGGATATGCGATTCAATACGAATGCGACTTGCCTCTCCATTGAAATTGAGAGTGGTGGAGTCGTGTATCGCATTTTTGCTGCAGTCTGAGGTCTACAGCTTAAACATCTTAGCCAACTTTTGCAGAAGCAAACGATTAGATTTACAACAGGATAGGTATAATTAATAATTAAAAAAAATATAGTAAACCACTAAGATGTAGTACTAAAATGAAAAAGATCGTTTTTGATTACGCAGTCCCGTAATCTTTTTCATTTTAGCACTTTTTTCATTTTAATGGTTTACTACTTTTTTGTTTTCGTATTTCTAAATGTTACTTATTAGATAAGCATAATATCTATGAAGTGAAAGCTAAGTTTATAAAGAAATAAATAATAATGAACTTAAAAACGGTCTTACAAAAAACTCTGCTAAAAACAAACACGAAAGGAACGAAGTCAATACAACAATACAAAAATTATGAACCACTGGAACCGGTAAACAAAATCACATCCTACAAAAATATACCACGAAGCTCTAAAAATGTAGCGCAAATACCCAGGCATTATATCGAGGGTAGATTAGCAAATACTCCCAAATCAAACATTTATCAAGAAAACACGCTACTGGTTACCCGGACAATGGATTCTATGGTTCCCTCAAAACCACTTAACATGGGACTGACAGGTTAGTTCAATCACTATTATGTACCCCGGGGCCAGCAATTGGAGTACATTTTTTCTGCAATTTTTTGCGTCCGAGATTCAGAACATCGAGAAATTCTCACGGTCACTTTTAACCCGATTGCAAAATCATCTGGTATAATATTGTAGTCAAATTCCAAAGTTGTGTAAGTATCGCAAGTAAGTGTATGTTAAGGCCTTTCTTTTACAAAGTTTCTTTAGCAACCAGACTCAGCTATTGCAGTAAACTTGCGTTCTATTATAGAACACGACGTCACAGGGCAGCTAATCGATGCGAGAACAATGTGACGTAATACGGACTATTAAATCTTCTGTGGCTCGGGGAGAACTCCACAGGGAGAGAGGAGTTTTGTCCAAATATTTACCCCAGCATATGTTTGGTTTCGTTTCCTCCGCCTCATATATTTTTACTTTGATCGTATAATGGGGCCCGGAGGCAGTCTCGATTTGTCCGATATTAATTTTCGATGCCGTAACAATCACCCGGAATAAAGTCTTGGAAATTCAGTGAGTTTATTTTGAAACTTTCAAATATTTTCCATTTGTTTTTGTTATTTCCGCTTCACAAACTCACAAAAAACTTATGAAACGATCATGTTTTGTTAGTAAAAAAAAGAGTATTTTCTACGCTTTCTGTTATAGAAAGATAGAATAGAATAATTTTTATTGCCAAAACAGAACACAGATGTTTGATGTGACGACTAAAACGTTGGAAACACACAGTGACACAGTCGCAAGTAGTCGGAAACTGAGTATAAAATACTACACCGAAGAAAGAGTGTTACTTCGTGAAGGTATATTTGTCGGAAACACGACTGGCTACCCAAGACTCTTGCATAAGACTCAAACAATTTTAAGAAGAGTGTTTTGTTAACGTTCATTTTCAAAAAGTACTGAGCTTGAACACTTTAATAAAAAAAACCATCCCGTTTTCTCCGAACTTAGAAGGGCTCTCTGAACCGCTGGCTTAATGAATTGCATTAATATTGCATTAACGGGTAACTAGCCGCCCTCCACTGTAAACAATCATTAGGGAACTGGATTGCATCGCTGTTTGCTCGCACCAGATTTGTTTGCGAATACAAATTGCCATTCGTCCATTTACATGGTTTGTGTTTTTAGCCAAATTTCGGATAAGTGCCTATTCCAAATGCGTTTCTAACATTTTAATTAAGTATTCTATCAGTGATCTAGTTCCCATAGTATAAGCTTTGCTTAGTATGGAAATGTCCAAGATTATTGGTTATTTATTTATAAAAAAAAAAAAACAATTAAATCAATTCATAGGTCAAATAATTTAGTTTATTTGGTTTACCGCAAAAAATCATCGATATAAAAGATTATTGCGAAATATACAGCTTTTTCAGTTCATGGTACACGGGCTCTGCATATGGACTCTGATGAAAGGTTTACTTATAAATAAAAAAAAAAATTCTTATTAATTAATTAATATTGTCTTCATTGAAATTGTACGAAACAATTTGTTCATGAATAACATAATTCCCTGCGTAGTAATGGTGTACGTTTGATATGTACCTAAAGGACAAAATGTAAACTATGTTACCTGCCACACCACGCCTTTCAAGTCTGAAAACGACCCTCTAATGAAATATCGACGTCATGCCCACATCAATCACAAACTGTATTGAGGCTATTGAAATATGTACACTAGT
Source organism: Eulithis prunata (assembly GCA_918843925.1). NCBI lineage: Eukaryota > Metazoa > Arthropoda > Insecta > Lepidoptera > Geometridae > Eulithis > Eulithis prunata. The sequence goes on from OU974007.1 coordinate 3,064,482, forward strand.
TACTAAGCGACCTCGTTGTCTGCCGAACTAATACCGTCGCTACCGGAAAATTGGACAACGCCGTCTGCCCAATCACACGCGACACTCCACGCAGATTAGCACGCTCGACCAATGCCCAGTCCATCCTGCACCAAGCGGCTACGTCGACGCGAAAATTCACACTCGTCGCTTCCCATTGAACTCTGAATTGCAAAACTTTCGGCGCCCGCTCCCACAATCCCGGCATTCGACGTCGAAATAACCGTCGACAATTTACTAGAAAATCTTCTACTCGCTACAACGCAGGTATTTGAACCATATAGGTTTTTCCGTCTGTCTGTCTGCACCGAACTGATATTAGTGATCTTACTGTGCATGAAAATACTGCTGAAACTAAAAATTGGTTTGTAAAGTTTCAGCATTTAAATTAGTCTACAGTGTCAGTCTTTTATTGACTGTACTGTCAAATAATGAGTCTTTTTGGAATTTTGCTAACATTTTGTTTATCTTTTGTCATTTAGATTTTGTATGTGGTTCTTCCTCGGTTTACATACCCTGTGCTAATAGTTCAAAACGCCGCGAAACCTAGAAGTAGCTCTGGGTGCATCAGGCATTCATCACAAATTAAGGCGGTCGTATGTAGTTGTATTTACTCCATTACTCGCCGAGGCCGGGGCTCGTATCAACTATTTATAGTGTTTGAGGCGCTTCATAAATATGCAACGGTAGGCGCTCGCCTTGCCGACACCAGCTATTCAGTGCGCAGGGGTGTAAAAGACAAGCGAATGACGATATAAGAAACAACTTCTGATCGCAGCGTAGAGCTTTTCACAAACCGAGATGTATTCCCAATGACCATCACCTCAAGACAATGTAGTGATCTACATAGTTCAGTTAAAAAAAATACTGCGCAGACACACTACCACTACTACTCGAGTTCGTAAACATGGTAGAGGCTCCTATAGAGGTGGATTTCGGCGCTGCGCTAAGCGAATGCTGGTTGAAGTTTAGCGGACTTTTCAGCCTCTGTTTATAGATTCGGGAGTTAGAGTCCTAAACCAGAAGCGTTTGTTTTTTCCACCCTGAATACTATATCATACCTACTTTATACTGTTTTGGATATTTAGCTGGTCTTTCTTCACCAAAAGCACAGTTATTTCAGAGAGCATACTCATATGTCTCATACAAATGGAAGGAAGTCGCTCGGTTCTCATGACTAGTCCCGCTTCCTCAGCCGTACGGTTGGTTAGTTGCAACGCTCTATGCGTTACCTCACTTTCAACAGAAACTTCGGGATGTATTTTGCAGTGCATTTTTTAGAGTACCTACCTATCGCTTTTGTAGACTGTTGCTTACTAAAGTAACTTTGAATTTTCAGTGCCGTTGTTTTCCACGGCAAATATATTTAAGTAAGTATACATACAGTCGAATGTACCTAATTTACTGACTCATTTAAGTGTGCATAGCTGTATGGTGTTTAAAACTGTTTAAACATTTTTAATAAAGACGCATCGTTTCCAGAATTAAAACTTAATAATTATGTACTCTATGTGCCCGTTGTTTACATAAATACATTACATATTATATATAGCTGTCTATCCTACCAATAATATAAATGTTGGTCTGTTTGTCACCTTTTCAATAAGGAACAATAATTTGTTTGATGGATATTATTATGGTCTGTATCTTGTCCTAATGTTTATTTTATTGACTGAAACACTAGGAATACTTATTAGATATTACCAATCATATTTCTCTTTACTCACCACAGTTTCGTATATAGAGTTCGGTTTAAAGATCTTTATTATCATTAAGACATTTGTCACTTACATGAGAAAAAATTAAATAAGTTTTATATGCGTTGCGGGTAGACTTAAATAAGTATATTTATGGCTTCGTATTCATATTTACTACTCAAGCACTGACCAGACTTTTTTTGTATGAAAAACTCTGCGCAAATGTAAGCTCAAATCTATGGTTGAGTAACGATTTCATTATCAGAATACGAGCCTAAGCTGCCAAAGACAAGAAGCGACTTCGCCACATTTCAAGGGTGGTGGTCCAAGTAAAAAAAACATTAATGAAAAGTCTCATCCAAGTAGATTTGTTGAAATTTTTTTTTTTTTTAAAACGAGTTAGGTAGAGTTAGGAGATAAGAGTCGTCAAACTAAATCCATATTCCAAAAAAAAGCGGTAAAAGTCGCAGACAAAATCATAAAACAAATGTAATAAAATATCATCATATTAATGGGTTGATACATTTATTGGTATGGTAAGTACCTACATTTCCACACTCCGCGGTCAACGCTCGCCCTTCACGTGTCTTCAGGCAAGATGGCAGACTGTTTTACAATCATGTTGTTTATGCTTCATTTATGTAGCAACTATATCTACATATTTAGATACATATCTACTTGTACCAACTTTGTATGTTAGTTTCATTATTTTACTAGAAGAAAATTGCGAAGATTTTCTTTCAATGCTGTTTTTTTTTTCGAAGAAAACTGGCCTTTTAGGATTGTTTATTTTATTAGTTGCTGTTAGTTGAAATAGGCGTTTGAGACAAATATTTTTCACATCATATTTAATGTTCTATGTGTCACAACACTATTTCGTCCATTGTAACCTCGCGCAGGAGGTCTTTCTTCAAACACAATTCATCGATATCGGATAATAATCGATATTATACTCGATTTTACCCTTACAATAGACTCATTGCATCACAAAACAGGTGTCCTAAACTAAAAAAGTCCTTTGATATGTTTATTCTTTAACCAGTTTCTGGGGGTGGTGCTTGAACAATCGGTAGTTGGGTTTAGTTCTACTGCGATTATCGATAAAAAGCCTGAGGTTGACAGGTGAGATGTCAACCACAACATGAATGGAAAGACGCGGAGTTGCTTCTATGGAACTTGACCCGGTAGATAGTGATGTTTGTTTGCTTTTCAAAGGGCACAGGTACTTTGAAATAAGCTTTTGTGTGTGTTTGGTATAAATAGTGTACCAATATGACCTTATATTTTTTTTTACTTTTTTTTATGAACAGATTTTATTAATGTTTTGTTTGTAAAGGGTGCCTAACGGAATCCTGCCGTTTTCTATCAGAGGGCTGTAAGTATATATTTTAATCAGTATATTATAAAAAAAAGTAAACACCTTGAAAAAGGAATAACCATCATTCTTTGAAAGTCCAGCTTTTCCAGCCCGAAGTAATAGAAAATCTGTTTTGTCTAAAATCCTACAACTTGGAAACCAAAAACTGCCTACTAAGGTAAGTGCTCCGTAACGTTAAATTCATTTATTGTGATGTCATAACTTGTCAAAAGTTGATTTCAATTAATTTGTTCTTATGGAAACTTAATTATAAGTTTGTTTAACTTGCCAAGAGTTAAAGTCCTACACTGAGGTTTTGTATTGTACCACATAACCATATTTTGATATTTAAAAAAAAACGTTTAAAAAATAGTAAGCGTACATAACTCTTGCTTCGGTATAAGCATCTCTGATGCGTCTCTTACACAAGCTTAGTTTTTTTCTTCTAAATATATATAACTCTTTTTAAACTGACTGACAATCAACGCACAGCCATAAGTTCTACAGGTATGAAATTTGGAGGGTATAGTGTCCTTATATAGTGTAGGGGTTCATTTGAAAAGTCACACTCTAAAGGGTCTAGAACGCGTGCAACGGCTAGTTCTTATATAAATAGTCATTAGTTAGTCAATATTATTTTAATAGAAAATTAATTTGAGGTTGACGGACACGATACGGTGGTAAGTGGCTGGCACATTTGCAAACACGTGCCGCATGTCGTCTGTCTGTGACAAGCGGCTGTGACGGAGTGCGATTATCTGCCCGAAGAAATTGTAGTTTAGACTTTTATGATAGTGGTCGCAGTGACCAGATCTTTTCGAAGCGTTATGTTGCGATGGTGGTCGTTCTGACTATTTTTACAGCGCTATCACTGGACCGGCACTTTCAAAGGTTGCATATAGTAGCACGTATTCAACATTACTTTGAGGAGAACACGGTAGGAAGTGTGTCCTCCTACGAAAAGGGAAGATCTTCCGCGCCGAGCGACCTTTGGCTCGGGGTCTAAGGACCAATGAATGGTATTCGGTAGTATGACTCATGTGCAAACTCCGTGATAACTTCGTTTGCGCGATCTAGGATAGTTCTCATGTAGCAAGCTAGATTGCGCTACATCTTCATCAATATCACAGGATCTGCAAGGAACTGGCAAGAAAATATAAGACGATTCTAAATGATCATTTTGATTCTACTGAACAAAGGATTTTTGACTTTGCCTTTGAGTTTTGTGTATTATCCAGGTCAACTGCTGTGAGGGTACGATGTTATCCATCCACTAGGACAATATTTTGTTTTACGGTATTGATCAGACACCAAAATATGAACACAGTTGCTATAGTAGTCATGAATGGTAATCACACCGAATTTTCAAAATCCTAGCACGTTAAATGCCACGAGTGTTCTTCTAAAAATGAAAGTATCAAACTGTTATATATCACAAACCGAAAGTAGCAGAAAACTGAAAACAATTAAAAGTTTGCGATAAAGTTAATCATGGGTTTATTGTAAAAACATTTGTATTGATATCCCTTATTGCCTTATAATAAGGTTCACAAGTCTTTCATAATATAAACAGCAGCGTAGTGGAGAATTGAATGCTGGGGGTGACAGCCGCGCGATAAAGTGGCGATTAGCCTGTCGCTGCCGCTGCCACTCCGACCAACCAGCTTTATGGCGTAAATACGGGTCAGACTACACATCATTTCAATCTTCGACTTCACACCCATCCTAAAGCTATGTAATGTATCCTGAAAGTTCATCAGCACAGCGTTGCTTAGCTACAAAACGCAATGGTAAGATTTAAACAAGAGGAACAAACCAATTAGTATTTTAGCTTTGATGCTTCCTTCCACGTTAAGCCGCGGAAAGAAACATCAAAAGCGTTGAGACACTTGACCAAGTCTTTTGTAAACAACTTCTGAAATCCAACAAATCTAATTGATAAAATCGAAATTCCGAACGAGCAACTCTGAGCGAAACAATTTGCAAACTCCCCGACCAACTCTCTAAAATAGTTTATCTAGACGAGCGTGGCGTACAAACATAGTGAACGAGCAAAACAAGCAACTCGTGACACCTACCTACCGTTTTGCACACAGAGATCGGTATCAACTACACACTTCGCGTAGTTGCGTCTCTCTCGCGCTAAGAAAATGAAACGGACCAATGAGGGGGTGGGGTGACACGCATTTCCGGCCCCGGCTCCAATCAGCTGCTAGAACAAAGGAGTCGCGATAGCTACTTACCTACGAGTAGCTACCGAGGGTCGGCTCTAAGTAGAATTGTGCTCTCACACATGCAATCGACTCACACACTAGTTTTTTCTACCTGTGTGGACGAGTTCGGGTAAGTATATAGTGTTTGTGTGGCGTCTAGTGTCTAGCCGGTGATCACTTTGCAAAGTTTGCGCAAGTCGCGTGGGTAATGACTTGAATATATCGGCTTTCAGACCCGGAACGCGCCGTTTACCTTTGTGACTATGCTAACAGCTATGACTGAAGCCAGTTTAGGGCACAGCTGCCAAATGTAGGAATGCTAAGTTATTTGCAAGAAACGTTCCTCCTATATTTTCCCCATGAATATTTAAATAAACTACACTTTAAATATATTTAGATCAAGGCACATGTACCTACCTCTAGGTACTTTGTATAATAAATCTCTGTAGGCAAAGAAAAATAAAACGAAAGAGGCATTATCCTGAATGACATCCTGTTACGGCTTATTTTCTTCTCTCGACTTTCAGAATCCTCACGTCGACGTTAAAGGTACATTTTTCTTTTGCAGTCCTCATGTGAGGTACCTACTCGCCGGGTCTCGCCGACCCTTCTTCGCTGTGGGCAAAGAAAAAAGTACCTTATAGACGAGTAACACAGTTGCAAATGTAATAATTTAATAGTAACACACCCCGTAAGACTACAATTTGACTATCGCGAATTTCCTGCGTGTATACAGCTTTGAAACGTGCGATGCCGTGAGGCTCTCAAGAGGTAAACTGGTGCCTATGTTTGGTTTGAAAAGGTTTGTTTTAGGTTGGAGAGCGTCGAGACGCCGAGAAACAAATCTGCGTAAGGTACATGGTGTCGAGTAACTCGTGTTCCTACCCTCTCTCCTTTGTTCGGGCCGGAAGAGTGCGCTAGAATTACATGCTCGAGTCTGATGTGCGCTTATTTTTTACGGAGCTATATTGTGTTTCGTGAGCTCTCATATAGTTATACAGTTCAATGACTGAAGAAATGAGAGGGTGGTCGAGAGAGAGAAACAAAACAAGTTTATTTTAAAATGATGATAGTATGGTGACATCGTGGGAAGGATTTTTTGGACGAAGCATAGGTACTTAACGCTGTGATTCAATTTGGCATCACACCAAGCGAGTTCAAACAAACCGTGCAGTACATAACATTTCTTGGCGGCCAGTTTCCTGGAGCTCATTGGCTCGCCTCTCTCGTCGCTGCGCGCCACCCCGCATACTGATATCTGGATTAAATTACTCCACCAACTATTTTACACAAAACCAGAGGCCATAATTAAAGTCCGAACGAAAATGGGGGAAATCAAACGTCTTATCTGACCAGCGGGAAATAGCGTTTCTTCGCTGAATAGTTTCCAAGCCGGGTGGCAAGTGAGCGGAATAAATAATTATTGGCGCAATCTAAAGTTGCCGTTTGCGATGCGAACTCAGTGCTTCCTTAGAAGATATCCAATGGAACAGTTTATATTGGCCGTCGTCTTTGTGACTCGCTATATCTTAGTATCAGCGCAAGTTTCCGAGTAATCACTTACTCATTTATTTCTCTTACAAGTATTCATTTAACTTTGGATTCTAAGCTTTGAGGTTAAACGTGTCCTAAAGAGTTGAGGTGCTACTAAAATTTAGGAGATAAATAAAGGTTTGGCTTTCACGCTTACGAGTGGGCTAAATATTAGATATCTAAATATTCAATCTATTGTTCACAATAATTAGTATTTGTTTGTATCTGTTCCAAAAAGCTGCCTCAATACACTCATCGTCAGTTTCACTTTCAAATTCCATACTTAATCAATAGCCATAAGGAAATACAATTCACTTTCACGGTGTCTGAAATAAACCATTCTTTGCATTGAAAGGGGAATAATCTCAGTGTAGCAGCGGGGGTTTAATCAAAATCCGTGAATTGCTTTAAATCGGTGAAAACGGGCAAAACGGGGAAAACGCAGGATACTCCTTTGTGTCGGCAATTTCCCGGCGTGCGTGGAGCTAATGCGTTATCGGTGCGTAATGACTTCCTTAATTAATACGCAATATTGTCGCGATAATATACGACGTAGAGTCGTGCTATAGAGTCGGATACAATGTTGTAGCTTGTACCGATCGTAAATCGAAAATTAATTTTACTAACTATTAGGTGCTTTTATGCCAAATAAGTACAAATACTTCTTGTAAAATGTAAGATTTATACCTAGTAATTTTAAGCTAATCTGACATGAACAACACTGGTATCAATTTGCTTGTTGCATTTTTCTAAACTAACCTAATTTGACAGCTCTAAATTTATAGCCGTCCTTGTCGTTTCAGTTTATGAGAAAGGGACGGCAACATTTTTAGTGCTGTCAAATTAGGTTAGTTTTGAAAAATGCAACAAGCGAATCGACCGTGCTAGACGTTCTCAATAAAAACGGCTTGTCTCAAATTCCCATTAAGTATATAAAATAATACAGAGTAATACATAGCATAACGTATATAAGGAGGGCTCCGTCGCCTAGCACCGGAGGCTGTAAGAAGTTATTTTAGGGGAGTACACGACATCAGGCTTATCTTTACGGCAGGTGTTCCGTCGGGAGCAAATTCACAAAATATGCCGCGACTTACGCGGATCACGCCGCCCTATTAGGAACACTGCTTCAGATTTTGTTTGCTAATTTTTTTACGGTTTGCTCGGAAATTCCAAGAAATTTTTTTTCCTATCAAACCCACTTGAATGGTAGCTTTAGGGATATCGATATGTCATGGGATACCTTTATTATTAAAATTATCTTAGATACTACATTATTTTAATTTGACTATGCCAACCACTGCGCAGATGCTCATTTCTCTTACGCCACGCATGTTCTGTCTTATCACCCCTAAGAAGCTTGTTTACAAGTCACCAGTGTATTGCTTTCACTCCTTTCTACCCTAAAATATCGTGTTCGATGTACTACATTGGTACACGTCACACCCGCATTATCCACTCATTAACCCGCCAATACACTTGTAACATGCTAATAACCAATTAAACAGATTAATAAATATATTTACGTCATCCCAATTTGCTATTTGCTTGAACAAAGCTTTGATCTTGTGAAGCTCTGTGAATCGATTCAAATTATTGTTCGATGTTTGAAACAACGACTTGTATTCAATTGTTTATTGCTGGCTGTTGAACTGTTGATGTAATTTAATCAATTTATGAATAATTTCTACAGTGAGTTATTGGAACTAAGGTATAAATATACTTGTGTTATTTTAATATGGTTTAATGATAAAATGCTATACAAAATATCCATTATAAGTCTAGCTAGGTGCAAAAGCACCTACTAAATGTATGTCTAAGTTTATGCAACTGTAATAAAAGTTAGCTAACTTTATGCACTAGTAATAAAGATAGTAACAGAACTGTGCAATGCTGTGGGAAAGTCGGAAGTAGCGATAAGAAACGGGTTCTAAAGTTATTCTAGTGTAGAAAGGCATTATTATATGTAAATACAAAAACTGAATCCATAAACTGTTGCTCGCGTCTGTTAAATATAAATTACTGAAGAAACGTCCTGAGGGAGACGCCTCATTGTGGGCCCACAATGAGCTCGCCTGATTGGCGGAAGGATGTTCTCACTAAATAAAAAATATCGAAGCGTCATTTCGCGCAATTTTCGACGAATTTTCAAACGATAAAACCTGTCATTTCGCTGTTGACGCGCCTATAAAATATTCATGTAGACGGGCGAGAGAGATGAGCGATTTTTTCTTCGATTTACGCGACGAAATAAGATGTCATTTTCCGTATCATTAGCGCCAGATCGGGGCTCGATGCCACTATTTATACGCAAAGTACGATAAAATGACACCCGACTGATCGACTGTTTGATGCGCAATTGATAGATTGCTTTTATCGTCCGTAACCATTTCGATGACACTTTTATTTTAGACTTGCCATTATAAACTAAATCGAGTTTCGTGAATTGAGTGAACTTGTTATTGCCCGTTTGAACCTGAGGCAAGCCACACGTTCAAATAGAACGTGCAAAGCTAATGCATAGACCACTCCGTATTTTCATAGCAAGGTAAATTCGTTTGGAATAAAACTCAATTGCGATAGAAGCTCGTCCGCTGAGCCCTCTCTTTGCGGCGAAATCGCGCGGAGTAGTTTATCTCACCCCTTTCGTCGATACCACTGCCGCCGCCACAAAGGAATCCTGTATGATAATCTGCGATCGTTTTGATAAACGCGTGGTATCGGTGGTATATTATCTTTGGTACAAGAAACCAGCATCAAATACTTCTCATACATGACAAAATTACAAAATTATTTAACCTAAGAAAATGTAATAGATTGTCCCACGTTGGGCGCCAGAAAAAATATTATACAAAAGTTGCCCCACGTTGGGTGCCCAGTAATATGCATAGTCCAATACACGTAAAGATAACCGTTTGAAGTTGCTTAAGTAGCCTCACATTTTGACCGATTTAAATTATAGGGATGCTACAGATATGAAATACAAAAAAAGTAGGTATTTTTATACAGTGATACAAAAATAAACTTATATCTTTTACTATCTACTAGTTTTTCCATTAAAATTATCTATAGAAGCCTTAGTAATTCGCTCGTATCGCGAGGTGCGTCCCACGAGCGGCTTATTGCCCCGCGCTGGGCGACAATATTGCGCCCGCCGTGTCCCGCACTAATCCCCGGATTCATTTATTTTTGACAACGCAATACGATTTTATCTCACGGCTTCGGATGCTGTTTGCCTTCTGTTATTACGCTCCCGCGATATTCGGGCTACTTATTTATTTATTTAGCCACCCCTTATGAGGGTGATTTGACTTTTAATGTGACGCGTTTAGTGGTCGGCTTGGCTTGATGTGCTTATTTATTTAATTTGATACTGTCGAATTTTAATTGGTGTTGTGAGTGAATTATAACGCTTGCTATTCAATTCATGTTAGACAATTCAATACCTTGAGCTGTACCTATCATAATTCTGCAAAACAATGTATTGTACGTCACTGTTTACTTTATGGTGACAAATATTAGAAAAAAACTGTTGATAGGTAACAAAAATGCTAAATAAACATAAAGATGAACGAACCCCCGCATCAAAAATCACAATTTGCATATCTTATTAAAAACTTAGTCGTCGAAGATAAAAAAGAAAATGAGACACGTCAAACAAAAAAAAACGGACAAAACGACCACGAGACAAAGGACATTTTTGGCCGATACGAATATACGTTTTGTTATGGAAATTCAGGGACACTTTGCATTTTCTTTATTTCCCCCATTTCTTGGACGGAGGAATCTGTTTTTTTAATTATCGTGTTTGGTAATTAGTTTCGGGGAACGATCTTTCTTCCGTTTCCTTCTTCGTACGGTAACTTGTCTATTAATTAACGAGGTAGGCTAATTTATGCACAAAAAATCCCAAAACCCGATCTTTATAAATAATGTTGGTAAACTAATAACCAATAGTGCTAGTGAAAATATATGCTTTAGTCTAATGTGTTTTTGTTAGTTTCAAAAACCTATAAACTTGCCAGGTTTACTTTAGTTGATGTTAAATAGGTATTCGGGGTAAAACCTTTTTTAGTATAACTATTTCTTTTGACGTTAGATTTACTGCCACACTGACACTTGACACTGGCAAAATTGTCTGTCGAAATGACGGACAGAGGCCATAAAAGAAGAGAAGAAGAAGAAGAAGACATCTATGTAGTTTAAAAATAACTTTGTGACTGTGTCAACTACCGTAGCACTGGTACATAGCAAAAAAACAAAAGACATCTCTCTGACATTCCACGAATACTGCATTCGACGGTCAGCGTTTACTCATCGAACCATACTCACCTACAAACAAAGTGTATTCGAAACATTTTCCCTATTTTGGTGAAACCTAATTCAGCTCGGTTGTGTAGTGCGAATACAAACCCAGCTTTTGAAGTGGCTAAACAAATTGGTGGGGCACTTGACGGGATTCAAGAGAAGCTTTATTTTCCCCAAATGACACACGTTAGGGGCACCAGACTGGACTAGAAATGCCGGATTTACTTGTAATCTTGTCAAAATCTTGTGGTTTTTAGTGAAAAAATCAATAGGGACGGTAGATTCTTTGTAAAGAAATTGCTTATGTAATATTTGTTCAAAAAAATACAGACTGAAAATGCTTGAAAGAAAAGTTTTGTTTCAGATGACGTAATGCGAAAAAGAATTCACTAGTTAGAATTAAATTATCATTTTTAAGTTTTCTGTTTTTCAATTGAAGTAGAGTCGTACGGTTTCACAATCTAACCTCTTATATTTAAAATTTTACAGCGAAAAAGCCGGTCGGCACTTCAGAACACTGACAATTTTGGCCGGACAAGAGTCCTGCCTGTAGCCGGACGTTTGGGTATCCCTAACACGTTCGTCGCCAGGATTATATCGATTTGCAGACGCCAGTATACTACGGTGAAATAAAAAAACTGCTAGGATTAGTGAAATTGGTATTTAGAATTAACTCTTTTTTGTGGAATTACTTTGTAAGGTTTGATATCTTCATCGTGTGAAACATCAATTTTATTACAGCAGAAGAACAAATTCCCGTAGAAATTACATTCAGTGTGAATAGTGGTTCTCTCAACCTAATTTTTCAAAATCAGACAAAAAGGCCACTTTTTTTTTAAATACTGAAAAAAATACAAGTGATTGAACTTATTAAGTAGGTTTATTTGACCCTTATGTAAATAAAGTTTAAATTTTCTTTCTAAAAAAATATAGAAAAATGGTTTTATATTTTGAATTTATTGGAAAATTAATAAAAAAACAATATGCAATTATTTTTATAGTCACGGCCTTCACGACCAAAGTTTGAGTCAAAATAATGTTCCTCTCACATTTGTAGAGAACTTAATCCGCAATAGTGAGTGATATTTATTCCGAAGCTCGCAGATTCCACCACAGATGCGAAGCTCAAGCACCGAATCAATGTAAACGACACGTTACATCGCTGACACACCGTGCGGTGCGACAAGATTTATCCGGTGCGTTTTTTCGTCATCATGAAACAGCGGTATGCAAGGGCTTTATTTTTGACACATTGAATTTATTTCTGCGTTTTTAAGAGAGTTTTGTGTCTACTGAAGCTAAAATAGTTTATTAATTATACTTTACCACAGATTGTATAATACTATACTAGTAACTTTACTAATTAGACAGATTTTCAACGTCTATAAAGCAGTTGGAATCCTAGATACAGTGGTTTTTGTTGATTTTAAGACGAAACAAGGCAAAGCAGGTGAAGTGTTTTATTATCTAAAACGATTGTTAGATTAGAACGTTGTGGGAAATGTCCATAAATATTAATTTTATATTGACTTTTGAACCTCATTATAGAGCTGTGAAGGTATTCAGTTTATTTTGTGGTTAAGGCCCACTGACGTTCCTTGCATCTTTTGGGGTTCAATAGAGTCTAGAAAAACCGCACCGCACGGTGTTATCACAGTGTCTCAATTGAAGCCAAATCCCTCTTGTTTTTTACTGAAGGGTCGCCTAATCCGGGTGAGGTATCTGGGCATGCCTCTAATACGCAGTAATTTCGACCCCGACATGTTTGCAGGCTTTACGACCTTATGCGGCAGTCACGGATTTACGTTTTAAATATTGAATTTGGAATAATATTAATGGGAGTATTCTTGGTTTTAGCTGAAAATGTTAAATGAACGGATTTTCAGAGTTTGTGATAGGAGGTAAGCCAGAGGAGTTTATATACCTATAGCGGACTCTTTTCAAGAGGCTAAAGTTATGTCAAAATAAGAAATCCCCTAAGAGTTGAAACTGGGACATCATCGCTGATACGGAATATAAGGTTTCAGAGCTAATGAAAGCCTTTGTTTCCAAAAATAAATCATTTGATATTTCCAAAAAACAATACTTATCGCAGAAATTCAATAGGTGCCTGGAATTCGTCTGCGTTTCTGTAATCACAATCTCAAGGAAATTAAAATTCCCAAACAGAGGGCAGTTACAACAAATCCCGGCACTAAAAATCCTATATATATCTCAGAGAACGTTGTAAAAAATCATTGCCTCCATCTACCCTCGGCCCTCTGCGAGGGGAAAAATCTAATCTGTGCATTTTTTGCGGGACCGCGATGCCACAAAGAATTTCATTTCCCACTGTTCATCTATCTCTATTTCAGTGACGGCTCTTGTTCTTGAGTCCCCTCCGCTCCCCTTCGAACCCCTCATCCGTTTTTTAGACTTCCTCGATCGGAGATAAGGTTAAGCGAGCTCTTCTTATTAGTGGTTGGTTTGTACGCGACATTCACAGCCGCCCGCGTTTTAATTTATTATGTCTGCATCGTTCGGTTCATTATCCCGTCTACTTGCGACGAGATTACATTCCGTGATTTTACATCTCTGTTTGTATGTGGATATAGTTGGACACGCTAATTAACCAAAGCCCACATAAATCATGTAAAAATATCCAAAAGTGATAGCGGAAACAGCTTATGGATTAAATTAATATACAATAGCCAAAGATCTGTTTATCATAATAATAAACACGACAAAGAAGTCGACCCGGCAAAAGTCAGCCCTTGATTGTATTAGTAGTGTCACAATCAAAACAAGCCTCCACGAATTCAGAATTACACAATTGTGTACAATTGTATTCAAATCTGTGGACATTGGTGCTTTGTGCTTTTATTGCCACTTATTGACGCGTAATTGTCAATAAATTCCTACGGGATCGGAGTTTAATGTGGGTTTGGGTGAAAAAGTTATGTTTTATTAATATTTTTACGAGAACGTTTAGGAACGGTGATAAGATCTGCCGTTCGGGAAGTTTTTTCTTTCAATTTCCGTCACGATTTGTAGGCTCATTATTGGCGAGCGATGGGGGCGATAGGGGCAGTGGTCGCATGCTATCGTCTAGTGCGATGTTATCGACTCTCTTAGCGACTTTCATCGGGGCTTTCGATTGTGCTGCGCCGCTCTCCCCTCTCGAGAACATGATTTCAATGATGTGAGCCGTCAGCGTAGCTATGATTTATCGAGGAAAAGTCACACGAATTCTTACCAATGTAAGACAAATTCTACACTTCAAAGTTTGTACTACAATTTGTATATTTGAGAGACTTCAGAGACTGTTTAGGTAAGTTAGGTCACATTGACGACAGTTAATTATTGTTGACCTAAGCCTTTGTATTCCATTTCTAATGCTGATTGTACTACATCACTGAATAACGAGGAGCAATCATTACGCTACCGAGAATTTGGATATTATTTTACGTAAAATAAATATCTTACGGAATAAAACAATTTGCATATAAACATCTCAAAGATAGAGGAAATAATTCTTGTAGCTGAATTTAGACGAATGCTCTACGGATCTAGATTGAATCATTTCAAATCTACATTGAATCATTTAACCCACATAGGATCACACAACCTTAGAATCAGAAACCACTATGAAGTACCAGTACGTCTAAAATAATACTCGTATTTACTCAGTGATTACTACGGGCATCTCATATCAAATATACGTAGGCACGTAGTTATATGTGTAGGAGTGTATTGTGATGTCATATGGAGGGATTAATGCAGGGCACGTCGTCGTCTCATATCAGATCTTGGGGTTGTAGGGGCTCGGTCTTGGACACGGTGCAATATTAGACACATGATATCTTAGATGTGTAGGTATATATAGGTATACTTTCAGGAAAACAAATTGCCTCATTAATTTCTTTGAACCTCAAAGAATAGAAAATTGAATAAAGGATGTGGACGAGCTTATGAAGATTTTATTGGCTGTTCCTGTTTTGTTTAGACTTATTTAGAAAAACTTTGCGTAAAACCTTGAATTTAGGATTTTAAATTTTATAAAATTTATCCTTATCATCATTATTGCTCACAGAACAACTTCAGCCGGTATTTGCTGTTCAATATAGGGCTCGTATGCTCTTAAGAAAACTAAAACTCAAGCGTGTAGTAAGCAAAAAATTTCTGACAAAAAATGTATGCTTGAATGAGCCCGAATTCTCAAATCAGACTTGTGCATTAATGGGCATAGTTTAAAAATACAAGCTTAAATGTTGGTTGACCAAAATCTTTATTTAATAATAGGTTCTTTAGTTTTATATCAAGTTTTCTATTAGGAACTGACGCCCTACAAACTGATAAGTAAGTCGGTGACAAGACAAGATAAACGCTTATTAAACACGTCAGTCAGAATGACAGTATCTACCCTCTATCGGGGGGTGGAGGGCAAATGGAAAAATGACCGAATTCTGAGCCCTTGTTTGTACAACCAGTTTGTGGTTTGATTTAATAACCTACTTGTGTAACTCTCGAACTAATAGCAAGCAAGCATTCCACTGTGAGATCAATTTCTTTGAAGTGAATTAAGGAAACTCCAAGTAAAATCACATCTTACACAAATTCCAAAAATAAGGAGAGTTTTCTTGATTGTTTGACGATTCGCATCACATACAGTTGAATATGATGGTCCCTCGATAGTCCAGTATGCTCTAAAAATCTAACATCTAATCTAGATAGATAGATATATTTTTATTGTACATCAAGAAGATCGTTATTGAGCGATAAGGCCGCCTATTGTACATTTAATGCAACCAGTTTTGTTTTATATCATAAGAATATGTTTCGGTGTTATTTATGTACAATAAAGCGTTTTCATTCATTCATTCATTTCATTCAAGAAGAAAACTTGATACAAGAGAAATAACAAATAAAAATATGAGGTTAACATAAAGGTGATCTTATTCTCTTCTTATTTTCTAGATCTGTTAAAAACCATGTTTATATATTAAAATCTATATAGCTTTTCATCACTCATTAACAAATTACTTAAAACAAAACAAAAGCACCCCTATTCTGAAAGCGTTCTAACTCTCAAAGAAAAAAGGGCGTTCTCGTTGCGAGATCGACATCAAAAAGTTCGTTCTAGGATTTTTTTTGCAATCATCAAATTGATCTGTCCGAGCGCCATCTGGCCCGTGAGTGAAGCGCTTTCGAGCTCCGTCAGCCGAAGAATTAATTCATATAAAACACATATCGTTTCGTATAGGGGTCCTATCTTATATCACTCGATATTTTTCAGTTAATCTGAGAGGTCAAGCCAATTCGTTTAAGAGCAGCAGATCAACATTACTCACATGTTTTTGTGTTATTTTGTGAAACAATGTGTGAAGTAGACTCATAGTCCAATGACGACTTAGTAAAGTCCCGATTTAAGACCCATGCAGTGACTACTTGGCTGAATAATATCGTATAGAGTACATTTTTAAAATTTTAAATACGGATCCGAGACATGGCCGCTCACAAAGGAACACATGCACAAAATCCGAGTTACACAACGAGCAATGGAGCGGGCCATGCTCGGAATATCACTTCTAGACCACATACCCAATACCGAGATTCGACGTCGCACAAAGGTTGTGGACGTGGGTACGCGAATCGCGAAGCTGAAGTGGAGATGGGCGGGACACCTGGCAAGAAGGGAAGACGAGAGATGGACGAAGGCGGTCACAGAATGGTGGCCAAGGGATGCCCGTAGACCAAGAGGCAGACCACCCGCCCGATGGTCAAATGACATAGTAGAACTGGCTGGGAATCACTGGACAAGACTCGCAAGGGACCGAAAAGAGTGGCGTAATAAAGAGGAGGCCTATACTCAGCAGTGGGTGCAAACGGGCTGAAATGATGATGATGATGAAAAAAAAAACTAGATTTCACTTCTAAAATTATATAAAAACTGAATCGCGCTGACGAAAACTAACGACATCCAAAGACATGCGATTGAAAATAAAAAAATCTTTATTGCCAAAAAAAATATTAAAATAACTCGATATATTCGGAAATAAATCGGTGTACGCGGACGAAGTTGCGGGTAACAGCTAGTGATCAAATAAACAATACACATAATGTGACACGTGACAGCGTATGTGACTTTTCAGATCATTCCCCATAGTCTCGACTCCAATGAACTCACCTCGAGTCCCCACAAGTGCGTAGGTTACGTGTGACTTTATGAATAGGCCCATTATGTTTTAACACCTTAAGATTAAGTCACCGTCATGTGACGACCGTAGTATAACATAGCCAGTTCAAAACGGTTTCACTTGACTTGCACGTATAATGTTGACAATAGTTTCAAAACTAAGGCTTAAGTTGAATCTGGGGTCAAAGCAGACATCGTCCATTAGGTTGGTTTGAAGGTATTTCCAACTACTTCATCTAATAAAAGGGTTTGGTATCGGGTCGAATTTAGTTTCATTGGTTTTTTTGGACATTTGTAGCGTTATTCGAAAAATTATCGTTTTTAAGTCAGTAAACACTAAAAAACCTAGAGTTTGCAACATTTCAGCTAGAATAGTAAAAAAAATTAAGCTCAATGTTATTTCACGAGGCATGGGATTTGACTTGCATTGCATTCATTCATTTTACGTTCACTCGCTTTTCCGTGGTCAAAGTTCTCAGCGAAAAGTCATTGTGCGTGAAAGCGGTAGTTTTACCGAAACATATTTTTAACTGAAAGGTACGAACATTTTCATATTTCAGCTAGAATTGTAACTGTTTCGCGGACGGCGAGGCGCGCGGGCGGGCTAGGGCGGGTACACACGTGTGCTCATCAACTAATGGTCCGTACGCGGCATTTGAACTGTGCCTACACTCCGCACAAACCCGCCTCTACCAGTCCCGCTTTCGGCGCAAAATTATAACGTGTAAAACACGGCCTCTCCTTGCATTCCGCGCACGGGATTTTTATGAATGCTACGATTATTATTCGCATTTTAAACTCGAATGCGGCTCCATTCTCCCCGAGACGTATAGCAATATTCGTAACGAGTTTTCTCAGCGCTACCTAATTTCAGGTCGAGCGGAGCAGCGGATGTAGGTTGTGCGACGTAGCACCGGCAGCGGCTACTCGTCGCGGGTGTGGGTGCCTTGTCGGAATCGAACGCGATTGCAAATTTATTAGCGGGTGGACGCGACGGCGGGCGTCGACTAGGCGGGCGGACTGCGAGCTCACGTACACGCAGTTGTTTTTACTCTTCATGTATTTTTTCTCGACGAGGCTCGGCTCTCCCCTTTTGTTCTCAAGTGGACCAGCTGTCATTATACGCCATGTTACTGTTATTTTTTTTTTCGACGTTTTCATAGAGTTTTGCGTGGAGAGGGCGTTTCGTTCGGAAAAATGTTCGTTTTGCGTGCGTTGGAGAGTTTGCGTGTCGAGTGATGTCGACGTCGGCGATTGAAAATGAGTTATGGAATTTGTTTCAGTATTTTCTCTTGTTGCGCTGCATTTCGAGTAGGCTTCGCGTCAAGGACTATGAACTTCGTTTTAAATAATACTGGGAATATGTTTTTACTCATTTGCGCATTTCATTTTGGTTTATATTTTTGCTCGTATTGTAAATAAATATTTGTATGTTTTAGATCGGACCACCCCTGTATTTCATTATCAAACCGATCTACCCGCTCATTCACTCTATAGCCGAAATGTTAACATGTGTCATTGCAGTTTTCAAGTGGCTTCTGTTGGTTGATTGAGGCGAACCCTTCCAAAGCTCCCTCAAGTTTCAATCAATGTAAGATGTAGCTTGCCTCTATAGTTTGCCCAAATGATTTGAAGTTAAATTATACCGCGAATTAAAACTATACTCATTTATTTACCTTCTAAATGAGCCTGAAAAGATCCTTTGCCGAACGATTTTAAGCCTTTTATATTTTGATTGATACTCTCTCATTCTATGCAAATAATATTTCCAACAATAACATTTCCAATTCACCGTCTCAATATCAAAAGTAAAGCTTCTTCGGGTTCTGTTTCCATAATTATTGGTTATGGAGCCGACTGAAGAGGATGCAATCTTGGTTCAAGCTGCAATATCGAATGCACAATGGTGCTTCAACGGGCTCAAAGAAATCAGGTATCTCATACCCTTCCTAACATTTCATTGAGGATTTACAACGGCTGAGACCTGCCTTTATTTTATATTTATGCAGACAATGGTACTGGCATGTCTGTAATCTGGTTTCTTTAAAACTGGATCGTTATTCGAAGTGTGCTGTATTGGAAATAACAAAAAGCTGTATTTTTTATTCATTCCCACGATTTAACTTTCGATTTGATTTGCAACTGGAAAAGATTACCTATAATATCGTAAATTTGCTTGAATTTTCGACGGAAATAAATGGATATTATTTGTACCAAGTAGGTAATTGTTTAGTTGTTGGTAGAGGAAATTTAGTTCTAACAGAATAGGGGAAAACGTGGAATGTGATTCTGGATCACTGAACAAAGAAATATTAACTTTGACTAAGTAATCCAAAATTAGGAAACGTTAAAAATATTTCAATATCAAAAGTATTTGGTTAAAAAACCAAATAATTCAATCTAAATAAGAACTTAATCCCTTATCGCGACCGTCCGCATCCCTAGTAATAAACTAAATTGACATCGGGCCAGTGAAAACTACTCAAATGTGGAGCTCTTCTCAATCCAATGCATTTTAGGAAATTATTTCTCCATCACATTAGGATGTATTGGTGTGACGTGGAGCGCGCCCTCAGGCCGTGCGTGAGAGAATTCGGAAATGTACCCTATTTCACCTCGGACGCAGTGATGCCAATTCACGATAGTCATGGCTAGATGTGTCCAGATTTTGACTAGAGTTAGTACCTTATTTGTACGGCAAGGTTTTTATTTTTTATTAGTACAGCAGTATTCTTTAACAATTCATGACGTATGCGCCTAAATCTGCAAGTAATATTTGTACTACCCATCATTCACCACTCAATTTCACCCAGCACTACTGTTGTACAATCTATTACTATCCTGTGCTATAATAGTTAGGTAGGTACCTATCGTCTATCAACCTGGGACTTTGGCAATATCGTCTACTAACCTTGTTGATGTTAATTTTTTTTAAGATCAGTACGGTTGTCTTGTACAACTTTGACAGCGGTGCCTCATTTATATTTTTTTATTTTACATCCGTAGCAGACAAATAAATGAGAATCATAGTGGCAACACTATGTACCTATACTTACCCTTTTAACTCAGTGCCAGACAGTTCTGTAGTTACACCGGTGTCACCCGTCTTGAGTGGCTCGGATACATTTTCCTTTCCATGTAGACAAAGTAGGGTATATTGTGTTACAAGAATGTGAAATGCTACAAGGTAAGATTTGTTACGTCGACATGTCGGGAAATTGTATGTTTTACTGGCAATAAACGGTTAGATTTTCTAGATCAATGGCTCTACTTATTAAAATATCCGTCAGAAAATTAATGTTTGTTTTTTTTTGTTGAAACTGTCCGGTATTCAGTTGATCTGAAATTCTGTAGCGTATTCAATTTACTAAGGTACAACACATGGGTGTGCAACAAACCGAGCGGATACTCGGGAGGCTCCTGATACGATTACTTGGAGCCCAGACGTGACGGACAGACGGACATCTTTGGTATACAGTGTGTGCAAATAGTTCTGGGAAATATTTTCAATGAGGAAAGAACAGGAATATCGAGCTTTTTTGCTAAAAGTTGTAAGATTTTTTCCTATTTTAAAAATTTTTATTTAGAAGTAGGCGTAGGAAATTGGGCATATATTAAAAAATAAATAAATTGTCGAATTTTTCTTAACATCTTGAACATCTTTTTTCACATTTTATGTCGTTTAGGACGATCGCAAGAACTTGAGAAAAAAAACTTACAAGTATATTGGTTCCTACTTATTGTTTTTGTAATATCATGATTTATGCAAACATCAATTAAACAAATATAAAAAAAATCGGAACTAAATCTAACAAGTTCAGAACATGCTGTTGTTAGGTCGTGCTTACAATGTAGTGTGATCTACGCCGTACCTACATGAAGTGTGGTCTACAATCTACATACGTGTAGTATGGTTACATAAGATAGAAGACGTCTTAGCTCGACAAGTTGGGAGAGCTTTGCGTGTGTAGGTACGCAGGGGGTTCATCGAACGTCTTACGGGTCCATCACACTGGCTACGTCAAAGAGATGTGTTTTTAATCATTAGGAACTATTTTTACTAGTTTTTATACGTCTACAATACCACTGCGGCTTATATTGTGTTATCAAATCACCCATAATCGACGTTCAAAGTTCACCACCGAAAACTGCAGCTGCTAGAAACTGAAGGATTTTGTTAGGGGTGACTAGCTCATCTGCGGTTTAGGACGTGTAGGCAAGCCATGGTGTCTAGCTTACGTGTCCGCGTGGACACAAAAAGCTTATTCCTTTATGTTGAAGTACTTATAATAACGTGCCGTTCAGTAAAATAAACTATGTTTAAGAGCGTGCTTTACCAGATTTATGCTACATTTTTGCATTACCGGCCCACACTACCCTGGCAGGTGAAGAGGTGTTTCTTTCGCCTTCTTAAAAAGCCTACTTGCACCACAACCATACACAGCTAACTTCCAGAGATGAGGTGATGATCCAGTCTGAGGATAACCAGCAATGTATAATACATAGACGGTACAAAACCTGTCATCTCTGGTGAACCTATTTATCCGTTTCGATAAAATTCCCCTTATACTTTTTGATCTCAGTCATAGACTAAATCTATCTCAGTCTAAATCAAGTATTCAGCCTTAGGAATTTGAAGTTTTGGGTTCTAAGACCTTAAATACCTTGGTCCTTGGAAGTTCATCGCCTGGTCACATTATCGCAGCAAACTCTCCGAACAACCACGTCTTTATTGCGAATTAACAGTGTGAAATAGCCCTTAAGTTTTAGAGTATACCTACACGAAGATATTGGAATTTGCTTCTGAGAACCAATATTCTAACAGCTATGAGAGTATGTTCTAAGAGTAAGACACTATGCACATACCTACCTATACCTATAGGTCTAAGAATTTGCTGTACGGTGGTGTTGTAAATTTAACAATACATAGGGGCATCAAATTTTTGTCAATATAGGCACTAGTCTAGGTCTAATGCTTTCCAAGATGGTTGCAAAGTAATCGTTGTCATGCAACTGACAATAATAGAGCATTATAAAACCACGCTAAAATGACAAGTGATTTATGAGGTATTCTTGAGAAACTAAAGACATCATCATACAAGTCTATAGAGTGTAGAAGTCTCTGGACAGCCTTCTCCACACATTAGGAAGAACTATTCTAGGTGAAAAAAACCTGGGTGAATATTACGAGAGATGTATGATAATCGCACCAGGAGGTCTATACCCTGGCAGCGCTTAATTACCAGCTTAAAGAGTTATGCGCCATCATGCCCGATGGAACAACGTTGTCACTAATAGGTGTCAAGTTATTCGTGAGATGTCGACCACGCATACAGATTGTAGCCAGGAGTGGACTCAAGACAAAATAGAGGGGTACGTTTGTAGTGTTTTCGTGGAAAGCTCGCTTGTCAAAGATCATCAAGCAGGTTTAAACTCAGTAAATGGTCAAATGATCTAGTTTATTTGGACTAAGGTCTGGTTTCAATCTTAGTCAAGTCCAGTCGAAGGGGTTCAAAAAATTGAGCATAAATTAATAGGTACACCTCCACAGTCTTGTGCTTTATACCATTTTCGTCAGCCATGTTCAAAGCAGTCTATTACACGTCTTATATAGGGTAGGAACGGATACCAAGAATCTCAACAGAACATTACCATAAGAAGGCGTCTGGTACGAGGTCACAAGAAACACTAACAGAGTTATAATAGAGTTCACATTCACACCTATTACACTGAAAATGCTTCGTGGTTGCATTTTGTTCTACACTAGAAGGAAACAGTGCCTTGATCACGAATAATTGTTACAATCGTAAACATATCGTAACGTATCCAAGATACTTCTTCTTCTTCTTCCTGCCCTTATCCCACTAGGTGGTATCCAAATACTTACATTTGGTAATTGAGCTGGAGTTGACATTAAAACTTGGCAAAATTCATTCCTTTTCCAGGGTATTTAAGTCAGCATAATGAATAGTCAAATTGTAGATTTATCTGGCAAGTCACCGACTTCTTTCCGGGGCTCAAAATGCATCCCTGTTCGCATCTGAGTCACGTTCTTCACGCGCGACTAATAACTAATTTATGCAAATTTCTCACCGGGCAACGAATAAGTATGGGGGACACGTACTTAGTTGCTCGACGGATCGCGAGGAATATTTTACTGAGATCCTCCTTCGTTTAGTCGCTGTGCATAATTTATGGTGTAAGATTACGGAACATTAGTTCTATTTGTTTGCTTAGTTGACGACGAGTAGGTACTTAGTATACGCTTTTGGATAAATTGGGTAGGGTCAATGAACATTGAGTGATCATTGAGGCTGTAATGAAATAGTGCAAAGGTTTGGAGCGTTTTATCAGCTACCAATTTGAATTTCCATTATTTTCTTATTTCCCAATTTGTTTACTTGATCGCTACAAGCTCTACAGTAAAATTTCCTTGTTTAAATCTAATAAAACCAATTAATAAACACTCCCTATTAATCAAACAACAATAAAATGAACAATCGTAGGCAGCACACGGCACCGTGCATAAAGTTATCTAGAACACGCAACAGACCCGTGACGTAACAGCACGCAATCGACAGGGCTACTTTCGGAGAGGCAGGGGCTCTCTTCGGGTAGGGTTGGCGCTGGACCTGGTTTTAAGGATTTTTGAAATTCTTAGTAACTTCAAGCTTCAGGCTTTTTGTACGTTGAAAATGAGTTTGTTGAAGCAAAACATCATGTCATAAGCAGTTGACAGATAAACTCTTCAAGCTTCATCCTTACGTTATATAACTTTTCATCTCCAAGCAATTCTTGTCTACTTAAACATGTGCCAGCTTCATGTCCTTTCAACTCATGCGCGAGCTTGTGAGTCAATGCCCAAGCAATCCAAACACCGGACAGTAACACTGACCCACAAGGCTGGTATGCTCTGAATTCCCGCCTGTCCACATTTTAGGGCCACGATTTTCCACATCTCAGACAGCATAGTGTCAGTAATACAATGGAGCGTTCCCGTCGAGTGGGAGGCTCTTATCGATCTAGTGGGACGTCATCGGGCGATACGGTCGACGCAAAAAGCGTGTCAGTGGGCACAAAGCCTTTGTCGTGAGACCGGACGCCGCTCGCCGCCGCCGCCGGCTTTGTTTGCTGTTTAGTACTCGCTGAAAGTGGCGATTTTAGTGTTCGTAAGTTAGTTCGACCTGAGTACTAAATGATGCGATAGTGGTGAGATAGGAGGAGACTGTTTAACGCGTCGTTTGATGTGGGGATGTCGATTTTGCTGCCTTTTATCAGAGCTTCGTCACAGTCGCTTATGCTTAGTTGAGGTTTTCTTTTCGCGGGACCATAAGAAGTATGAATTTAAAACCGCTTTCGTCTCGTAAGATGCTTCTTTTATTGGTGTTTTAAGTACCAAACTTATAAATATAAATTTGTTTAAAGTGTGCGAGTTTATCGAGCGTAAGTGGGTGGCATCTTAGGGCGATGCCAAACTTGGTAAGGCGACGGAACTCCGCGATGTTTTCACTCAAAATAATAAGTTCCAAGTCTGGGCGAGCAAATTTTTTCGCGAACTTGGTGTAATGGATTGTTGGGAAGTTCGATAACTTTCGGAAACCGCTCTTCGATTTTATTTTGCGAAGGAATTTTTTAGCCAATTTCTCTCGGTAAAAGTTTGGAATCTTCCAGTCACCCTTGAGCAAATAGCGTCGTGATGGGATTAATCTTTCGAATTATTTTACTTTATTTTTAATTTCTAGACGATTAGATTGGCTGGTAAAATTAAAAGATTTTCATGTTACATAGAAGCATAGATACGAGTGGTAGGTAAACCATGGCATTACCATGGCATGTTTACCGAAGATTTATTCAATAGAAAATATTACATGATTTCTAATTATAACTCTCCAAAAGTAAAACTAAACTCAATTAACTTACAAAATTACATAAAATAAGGCGCGTCACACACAAATTCACTCGTAATTGAATCACACCACCGCGGGTACATATAGTTCAGGAGTCCGTTGGTCTTTTCTTTAACTGTCATTTCTACACCAATAATGTCTTGTATTAACTGATGACCATAGTCCACACTTTTATACCAAGTTGCTTTTTTGTCTCATTTTATGTTTAAAAGACCGTCCAGTTAACTTAGAGCTAGCAACTTATTTTATATCTTGTGATATCTTAAAAACCAGAAGATTTTTTTCTTAGTTTTATTTCTACGTAACTTTTCACCTATAGCAGAGTTTTCGCCGGAATCTTTGCGTGTCGTAGGAAAGTAACGATTAGCTCTCGGGCTATGGCTTCTAACCCCAACAATTTCTGTTGTTGGCATATTGATGGCGCGTAAAACAAATACTATAACACTCCATCCGTCAGGGGAGCGAAAGTTAATAAAATTCATGTATCGGAAACTTATAACCGTGAAATATTGAAAGGGTGCGACTTCAAGACGTTCCGGTGTTTTTTATTATTTCACAGTGAATATTGAATTATTTATGAATTTTATTTTACGTGGTTTTATATTATTCAGTCTCTACCATAAAAATATCAAAAATCAGTAGAGTGATAATTCAGGAATTTTCAGATAAAATATTATTTTAATAAGTTCATGTAACATTGAAGATTCAGATGTAGACATCCGTAATATTTCATTTATTTACCAATCCAAAAAACATTGGCTAGAAACAACGGAAAAGTATTTCAGTCACTCAATTGACCGAAATAACTGCGGGGTCTATTCCCGAAGATTAGTCGTCGAGACACAGCGGCACCGAGCGCATCAGCATTAAAATAAAAATAAGGCTGCTCATAAATACTCCACACAAAGACAAGATATACTGTTATAGCGCTGGACCGGTCTGTATAAACTCCTGTGGTACCTATGACTTGAAATGAACGTGATTTGTTATGCTTTGTATCGCCTGTATTGCTGTTGTTATAAGAATTTGCGAGTGGTTGTCAATAATAATGGTCAGTTGACAACGAATAAACATCCATACACATTTTGACTACCATCAAAACGTCCTGGGATTCCTCTGATTCCAGAAGCTATAAGCAAGTTTATAACATACTTTGAAACATCAAGATCCATATTTTAAAATTTACGTACTATATAGAAGCATTACAATCTAGCCATAATTTGTAGGTTAGTTATACGCTAACTTA
Source organism: Eulithis prunata (assembly GCA_918843925.1). NCBI lineage: Eukaryota > Metazoa > Arthropoda > Insecta > Lepidoptera > Geometridae > Eulithis > Eulithis prunata. The sequence continues at coordinate 3,090,936 of OU974007.1, forward strand.
TTTTTTTAAAGTAAATTACGACTAAGAATGTGTCCATTAACACTTTTCTTACTCTCTCTATTTTATTCACTTTGTTATTGTGTTCATAGTAGTAGTTAAATTAGGCAATGTTTGCACTTTCACTTTTTTTTTTAACTTTTTTTTTATTTTTTATTTGAAGGGTTTTGTCGCTTAGCGACTATATAACCCTATTAGGTATATACATCATCATATTACAACAAGCATAAAAAAAACACTTTCACTATATATCATCACATTATTGTTTAACACTACACTAGTTCAAAAGGCATCAAGATTCATATGAAAACACTGAGGTAGAGCATACTCTACCGTTCTCTCTGTCTCTATATCTTATTTCTGAGTAAAAGAATCAGATTTTTTAATGTTTCATCAGTTATTGATGAATCAAGGGTTAACTCTAACTAGCTACACCACACGTCACTTTAAAACCCTTCGCCCGTCACCGTGTCCAATCGGTCATCGTAAGCCATACATTCCCCTTTGAGAAAGGTCACGCCGGTATTTTTTGGCGCTAACACGGCAGAAATAAATAAGAATGGCTTCAATCGATGCCAGTGCCGTCCACCCTTTCAGAGGGCACATGATAGATGAAGGCCGCTCTGTGGTAACGGCTGAAATTACCGCTGAAGTGTTAGAAAGCACTTTTGGACAGGTGGGCTTAATCATTTTAGGAAGGAAATTTGCAAAAGTCAACGATAAAATGAAAAGTGCGTTGAAACACTGAAATGGTTGGTAGAAAAGAAGTTTAATAGAATTCAAAAATACATATATCTTTATATTTACTTTTAGTAATTGTTAGTTACTTATATTTCTTTTTTAATTGTTCTGATAAGCTATAAATAGACGTGTTTTAATTTAATGTCGTCTTCACCTTGTATTCAACTTAACTTTCGATGTTTTTTTAAAAGCAAAGGAAATAAGCACAGTGGTATTTATTCTGCCCGCATTTTTATTCTAAATCATTATACTCTCTAACCCCTTTATAGCAGGAAGAGCGGTTGCGAATAAATGGATAAGTCGTGTCGCAAGAGAGCTGACTTCCGACACGGGAACTTGCAACCGCTTTGCGATCGCTACCGTGTCGCAGTTACGTAACTATAAAACAGAAAGCACTCAGTGCGTACAAGAACAAAATTTTCGAAATCTTGGTCAAAAACTTTTGGTTGGTTTTTTGTGGGACCTCAAGTATTACACATAGAACGGCTTATTCCCATCGAGCCCACCGGCCGGCCCATTGGTGGGCCGGATGGGAAAAAAAAGTTGACTTAGAATCAAATCATAAACAAAAAGCATAGAACTGAAAGAACACTATTAGGTACTTAGTAAATCATGCAAAAAAGTGTCTCATCGCATGAGTCAAGTTTTTTCACGTCTGAGCCATGGTTGGCCACCACTTATGTATTTTTTTTTCCAGATTTTTAAACAACATTTATTATCTAGCTGAAATGGCATATCACTGGGCGTGGGCTAAAACAATATACTTTTTTTACTGTTTTTTAAATTCATTCAATAATTCATGTTATTTTTGTTGCAACAAGCCATCTTCTCTGATTTGTAACAAACGCTCGATCATTAAATTCATAAAAAAAGTTTCATTAGGCCCAGGGCGAGAAATACTTCGGACACAACACGGGTGACACGGGTAGACCTAACGATAGAAGGGTATTTCCTCTTCCTGTAAACCAGGAGGGGGGAGGGAGGCGCTTTGTGAAGCGATAACCGGAAGTCAAGGGTTTGAGGACGGAGGGTAATGTCAACGGAGGTATTTTGGAGTTTCTTTACGATGCAGTGTTGGTTATAAGATCAATTTTTTGTGCAGCTTCTGATCACCAATTCTGAAAAAAATAATTTAGGTTTTTATCATCATCATCATCAATATATATATAAAACTCTTTTGAAGCTGACAGAGAATCAACGCACAGCCTAAACTATAAGTCCTAGAGGTATGAAATTTGGAGGGTAGTATCCTTATATAGTGTAGAGGTGCACTAAGAATGGAATTTTGAAACGTCACACTCTAAAGGGTAGAACGCGAGCAACGCCGCGGGCGACGGCTAGTACTGATATAATAGAGTTCTCCGGCAAGGTGGGGCGACGATCTGAGAAATGTAGCTGGCACTGGATGAGAAGAGCCGAAGACCGGGCTCAGTGGCGTGTCTTGGGAGACCCCTACGTTCAGGCAGTGGACTAGTATAGGTTGATGATGATGATGATGAATAGAGTTTTTATCGCAAGCCTAGTCCTATGAATTATTTAGGCCAGAAAATTCAGCGGCTAGTGGATTGAAATTGTAACGTGGTAGTTAAGCTCTTTCGGAGTGGGATGGACGTCTGAAGCTTTAGGTATGAAAAAATACCTAAGAGTTTTAGGTACTTTGTACAAATCTCAGTTTCGCTTCACTTCACGAGGCCACAGGAACTTACGGTACTTACAGATCTGAAACCAATCTAAACTAGCTATTTCAAATGGCACTACCAAAGAATGCCCGCTCTTGCGCTGCAATCACGACTAAATGGCTACTTTTAGTGCGAACAATAATAATTTTAGTTGGACCGAGTGCCGATAATGGCTACAATTTCCGACGATTAGCCGATTTTGCAGGACACTTGTAAAAATGGACGTAGCCAGTTGCCACTTCAATTGTGGTAATGGAGCAGATTAAATCCTGCTAGCCATTCTTGTGTTCGGAGAATGAAGCTAATATTAACACTATGTGTAAATATTACACTGTGGGTAGAGCAGATGAACGAACAAGCATTATTTCATTTTTTCTTTATGTATATTATGTTTAGGTTAGTATCTTTGTCTGTTTCTTATAAGTATACTTTATTCAAACATTCTTTGCGAATATTTTTTTTAATCACTATAAAATTTAGAACAAATTGAGGTTTCAAATGATTCTTGATCCATGAAACTACTCTATACATTCAGGCATTACACACTCATACAACACTTTTATCTAAAACTTTGGAAGTAATCGTTTGACGATCGTCGTTATTTTTACCTAATAGCATGAAAAATGTAAATCCGTTATTGGCTATAAGATGAATTTATAAGATACCTACTTTGTACACCCTAAGAGCTGTGTATTTTGTTAAATAAATAAAATAAAATAAGATGTAGGTTGACGTATGTAGGTTTATTTAAAAAAATGTAACATGTTTCATAAGAAAGTAGGTACTTACCTCAGGGGTGGTGCGAGCGGAAGTCCCGCTAATGCATCCGAATGCACCCGCGGCAGCCCTGCGCCACGCGATCAATTCATTAGTCGCTATTGTGTCGCTAATAACATTTTTATCAAAATCGATTCAGGGTCATATGATTTTGGGTACGTTTGGATTCGTTAATGCTTTTTTTAACACCAAAGTTGGTTTAGTAGCAAAATTTTACACTATGGTTTCATTGGTCACTATTTTTATTACAAAGTACATTGCATGTCGCAAGCGTTTGTAGATCACTGCAAACTCTTCTATAGAAATGAAAGACTCCTTTTCAGGTGAAGTGAAAAGACCACTGCTCCCATATCGCAAGCTCCAACTGCTTTCACTGCCCAGCATAATGTCAAGCGATGTGGCCACAGATATAAGAAAATAAAAAGCTTCTGACGGTAAAAAACGCGCTGAAACTATGTCACTATTTAGTCACAGAATACCTATGATTTATTATGAAATAGTTGTTTTTATGAGACAACGATTGCCACGGAATTAAACAACATAAACCATGAGAAGTTCCATAAACTTGACACTGAAAATTCTCTATCGACCGTCAAAGACCCAGCACCATGTATGTCTGTTCATAACATGACAGAACAATACACCTACTTGTAAGTAGAAGGTATAGTGCGCGGCAGGAACGTGCAACGATGGCCCTCGATGGGTTCAAGTGGCCATGAGAGCCATCCACTGGGCCCAAGAGCCACCGCGCTAGACGTGTCAATGTCGCCATTGGGATATAGATTTATGTATATTACGTGACAGGCGTAACAGCTCAGTCAGTAATTGCTCTGCCTTCCGTGCAGTGGGTTGTGGGTTCGATCCCCACCGAGAACAACCATTTTTGTGTGGCAAACACAGATGTTAGTTCTATGTCCGGGTGTTACTATGTATTATCAGCAATCTAGTTTCCATAGTAAAGGATTTGCTTAGTTTGGGACTAGAAGGCGTTGTGTGACATGTCCAGCCATGAATATAATTATTTTTTTCATTATGTAGGTATGTGGGACGAGACAAATATAGCTAATTGAAAAAATGCTCAGTTCTGTTTCTGTAACCATTGAAAAACCTCTGCAGTCGAATTATAAAATAAGCCAGTGTGAAATTAGCGCAATAGCAACTGTACCTAAATTGTCAAATTTGGAAGGGTTAGAAATCAAGAATAATTATTTTCTCTTGTTTTTAGCTATGACTACAGAATCACTTTCATATAGCAAGCTGAAAACTCAACCGAAAGAAAACAGAACTTAAAAATAAAAATTTATTATAAACACAATATACACGCTTGTCATAATAATTGAAACAAATTAAACTAAAACTTCTAGCACTTGGTATAGAGGGCTGAGACAAGAGGGGATGGTAGGCAACGTTGATAAAATTAATGATTTTATACAAAGTGCTCGGGTTGGGCACCAAAGTAGGGCATCTTGCCTCGTGCTATCGACAGACGACCTTTTCACTCAGGTTGCTATTGGAAGGGCTGATTTTGCTACAAACCATGTTGAAAAACATACAAAATTTGAGCATTACTTGACAAAGAGATAAGCGCTTTATGTAAGTACCTATAACAGTTTTGAACTGAGACGTGAACCAAACTGAGTAATAGCACAGAATATTAGTACAGAGTTATTTATATCTTTAACCTTTTGGTAACTTATGCGTGACAAATATGACGATAAATCCACGTTACAAAATTTCAGGATCCCATTAAACTTTTCACCGCATAAAATATCTGCGCTGAAAAATTATTCCCTTCCAAAAGGTTAGACACAAAATCGTTAGACTGGTTAAAAATTGTTTTTTTTCCCAAACAAAACGTCCATTAAACGCAAACTCAACCCCATCCCTTCCTGGTATTATAATAAATGGCGCAATAATGCCACAATATAATATTAACACAAAGTTAAGCGCGTTTTTATTTTCCCGCGGAAACTTCAGCGCGTTGCCATTTGCGCCTCTTCACGGTAAAAATGTGAACGATAAAATAATAAATGGCAAATGATTATCAAATTGAATGGGGTGAAATATGTGTTTGGGATGCAGCTTAGTATCGTCCTAATATTCCACTGCTTTGCTAGATTTGTCTATCTCCACTGCTATGTCGTAAGGCTACGAGTATAAGACGTTGCCAGTGGAGATTTCTGAAAAAAAAAACAGAAATCCCTACCGAGATTTCTTAGCGGGGATTTTTGGAATATATCGTCTTCCCTAGCTTAAAACTGCACGCCTCTACACCGCTTGATGCTTGAAAATGATCCTTGAAGTTTCACTTTGAATTATTAGTAGTGCTTGTATATCTGCTGTCATTAGACGCTCAGGCGTTTTCACTTGCATGACAAGTAAAGTAGATGACAACAGATTCAGCAGCCATTTTAGCTAGCAGAGAATCTACTGTCGGTTTATAGTAGATCTATATAATTCTTTCTCTCTCTACCGCTCTGCTTCCTATATAAGTTGACAATCTACAATCGCTTGAAAAAAGAAAACGTATGGATACTTCCACACATTTACTTTGCTAGGTATACCTATTGTAGGTCTTTTAGGTACTCTCCCCTCCAAAGAAAGCTCTCCTGTCACCTGCCAAGTCTTTAATTGAATAATCTCAGTCATTAATCATAGAACCGTCTGGAGGTGAACTTGAATTACTTTCAGCCACTTCTTACGATGAAGTTACTTTGAGACAATAGAAGAGGATGGATAGTACTTCGTTTCAAACGTGCATAAATCCCATTTCAATATTTCTGTTGGCTAAATAGGCTCCAAAAAACAAAAAAAATAAAGTATGTTATAGTTACCTATTAAAATATCGTTGGCTCTACCAGAGTAGGTAAAATGGTGCAGTGTCTTTTTTTTTACAAAACTTATCTAGTCTTTTATTGTAAATAGTCTACGTCCAAGATATAGGACACGAAGGGCCGTACCTACATCAACATCTAAGCCCCACACATATACCCATGACCTGCCCGTCCCACGCCTTACCGCAGAATAACAAACATCTACTATATCTCTACGCCAGTTTAACGCAGACAGGAAGCCCCAACTCCTTAACCCACACAAACAAATTCCGTACACACAACTAAATCACTTTGTAAATCACACGCACACATCCCAGCGCCCCTTTGTCTTAGCTAAGTGTCAACCAATAAAAACAAAGGATTCGAAAACGGAACAAAAAGTACTGGCCAATCGCCGTGAGCGTCACGCGTGTTGATGCGCGGCTATTGGCTTGAAAAAATACGTTTAGCTCCGATGACTCCGGCTAGACGTTAAGATGCCACGAGATGGTTCTATTTACTATGCTGAGTTTATTTACTTAAGAAACACGCTAGTTGAGGAATACTCGAGTAACTTTCAGTTTCTTTGACCTATACCACTCTGAAAGTGATACATGCACCGCACCAGTGAATACTTAATTCTGAATTTCATGTCAGAATAAATTACTAGAAAGGTCATGAAAGAGACACAATACCTGCATGTCATAGTTTTATTTTATGACTTTCGGTACATATATATATACAATCAAAGTTCGATGTCTGGAAATCAATATATATAAAACTAGTCATCATCAATTATATAAAACTCTTTTGAAGCTGACAGAGAATCAACGCACAGCCTAAACTATAAGTCCTAGAGATATGAAATTTGTAGAGTAGTATCCTTATATAGTGTAGGGGTGCACAAAAAAGGAATTTTGAAACGTCACACTCTAAAGAACGCGGCTAGTAAGAATATATAGGTACACGGTGCTAAAGTTAGTCTGATAACTTTATAGAGTCACAAAAATGTTGGGGTAACAGGCCATGAGTCTTGAGTTTGAAACTCTAAAACATAAATGTAAGTTTAAAGTGTCTTTTAGCTCAGAAGCTTCATCCTCAGTCCAATTGACAAACAAAAGGTTTGCTCTTGACCGTCATATACTTGAACTTTCACACACATTAACGACTTAAAGAGTTCTTCGTTATTGAAGAGTTCATAACTTCCCGTCAGTACCAAGACACGTATGTTCACGTGTGAGCGGTGGGAGGGGGGGGGGTTAAGGGGGGACGTTCAGAGGGTCATTTATCATTCATATCATCTTCGCTCCACTTCGCTCGCCGCCGCGCCGTAAATAAATAAGAACAGACTCATCTTTTACAGCCGCTTACTTTACCAGCAACCAAAACACCCCCTTATCATCATCCTGATAAAGTTGACTATGCATCTTCTGCTCTTAGGAACTTACTGCATTCTTATCCTGGAAGTTTTGCTAGGGATCGTAGGTAACTATGCATGTATTTTAGATACGTGTAGATAAGTTGTGTTTTGTGTTTTTTTCTGAGTCAGATCACGTGTTTCATGAAACTTGGTATTAAATTATATGATTGCTTTGCTTATTGGGTAAAGGTTGAATTCTGAAGTAAGTCTATTAGTGGTGGATACCAATGCTCCCAAACGGTAAAGGGAAACATACCGAGGAATCCAGTTACTTAGAGTTTAAAATTGCAACCTATCACTGACTTGACTGTTACGTATTGGTAAAATAAAAGTGAAAAAAGCATAGACTGAAAATGAATCGTACTATGGTTTAAGGGAACAAAATATTAATAAGACGGTCGTTACCAATTATTTAACCAATTTCGTATAAGCTTCTTAGCTCTATCAATAGAATAAGAATACCTAGAACACACGAGCCTTCAACAAAGCACCCCACAATTGCGAAACCTTTTATTATCTAAGCATATTAGGTGCTTTTCCAAATAAGTACGCTCGCTCGTTCTAAGAAGATTAGCAGCGATTGGATGTTCCAAGAAGGTCCACGCCTTTTTCAAATAATACCAAGGTAAGACAGCTTAGAGCCCGGATGATCGATCAATGACCCCTAATAGCTTAACCTATCGCCAATTATCGAGGACCAAGCAGTTTGCAGTACCGAGATCGTGTACGATCTGAAGGTGCGTTTCTTTAGTCTGACGTAATTGCTCGCTGCACCTCTGCCTGACGAGTCGCCGGCACAAAAACTCCTAAATCCAGTTCATTAGGGCTCTATTCAGAGCCCACCCCTGGATGGAGATACGCGGTGATTACTGCAACCGCTCCCGACGGCTCACGAATAAAGACTGCATCATAATTTCACCAGATACACCCTCGTGTCACATTAGAAGGAATAGCGAGCTTAATTCTGCTATATAGGGTCTCGTTTCGAGTTGTGTACCGCCACGTCACTTGCACAATGATATGTAAAAATAATGAACAAACTTGCGCCGGTGTCGAGGGAATCTGTGTCTTGGATTGTTGGTGCGAAGGTAGAACTTTGCTCGTGAGTTATGGGAGGAGATGCATTGTAAATTAATAGGAGGAAAAGTTTCACCGGCGCAAGGTTGTCGCAGTTGTGATTCAATTTGGACGCTAATTTAATGACGTTGTCGTGGAGGCAAACAAATTGATATTCATATGGGACCACCGTACTCATGTTTTGTTTATGTTTTTCGCTTTAACTCAGCTTACGCTAAGTAGACGTGAAAAATAAATTGACTGTAATGTTCACATTTCTGAATGTGTTAATATATGTTTCATTTCACTGAGTGGCAGGCATTTAACTATGTGCTGTTTATAACCTGTAATTTAGCAAATAGCGCGTATCTTTTTTAAATAGAATATTATTTGCCTGATTGAATCTGAGTCACTAGGTCTCTTCCAGAACTAAAGTCTCTATACCTATTGGTATAGGCATAACTCCCATGGATCATCTTATAGCTGGTAGGTATAACTCCCAGTTCCCAGCTCAGCAATTGGTAATTGGTGTGTCCGCGCGGCCCGCCGCGGCGCATTGTTAGTGTAGTTACACCCTCGTTATTCAATTCAACAATTGCGCATGCGACTCCTTGTTTCGAGATTGAGGCTAATCTATACGGATTCGAGGAACTGAGATTGAGATTGCTCCGAGATTTGAGCTCGGTTTTAGAATTTTAAGCTGTCTAGCGACTTATTGCATCATTCAGTACCTATATAGTTCTCGTTTAATGCACTTGTATATTGTTTCATAGGTGTACTAAATTTAAAAATAAAAAGATAAAAATGTTTATTGCATAGCCTTAAAATTAACATTACATATTACAGTAGAAATTAGTGGACAGTGGAAAGTACAGTAGGCACCTATATTATACACCTACCAACCATTTGATACAATTTTGCAAAGTGCAATGTTAAGTCAGCAAGACCTTGGGTTTTTTTTTAGCTAGGTATAGCTAATGCGGCTGCCAGCACACCTGAGCCCTGAGTCTATCTCGGTGTTGTGTTTTCTTGCTATTTTTGGCATTCGGAAACGGATTCGCAAAGTGAAAATTTTTGTATAAAAACCGGATAAGCGCCTCTAGCAGGAGATTTGGGAACTGTTTCTGCGAGTCTATAGACGTCAGATAGACCCGCAGAAACAGTTCCCAAATCTCCTGCTAGAGGCGCTTATCCGGTTATCATACAAAATTTTTCACTTTGCGAATCCGTTTCCGAATGCCAAAAATAGCAAGAAAACACAACACCGAGATAGACTCAGGGCTCTGGTGGTAAGTGTAGCTGCAGCATAAGGTGGAGCACGCTTAGCTATAATCCACTTATTCACTCTATCATAGGGTTAGTCATAGTATTCAGTTTCTCGCTCTAACTGAGCCCATGCTTGTACCTATGTGGAGACCCTGTTATAGGGCACAGTAATTAGGATCAGTCTCGGAACACAGTGTAAAATAATAATATTCATTACAAATGTTCGTTTTTGTTAACGAATCAATCAACACGCGACAGATGTATTATTTACATGCAGTGTCATCAACACAGTCAGATTTAAATTTAATTTCATATCGGCTCGGCATTGAGTTGTCGTGTTTATACCTGTTACGAAAGAAGTGTAGTAATTCTGATATTGTTTGATGTTGGATGTGAGAATGTTTTGGGGCTTGTGGTTTGACCATACTCCAGCTGCTAAAACTGAAATAAGCTACTGTTCTCTTGGGTTTCCTTTAGCTTGATTTTAAAGTTTTTGTTTTAATATGTTAAATGTGTTTTATAAATGTAAAAATTGTATTTTAAATATTGAACGCATCGTTTTATATGTAAGTAAATGTATTAATTACTAATTACAAATTTTTTATATAACACTTTACTAATGAAAAAAATTTAAAGCTTTCTAAATAAAAAAGTTCATCAATATATTTTTTTATATTTATATTTTATATTATCAATATATATAAAACTCTTTTGAAGCTGACAGAGAATCAACGCACAGCCTAAACTATAAGTCCTAGAGGTATAAAATTTGGAGGTTAGTAGGTATCCTTATATAGTGTAGGGGTGCACTAAGAAAGGAAGTTTGAAAAGTCGCACTCTAAAGGGTCTAGAACGCGAGCAACGCCGCGGGCGACGGCTAGTATCACATAAAATACTAACCCCCTATCTTATAAAAAGTTAGAGTTAACATTATGTCCTGTTTACGTATGGTAATCAAGGCATAATGTCTACTCTAACTTTTTATAAGATAGGCCATAGATGTTTACAAGTAGGTATACTTTATTCCACCTTAAATTACTACACATTTTCGAATGACATCACATAATCGCGTTACCCAGTCCACTAGTACGGATTACTCGCTTTTTAATAATGTTGCGACGGGGGGCGAGTGGGGACATTTTTGCACAAAGAGGATTACTTCGACCACGTTTATCTGAACCTTACAGCTCGGCTTAAGACTAAATACCCGCACACCCACTTATGAATCTGGTGCTTAAGAGAATTGCAAAGGTTTTGTTTTTATGAAGTGACTTTTGAAAGTGATCCTTTATTTGCTAAAATGACTATTTTGACCACTGTAAATGTTACTGGGACGGCCGTGAAGCCTTGAAATTCCTTCTACAAAATCACATTGTGACTATTTCTAAAAATAATGTTTTTTAAATTTTAGATCCATAAGACAAGACTCTTCCAAAAATTTTCAGAAAAAACATTTTTTAGTCTCTCAACCAGTTTTCCGAGAACAATGTGGTCATCACCTACATCTAGTGGAGTTTGAGGATATTTGATTAGGTAGTTTACCCATATTATTATTATAACCATAGTTTACCAATAGGGCTTAAATCTCTGTCAAAATGACCCTGAAAATCCATAAAAAATAATAGTTACTTATTATGGCCTAAAATATGGACCTAACCTAGACACGACAAGATGTCAGCTCATGTATACTCAAAGGTTCTTTTTTTAAACCAAAACAAGGAGATGCGATTGGGGGAAGATCAGACAATCCATAAACAAAACAATTGAACGAAAACGCCCATGGTTCTCAAAAGTGTAGCTAAGTGATATGCAGAGGCATCATTGCCCGTATCTTGACACCCTGACAGCCAGGAAGCGGGAGAGGTGGCACACTTCATTACTCCGATGTAGGGTTGCTATAACTCCGGTTTTTCAGACGGCCATTTTGCAAAAAATCCAAAATATTTGCTTTTCTGATTTTTGAAAGTATAAATATTTGTAATACCTTCAATATTATCAACATTTTTGTAGATTATAGCATTAAAACTTTATTATAAAATATTCAAATTTTAACCCGCACTTAAGGTTTTTAATGTAAGCTTTGTAATAATGGATTATAACCTAGTAGATAGTTAAAGAGTAGTACATAAACAAGAATAAAATAAAATTAAAAATCCCTTTAGTCTAGCAAACGAAAAAAACATATTATACCATGAAAACTGGTGCTGATAGAATGCTTATGTACATTTTTTGTTATAATAACACCCATACAGAACAAACACCTATGTTTATCACACACAAATGTTTGTTCTCGGTGGGGATCGAACCCACGAACCATAGCATGGAGAGCAGAGCTATTACCAACTGAGCTTTAAACTGACTGAGTATATGGCACCTGGTGGTATTTTTTTGTAGATTTTCCGGCGTTTTTTAAGGTAGCCCTATTTACATCAAACAATCGCGCCGCCCCGCCGCCATCTTGCCGGAAGTGATGTCTGTGACGTGCCACGATCGCTTTGATCTTGGCAAAAATAACGTCAGTTCAGTCGCTAAGCCTTGATATAGTAATGTAATTGCTTCTTCGTCTGTGAATCTGCTCTATAGTGAAAAAAATATTATATAAATGAGAAAAAAAGCTGGTTTGTGGTAAGCGTAGTATATTGTAATACTTAGGTAGGTACAATTTTTTTACCCATGAATAATAATGTATTTCTTTGTTTTTACAAGCTTTCAGTCAACGTTGCTAATGATTGTAGATAGGCACTCTTCATGAGCTTAAAATTATTAACCGAATCTCACATCAAAAATTGTTATTCCATTCCAACTTCACGCTACTAAATCATCCCTTTCCATACACACTTTTTATCAAAACTGGAACTACCGTTCTCAACATGACACCTTGTTACAATAAATCGCCAAAACAAAAAGACCATCACACTAAATCATTGCAGTATTCAAAACAGACTCCTAGATCTCTCAAAAAACCGAAATCGGTAGACAAAGTTTGACGTCGGTAGAAAAAACTCGAAGCTGGTAGAAAAAATTGGTAAAAGAGTGTGTCATCTCGTGTCAAAAGACAAAAGACGGTGTTAATTGAGGAGAAACCTTCCGATACACAAAGGCATCAGATGTCATGCCATATCAAGTGAATTAAGGGTATATTATCCTCGATGAAAGGATTACACAGGTGTCCTGATGGTACAAGGAAAAAGCATGGACGAGATTTGTTTACTAATCTGTGACGAAGTCATTTTTTTATGTTTTCTAAGCCCCGATAATTTGTCGACATTTTTAGGATGTGATGATGCTGCTGTGTGTTGGTATCAATTTTATAAACTTACATTAATATATTGAAAAAAAACAGCAATTATCGATGCTACGAATTTTTCAGACTGTCCTTTGTTCCTTTGTCAAATACGCCTCACCGCTGCGCCAATCGCCGTAAAGAGCTTAGGTTTTGAATGAATCTCTTCGTATTTCATTGTAAAATATTTAAAATTACTTACGACGCAGCACAACATAGATGTTCAATATCGACAGCTTCATAACCAACAGAGCCCTTCAAAATTTCAATAACAAATGATATGAGGTTTCCATTAGCCCAGATATGCGTCACGCTGCACTTTGTCTCGTCTCCCGTTACCTGTCGCCGGCAGCCATTAGTTGTGTGACCCAGCCTCCCACGGCTAAGTTACCCCCTGAAACTTACCCGACCACAGCTTGTAGAGGTCAGCTTAGTCACCAACATTGTAAAAGATAGACCATATTTTTCTCATTGGTTTAAAACAATTACACGGAATTTAAAGATGTCCATGAATATTTATAAGTCACGGTTGCTACTTAAATTTTACTACACATCCAAATTCCTTAACAGCAGTGTTCTCTATAGTTACCCAAGGCTCTACTAAACTTTTCTTACGAATAAACAAGAAGCGGTCGTACAATTGGTACATGTGGTACATTTTTTGGGCGCACTACTCCCAAAAAATGTTTCCAATTAGTCTAAATAAATGGCCCTTACTAATAAGTAAAGTAATTAATTAAAACAGCTGATCAACCAACGCATTTTGCACGTTAGCGGTTGGTTTTAGATAATACTATATTATACCCTCTTAGCGTCCTAGCTATTTCAATTTTACGCTGTGTCAGTCTTGGATGCCAGCCAACCTACATTTGCACCTGAACAATACGAATTTGCCATTACAACGTCGATAAAACTTAGCTAGTAAAGTTCGATTTCGCACTGACTTGAGTTCACCAACTGGGTGGAATAACTTCCTAAGTACTGACCCAAACTTCGCATTTGGCCCGTGATTACTCGCACTATTTGTGATACACTGACAGGCGACATGTAGTAGGTGTCACTTTCAGATGCTCGAGTCTGAGCTTGTTGCAATCAATGTATCGAGAAAAATGGTTTGGTGATCCATACAAAAATATGGCGAATCACTTTTGGTAAATCAACGAAATAAAATAAAACTACAGGCTCAGTATAATGAATTTATTAATAAGACTTAAATCGTACTTGTTCTTATAAGAAACAAATATTTATTATACATTTTTGTCTCCAATAAACAGAAATCAAAGGATTTTTGTTACTTCTCACGAAAGAATCAGCTTGGTAATCTGTGATGTCTCGACATTTTAGGTGTCGCAAAATAAATTACAATAATATTAAAAAGCTTCAATCGGAACAGTCCTCCGGGCACTTTTCATATCGTTTATGACAATGGGGTATTTACAAAACTGTTTATCACCCGAAGCGGCTCATTTGAGTCTATTAGCGTAATTTTTGCGAGTGCCGGAATGTCTTCAAAATAAAGCCGAAATGTCTCGTACAATATTACACGGTCTTTATGCCGGTTGCCGCAGGAAATGACAATTATTTTTGGTCCAATCCTTGAGGGAGAGAATGGATCGTCTTTCACACGCGCAAAATACCTTGAAGGACCCTCCTGTGGACACGATCACACGGCACGACAAGAGACAAAAAACTTTCATTCACAAAAATAGGTTGGTCGCAAAATTTAAGTGTTTTTAGCACGCCATGAATTGTTATGGTGAATTTTATTTTTATTTTACTTGTTCAATACAAGGTGCCTTATGAAAATGCATAATGTATAAGCTGTAGGCAAATTAATAAAGTAATAGGTACATAGTTAGAGAATTACAAAATAATTGACTAGTAAAAGTAAACCTAGTCATTAAAGCCATTCTCAAATTGATGATGAGTCCTCAAATAAAGATTATTGACATTAATAACGTTTTAATAGTAATTTCAGTTATTATCATCATTAAAGCCAGCGTTCGAAATCTATGTTATTAATTTCAATTGATCTTATTAAATACCGATAATAGCATACCTAACATGACTATAGTTTTCGAATTTCGTAAACCGAAACGGGCAGTTAAAAAAAACTCGACTACACAATGCCACGCTGTCTGCAAGCGGACAGGTATATGACGGGGCGCATTTTATTGGTTTTCCGAAACATTCTCCTATTAATAAATGAGTGGCGGGAAAAAAAAGCCGTAGAATCCATTTGTCAAGACTGTGGTGATTTATGGGCGAGGACTTTTAGATTCCTAGAAGAAGGACGAGATTTGTTCTATTTGCTTACCTGTCACAGTGATTTAGAAGGGTACGAGAAGTGGTAATGGTTTTCAGCCTTGAAGCAAACACATAACTGTCTGATAGTGCAGCTCAAAATAGGTAAAATAGTTGAAAATTTAAAAAAATGAGGAACCCTCGAGTATAAAACCCTGGCCAGTCAAAAAACCTTCGTTGGTATTGATTAGCATACATTTTTGTATTAATGCTTTTAACCGACTTCGAAACAGACGGAGCTTCTCATTCGGCTGTGCTTATATTTTTCTAAAAGGAATATGCTTTCGGATCGGTTATAAAGAAATTTCGTCAAAATCGGTTCAGTTAGTTTGTTTTCGGTTATCCAAGTAAATACGTTATTAAGTTAGTATTGTGCTTTCCTGTAATTTTTCAGTAGTGTTGAGTCACTATAAGTACAATAATCCCAATAAACTGCCATCATTGCCATCGTCTGATGACGAAGTCTGAAAGCTCCTCATTGGACTTGCTCTGTGAGGTAATGCATTGTTATAGGCAGAAGTTACCACTTAACATCAGGTGAGCTATCAGCTTGTTCCATTACTTTTATCATTAAAAAAAAAGTTTCGATTTAAGTTTCTCTAGTAACCAATCATCTGTGCATGGGTGAATTAAATCTATGCAGTGGACTTAATTCACTTAGGTATCACCTGAGTGAATAAAGTCTACTAAATAGTGTACTTAATGCACCCGGAAATGACCTCGGTGAGTTAAGACCTGGGTGATTTACCCAGGTGAATTAAGTATACCGCCCCATCCAAAACCCAGCGCCACCATGAACAACTTGACTAGGAGTTGAAATATAGACCAAGTTCCTTATTCCTTGCAAATTCTCACGTGCATCAATAAATTAGGACGACATCGATGACCGGCCTTCGAATGTTGCAGGTAGCGGTGGTAATGATGGAGATATCGTTTCGAATACTTGGAATAGTTTCGGCTTTCACATTGAAGTTTCGGGTTCCTTGACGAGTAAAGTACTCTATTGAGAGGCGTACAAAGAATAATAAAACTTTGCGATATTTGGTAAAGCAAGTTTTTACACTTACTAGACTATAGTTTGATTTATTTAGCATTAAAATAAAGTTTTTCTTAAGTTTAAAAAAAATTTGAGAGTCCAATCATTGGCATCATTTTAGTAAGCGTAATTAATTAAAAATCATAGTTTTTATACCGACTGTATTTCTGAATTTTATGATCTACTCTACCTTATCTAAAAGCAAGCTACAATATTGATCTCCTTGTTTTTATTTTAGTCTCGGCTATTTTTCCCCCTCAAACCTTTCTATTTCAGTACTGAGTCATTTAGTAGGTAGGTACTATAGAAATATTTCATAAAAAATAAACCAAATAATGACACGTTATAAAACGGCATTCCCTCTCTACGGACAGTCAATATCGCTTTAATATCGCATCGTCATCGAGATAGGATCGATATGTCTTCGGTATCACACCGCGATCGCCCGCAAATGTGCTGACCTCATGTAGGTGTTTATCGATAGCAGAATACACCTTCGGTACGGTATTTTAATTGATCGAGTTTATACGGTTATTTGTACGATCGATTGTACGTACTGGTAGGTAAACACTTCAAATATACCTATTTAAAAAATGAGGCAGGTCAGTGAAACTAATGGCCCCATAGCCAAAGGATAGAAAGCGTCAGAAACTGACTTGAACGGTCACGTGACTTTTCGATTCGAAATGTCATTTTTATTTTTTTATAAATTTTCTATTTATGGCCCCTGAAGTAAGTAAGTAGGTACTTGTTCTTGATTAATGGTTACTACTCAACTAAAAATAACAAGTAAAAAATATTATTGCTCTTTCAAAGTCAAAAAAACGAGAATGCGGAATATGTTTATAGAAAAAAAAAAACAGAATGAAACGAAATACTCGGAGTGTGATATTTATCTAAAACGTACTAATATTCTGTGCTAAAACTAAGATAAGCGCGACAATAATCACGTGGTTATTTGATCTCTGCTTATCCAACGCAACTCTCGAGTCCCCGGAAGTCTTTTGTTCGCTAAAACTACCGAAATATCGGGAGACACCAAATCTCCCTTTAGCTAATCGAAAAACCGTTTTAAGTTTTACAATCACGAAATTGGCCAAGGTATGTTGAATTGAAACCAAAAAAGGTTCCGTACTTACAAAATTCGTCAATTTGTCTTTTTCATTTTATAAAAAGTTCAAAGCGTAGTTTCCAAATACATACAGCGATTTCAGGCACGTTATTTTTGTTTGAAATGAAATGAAATGAAATTTATTGAAATAATAACAGACATTAATAATACATTTTCAATATTGTAAATCGGTTTACAGTGTTGTGTTTCCTGTTTGCTGACGTCAAGCTCAAAATTAAACCAACAAAGTTGAAAAGTTAGGCCCGAATTGCTATCAACCACTTACCTAAACGTATAGTATTATATAAAGTAAAAAAAAGTAAAAATTCTTTATTTACGAAAAACTGTTCAGTTGCTGGTACACAATAAAAGCACATAAAAGTTTAGATATAATGGTAACAAGTAAATAGTACCGTTTAGTGACTCTGTTCCCCACACTAGGACAAAAAGCCTGTAAAGCGGGACCACGCGACTCTTCGCGGACTCTCTTAATAAATTACCTAGCTAACTTTATTACTGCAAGCACATGATGTTATTGCAAATCATCATCATCATCATCAATATATATAAAACTCTTTTGAAGCTGACATAGAATCAACGCACAGCCTAAACTACAAGTCCTAGAGGTATGAAATTTGGAGGGTAGGTTCCTTATATAGTGTAGGGGCGCACTAAGAAAGGAATTTTAAAAAGTCACACTCTAACGCGAGCAACGCCGCGGGAGACGGCTAGTAGAATATATAAAAATGAAAAATGTAAATATGATCTGTGCCTAAACCAACTCCTTAGAGGTTTTCACAATCCAATAAGTACCATCATGTACCATAGACTAACCGTTTTCTCAATTTTAGTAATAGATCTCTAAAATTACTCTTCTAATAAACAAAAAAAAACTAGCCAGCTAATCCGCGGTCTCTTTGACTCCCATGAACAGGTATATATTTTGTTTCTGTAGTGAAGTTTAAAAAACCTAGAGATTATTGATTTCTACGAAATCTTCGAAGGATAAATAAAGTTCCCTTAAATTTGGCTCCGTAAAATCGGCGACCGTAAAATACTGTCACAATATCTAACTGAACTTTAGTAAACAACTACATTTATTCACAAAGAAAATTACAACTAATACAGTATTTACAATATTTACAAAATACACATGAAACAGTTGAGCTATCTACGAACCGTCGCAAACGATTTATAGATAGCTCTTAGACTTTAGTTGTATTGTTTACATGCGTACAATATTTGCCTGTCAAATTTTCTTCACTACTGCTTATGTAAGGTAAAAGGTAAGGTAAAAGCTCTAGTAGTATGTAATAATATAAGAAACAACGAGTGGTCATTCCAAAGCCTGTGGTTTAAACTGGAAAGACGGTAAAAAACTGGCACGAAATGTAAATTCTTGATATCCTGTACAAATGGTTTAGCGTTTTCTCCACCCACACTTTCCACGATATTTTGAAATGACGTCAGTATCGAACTTTCAATAACTGAGTTGTTAGTTACGGACTCCAAATGACGGTCCCAGACTCTTATGAAAAGGTTTTACGGATGGGAACGAATTGCTTGTTGAGGGATAAACTCACCTCTCGTTACGGCAGAAATTACCTCAGATGCGGTAATCTGAGAGAGAATTACCTGAGTTGCCGAGTTTGGGTGTTGGAGTTCTCATGAATGAGCTACCTGAAGTGAGCCACCTATGTGTATTTAAAAAAACGGGCTTTCTTTGTTTTGTCAAAGTTTTATGATTTTGTAGCTGGGTATTTCAAAATCAGGCTTTCACGTAAGCATGGGGTACCCTGACATACCTACTGCAATTATTCCACGTAGGTATACTAAGTAGACATTGCCCCCGATTCTTTCTTTTCATTTTCCTAAACTAACCTAATTTGAAGCACTAAAAATGTTGCCGGCCTTTTCTCATGACCTGAATCGACAAAGACGGCTATCATTTTACTGCTGTCAAATTAATTTAACTAGTTTGAAAAAAATACCAAATTAAAATTAGGACGAGCTCCTAACATTTCTTCATAGTTATTCTCGAAAATATTTATTCCTAAAGGTAATCTTACCTCAATCACTTATAAGATCATGTATTCAGAATTTATATTTATTTTAATTATAACGCAAGATAATAAAAATAGCCAAAAGCTATTTGTCTGAAAGCAGCTGACTCTGTTCGTGATATCAATGATGCAACTACATCCTACTTATTATGAGAACAAGAGAATAAAGTCGGAACTGTGACGGCTGTCTGAACCACATTGCATGAACATTGAACGTACAGGAGAAAGGAAACCAGAATTGCACCACCAGATGCCCAAGGATATCTACCTACCTCACGCAGTCACAGCTATCAGACGCGAAATAATCGAGTTCGATTTTCGCTCCGGAAATATTATCTTTTTCTTCTATCTATCTTCTTCTAAATACATAAAACTCTTTTGAAGCTGATTCACAATCAACGCACAGCCTAAACTATAAGTCCTAGAGGTATGAAATTTGGAGGGTAGTATCCTTATATAGTGTAGGGGTGCACTAAGGAATTTTGAAAAGTCGCACACTAAAGGGTCTAAAATTAGGATCAAAAATTTGAACCAAATAATGCGTATGCTGCTACCACGCGAGCATAGCCGCAAGCGACAGCTAGTTTTAAAAAGCAGATGACCTTTATAACAGTGCATCACAGAGAGATGAGAGATAAAGTCTAGGATTTTGCAATTACAAGTACTATGATAGGTACCTACTCACTTGTTATACAAAATTGAAATACGCAAGACAAGTCAATCTAAGGAGAAAGCTTCTTCAATTTCAAAGTTAAATATTTGTATCAAAAGGACAAGTTGAGGTCTAAAACTGTTCGTAGATATTCACAAAAAAAAATATGATTATGATTTGTTCAAAAATATTCTAAGCGGAAACATTGAAAACTTTTTCCAATGCGAAATTGTAACCTACTCGCTCTAAACAATGACAATGCATTTATGATAAAAGATGTTGAGATACAAAATTAGTATAAAATTCCACGCTAAATGTAGACAGTTGGTGCAATAAATAACCCAAAACCGAAACAAAAAAACTCGTGAACCCTAATGAAATAAGACGGGCCATGATCAATCAAAATATTAATTAATAATAGTCCCTCCAATGGATCCCCGTACTTAGTCATCATCTTTAATTAAAAATAAAAATGGCTCTTCAAATTAACGGCTACATTTCAAGTTTAGAACCTCAAGCATTGATTTTGATCGTGCATTTATTATAATTGCATTTGACACCGTAGATTCAGAAGTAATAAAACAACCTTGTGATCAAATACATAATATCATAAGTATCTTAACATATAACTTGGTCTATGACTGAGTTTGCTTTTTATATGGCAATTTATCTGAACTGTGCCTTTACTGAAGTTTGTTTTGGGTGTTATAATATTTTGAAGAATGTTTTGGTGTATTGTAACACTGCTAGGCTTCCTAAAGGACTTTTAATTCTCCATCTATTGTTCCAAGTTTCTTCCTACCATCTGCTTTCAAAGACGTTTATGTTCATTCCTCAACCGTTTCTTGTTCGCCCCGAAACCGCTGACTGTCAAGGTGTATAAAATTGGTCTCGCGATCGTAACGCACAACGTTGCGGTGTCAAAAGACCATACTAGACGTTTTCCATACAATTATGTGTCCGGCGCAGCATTCTGCATACCACTGCGTTGTGCGTTACGATCGCGAGACCAAGGCTTTAAATAAAATATTCCTATTTTGATAGAATAGGTATAGTATAACATAGTTGTTAATGTACTTCTGTCTAAGTCCCAACAATATACTTAAGGACCGATATTGTTACAACTTACAACACCGTCGGCTAAACATCGAGTGGACACGAATGTTAGGTACACCGACAATTAATATTGCGTTATATACGAGTATAATCATCCATCAAGTAATGACATTAGCTGCTTATTGCTCGATGACCACTTGTGAAATACTTTGACAAATCTACTCGTGTGAAGTCAATCAGATTCTAAGGTCACTTAACGCCACCGTGTGCAATAAATAACTGATAAATTATAAATTGCAATAAAATACTGGATGTATAAATAGCTAAGAGTTTCACTAAGTTAACTATAGGGTCCGAAACAAAGGATCCATAGAAGAAACTGTGCCAGACCAGACTGCAGTAAATTCAAGTAGCAATGAGCAAGTCTATCTCGTACAACTAAAACCACTGGAGAATTCAGGTTTTGAACAGCATTGGGCTCCGATGGACTGATGGACCTGTAAAGATTATGAGGAGTCAAGGAAATTACATCTAGAAAATGAAAAGATATCTTTGACCATTTCTGGCTTTTTTTGAGTGCTAAATGGCAACTGTTAGGCTGCTTTTACACCAAAGATGTGCTTCGTTGCTAAGCGGTGAGCGTTGACTATGAACACTTTCGGAATTTCTGCCACTTTTTTGTCATTTTGCGTGAGTGCGTGATCCATACACTATACTGTATGGATCACGTATGGACTGGGGAATGACCCTCGGTCCAAACCAATCAGAGTCTATCACTCAATTACATCACAAAGACAAGTGTGCCGTAATTGGATTAGGCGATTGCGATAGGTTTATAATCACGTGGCTATAATTGGTGCGCGCGCGCATCGACGGTGATCGACGGCACCGCGGGGCGCACTCTCAGCGCCGCCGACTATTTTATCGACACTTTACACTGGATATACCCAGTATTGATCCAAATAAAATCAATAATAATCATTTCGATGAAGCTTCATAGATGTCCTCAAAAATATATCTAGACATAACGATGTTGGACCTTTCAGGCTGTTATTAATGATTAGTCAAGCTCACGGCATTTCAAGGCAGACAACCTCTCAGAACTTTACCATTGCAAATAGTGCTTGCTATCTATCTTTGGCTTAGCTTATTACTTGCATACATAACTCACTGTCTCATACTGTAAAAATAGCGAAAAGCGTTTCCAGCACACAACCCAGTTCAGGCAACTTTTCAAATGACAATGCAGTCCTCAAAGTGAAGTAATATCCACTGTATGAGTGCGTCGGAACTCGAGGCAATCTGCGGAGCGGCGGGAGGTGCTCGATCGGACTAATGATAACGGCGATCGACGGATTATTACGTTAAACCCGGACTAAACCCAACTGTTTTAGATGCGCCGCAACTGGCACCTACACTACATGGCTAAACAAGAATCTGCTAGGAAGCTTTTCTGTGAAAAATATTCGTAGTCGCATAATAAATGTTAATTTTGATTGATTAGAAAATTGTGGTTTACGCTCTGCTGTTTTCGGGTCAGTGTTTGCATCTTCCGTCGAATGGATTCCCCCGTCTGTTGTTGCGCTAGGCTGCATTGTGTTACCATCATTGACCTTAATACGATGAAAGGATCTGAAAAGAAAGAACGGAGACAGAGGATACAGGTGTTTCTTTTAAGTTTCAAGGCCGCATTCGGGATCGAGTGCGCTTGGTCGATAGAATGGTGGCTGATTAGGCCTCGATGAATGGACGAGGGAGTCGCGGATCCACAAAGGCACGCACGCCGTAGTAGACAATCCGGCGAGTATCGATCTCCCGCGACCCTTCGACGGAGCGCCGACCGCGGCACAATGCCGGCGCTCTTTATTATAGCATCTCACATTGTTGTCATTGTTATTATTATGATTCTTTACCGCTTTCCATTGTCGGTCGGCGTTGTGGCGGTGCTTTTTCACGTCTCGCGTTTAGTCTGGGCACTGGGAGCGAGACGCTCGCACGTTATTCGCGGAAAACGAGTGTTTTCCTCGCGGAAATTTTGTCACATTTGTATTTGATGGTAGATTTGATGTGGGTGTTGTGTGCGCGCGCATTGTTGTGTATCTGACGGGCTGACGGGTCGACGGACCTGACGGTCCGGCGGAGATGTGCCTGCCAGCTGACTGTGTCCTCCATAGCTAGCTATAACCGCTGCGAGGCTGTAGCTATGTGACTGTATACCTATTGGACGTTGGAGTGCTCCATTTTGAATTTTAAGTTATGGTGATTCTTGTGTGATTGTATGAAGATCGCATGTCTAAAATATTTTAAAGGATAAACTGTATTGAGAATAATCTGCGTTACCATTATTTTAACTAATCATATTTATCTTATTGGAACGGTTTTCTATCTAGAATTAATTTTACAGAGACAAACGTTAAATCTAATACTTGTTTACTTACGCTACCTAGTTTTTTTACCTACCAACATTGACTTGTTCAGTAAATACCTATAATAATATAAAAATAAAAGTTGTGGTGCCGTTAGTAGGTATTTTGCAGATGGGGTAAAAAACACAAGGTCATTTGCAATACATGACTCGACATAATACCTACCTAGATACTTTAAATGAAGATGTTTGATTATGATTACTCCAGCCATTTGTAATTTCTTCTCCATCAATATGATCCAACAATGTATGTAATTGCCCGAGTCAAAGGTCTAACGTGTGATAACTTTCTATTATATGCCATTCTATTAGTTTATAATTGAACTAGCGGTTGGTTGTGACTTCGTTTGCATAGACTTTTTACTCTTGCCAATTGCGACGACGACGCCTTCCGATACGTCACCTACTCAAAACAAAAATATTCTTGTCGACGACACATTGCGGAAGCGATTAGTACTAAGTAAACTTATAAAATTTGCTCAACAATATCGTGTAATGTAAAGTGAATAAAAGGTCACTGTCTTGAATAAAAAAAGGTACGATTGTATGAATCCTTTCAACTATTTTTCCGACGACTTATTAATTCTCACTATCGTCAAAGTTATTTGTTCTATCGTCTTGTGTATTTGATTTGTTGTGAACAGCTCCCCGTACATAAGGGACAGATCAATACTGTCCCACATTCCTTACATAAGGCCGTACACGGTCGCCTGTTACTATTTAATTTGCGGCCAGCACTGTTCTAAGGCGTTGTGCACACAGGGGAGTCAAGACGCAGAGAGGGTGATCACGAACAAATCTGACAGTAACTAGTCGCCGCGTTACGTAAACCTAACGTATTCTAATCATATTGCGCGTCGACCCTAGCTCGACTGCCGAATATTGCAGCGTGACCGCGCAGTGTAACTCGGATACGATGACGTTACGATACGTTTACGATTGCCACATTTGTTCGTGAGAAGGTTTTAGAATGTAGCCTAGTTAATGTGGCTAGAAAATAAAAAATAATCGAAACGTGATAAAATTCTGAAAAGTCTTATCTATTCCTAAACATTTTTGAGGTTTTCTATTCTTTATCTGCTTGGGTAGAGGAGCTGGACCATGGAGTTGGGCAGGACATTGGACAAAGTAATGTACACTAATCTTCCTCGCTTATACATTCAGCAGACTAGCATTATGAAAAATTTGACTCCGTGCGGTCATCACTATCCTGTTTTTACTTCCTACTTCGATCTTGTGCTGTTGGTTGTCTTCCTTGAGGATTGCATCACTACCTGACATGCAATGAACGAGCAATGGATAAGCAATACGTACCAAATTATCAGTCCTTGTTCATTGTCCACGTTTTGCCTGCTGAGGTCCACGTGCTTCTACTACTGCAATCTCGTTCTTGTTCGTTCTCCACATTTAGTATCATCTGTATGCATTTCAATTAGGTATAATAACTCTGGTTAAGCTCTACAGTAGTTTTACTACTCCGTAGACCACGTTTCGTAGTCTCTGTGTGCATTACGCCTGAGATAAGCTTGCTATACCTAGTTTTACTTACTAGTTCTACTACTGCTACTACTTCATCTATGTCTGTTGACCGCGTTTCATAGTCTCTGTGTGCATGACTCCTAAGATAAGCCTGATGAGTCGGAGACAGCGGCCGGAAGCTTCCCTCTGGCGCCCTCGGACTAGGCCTATTCAGCTGTGACGTGTGAGATATTAAAATATTAGGTGGCTTTGTTTGTGGAAAATTGAATTCTCTTGGAGATCTAGTTATATTATGTTTCAAGCAGTAAGATAACGTGAAGTCAGATATTTCCTACTTTGATACCCACGTAACGTTATGGTTCGACTGTACTTATTTTTACTCAAATTTACTTTACCTGCTGCTTTAGTCATACCTATATACAACTTTGTAACAAGTTTGTTTTTTGTTTTAATAATAATGATAAATGATAATGTAGGTATCTACTTTTATTATGAATAGCTTGTAAAGCAACCCCTTAGGTATAAGTAAGTAATAACAGTAGTATCGTAGGTACTAGGAAATCAATCGTTTCATGCACCTACCTATCTACGCCTCCACATATTCATAGTAGAGCATCTCAGGGTAGGGTGGTAGGTGCACCCCTCTTAGTACATTACAAGGAGACTTCGTCCCACGGAATGAAAAACAAGATGGAAGCGCTGTTTAAGAAAAATGCGGTCACGTCTTTTTACTGTTTTTTACCGACCACTTTGTAGTAGATATAAAATTACTACTTACCCGTAGTTTCAAAAAGTAGAAATATAAGTATATACCTAACCTATTTTCTAAAAGGTAATTCACCCCGTTATAGTGCTAGTCTAGCAACTTGTTTGGTTTTTAAAGTTACTTAGGTACATGGTTTGTATAAAAAGGACTCGCGTCCATAGTTAGTTTTTAATTAACTTTGTTTTATCTAACGTCATAATGTATCTGAATGTCTCGGATTTGTATCAGTAGCAGCTTTCCAAAGCCTGTTCAATACAGCAGAGGTATCGAATGCACTTGTACTCCCATTCCTGCTGATGGACTTTAACTCTGAGTTCCTAGTATATCCTTCTGCGGTCTTGTTTGTGTCCACTCTGCCGTCCAAGGCACCAATATGGCCTTTGATTATGACGTACCGCCTCTCAATTCCGTTTTGTGATGCATGCTCTCCGTACAGGTAGTAATGGTATTCATGAACTCAATATCATATAGAAATACAGTAATTGGTATACCTATTTTGGTCTATTAAATCTCTGATGTATTATGTGAGATAGCTATGTGAATATTTCATAATTGCCAATTATTTCTGTTCCAAAACAAATCGCTCATTGTTGTGTGGGAAACGTTTATTGGAAGCTTATCAAACCTATTTGAAATGTAGCTAGCTATAT
Organism: Eulithis prunata; assembly: GCA_918843925.1. Lineage (NCBI taxonomy): Eukaryota > Metazoa > Arthropoda > Insecta > Lepidoptera > Geometridae > Eulithis > Eulithis prunata. Next base: position 3,117,510 of record OU974007.1, read on the forward strand.
TTTGTGAACTACGTGTATTTTCGTTTGTTGAATCTATCTTTATTTATTCATGGGTGAATTTCCTATTTTCTCCGAATTTCTAACTAACCCTCACCGGCCTCTAATTAACGTTCCATCAAATACAAAATAAAAATCAAAACTTAAAAACGACGATTTCCCTGGCAACAATGACAGTCGGCCATATTGGCACAGTGTTGCCATGCGGGATAATTAATAATTTGCCGAGTGGCACCGCAGTCGCGCCTCTCGCAACTGTCATTAGTGACACCTCCCGCCAATTAGAACGCTCACAGATTTTGATGAGCACTTTTTTATTTAGCACAAGCGTTACTCCGGCAATTATTGGATGAGTCGCGAAGCGTAATGTAGTGATGTCTAGACTAGTGTCGCTTGCATCGAAGTGTTGGAGGATTTTATTTGCTTGTTGTTGGGCGTTGATAGTGTTAATGATGTTTTGTCAATTAATGTCACGCAAAGTGTCGTGTTAATTAGTGCTGTGTAAATTTTTTTGCGGAGCTACATTTTCAAGTTTTATGATTTTGTTGTCTTATTTTGGAGTTTTAACTTTAACTTTAACAAAGATCAGTGTGTATTAAATAACATTTATTTATTTCTTATAAGATAAATGGATTATACATTTTGAAATTATTTTCAAGAAGTAGATTTAATTTACATAAAGATTTACATTTATATAAATTTACGTACAGAAATCATATCTACTAATAGGTATCACTGGAACCGCATGGAGGAGGCCTACACCCACTTTTGGGTGCCCAACAGTCTTAGCACATAAGATTATTAAAATAGTTATTAATGTAAATGTTACTTAAGAAACATGTGGAAATAAATGGCTCATATTATTAACAATACCCGTATCATTTAGCCGCATTTTACCATGGTATTTCTACATTATCACATGTAGGTATCTAATAATATGGTGTAATTTTAAGCTTGTATTTCTGCAATAAAATTTTAGTACATAGATATAACCACAAATCATAATAATACTATGTGTAACGAACCCAATCACACTGTAATAAGTAAACCAGTTATCCAACAACACTGTTAACAGGTAATGCGTGAACCCATACAGTGAAGATTATAGTGAAGATGCGTCAAGGGATTCTGTATTTAACGCCACTGAGTCAAACCTGAATTCATTAAATTGAACTTGTGCATAGTGTGGGGAGTTGTAACCTAAATATGTTTGTACGGAAATGGAAACTAAGTCAAAATAAAAAAATATCATCAATATTCATTTTAGATACCTACTACCTAGTAATAGTGTCAATGTTTTCACAACATTATTTAAGTAAGTAATGTGTGATGAAATGAATGATAGGTTTATTACACTATGTGTGGTTTTATTCCAAAGGCTTTTTTGAGAATTTATAATAGTTTAAACAACAACTCTTTATAAATGAAATAAATATAGGTACTATATATTTAATCAATAGCTTGCTTGCATCAAATCAAATAAACATCGACCCCCTTCTCTAAATAAATTTGAATACTCTCCATCCAAAGTTTGCCTGGAAAAATCGCTGCTGAGTGATAAGACTCCCATTGTAGGTACTCGTCTCAACCTGTGTATTTTATTCCACTTTGCTCTTAAGTACCCATAATTATGTAACGTTACATAATATACAATACAGTGTTTTCATTCATTCATTCACTGCATGAGAATCCCACAGATAAAAAAAAGCAAGAATTTCTAGAATTCCGCAAAAACGGATACGGAATCCATCCAATCCCTATTGCAAAATGGCGTCGACTCCAGTCAGCGCGAAACAGTTTCACGCTCCGACAGTTTTGTAGACTATTCGAATGGACCTAACCTATCTAGAACCTATCTAGTTTGATGGAGATTTAAATAAGTAATACCTACTTAATGATATCCTTCTGTTTATCTGTTTTAAATAACTAACATTAAATAGGTACCTACTAACGCTTATTTTCCATTTTAAAACTTCGTCTAAATCATAATTTTATGCGTTTCTTTCAAATAGAAAAGAAGATATTCGTCAAACCTTCATAATATGATTATCTCTAATTAAGTATTTGTTATTTAGCTACTATAAATTACAAAAACAAAACCAAAGAAAGTAGCTACTTTCTATGGTTCTATGTACATTGTTTAATTTTGAGTGAATGCTTAAAAACATTAGACTTTCAATAAACTATTTAGAAATGGATTACCTTTTTTATTTTCAGATTTATCTTTAATTAATAGGTTTTTTTATAATAAAAGTAATAGAACAAGCTGATAGCTCACCTGATGTTAAGTAATTGTAAGGTATAAGTAATTATAATTAGTGAAGTTTTTATGTCAAATTTTATTTATAAAAATATTTATGTTATTTGTAAGTAGATTTTAATACAATAAAATATTCGTATTTAAAAAGTTTAGTTATTTCATTATTTTTAGAACACCTTTCACCCTATATCCATCACATACTTAAAACACTACATTCTGTATGTGGACCAATAATAATGGGTTCGATTCCCATAGAAATTCAGTTTATTATCATTTTAGTCAGAATACCGAACGCATGGTAAAAAGTGGCCACTGCAAGGTAAATTAAACATTCTTAGAAATCATTAGGCACATTTATCATAACTAGAACTGCTACCCAGTTTGCAACCACTAAAAGTAGACTGCAATAAAATAAATAGTAAGTGCCATAAAGTTTTCGGCGAAACTTTATTTTACTTAGCATTTTGGGGCAGTTGGAAACTGGCCAAACAAAGGAGCCAAAAGTAAAGACAAAAGACAATTCACTTGTTTATGACTTAAAAAAAACCAGCCGTGTCTGTCTGCTTGTAGCATTATTCCTGTGGTAGGGATTATTTAGTTCAACTGTCTATTTATAAAATCAATAAGGGGTAATATTAGTAGGTAGGTAATAAGTAAGTACCTACGTATAGGAAAAACGCTAAAAGCGTGAAACATAATTTATGTTTAGCAGTTTATAGTGTAAATGTAATCCGCTGATCAAAAATTATAAAAATTACAAATATTTTGAATCAAAATATCAGAATTTTTCAAAGATAAATTAGATAGGTTACCTAGTATAGTATATGATCTGTGCCTATACTATTCCAACTTAGGCCAAATTTATACCTAACCATTCGATTATTAGGGTTATAAATTCTTCTTATTGAGTGCCGGTAATATCACCCAAGAAGGATGTCCAAAGGTAAATGAATAAAGTAAGCATAAACATCATTACCAAATTAAAAGAAACAAATTTCTTGAACTTGATTAAACATTACAATAAAACGAAGTTGATCAGCCAATGATATGCAGATATACAGTAAACACCGCAGTGAATAGCGCCCGCGATCATTCGTACAATAACCCATACAAAACGCTATAATCTTTTATGCGAGGCTCTTTCAGTAGGTGCCCGTATTTGTGCTATGTGCTAGCATTGTCACCGGGGCCTTGAACTTACGGTACAGCTGAGCAAAGAAAGGAAAATGTGTAAATGAAGCCTGAGAGGTGAAGGAACATTTGACTTTATTCATGTTTTTAGTCATTCATGTCACGTGCTAGTAAAATCATATGAAGATCATGAAAAATAATGGCCTAACGAAATAAACTATCTAGCTTTATGTGATTTTTTTCAATAATTACTATTAATCTCAGGTTTCCATGATATTGCTATGAAATGTCTGTAGTGAAAAGCATGTCATATCTAAAAAGGTGTACACTTAACGGGTAGTGTAGTGTAGTATGGGATACTGTGTGTTAGCGTTGTTTACATATAGAACAAAAGCCGAGAAGGTAGTTACCGACGGCAAACAAAATTGAGATTTGCATGAGGCTAGGCGGCGCGCGGCGACGCGGAGCTACAAGGCGGACGGTCGCTCCACGCGCCGCGCGATTAAAAATGCAGGCAGCGGCGGGAGGGAGCGCGCGGGCGGGGCGGGGCCGCCAGCCTCCAGCCCATTGGTGTCGGGCCGCAGCAGGCGGGGCCGGGTGCGCGCGCGGGGCGCCTCACCGCGTCTCCGCCGCCCGGCGAGCGAGCCTCCTCACAACGCACGTAGCCTCCGCGCCGTACGGTACCGCGACTGTACTCCGTAACGCGCTAGCCGCGAGTCCATGTGACCGACCGACAGTTCTCTCGTTGTGTACGGTGAACGTAGGATCAGCAAGCTGTACGCGCCGCAGGAAGACGATATGTTGACGATGGAGACGGACCTCAAGGGCGGCAGCCTGCACGCCAACGTGCCGCCGCACCACGCGCTGCAGCACGGCTACGGCTCGCTGGGCGCGCTCGGCGGCATGATGTCCCTGCCGCAGCAGCAGCCGCTCTCGCAGCACCAGCCACTGCAGCACCACCACCAGATGCCGCAACACCACTCGCAGCCTCCGCAACAGCACCACCAGCCTCCGAACAATAACAACAACAACACTAACAAACAATCCAACGCGGACCGCGTCAAGCGGCCGATGAACGCGTTCATGGTGTGGTCGCGCGGGCAGCGCAGAAAGATGGCATCCGATAACCCTAAAATGCACAACTCGGAAATATCTAAGCGGCTCGGTGCGCAGTGGAAGGACCTCTCGGAATCCGAGAAGAGACCGTTCATCGACGAGGCGAAGAGACTTCGTGCGGTGCACATGAAGGAACACCCGGATTACAAATACAGGCCGAGGAGGAAGACGAAGACGCTCGCCAAGAAGCAAGAGAAGTATCCCCTCGGTGGTGGCGCACTAATGGGAGCGAACGAAGGCCAGCGCTCTTCGGCACCCTCGCAGCAGCCACGGGACGTCTACCAGATGACGCCAAACGGATACATGCCCAACGGGTATATGATGCACGACCCCAGCGCGTACCAGCAACAGGCATACGGGTACCCGCGCTACGATGTGTCGCAGATGCAGCAGGGTGGGTACGGCGGTGGCTACTACGGCGGCGGGCAGGGCTCGCCATACCTGCCACAGCCACCGTCGCCGTCCGCGTACGGCATCGGGCCCGGCTCGCCCGGTGGGTACGCGCTGCCGCCCTCGTGCGCCTCGCACTCGCCCAGCGGCAGCTCCGCCAAGTCAGAGCCGGTATCCCCCGGCCCACCTGGTATGAAGCGCGAGTTCTCCTCGCACGAGCCACCCGTGCAGATGAAGCGGGAGTACGTACATGGCCACCCTCACGATCAGCTGGCCGGCATGAAGCGCGAGTACGGTCAGCAGGAACTCAGCCAGATCATCAGCATGTACCACGTGCCGGACGAGCAGCGGTACGCAGTTGCGAACGAGCGCGCCATGCCGCTTATCTGAGAATCACCGTTCGCGTGCGAGATCGACATCCCGCCTCTCTGAGACGGGCGCCTCGCCGCGGCCCCCGATGCCTCCAGTGACTTTGTTGCGAACCCGTTCGCGTTAGGACAGTGGTGATCGTTATCTCCCGGCCGTACATACTGCTAGGTATGTCCTTTGTTTGTTTTGTAATGTACTGACGCCGCCGTTAGTGTTGCGGACTGTTAACTTTAGCGAGCCGACGGTGCCGTCGCCGCGCCGACAGCGCTCACATTAAATTTGTTAAAGATTACTTGTATTATATTATGAATTATTGTATTTTTCATGGTTTAAGTTAAATAATTTAAGATGTGCCGTGTGGATGGACGCCAGGTTATGTGATGTTGCGTGAAAGACGATGTAGTGATCGGTAATTTGAATACCAAAAAATTTGAACAATTTGTAAATATAGTGATAAAGATAGAGTTAAAGTTGGAGTTAGTGGATAAAGCGTAGATAGATAGCGTTAAGTCGTGCCACGACGCCACTCGCGTACGCCCGACGTGCGTTGTACAAAATAATTGTTATTGTGGATACAAAAGTTATAAATTCTTGAAAGACTCAAAATATTGTAATACGAAAATGTACAGTGAGTGTTATATAGTCAGTGGACACAAAAGTATATTGAAGAAAATGATGAAGTTATCAATAAACAACGCGTTATGAAATTGTACACGATGTTTTGTTCTGCATTCCCAGTGATGAAGGTAACCCTATAGGAAACGAATTTAATCATTCCAAAAAGTTGGATAATTATTACAAAAATAATTATGTAGAAACATAAAAATTTAAAAATGTTTTTAATACACAATTTAAAACGAAAAACTATGTTTATTTTTATCCACCCACATTAAAAAAGTAGGTTCTTTACCTTTGTTTCACTAAACATGATAAACTTTAAGGTATTTATTTATTTCACTTAAAAAATGTTGATTTATTAAATAAAAGTTTAATTTTCTATACAAAAGACTTCAACGCGCTGCACGCCGTTGTAGAGTTCTTTTAGTTATTAAAACTGTTTTGATATTATACCTAGGTATATAAAAAATATATAAGTTTTTTTTCTTTACTGGATAATATTTGATATAAAAAATAATATCCAAAATTATTTAAGTTAGAAAGTCAACTTTAAATATTTTAAATTAATTTAAATTTATACAGTCGCTATGAAAACAAGTAGGTAGGTACCAACTTTACAGTATATTTTGCAATTGATATGTGAGTTATTTGAAATTAGAACAAATATAACCGTGTGAATAACTTTTAAAGCATTGCAAGTGTGTAGATAACAATTAAAAAAAAAGTATAATAATTATACAAGTAGGTTGAGAATAATAGTTTGCACTGATTTTATTTCTAAACTTTTCTAAGGTATTTAAGTTATATTCCAGTGTTTTAATCACTGATAAATATAAATAAAGTAATTACTTAATTATTTTTTTGAGAAAACCTCAAAGTATACTTCACCTTAGTACCTATTTACTATGGAACAAACATTGCGTTTTTTGTCATCTTGTGACTTAGGCTTTATTTTCAGCTTTTCAACACATTGCCTTTAATCTTAGGTAAAAACACCAGCTGTGCCAATTATTTTGCATTCTGCTCAGGTAACAAAAAAGACTGAATATCTTACTTAGTTCAACGTCCTGGCATTCCTACACAGGCACTTTATTTCTACAGTGTAGGTGAACTCCCTTGGTTCATTTATCCACATAGGTGCTAAGTCAAGCCCCTAGAAAACTCACGTTTCAATCAATTACTGTCAACACGTAGGGGTGAAGGATTTAATCAAATCCCTTCGTGAACTTGATTAGAATTCGGCTACTTTTTCTCCCTTGGGATCGCCTTAATCCGAAATACGCCCCGATGTTTAAGCGTTGGTTTTAAACTATTTTCGCTTATTGCTTTGGGGACGTGATGTATGAAGTGGAAGGACTTGGTGTTTTATTAGTTCGCGTGTGTTGAGAAGTGAGGTGAAGATTGTAAATATCTCCTGACTATAGATGGTACAATTTTTTTTTTATTCATAATAATTTATTTCAATATAATATGTACTTAGATATATAATTGGCTAACGATTCAATAAATACATCTTCTTGTTACATATTTTTCTCTTATAAAAAAGCAAAATATAATAATATTTTTTATTAGGTAGGTATAAAAAAATATAGCTCGTACCGATATAAAATTTTTGAAAAGTAAAGTGCTGTTATTTTGACATTCCATTAATGAACAATAAATAAGTAAACCAGTTGCAAGATATTCGTAATTTCACCGAAAATAAGAATAATATGAATAAAATATGAATTCCGGATGTAGAAGCGGTCTCTCGTTTCGCACCCCACCGTTACGCGGTGTGCGCCCGCGGTCGCGACCCGGGACTCGAACCCGGGACCTAGGGTGCGCAATCACTGTTCCCACGACCAACTCCTTTGTTTTCTCTCACGGTTCGCGACATGTCATTGCGATGATTGCCGAGTTACCAACTTTCTAATAGCAACGCGAAGACTTTTCAATATTCAACTTGAATTTTTTTACATGATATTAAGTATGGAATATTCTACTTGAAAAATTTTACAAGATGCTAAGTATAATATAGGTTTAGTTTAAGAAGTGCTTATTTTAAGTTTTAATATGTAAAAAAAATACGATACACATTTCGATATGTGGGTTAGTATTAGCACAGATCATATAATACTATACCTAGGTATTAGTATTAAAAATTAATAAAAAAGTTCAAACCTTAAATTATTGATTACGTTATAAAAATTGTAAACCTCTAAGTACAGGTAAGTGGAGTTCATTCTATTCATATTTTAATCAACATATAAACTACATATCTAAAGAGGTTTATTTAAGTACCTATAAATAATAAAAAAATATAGCGGGAATTGTTTTTTTTTAATTGCAATTTATTTAATAGTATTTTGGAATGGTAATAATATATTGGACTTTTAACTACAAAATTACTTGATAATTATACTCATTCTCAATATCGGATTGCAAAACGGCTGCAAATCACATCTGCCAGTACCGGGTGCCGGTTCCATTTCTTCGCAGCAACCGCCAACACATCGGGTCGAATGGGCCCGTTTTTTTTTCCGTGTCGCAATCGTGCCTCCCAGGCGGCACTCCGCTGGCTTGTAAACATCGGAACAAACACGAAATCTACACTAAAGTTGTCACGTAATTCGTTCGTCAAACATTCCGTTTATTTGTTCTTGAGATTGACACCGGCCCGCCCCCTGGCGGTCCCTTTGTTTTTATGTTGCTGGCTGTCAATATTTGGTCTCATTTGTCATTTGCGGTCTTATTCTATTCGTTGACGATGTGGGAGTTTCGCGGAATTTGTTCAAACATACGTCTAGATGTGAATAGATAAACACATATAAGAGCCGCATGTGACCCAGTCGTTTGAACTTTATATATAGTTGGAATTTTAATAAGTTGTGACAAATCTTTAACCATTCAATAAGTACCTAACCTACCTATTTTATACTGTTAGATCTTACGAATAACCTTAGAAATAAAAGCCAAATCATTTGATACTTGAATGAATTTATGCAGGTAATCTAACATTTCTTCAAACTTAATTTCGACGTTTAAAAGTAATAATAGTACATTATGGTACTAGTGTGGTACATTGGTGATTACCGCCGAGGTGCCATTGAGACCCGAGCCGTAGGCGAGGGTCTTAAGAAAGCCGAGAACGGTAATCACCAATACACACGTGTATCATACGACGTTTTTCAACACACTTGTGAATAAAATAACAATAAAATAACTATAATTTCAACAGTGAAAACGCGTTGTGAAAAATGTTTCGCTATGGCGGGAAAAATTAATCAGTTTTCCCATGCGCGCGCATTGCGATCGGCCACAGACTAAAGGGATGAGGTTTTTTTTTTATTTATTTTCCGCGCTTAAGGCTTGCGCCTATTCTGCCACGTAAAAAATGGGGAATTTAAAGTTTTCTTTTATTACAGAGAAAACAAAAGTTATATTTGAGTGAAAGTTTTATTTATTAAACACGTACGAGTTAAAATTATCTATTTAAATAAGAAGTTGCATGAAATGAGCAAGCAATAGGAACATTCATTTATTTGTTCTATTGAACACGATCTTTTTTTTGAATAAAAACTTTTTTAGTAACAAAGCTACTCAACCAATAAAATTTAAAAAAAAATCTATAACTCACTAGTGAGTTATAGCAATGAAAAAGTCACAGTTTGATTATGGGTATCATTATGTGCCTAATTGCGGTGACCATAGAGCCACTTTATGAGCAAGTGTGTTGAAAAATATATTATAAGTAAGTACTCAACAATTAAACTAAATAAAAAACCGTCCGTCACACATTACATAACGATAAAACACATTGCAGTAGTTCATGAAATTCCATTTGTAACTTTATGGTACCTATTTCAAGAAAAATGTAGGTAATTAGTAATTTTTAAAGTTACTAGTAAAAAATTGCTTAAAAATAATACAGCGTATACTCTTATCTAAAAACCTTAAAACAATGAATACATCCCTTACTTAGAAAAATATGTTCCGCAACGCTTTTCATTGGAACTGCCTTTAGCAGGTAATAAGGCATAAGCATTAAGCAGGGTTCAGTATGACCTTCTAAGAATTGCTTCGTAACGGTATTCGATGTTCCTGCAGGTAGGCAAGTAGGTACATCATATTATTGTTACAAGCCACAGTCAAAGTCTCAAAGTTATAAATAAATAAATAAATAAATATTCACGGACACTTAACACAACGCCTTCTAGTCCCAAACTAAGCAAAGCTTGTACGATGGGAACTAGATGGCTGATAGAATACATACGTACATTTTTTTTTTGTAAATACATACTTATAATACATAGAAACACCCAGACACAGAACAAACATCTATGTTTACAACACACAAATGTTTGTTCTCGGTGGGGATCGAACCCACGACCTACAGCACGGAAGGCAGAGCTACTACCGACTGAGCCATGACGCCTGTCAAAGTTTGTTCGACAGTTATCAGTTTATTTATTCATTTTAGTTTATTTTTAATCTGGGGTGAAGTGACCTCGCTGTATAGTGTATACACACAACTATACTTAGCCTACAAAATTGTTTTCAAAATACTAACTGGTAAAATGACTAGAGTAACATGATCGACTAGCCGTCTCCCGCGGCGTTGCTCGCGTTAGAGTGTGACTTTTCAAAATTCCTTTCTTAGTGCACCCCTACACTATACATGTATATATGGGTTTTGGTGTGCTGTAGCTCCCCCTTTCGTTTTCGGAAGTGGTCTGGTAACACCCTGTATAAGGATACTACCCTCCAAATTTCATACCTCTAGGACTTATAGTTTAGGCTGTGCGTTGATTCTCTGTCAGCTTCAAAAGAGTTTTATACCTATAGGTATTTAGATTATGATCAATAATAAATTTATTTGAACTGAAAGTAATGTGGAGCGATAAACTGCAAAAAAATATATAGGTACAGCAGTAAATTATGAATTATATCGTCGACCACATAATCACTTAACATCAGGTGAGATTGTAGTCAGATGGTTGTTTATATTGCATTAAAAAAAATACTGGATGCAAATCAATATAATAAATAGGTTTTTTTTAATGATAAAAGTAATGAAACAAGCTCATAGCTCACCTGATGTTAAGTAGTAACATCTGCCTATAACAATGCATTACCTCACAGAGCAAGTCCAATGAGGACGTGCCCTGTAAGGCAATGCACTGCGTACATCACTTTGAGACGTAAAGATCTTGAAGTCTCACGTGCCTGTAATTACACCGGCGCCCTTACCCTTCAAACCGGAACACAGCAATGCTAGCATCGCTGCTTGGCGGCAGAAATAGGTACGGTGGTAGTACTTCCCCGGACGAGCTCTCACAAAGAGAACTACTACTCTACTACTACAGTTTCTGTAGTAGTAGAGTAGTAGTACTGTAGGTACTTATTTTATTTGAAATCTTGTGCTTAAAAAGCCGTCGAACTTACAAAAATACTGTTTCAGGTACCTACTTTAAAAATATGTCAACTTTCTGTTGTAAACTGGACCAAAATGAATAAAGTTATGTTTTTGTAGTAATAACTCAAAAACAACAAAGCGGGTTATTTCAAAAAGAAGTTTTAGGGCAATAAAAATGTTTTTAGAAGTTATATTGCTGTAAAGGGGTGGACCACGGTTAAAGCCATAATAATCAAAGGATGTTGTAGAAAATAAAAGTACCCGTTATAATATGACTTCAGTATTTTTTTCATAATTTTATTTTTGGTACCGGTCTATCTTCACAGTTTTAACTGCCTAGATCATCATCATCATCATCATCAACCTATATCGGTCCACTGCTGGACGTAGGTCTCTCCCAAGACGCGCCACTGAGCCCGGTCTTCGGCTCTTCTCATCCAGTTTTGCCTAGATGCCTAGATGCATAATATTTAATCTATCAATATTTTAATATACCTACTTGTTATTATTTTAAAATCAAACTTTCAACGGAACTGTAGTCATAATTTATTATAGCAATCATGTAATAATTTTATGACAATATCACAACCAAATTCTATTTATATTTTTACTAGATTTTGTAGTGAAGTGAATTAGCCTCAGGTAGAATTTGCGATAAGCTGAGTAAGCAAGACATTCTAGGGTTATCTACCTATATCTGTTGTACGACTTTCTCTACCAAACAATAGAATAGGCTCATACCCGTGTTTTGTAAAAACGGCGACCGTTACTTCACGACCGTAATTTACAATTATTGAGTTACAAAATAGCCTTTATACGTTATAGAAATTTTTACATATTGACATTTGTAAATATCGTCATTTTTATATCCTTCGACAAAATAATTTTATAAATTCGTAATTTTTATACCTAGTCATTATTCCTGATAGTCCTAAGTCGCCAAAAGCCACGGAGCGTGGGTATTGTGTTGTGAGTTATGACACCCAACGAAAACAATATGATATTTTTCTATATTTTATAAATACTCCCTCACAAATTATCTTGGCCAGACCTAAACAATATCGAAGACAAGTCGACCACTTTAGAAGTAACCTGAGCAGATAGAGTATGATCGCTGAAAGTGGCCCGCAATGCCAGTGTAGTCGATGCTACACGTACTTGCATGTCCATAATACCCCTCATCATGCACAATGGAAGACCTCATGACCAGACTCAGCCAATGCCGTGGACGTAGCTTGCACCTACAAGTCAAAATGACTTAAAAGTATTGATTTTGTAACATCCACACGACAGAAGAAAACTACAAAAACGTCTATACCTAGTACCTCTCATCATGGGAGATCTCATGACCAGCCAATGTCGTGGACGTAGCCAGTTGCCACCTGGTATTAAATTGACTTAAAGTATTTATTTTTTTACATCGACACGACATAAGAAGACTAGCAAAACAGTCGTAATTTTGGTTTATTCTTTTCAAGAACCCCGTAACCTTGCATGATCACAATCTATTTTTAAAACTCGTTCATGTTAGACCCTTGGGTCGTTTGGCGAATTTCAAGCAATCTGAATCACCGATGCCAGAAGATAAGGTTATCTAACAAAGGTGACTACCTCATTAGTCACAAGTTATATTCAAGGAATTTAAAGGACTTTAATAATAATTACGCCTTTACATCTATTGAAGATGATTTATACAGCGTCAGAAGGCAACCTATGCTTACACTTAACGGGACACTGTAGTGCCTGGGACAATGTTTAAATGGAGTAGGCTTGCCCAGCACCTATACCATCCTCTCAGCCTAGTCAGCCATATCCACAGGAAAGACAAGGTCAATACGTGCAGAGCTGACTAAGCCGCGGGTCTCCTAACGATGTTTTCCTTCACCGTAAAACTCGTGTTAGTGCGCATATAAATTTTGCGAACGAAAAATCCATTGAAGCACGGCCGGGATTTGAACCCACGACCCTCGGATCGGAAAGGACTTTATGAACAACTATACTAAACCTTTTTGCATCCCTGTGGCACAAGTTTATCAAACCTATTTCAGGCACGTCTTTCACAAAAAGGTTCACTTATAATCAATAACATATTCTTACCTACTGTCTCCTATTTATAATACCTACCTACTTAAGTTTACTTATCTACATATTATGTTTGTTTTACCTTGTTTTGTAGAGAGAAAATATACGAATTTTTTAAAAATCTTTTTGCATCTATGTTCTAGGTGAACACTCGTAATTTTGCTTTGTAATGTAAAAGCTTCGTAATAAAATAAAGTGTAACTTCAAGGTTCTGATGATAACAAGTTTTAGTGAAATCTAGTCTAATGGCTGGTCTAATTTCTATGGAGTTTTGATTGTAGTGTCGAGTATAAGCGGAACTCCCAGACTAGTGCATCTGCTTTCATCATTTCTTGACATGAGTAGTAGACATATTATTGACATTAGTATCTGCTTTCAAGTCTTCGATGTCTTCGCATAGAATTGGAGCTCGTATCTAGCCTCAAAAAGCCCCAAATCCAAGGTCGGCACCACCAAAACACCAGCGCTCATATAAAAACAAAGGGCATCTATAAAACTGTAGCGATATAGAGTCATTAGCTAGGGGCGGACTCGCCACTGAATAATTAAAAACAAATAAACCCGACACGGATTAGGTAGATACACCTTATCAGAAATCTACACTATCATTATAAAATTATTTAGTAGTTTGAGTAAGCTGGTGGGGTGGAATTAATGGGCTGTTGATAACCTTAAAGTTTTGTTATTTATTTATGATGGATAACTGATAGCTTTGCTTTATGTCGACGATGAAGCTTCTGAAACTGATATGAAATGCACAAAAATATTTTATAGTAGATCGCTAGAAGTGCAAGTCAAATACCAAGGTTAAAATATCACTGGGTAAGGGATAGAAGATATATCAGTTTGGTCATGCAGTAGAAAACGATAGAACATATTGGCTAAGTTTTGGGGTTTTGGCTTTTTGGTGACCCTCAACAAATAATGTGCTTAGTTTTAAAAATTCTACTAAACTTAAACCCAATAAAGTTCAGAGTGAAATTGTTGCTTAGACAAAAACATTGGGTGACACAAATCTATAAAAATAATAAAAACCACAAGTACTTTTAGGAATATTTTGTCTGTTATTTAGTCGTGTTTGTGTTGTTTTATAACTGTGTCGTTCAGATGGATGTCGCCCGTTAGTAGGACAAGACAGCAAGGGAGATGTAAGTGTTTGTTCAATTTGTGTGTGAGGACCCTTCAGGCATGGCAGAGACATCATGGCGCCTTCACGAGAGATACTATAAATAAATAGGAGATAGATGCTTAAAAAATGTTAAATATTGGAACTACAGTTGAAAAGAGCTTCAAAACAAATGGTAGTCAAATATGCAATATAAAAAAACTATGAGAAACTGCGTCTTGAAAATCTATTCTTTCAAAGTTACTTTACAAGGTTAGAGGTTATTATTATTTTATTTAGTACAAAGAAGTATTTATAGAGAAGATTTAATAATTGACACTTCACAATTTCGAGTAGTATCATCTTAAAAATACTTCAGGAATCAAAGTTAATCCCTGACAGATTCACTTACTGTTACCAAATTAATTTATAGAACGGTTCCAGCTAACGGTTTGCCTGAAGACTCTTCTGCCAGTCACACAATCGACTCTCTGTCACCGACAGAATGCAGTAACGACCAGACACACTTCAAACGAGTATAAACCATCCTCGTTAACAATAGGACTCACTTTAGAGCGTACACAAATGATCATGCGACCCGCAAGCGCCACACAAAGAACAGTAAATAAACAGTTGATACTGACTACACATCATTACATCAAAGTGATGAATAGGCATTGTGATAGGACATTGCACTTTGCCCAACTGCAGATAGGTGTGAGAATCGATCGCGGGCTTATCGAACAGTGGGTTAGTGGGTGCGAGAGGAGTCGGGTCAAACGGTTAGCAAACAGCGAATTCGTCTTGGTATAAATTCTTAGCGTGAAATGGTTGCAAAAGCTCCTACTAGACATGGTAGGTTCCAACGTATTGTGTTGTTGTTTGTTTTACTGAAATTGGTTTTGTCATTTCGTTTCCATTTCATTTTGCAATATTAGACATTTTAGGTGAATCTTATCCAAGGTTAAAGTGCGGTTATCTATGAGGAAACTTTTGTCAGACGTTTTATAAATGAATTTTGTATTGTAAATACATATTATTTTTCTAACTTAACACATTTTTAACGGAGGGTAAAACTGAAAATAGGTTCGCAGAGCAGCAAGTTTAGCACCCAACAGAGTAATAATAGCTAGGCTAGAACAATACAAAGCTACGCAAACAACGAATCGTAAACTAAGATCTAACAATACAACAAAACTAGGAAGTCCTCGGATAAAACCGAAAAAATAATCGGCCATCCATCAACCACAAACTATCAAAGATGCCGCATCAAAAACTAAATGTAGAAATTATGTTTTAACAAGACGAAACTACCAAATTCAAAGCGTTCTGTTCAGTGCAAAATTATAGCATTTTAAAATGTCCGTTTAGGTGTTTCTAATAACAGGTTGCGTAAGTATCGGTCGGCAATCTATTAACTGGATAAAAACGAGCTTAATTTCACACCTGTTTACTTTTAATTTTATAATGGTGAAGGAGCAATGGGCTTGTTGCACGCGCTGCGTGGTTGCCAATTTCGGAAAATGATTTTGTTCGCCAAAATAGTAGGTTCTTTCGCTTTTTCCTTGAGCTGATTTACTTAGCTTATCTCGCGTTTTTTTGGGGTAGGCTAAAATATCTTCTGCATTACGATGGTGTGAAGCTCAATTTTGCTATGCATAACTACAAGGGTTAATAATCATGTGCAAGGTTTGTGGGAAAATCACCTCGTGTGAAAAAAATCGATAATATTACAAGTCCAGCCCATAATTTTAAACAATTTTCTATATGATGTTACCACTACCCTTGGAAGCAGGTCGGAAGAACCCAGTATCACGCTTCAGATGTGGTATTTACCTAAAAAGTGGTTTGTTCTGTTCTAGCGCGCAATGTGGGGCGACCGTCAAGGCTGCTCTAACCTCGCTGTTTGTGGAGCGTGACGCCGACGTGCCGGCACCCACCGCGTGACGTCACAACACGTATTGTCGCTGTAATACCTAATGGAACTGTTTTATGTTTGGGAACTAGATCTAGGAAATTACTAGTGGTGATATGGTCCTTTTGATATCATTAGTCAACGCATTGTCTTGATCCCAGATTTCATAAACATTCTTCAGATAAGTGTATATTTCTCAGATACCTATACTATTTTGTTCTGAAAACTCAGAAGCGTTTGAGGGTACTAAATAGGATAGGCATATTATTATTGTTGGAGGCATATCAGGAACTTCACATTGTCTTTGCTCACATATTTTGTTTACAGGTACCTTCTTAAGCATTCCATACGATGGTGGTAGTTAGCCTGCTTTTTAGTGGACAACTACATCATGACGTTTTTATGCAAAATATTTTGACGAAACCTGAATTGTATCCTGTTTAAAATATTGCCTTCATTGCTGTAGGTAGTGTAGTCAAATACTTACCTATTTCAAAGGAAACTGTCATTAGCATGAAGCTGCACTAATTATCCGTGCAGACTAATAAATCAAAACATCAACACCACGAAATTCTTGGCAACACTCTCTTATGCACATTACTGTCCTTGGTCCTTTTAAAATTGAGTAGTAAGAAACTGCAATAAACCGATTGTCCCTTCAAAAACAATTGTCTATCTAATCTTTGAAAAGGGACTCGGCCTAGGGACGGCTGGGTGTGGCTAATCAGCGGACGACGCGAGACAATGGCGTCAGCGAGAAAGGCTCATAAAACTACGGGGTTCGTAAAACTGTCCAAAATATTTACAGCGCGTGACAAACGTACCGGGCCTTTGTCTCGCAGGTTTGTCTCGGCGATTCGTCGCGGACAATCTCAGACTGCAGCGGACATCTGCGATACTTCACGCTGATCGACCACAAATACCTACCTAGAAGCCTTGTTTTGGAGAGAATAAATAATTGCGAGTCCATGTCAGATCTTCAACTCTTTAGCTTGAGTTATACTGAGCTTGACTTGATGGGCAACTTTATATAAACTTGAAACCACCGTGGTAAAACCTTTCAAATCATCCTATCGATAAAAGTTCGAATCATCAATCCAGCAATCCAAAGATACTATAGCACGTGCCGGCGCACAATACTTTATGATATCGAAGAGCAATCTCGCATCGAATCGTGGGCATTCGATTGAACGGAAAAAAACAAACACTCTAAGCTCGTGTCCATTTTACTTCGCGTCGTTAGCTATAAAATGCCCAATAACTGTGAAAGTTCACACAACAATTTAGGTTTTTAACACTGAGCTGCCACTGCGGGTCGGCTCTCATTAAGCCACGGACAGAATGAAGTGAGGTCCCAACATGTCGCTAATCATTTTACTGTTTTCTCGAATTATCGGAAAACGCATAGGCAAGTTTATAAGCTCATTGGAGAAGAATGCTCACTATTATTTGACCAGTTACTTCACCGTGCGAGGTAGTTTCATCATCCACATCATCATCATCAACCTTTGTCGGTCTACTACTAGACGTAGGTCTCTCCTAAGACGCGCCACTGAGCCCGATCTTCGGGTCTTCTCATCCAGTGTTTGCCAGCTACATGTCTCAGATCGTCATCCCACCTAGCCGGAGGGCGTCCTACACTACGCTTAGGTAGTTTAACGAAAACTAACATAATCAGATTTAACTCTTTACCAATTTGCCGGTAAACTGTTATGTGTTTATAATCTGGGTTCTTCATCATTTTTATCATACAAACATTTCATCACAGGCAATTTTCCTCCTCGCAGCTCGACCAAAAAAACGACCTCCATTTCGAATGTCATTTGCACGGCGTGCCGTTGAAAAAGCAATTATTTCAATATCTGGCCCGCGCCGGCACCCAGCGGTCGGCAAAAAGTGCTGTGAGCACGCGCGCCGTGACTGTCGGCTGTGACCAGCAACCAAGAAAGTTTGGAGACACTGCAAGGACATCCGTGTTCTGTGGAGGGACTCTCTTGGCTATTTAAGATACTCTCCGCATCTGAAATTTAAATATTAACTGCTGGTTTTAATTTCGCGCCATTTGAGATGTGAAAATGACGCCAATTGCTTTTGAAAATTTCAGAAAAACGACATTATTATACACATTATGAACCACATTTAGGTACAAGTGTCTGATAAAGTGGCTAGGTGCGTTTTTCATAAAGTGACTATATCTAGACTAGCTCAATAAAATGAACAGCCTAGTTAGTAACTTATACAAAAAAGTTTTACAATTCATCACAGTTCGTGAGTCACTCTCTAAATACTTATAACTGTGTAACTGGAACCTTGTATCTTATCAAGTTATCAGATAAGATAACATTTTTGTTATTTTAAACCATTATACGAACACGCACTCTTAGAAAAATAATTTCAAAATAAATATTATAATAAAATTTAAGAAAATGAAATACTTGTTAATATTACATAATTTAAAAAACTTTATTGATTTTTTTTAACTTAGTAAGATTGATATAGCAGTTTGGAAACCATTATTTAGATATCCTAAAACTTGAACACAGTATAAAAACATCAGGGTCCTCAACAGTTTTTCCACTCTGCTGAACATAGTAGTTTTAAAACGAAACAAATAGCAATAAGCATGCTTCCGCTGGTCAATTATATTTTTTATTTCTTCCAAAAACAGCGTCTACAAGGTTTACTGCCCGATTAGGCACGTCTTGTCTAACAGTCTCTAAACAAAGAAAACCGCAATGACTTTATCATTGCAATGATAGTTAGGATATTTGCATTTCGTTAAGATAGAAATAACATGTTTTTGTTTTTGTTGTACGGTGTGGTACTGTCGTCTGTTTGAAGAGGCAAATAGTGTGAGTATTACTCGAGCGACTATGCAGCGACATTGTGTGGACCAAAAGTCTTGTAGCCGCTAGTATTTGCTGCTGGACCAATAAACACCCCTTTTTTTCATATTCAACTGTCATTCTAGCGCGGCTTTAAAAAGTGCTTTATTATATAACGTTCATGACAACGAAAAGAGATGACAACAGATTTAGCAATTCTAGCGAAGATGATTCTGTATATAGTATTATATGATCTGTGATTCTGTTGTTACATGTCATATTTTTACACTAATTTAATTTGACAGCACTAAACATTTTGCCGTCGCTTTTGCTCATAAACTGAAAAGACAAAGACGGCTATAATTTTAGCTCGTTTAGGAAAATGCACCGACAGAATTGACAGCAATGTCACTGATTTTGTGAAGTCTCGTGAGTTTTTCTCACGAATTTGAATATTCAGATAGTAGGGCCCATGGGTCCGCAGTAACGGAACTGAAAGCAAGTGTGTCGCCCGCCAATCACCGTCACAGTCACCGACGTAGGCCGTGCTTTAGAAAGCACAGAGTGATGGCTAGGTGTCCTAGTTTCAATTTAGCTGGAACCACCCAAATTAGCAGACCAGTAGGCTCTATCCACAATTCTACAGTTTTATTCTTGTGGTTCGTTGTTTTTATGGCAGCTGCCGAAAATTTACTTGATGACGTAAATATCAATCATCATTATATTAACATGTAGAAGTTTCACTGCTGATGGACCCCATAAATAACGATTTCAGCCTTCTGCTTCCAGTCCATTGGGGCAGGGAGGGGACTTCTAATTTAAGGGATTTCAGAAACCTCCCTCGTCAATTTTGTTCTGAAAGTGAGAGTTTTCTTATGAAATGTACTTAAGAAACCTATAAACTAAAGGATCACTCAAGCATAATACAGACAGATAGGTAAGGTACTAACTGATGAAAAGGCTTCAGTAAGTATGAGAAAGTTTTCTATTATATTGTAAAACCATCGTTACCGAATTAAAACAATTTCACCAATGACGTCAGTGAAACATGCTACCAACGCAGCCATACAATCACAACTCCATTAAAAATACCGCATATTTCACACATTATTATTTATAGAAATAATTCCATTAGTTCACCAACTTCCAAATGTATACTGTCAAACAAAACCGCGCAATTTTGAAACAGTACAGTGTGGTACAGTCACGGACAGAAGGTACAATAAAGTACAGTCACGGTGCAGAAGATACTGACAATAAAGTCCTCTGGAGCTAGCGTGCTGTCACCCCGACGGAAGAGAAAACGTCAGTGTGAAACGTCGAACGTGATGTATGATAAATGTTATGTTGCATACTCTGCGTTACGGAGCTTTGGTGTACTGGATCGGTCATGATAATTTATTATTTGGTTCTTTTGACCAGTAGCAGCAGCAATACAGTGTCCCGTTAAGTGTAGGCATAGGTTGCCTCCTGACGCTGTATAAATCATCTTCAATAGATGTAAAAGCCTTTATTTTATTACAGACCATTCCTCCACCTATTTGTACACCGTTGTGTACCTATTTCAAGCAAATAAAGAAATTCTATTCTTCTATTCTTCTTCTTCCAAGTACAAATATTATGGGATTGAAGTTGGCTAAAAATTAATTTGTTTATTGACCTCAAAGATTTCCAAAATAAATCTGTTACTACTGACATTTTCATATAAAATAACCCTAAAAATATATATTACGAGTAAATACAATCACCGCCTTATGCGTGTCGTATCCAGTAGTTGCACAATCGGTATGCCAATCAGCCGCGCGCCCAATGCAGATCTGACAGCGAGGTTAGAGCTTGCCGATTCCTTAATTGCCGTGACGTTTTGGTGTCACATATCTTACATACCACGGCTTCGTGACCCCGGTCTACTCACTACTGTAACTGATATTCAAAAATTATGACAGCCCATTTACCTATTACGAAGCCAATATTTGTAGTAGCCAAGTATTTGGTTAAGGCTTTATGCAATGTTTTAATTTCACGTTTCAGAAAAGCTCCTTACTGCATTCAAAAGCGTCACACAAACAGAAGTATATCAGTTGAAATAAGGGGTGTCTTTGTTCGTTATTTGATTACTCATTTAAAAGCATTATCAGTACGGTGAGTATTGATTATCTTTCGACATAATACGTCTCTGAGTGCGATTGTTAGATCTTGTGTTAGTCAAACTTTGTGATCAAAAAGAGTATTTTATAAAATAGCTGACATTCTTCAAATTGGCATAAAAATCGAAATTGCTGACTTGCATACTTAGCTACAGTAGTACCTACAGTATTATACTATGATATGTGGCTACAGTAAACCTGTAGAAGTGTAGAAGACAATGGCTCCCATAGAACAGTGCCTGACTGGCATAGTTAGCTACAGGAAACTTAAAGAAGACAAAGATTATGGCTAAGACACTAAGGAATTTAGTATTAGTGTTTTTTTTTATGCTACTAGCTGATAAAACAAGCAGATGGCCCACCTGATGTTAAGTGGTAACCATCACCTATAGCAAAACATTGCCTCGTAGTCATGCAGTGTGTACCAATTAGAAAGTCGAAATTAATTTCAATAGCGCAAATGAAACAGATTTTTGTTCAATCTCATATAAATATTGATTCTGATGTAAAAAGCAGTCCAGATCGTCCCTTTTTTAGTTGCTGATTTGACTAACAAGGGTTTTACCATGTAACAAAACGAAGTCACATTTAGTTACAAATAAATAACGTCAAAATCTATAAAGAAGTGTTACAAAACAAAATTATTTGGGAAAAGGGTATCACATTTACACATTAGTGACGCTACTCCTCGCGTCTGATAATTATTAACAAGTTTTGTAGAAAAAGTTGATATCGGGGGCTTGATTTCATTTATTTATTTGAGTTACTAGAGATGTCAGATGACCGTATAAAATCCGGTCAATTTGATACCTAATCGTAATGTCCGGCAAAATAAAAACATAGTGAATGCGTTGTTTACAAAATGCCCATCTTTTGGATAGTAATATGACAGATAATACTTCAAGGAATGTTTTTGTGTAACTACCTAATTAGGTATGCATAAGTATTTCAGTTTTGTAAGTAGGTATACAAAGAGTATGTTAGTAAAGGTGTGCTAGCCAAATGCTTAGCTATAGCTCATTAAAAAAAAGTATGCAGAAGATAAAATATTTAAAAATAAAATCTAAAAAGCTTTAAAAATATGGCTGTGATATAAGTAAATTACTTTTTATATTTGGACTAAGTACAGGAAATACCTACAAAACATTTTCTTATATTAACATTTTCATATCTAAGTACAACCAAATACACATCAAACGTAAGAATATTAGACCGGCATTTACATGAGGGCAACTCTATTTCGATTATTTAAAAAGTCGATTCTGGCCTTTTTGTTTTTTTCTTATGGTGACTGTTATTTTTGGAGTGTGTCGTGAGCGCTAAGTAGTATTTATGCGGTCCCCAGCGGCGCGGAGGTGGTTTGGCCACGAAACTTGGGTGCCAAGGATTCTGGGGAGGAACAGGGTAAGAAAGGATTCGTTTCTTTTCATTAACTTATTTCATATTGTTACATATTTTATTGAATTCAATTTAATTGCCATATCATCAAGTTTTTACAAAAAAGAACTCATCTACGGAATTTTGATTTTTTTTAACGAGGGGTGGGGGGCGCGGGGGGGTTAACTAGTGATTACAAGTTTAACACATTCTTCAGAAACAATATTAGGTTTTTGATACGTTTTTCAAATGAGTCGGATTCGTAACCGGACTTACTTACCGTGAATCAGTTTTGGTTTGCATATATGTACTTATCATACTGAACTATAAAATTACCGAAATTCGAGTTACACCACGTTACACTCTCTCAACAAAACCACTGATATAAATTCCTGCCGGACACTTGGAAGCGGATCGGCAAAGCTAATTCTGTTGTGATTAATGCTCCTTGCATTTCCATCTCTAGTGCAACCCGCACAAAAATCACCATTATCACCCTTATCACATCCTGAAAAGGCTTAGTTTCCTTTAGCAGGTGAAGCCCTACAGTGGTCAAGTTGGTGCTTAAAACTGGCTACTGCTCGTTCGCGTTTCTCACGCAAACCAAACGATTAAATAGGGGAAGTGTTATAATATTAAAACAGTAACTATTAATATTATTTGGGTTGGAGAAATCGTGCATTTGTCAAAGGTCTGTGGATACAAAACGATTCTGACTTTTTTCCCTTTTTGAAATTCTTGTACTATGTAATTCTTTACTGCTTGAGTATTAAGTATCAACATGCCGAGTGTGTACGTTTGACGTTTACTGAAAAGTCACGTAAACTATAATTTTGTATGGAGAATCATCATTGCAGTTTCGTAAACTAATCGCTCTCAATCTCTGTACAAAAATTAGTTCTGTCAACGTCAAAGTTATGTCAACTTTGTAGTACCTATACATACCTAAAACGAACACACTAAATAATACTTAGGTCGTAACATAAAGTGTGAGCCATTGGAATAAATGTGTGTAAAGTGGTTTTTCTGAATGTGAAAATTCGTGTTAGGTTTTGAAGAGAAAATCCACCATTTTCTTTTCAAAACAAACGACAGCCGACTTGACAAATGACTTGACTTGACTTATTTATTACAATTTTAACACTTGACATTGGCAAAATTGTTTGTCGAAATGACGGACACAGGCCATAATTGAAGAGAAGAAGAACACACTTGGGACACGAATTTTGACATTTTTTGAAACGACACATAGCACTTTTATTTTAATAGTTTTTCTTGTGTTATTGTGAGTATTGTTGTTTAATTTTGGTGGAATTTTAACCAATAATACTTGGGTCGTAACATAAAGTGTGAGCCATTGGAATAAATGTGTGTAAAGTGGTTTTTCTGAATGTGAAAATTCGTGCTAGGTTTTGAAGAGAAAATCCACCATTTTCTTTTCAAAACAAACGACAGCCGACTTGACAAATGACTTGACTTGACTTATTTATTACAATTTTAACACTTGACATTGGCAAAATTGTCTGTCGAAATGACGGACACAGGCCATTATTGAGGAGAAGAAGAAGAACACACTAACTAAGCGTATCGGACTCAAAGCATAAATTTTTTGACAGTTTTGTAATTATAAGAATGACAGATTATCAAAGAAGTTCAAACCGTGAGCTATGCCATCGTTATGAAGCGACAAGAAAATCAGTAGGTGTATGATAATTACTGTAATGTCGATAAAATATTAAAACAACTCCATCAAAACCCACTAATTCATAAAACAAAGACCAACAACTAATAATTTCATTATTCGTGCAACGCTATTCGTGTTATCGCTCCATCTTACTGCCCCTAATTTATAACATAGAAATTATGGTGCCACTCTATAATAATTTATATGTAAATATATTCAACCTACAGGTGTAGTGCTTTGAAATTTGCACAGAAGCTGTTATGAACGTGTTATTAATGTAAATGTGGCGTCTTTATTTGAACTGCGTAGTGCGTATAAATCGCTGTTTACCTGCTTTTAATAGTTTTCAGTACAATTTTTTTCAAAAATAACCTTAACTTTTATAACCTACGTAATTTTAACTTTGAGAAAAATAACATTTTCATAGATATTTTACATAACGCTCTCTCGTTTCAATCTTTTTTGTACTATACAAACTAGAGTTTTTGTTAATATCTAAGTACCTGTAATATAAATAAAGTCCATTTAGACAATGTTCTGGTTTAGCTTATTAATAAGCCGTAAGAAATTATCACCAATAACAAGAGGTAGTGTCTTAGGCTCGTAATGCTGATTTACCTACTTCTCAAGCCCACTCAAGCATAATTTTTTGTATGAAAATCTTTAGTCAATGTATCGGCATGGCATACACGGGCATCAAGTCCCATTTGTGTTTTGGCATAGTTTTGGGAAGTGTTCATTTTTTACACTCTGTAATTATTTAGGGTTGTGTAGTTTAGTTTGTTTTATCTACCCGCTTTTTATTTATTATTAGTCACTAATGTTACTTTCTGTATCAGGACATTACATACCAATAAAATACTATCATTAGATATCATGATATCAATCCAACGTGATTATTACAATATAATCTATCATTCTGATTTCAAATCTGTAACAATAAAAAGCTGGCTTTTTGCACTTTACGTCAAAAATATACCTAAATCTCCAAAGAAAAATTCACAAGTAAACTAAAAAGTACTTACCTAAACCTACTAATACAAACCTACATACTTTTAATTTAAACAGCCAATTGACCAAATTATGTCAAAAACCTCAATACATGATTTTTGATCTCTGGGCCGAATTTTAGCCAAATGGTTCAAAGGAGCCCTGGAAGCGACCGTACCCTTTCCTATTATTTATTCTATGACATGATTACGTATAAATTATCCTTAAAATCAAAAGGGATATTAGTACTAATGCCCGATTTGCATGACCAGTGAATTTACCTATATTTTATTTTCTATTTTTAGTTGGGCGTTGGTCGTTTATAGATGATCGGTTTTGTAATTATTGGGTACAAATGACTTGATAAGCGAGTGGCCCAGTTCTCACGTTAGTTTTTAATGTTTAAAGCTATTTTTGGTAGGTACTTATGCTAGAAATTATGTAAGGAAATATGAAGGGTTTTACGAAAACGTGCTTTTCTACTTTTTGAAGACGTCACTGAAGAGGAAAAAGTGAGGATGATGATGATGATGATGATAAGTATTAGGCATATAAGTACCTCCGCAGTAGATATAGGTTACCTCTGTATAATTTATTTATACGCCTGGAAGCACTAAGCACGTAAGAGAAGGTTTTAGTAGAATAATGTTCATTTGGGATTTTGAATACTTAAATAAAACTATACTAGGAGAAAACATCACAAAAATATTGATACTTTGAGGGTAGGTACAAGTAAAATATAAATAAATAAGGAAGCGATCCACTGTAAGTTATAGCGAAATGTTCATGGTCTGTAGTAATACTATTTGCGATAGTTTTAAAGCTAGGAATCTAAAAAATATACCAATGTATAACTTTTTCTTTCCATTGCAAAACTTTGTACCTACCATTATACCTTAGCGCACCTCTTATTTTTGGAATGCTTTTCATTTAATGTGATACCTATATTACTTACCCACATCTATTTGTGGACAAAAGTAACACAATTTGCAAATAAATATGTAGAATTATTTGGTTCTACACCAATATGTAGAAGGAGAGCTGCAATACCAAATCATAACCATTCAGGAATTCACATTATATGTCCATTCATTCATTTATAACGGCACACTGATTTATCTCCTAATTTTGGTTTTAATTGATATTATTTCTGCTGTAATACCTTCACCATACACCAGACAATTCAAAATAAACCCTATATCAATACTATACAAAACAATTTACTTTAGAACTAGGATATTAATCCTCAAATATCTGCCGACAAATAAACATCTAAAAACGACTGTATGCTGATATTATAAGGTTCATTTCTTCTTGAAGGTTCAAGTCGAATCGCAGACAAAGAATTTTAGAAGTGCCTACCTGGTGTACCTTCCTAGAATGCAGTAATAGCAAACTCAGTAATCCTCTTCTAGGGAATATGCGATCTGCAAAGATAACTTGGACTAGGGCTGTCAACGATAATATTTTGGGTTTCATTTTATTTATGTATTACTTACTTACCTATATTTTTTTATTATCTTCTAAATATATAAAACTCTTTTGAAGCTGACTGATAATCAACGCACAGCTTAAACTCCAAATGAACATAGAGGTATGAACTCTAGGACTTATTCCTAGAGGTATGAAATTGGGAGGGTAGTATCCTTATACAAGTGTAGGGGTGCATTAAGAAAGGAATTTTGAACAGTCGCATTCTAAAGGCTCTAAAATTAGGACCAATGATTCTAACCAAATAATGCGTAATATGCGTATGCTGCTACCACTCGAGCAAACCCGCGGGCGTTAGCTAGTACTTTATAAAAAGCTTCTAGGCGATCTTTTAATAAGTAAAATTTGCCTTCCAACTCGTTTGCATTTTACCTAAACGTTCAATGAAAGACATAGGTACATCATTGGGGAACTGCACGCAAGTGCAGTCGCAAGAAAAGAGATTCCATTAGATCTCATTTTCAAGGTGGCAGCCCTAACCTCGCCATCTCACTTTACTCCACCGCTCCGCCGAATTACCAATTTGATCAGCAGCGGCGGCGTCACAAAGTCTGTCGAAAGCCGAAACTGGCCCATCGCCGGAAGGATTACGCTTTTTTGCAGATTATCCGAAACAAGGACGTATTTACCTGGCAAACCTAGGATCAACGATTTGTAAATAGAATTGCGAACCTGGCAATGTTTTTGCCTTTTGCTATATAAATAGCTACGATCGATATGATATGGCTACGTAGTTACGTATACCTA
The DNA here is from genome assembly GCA_918843925.1 of Eulithis prunata. Taxonomy (NCBI): domain Eukaryota; kingdom Metazoa; phylum Arthropoda; class Insecta; order Lepidoptera; family Geometridae; genus Eulithis; species Eulithis prunata. The sequence goes on from OU974007.1 coordinate 3,145,152, forward strand.
ATACCTATACTTACGTACCTCTATAAATATGAAATAATGTTGCATAAGTAAAGTTTTCTCAACAATCTTTCTAGATTCTAAATAGTACAAAACAGTACTTAGTAGTTACAAAGAATTAAATTAGCCAAACTAAAAATTCTGATTGAAACAGTTTGGCGAGCTATCCCTTTACAAGTCTTTATCACCCTAAACAAACTTGAAGTTATATGTACAAGCGACATATGACCAACAAGACATACTCATGGAAGTGTAGGAAAGTTCTAGAAAAAAAAACTGTATAAGAAACCTACTATAAGGTACATAAACATATTTCATAAAACTAGTTTTGTTTAATTATTTTACTCAATGTCATCGATAAAATTCGATGCGTTACAAGTAGGTACAATTGCGTATATACATACATAGATGACATCACCGTCGTCTAATGTATCTGTATTGATACAGTTGTTATGTACCAAGTTATGTACATTGTAGGCGATAGGCATAATTGTAAATAATATTCTTGCTCCGCAACACTTACCCCGATAATCTGTGACGACGCAAGAATTTAGTTCACGGCTCAACATTTTAATCGCGTTTGTAAAAAAATTACCCACTATGCAAATGAGTGGGCTCGATGGGATTTTTCTTTCCCATCCGGCCCACCAGTGCAACTAGTGAAAATCTGCCAAAAAGTCTCCAAAAGTGTATGCTAGACTTGTGCATTCCAGCAGATTCCAGCATAAATAAAAATAAACAAATATTCTTGGAAATTACACACAACGAAGCGTATACACAACATTTCATAGGTACTCTACACATACCTCAAACCAATTTATTTAAAGATCATGGAAACATTTGTCCCGACGTTGAAATCAAACCCCAACCACACCATCCAGCTAGTCATCCGTCGTGGCACAGAGAGAGATTAAGATTAATAATTATAATAGGTATCGTAGAAATTGTAACGGTACATATGAACGTATCTAATGAAATTCCCTGGCTAATTCAGTACTTAGAGAACAATCCTTGAACGTGACACACGACCTCACGAGGGCCTAAGTACGTAAGTACATTAACGATACTTAGAATTCCATTAATACGTAAATTACCAGAGAGAATAGAACACATTTTCCGATTCCAAGGTTACGGGAAAGCCTGTTTTCCAAATGGCAAGGTAAGGCACAGACAGACGATATATAATACCATACCTACTAGTTAAGGTAACATACAAACATTTAATACCTTATACATACATATTATAACGTTGGTTATACCTTGGTTTCTACACCCTGATACGGCGAGAAACCATCACCATATTATGATGACCCATGGTCTTCCATTGGAAAATGGTAGCACTAAATCGAAAGATTTAACACAACACAAATCAAGCTAGCCGAGTTAGTACTTATAAGTATGTCTTACTTCGCTAGCTTACCATCCTAGTGGATCTTGGCATCCAACACAAAAACAAACCTCGCGTCTCGATTATGCTAGTGAGCTTATATCGAAACAACGACATCATCGAATACGCCAAATCCAAAGGTCCAAAGAAGAGATCAGTCATAGCGAAAAGGCTGCCTATTGTACTTCACAAAAGAATAATGGACTCTGTGTTTATTTTATAATTTACGTAAAAGTGGTGTATAATAAAGAGTTTTCTATCTATCTATCTATCTACGCTAGTGACAGTGGTGAGTCTCACCTGGGAAAGGAATCCAACATAAACAGATGGTAATGAAATCACAGATACCAGAGATACCAACCGCAGGAATATCTGACCAATTACAGCCTCGTGCAGTTGTTTATCAGGCGAGCTTACTCATCTTAGCGCTCAATTCACACCATCATCTCACAAGTGTCGGGGGAGACGTGGCGTCTTTTTTTAAAGCCGTGGTCCAATTCATGAACTGATAGAGGGATAGATCTTCTTCGGGCATAGTTTGTTTAGAAAACTAGCTCTCGAGTTCATAAACGATGTAGAGGCTCCACTAGATCCAGATTCAAGAGCTGCTCTAGGTACATGGTTGAAACAGTTTGTAGGACTTCAGTTCTACGAAATCGGGAGTAGGTAAAGTAATTGGTGGTCGATTGTGGCGATTTATTCGGAGTGCTTTGCGGCTCGACTTGCTGCGATAATAATATGGTGTTTGCTATTAGTAGTTGCCAGCGGAGGTTAAAATCTGTATAATCAGCCAATATTTTTTTTTTTTACCTACGAATTGACCAACTTACTTCTTGCTTAGTTTTAGCAATGGCAGAGTGGTCGTGATGATCATCATATTTGCCACAATCGCAACTCATCTCGTACCGTTGCCCTCTTTCTACCGACCAATGGTATTGGTTTGATACATCAACCACATGGGCGATTGTGATCGTTGAAAAGTATTCATTGACGCATCGTTGTCGATGGAAACCAACGGGAACTAAGCAGGATTTATAAACTGCTTGGGTAAAACAATGTGATGCCAAGCCATCAAACCAAAACTCATGAACAAAATGTTGAAGGCCAATCACGATATTTTTGCCTAAAACGTGATGTCAAATATACGAGTAGTGTTACAGAATGTGACAAATGGTTACTCAGCCGCAGCCGCATAGTAAAACTTTTGTGCATAAAACAGGTATTTTATATTCTTTTATAACCGCTACGTCCATCTACTTGGGCCACCGATCGTCCATCGTCGTTTTGTCGGCTATCGGACGATGTCGAACGTCGGCGCATCAAAGCCGGCCGGCCGATGCGCCCGCGCCGGTGACTCGGCGGTTTGCAGCACCAAGGATTTTCCTTGTGCAGCTGCATATTCCCTTTACCTTTGATATTATTTCTATAAATCATTCTGGAAATAAATTGCTGTCACTGAACAACGATTTTGGAAAGTAGGTATACATGAATGAATTTTGACATAAATCAAAGTGCGAAACTTCTACCAAATGCATCAGCACCGTGCAATGCCCAATTTTTTAAACAAGTGGATCTAGAACTGTATTTGAACTCTCTATTCTAAGAATTTATGAACTGCTCATAAAGATTATGTTTTATGTTAAAAAATCGGATAATCCTATCCCAATAAAATAATCATGCAGTTATCAGGATTGCTTTTACACATTCAATTACGTACAACCCTCTACCTGATGCATCCGTTCGGAAGTCCTAACACAATAATCGCCTACTTCCTTCTGTCACATGAAACTTACACCCAACTTAGCAACCTACAAAATGAAGGCATTAAAAAAACGTAACCGCTTATTATTTGAAATATCCAAAACATCTAAGAGGGTTAACTTTGAGAGTTGGTTTCCGTTTCTTTGCGGCTATTGATCTTATCTTTCCTACCAAGTCTGTCTAGATCTTTCAAATCTTCCGATGAAAGAAGTTCCTGATAAATAATACAAAAATATATTTTTTTAAATTATCACAACTCCTTGGTTTATTTAGAAAACATAAAAACACAGGCTCAATAAAAAAATAGACCGCAACGAAGTATTTTATGCTATTTTTAAACTGTACAGTAAATAATATACATACAGCCTTTACATACTTCATAACTGGTCTAACAGCCGAATATGATGAACATAACCAAACCAGTCAAACGGTTTGGAAAATAACTCTACCGTTGGCTCTATATAAACGAATAACATAGTCCTATACACACACCTGTAGGTAGGCATATATCGTACATATACAATACATAGGTACCAAATTCGGGCATCATGCACGTGCAAACCCACGGTGTTCCCTTTCAGTCCCGCCTTCCCGGTCTCATGGCGCAAAAACCCAGTAACATAACACCAAAACGGGATATGATGACGCATTTGGGGAGCTTTATGTAATTTCCAGGGCCAAATGTATAGACAAACGACCGTTTTGGGTAAATAGGTTGGGGGAGGGCCTGAGTCACTGCACGTTATAAAGGAAAGATGCAAAAATAGTAATAAAATTATCACTGATTTAAGTATCATTGAATAAGAACTTAAATAATCATTGAATAATACTCGAAAGCCATGTTACCTATTTTTATTTCGCTGATATAAAACCACTTGGAAGATGAAGTTTTGTTAAGCTAAGTAATTTAATTTTTTGTTCTATTTTATTTCAATTGATCAAACCCTGCATTTCATTATAACATCAATGATCGCATTCACCACACATAGTTATACTAATCGGGTGTTGAATCACAAAAGTACACATACTACAAAAAGTTAGCCACTATTGATATTACAACAATCATGGTTTTGGAACCTAGCCAGCATACCCTGACCTCCCCTGCGTCTACAGCTTCCAACAAAGGACGATGCCGGAGGTTGAATTGAAGAGAGCTCTGCAGATCTCGATAAATCGGTTGATTCATAATAAGCTATCGCTTGAATTGTACACTTGTAAAACTTGCTTTGTTAGCCGGCGCCTGTCATTGTGCTCAGACAATACAACTTGTAAGAAATGTTTTTTAGGAATCCATTGATAAAACTGTTAGATGACTTGGTTTTGTGGCAAATTGTGTGATAATGTCAACCTGTTGCGTGAATACCGATGAATTGAATATGAATGAATTGATGGAGCCTTATTGTCATAATATTCTGGTTAGCAAGGGATTTATGCTTTATGTCTCGGATTCATTCATCTTTTGGAATCTTTCGTATAATAAAAATTCTGTTGCAAGTGTCTTCATTTACATAAAATCTCGCATTCATATAAAAACATGAATATTTGGTGGATGTTATTGACAGTAGCGGATTATAAAAAACTGAAAAGAATTATGGTACAACGTATAAACAGAGGGCCTTTGCTTATTGAATTTACTATTGCAATGGTAACAGCTAGTTTTTAAATAAGAAATTGATAGTAATTTACTTCTACAGTGAAACATTTCGGCAAATATCCTAAATCACGACTGAGTCTGCATGATCTAACCGTCTCTAAAGTCACGACGGAGGCCTTAAGGCGGCCTAAAAACTCCGTCACAAGAGTTGGCCACTAACTCATACGAGCTTGCTTGCTTAAAGTCACTCGCAGGGTACAGAATAGTATTGTAATAGATTGTTGTAAGTTATCTTATTTTCAATTTCATGAAAATTTAATTTCAATTTCTAAAACTCAAAAATATATAATTAAATAAACTGGCATCGCTTAAAATTCGTCTCAAAAACTTCAAATCATAAAATTTTCAACAACGTTTACAACAACTTGAAAATGCCTTAAGGCGGCCTAAAAACTCCGTCACCAGAGTTGGCCACTAGCTCATATGAGCTTGCTTGCTTTTACTTCAAAAATCAGAAATCACACAGCGGTTCGTAATATAAATAAATCTGTACATGGACGCACACACGCACATTTCGGGTGTGTTCACGCATGCGAGGAAGCTGCGCGTGAGATTTGCCCGCGCGCAGCTGCGATGCCAGGTGTGCGCCCCCTCTACACCGGTACACACGAGCACAGTGCGCACTGAGATTTTTTAACGTCACATGAAGAAATCTTTTTTGAAACTAGGTACAATAGAAGATTTTATTCACAAAGAAAATTACGACTAGTACAGTATTTACAATATTTACAAAATACACATGAAACAGTTGAGCTATCTACAAACCGTTGCAAACGATTTATAGATAGCTCAACTGGTCCAAATCAGTACCAATCGGAAGCGTGCCCAAGACAATTAAATTTAGTGAAAATAAAACAATGATTTATATAATTATTTTCGCGGTGGGATGAATGTTTGTTTCCAGCATCATCATATCACGACGTTTAGTGCAAAACTGGCTGTCTGTCAACTGGCTTCTCTCATATAGATTTTCAGAGCGATGACGACGGTGGCTGTTGATTTGCATTTTCTTGTGAATTCCACAAAATGTATAAGAACTAATACGATATTGATTTAGATTACGTATTCTATTGGGACTTTATTTTGCGAAGCTTAGAAAATAAGCTACAAATATAAGCAGTTCATAAAACTATTTTACTTCTGTGCACGACAGTACAAGTACTACCCCATCAAAATCTGTGAATGCTTGCACAAACCCGCTTCCATGACATAAACAGTCCATCAAGTACAGTATTTATTCCCGGCAATGTCCTATGAAATTGAATAAAAGAACCCCACACTTTATGAGGGACCCTAGCCAGGCCGACTCCCCGCTAGTAATTATCCTACATGTTTTTATATCAGATTTTTAGTGGATTATTATTTACGGTTTGGACGCGGTACTGTAGTTATTTTTGCTGGTGTATACCAATGTGGTTTGGGGAATTAAATGAAAATATTTAGCCTGTTTTATATTTAAAAAAATATCTCACGATTTTCAAAATAGCTCAAACATTACATAGTTTGATATCGGTACAGTCAACTACAGTCATAAGCAATATTAGTAAATATGTATCCGACAGCTTTCTTTGGCCACACAATACAAAATCGTCTGCAACTAAACCATGCCAGCCTATTGAAACTCCGAGAGAGCAGAGCCTCATCAATCCTCCTAAATGAGGAAAACCATCGATCGTGTAAAGTGACTTTCATTCCGTGAGTGATAGAAAGTTGCGTGACATTAGCGGCGTGACCTACGGGCGTGACCCGTCGCGCCGTGAAATGCGTCAAATCGCCGTGCGCGCGAGCAATCCTCCGCCCCGCCGTGGTTTACGGTCACTGGACACTCTGAGTACGGATCTTTATACTCTACGATAAAAGGTTTCGTTTTATGTACGTAGGTTACGTGATAGTTGGAACATTGCCTGCGGATGCTAAACCTACATAGTGCAAAAACCAGAGTTCATTCCAAATCGTCAACGCAATTAGCAGACTCTAGAGATGGACTGTTTAATTTAGTTCACCCGTTACAGTCCTTTATCAGTTACCGACCCGCAATATGCTGAGATAGGGACTGTTTTGCAGCACCACTGCATAGTTACTTTGTAAGCTGTATCTCTGTAGCTATAAGCCCATGTTTTAAATTTTATGTGTTGCAAATAAATAAATAAAATGAATGAATCATAATTTGTAGTACATTAGCTGTTGAAGCTTTAACAAAAAATAAACGATTTTATTTTCATGTCTTATGCAGCACGGAAATGCCTCAGAACTCCATTTTCTAAAAGTAATCGTGTCGCAGTCGCACAGTGTAAAAGTCTGCTGGTATGTGTCATATAGTGGACACTCGCACGCTCCTAATCGATAAGTGAATTAGAGATGCAAACTTACTTGTCAAATTACTTAAATAATGATGTGATGTATGACCACACGCGCTTTGAGAAATTCTGGGAAACAGCATGGCTGAAAACGAAAGCAAAATCTGTGCAGTTTTTTCTGTTTTATTAAATTGAATGGATTTTTTCTAGACTTGTTTGAATAAGTTGCATAATATTTTTGTGACTTCATTGCGTAGAAACGGATGAACCGATTTGGATGAAACTTATAGTGACTTAGGTCTTAGGTCGAGGAATTCCTTTGTTGTGTTGCTAGCAAAGCTGTAGGCAGAATCTAGTTAAACAAATACCAGCTGACACCATTCAATTAGAGTATACGTAATTCCGTGGTATTTCCACAGATGAGCGAGCGAGCGCGCCCGTGACTTCCGTTTCCGGCTGCGCCTGCGCAGCATCCGCGAGCAGCCGACCGACGCGGCCTGCCTACCGCCCTGCCTGTAAGTGTAACTCATATGTTTATAAATACCACTCCTCTCATCATCCTTATAATATCAACCTGTAGAGGCCACTGCTGGACTTAGGCCTCCTCTAAGTTCATAATATGAAGAGTTACCTACGAGCTATCTGAGCTTAGTGACTGTTAAATCCAGGACTGACTTCTCAACGCTCAAAAACTCTCAAAACTGGTCTCAATTAAGTTTATTATTTATTATTAATATCTGCGTGAGTACATATAAAGGGTTATTGAGTCACCTCAGGGCACTTCTATTTGCTTAGAGACTGCTAAAGCTAGGAACGATTCCATAACAGTAAAAAGTTGAGTTATAGAAATTCTAATGTATTTAAAATATAGCTGATTTTACACCTAAAAATCATTATAATAAGAGTGTTTATTCTAAAAGTTCATTCAAAACTACTACAGATGCTATAATGATTGGCAGATAAAATAATTAACGACAGAACTCTGCTTCTAATATTTTTTACCATTTTGATGTTGGCACAACTCATGGTCTTTCGCGCTGCACTGATTCTGCTCACTGCATTACTTGCAACTTGCAAAACTACTTTGTGATATGACATATGCTTTGCCTTGTGACAAGTTGCAACTTGCGTCAAAGATGCAGAGATGGCGTGACGCGATGACGCTGTCGGAAGCGTGCCTATTACCCTGTCCGAGAGAGTTGACGTATCCTGCATGAAATTGCAAATACTACGGAGCAGAATGTGATTAATTTAGCTAGAAGTAGATTAGCCAGCTAGTGCGTAGAAGAACTGAACCTCGCATGGAAATAGGTAAAACAAGCGTTAGGTTAAGTCACAGATCATAGTACGGTTAAGTTTAAGAATACTGATCGAGCGTTCGATCAAACTAATCACCGCTACCATAGCATACCAACCAACAAAAAACCTTTTAAACAATTGTATGTGATTTGAACGACGACTTAAGATTTTTGCATATAGCACCTTTGCTCGCATGGTATTTGGTTGAAAAGTACCATATGCCTAAACGATAGGCTGATGAGATCAATATACGTGAGTCAAATACTCGTCTGTCGTTAGGCCGAGAACGACAAATCCTCAAAGAGGAGAAGACCTGCGCTGTCTTTCAGAGCTGTGAATTTACTTGTTCTATATTCCTGCTTTAGTTTTCTAGGATCTAGTATCACATGATAGGGTCAGTCACACGTGCCTGTAAGGGGATCTATGAGCGGTCGCGCGCGCCGCATCCTGCGTGAGATGAGACGATCCTTCCTTCGCGCGGTTGCATGCGCTGCTGAGCGCGACGGAGGAAACTGGGCATTCACGTTAGCGGGACTCTAGTACTCCTGCTGTTTGCTTAGTGACAGTAGATCGGTACTCATATAAAGGGGTGCGTCTGAGGCTGTACAGTCAGAGCCTCAGACGCACCCCTCTGTCAGTGATGTTTGTTTAGACCAGAGTAGAAGTCTTCAAAATTAATAAAAAGTAAAAAGAAAAATAGTAGAATGAAACCCATTGGAAAAGTAGCAGAATATTATAAAAATGAAAGGAAAAATAATTTACGGGCAATCTGAGGTCGGGAAGGGGACGGGGGTGGGTTTTTAAGGGTAAAAAACAGTTTATCTCGATTTCCGGAAAAACTACAAGTCCTATGGAAAAATCTCAAATGGCAAAGTTGTAGGTAATAAAAAGATCTACAACTTTTGTATTAACACTTTTTTCACATAATCTCAAAATTATGTGAAAATAGTTAGACAACAATAAACTCAAGAAAACTCTTACCATTACTAGGGCGGCAACCTATTTCAATCTACTTTGATTTTTAGACTGAAGTCCAATCCAAAGTGGATATCAGCCTGTTCGTCAGTCAAAGTGACTGTCAGTCACAATAACGATTCGGTCAGGTTATGAAGCGGCTGTCACAATCGTCAAATTTTTAAAACGCAAAAAAAATTAACATGCTAGCTAGTACTAAGCGCAAAATTAGGAAACACTTACTCAATGATAATAAATTCTTCTAGTATACAAAAGGTACCAAAATACAACTTTGCCCTGTCTCCTCAATCTAACGCGCAGGATAACATTACTTGTGACCGGACATCACTGCTACTGCGTAATCACACTTCACTCTGTTCGTTCGTTTTCTAACCACATCATCATACTGTTCACCCGCTGCTGGCTTCTCTTTGCTTCTGTCTTTCACGATCTTGGCTACAGCTCCAGCGGGCCTAAGATGCGCACGCGAGATATTTGTCATGTCGTTCTGTCAAAATTTAAGCATTTTGTACCAGTTTTTGAATTTTTGCATTATCTGTGGCAATATTGTCGACAAAACGCGCCTTGAATATTCAACTTTTGACATTTCTGCATGACTATTATCTCGTCCTCAGAGAGATACGACGACTAAGAAGTGTCAAAAGTGTACAATAACAAGGCGCGTTTTGTCGACAACATTACCACAGGTAATGTAAAAGTTCAAAAACTAGTGCAAAATGCTTACATTTTGACAGAACGACATGACAAAATATCTCGCGTGCGCATCTTAGGCCCGCTGGACTTTATAATTTACATTATGCATACAATGACATTTCTAAACGATAAGTCATGTAGCTTATACCTCTCTACCAGCAGTTTTTTTTAAATAGATGTGCTGTAGTTAAAAAAAAAATTTGTTTGATTTGCCATATTATTATCAAATAGCAAAACCCTAATTTCTTCAAAGTTTTTTGCAAAAAGTAAGTTCCCGTAGAAATGTGCGCTCGTTCATGTCTTTTGTTCTAGCTAAAATAGCTCTACGCGTCGCGTAGCAATTAAAGGTACTTTTTATATCAATTTTAATATGGTAAGGGAGATTATTTTTAACCCCGACGTGATGGCGTTGTGTGTTCGTTTGTTTGTTAATTTGCCCTTGGAGATCATCATCATCATCATCAATATATATAAAACTCTTTTGAAGCTGACTTAGAATCAACGCACAGCCTAAACTATAAGTCCTAGAGATATGAAATTTGGAGGGTAGTATCCTTATATAGCGTAGGGGTGCACTAAGAAAGGAATTTTGAAACGTCACACTCTAATAGGAAGAACGCGAGCAACGCCGCGGGCGACGGCTAGTCTGATATAAAATGCTGTTTTTTTGAAAAAAAAGTAATTTATCTGGAATGGTATTTTATTCTAATTTGATAAACTAAAGTCTCCAAGGTCTAATATTGACCAGCAATGATGAAGGGGTGTAAGGAGGTTTTTAAATTTTTATAAAATAACTTGTAGGCGCTGAATAAATTAATGCCACAAATTCTATATTTTAAATTTTTATTGTAAAAATTATCACTGAAATTATCACTGGCACAATAACCGAAATTGCAATTGGATTCAGTACATTACTACACAATCTGATCGATGATCATTGTATAGTATACGTACATACCCATAAACATCAATATAACCACAATTCTGTATTCAAATCATTTGCTTTCAATAGATTAGACAAAATTTATGCACCGTCGACGGCACGCGACTCTCAAGATGGTCAAAGCAAATCAATACTAGAAAGCCATTCAAAGATGTGCCTCGTGTCTATAATAAATGATAGAATAGCCTAAACGTGGTTTTATGTAAATTTCTTTTGGCGCAAGAATACAGACATAGCGTCAATAATCGTCACGGATGCGGTATACTTATTGAACCCACGGATTACAAATAAATATGCAAAATTTTATTTCACTTGGCGATTATTATACCTATTCATATTATGATATCGGTTTATAATCGAGGTCGATGAACTTTGTACAACTGTGCGCAAAAGTGGTTTGAATGCTATTTTCGCTGCCTTTGTTAGTCAATTGACGATGATAATCTTGCAGTAATTCGTAATGGTGATTTGAATAAGGGAATGCATTTAAAAGAGGTCAATAAAGGCTATCAGATATTTGGTATACCTACTTGTATACAAACAAATTTATTTTATTTATGTAAAATCTTATGCTAGTTTATAAAATAGTTTTAAATATAAAATAAATAGAAATATTAATCCTGATATTATTTTATACCCATCTAAGTAATTAAAAGTAAGTAAATTTCATGTGTATTTTGTAAATATTGTAAATACTGTATTAGTTGTAATTTTATTTTGTGAATAAACTATAAATCAAATATGTAATTAAAACATTTAATCTAGTGAAATGAAATCTATGCCAATGCTATTTAATGTTGAATTATGGGAATTCATTATTCCATCGTGATTAAACGTCAAAGCGCTTGATAGCATAATCACAAATCCATGTCAATAACCTTTTCGGCATAACATTTCTGTATTCAGCGGTACACACCAGTTTTTCACGCGTCATTCTGTAGCTACATTATGGTATCGTAAGCCAATGATATTCACTTTGTGCTGTACCTCGTGCGCTATTGTTCAGTTCTATTATAGTTATTAGTCTTTGGTTATCAAGGACTCGCGGAGCATTCTTTTCATTCTTTGGTTTTCAATAGAAAATCTTTGTTACATAATTACACCGTTTTATTGGTCTGTGGGTCACTGAGTCAGTGGGTGTGTCTGTTTGGATTCATTTTCATTTGTGAATAAAACGCCTTGTCTATGTTTTTTTGTAGTTCTGTGATAGTTTTATAAATAGATGCTTTAGACTTGTTCTATATGAAATTACATAATGATTTTTTTCATTCCACAGATGCGAATTTCATAAGGAAAGTCGTTTTGAGTCCTGTGTTCTGTCACACAAATAAATAAAAAAAAAATTATTGCTTAAATTTACAAGATTTAGTGAGACTAAATGTAACAAAACAAGTTGTAAAATATACCAAACATGAAACTATAAACAACATTAAAATGACCAGTAGGTACACAACCGTAATGATGGAAAAACACGTGCACAAATTTCGCAACACTAAATAATAAATAAAAATTCTTTGACACACCAAATTATTTCTGCCCTGAATAATTTTATACGCGTTTTAAAATGTCTTTTGAAAACGTGGGATTTATGGGGCCCGAACCCGTTCGAGGGGTGGTCATAAGACGAGGGGTTCATCAGATTCATTTTCTTATATTTTTTACGTCTTCACAAACCCCAGCTGCTACGATAAGTTATAAATAAATGAAATAGCGTTTTTGACCCGCCGAGGGATGTTCAGATTGGCATGTATGAAATCTATGTCTACCACGACAATATCAACCTTCATCCCTGTCTATGTTGACATAGAGTGGTTTTTAGCATAGCGAGGGGCTTGTAACGGTGGATTTAATGTGGTAATCGTAAGAGCAATTCGACACAGGACGTCCTGTCTGTTTTGCACCAATTATTATTACCTACACCGAGCCGGAACCGTTTGAATACGGATAGGCAAGTGCGAGTTTGATAATTTTCATCATATAATTTTATGCTCAGAAAGTAGGCCATAAGTAGCCGTGAAAGCAATTTACGGCCTGAGGGACGTATGTACTTATATTTGAAAATAGAATACGGTATATTACAAATCAAACACGCTATATTAATTAGGAAAGCGTCACACAGGGAACCTATCTAATATTTCGTATTTTCTAACTGAGATGTTTTTTGAAGTGATGCCCTATGACAAGTGCGGTAACCAAAACTAATAACTAAGTTGCTCCTTTACTGTAAGAGAAACTAACCTTTGAAGTCTGCAAAGACCTGACTATAACTCATCAGCTGAAGAAACACAGGACACAATAAGGTACTTCCAACCATTAATGTCCATCTTATGGTCTCGGGAATTCTTCCTAGACCGTGGGAACAAGTTTCCTCATAACCGCCTCTCACTTCTCTAGATACAAATATCGTAAATGAGTATTATTTTTTTGATTTTCCTGCGTGTTTTTTCCAAACCCTGTGAAAAGTGGATAGGTACTCTAGGTACCTATAACTTTTATTAACATAAATTACCTACTGTGGAATTACTTGAGCTTTTGTTTATCCTAGAAAGGTTTCCTCAGATTCGGAATGGTAGGTAGGCAAATATTTTATGAAAAACTAGCCGTCGCCCGCAGCGTTGCTCGCGTTCTACCGTTTAGAGTGTGACGTTTCAAAATTCCTTTCTTAGTGCACCCCTACACTATATAAGGTTACTACCCTCCAAATTTCAAACCTCTAAGACTTATGGTTTAGGCTGTGCGTTGATTCTCTGTCAGCTTCAAAAGAGTTATATATTGATAAAAAAATACTAGCCGTCGCCCGCGGCGTTGCTCGCGTTCTACCCTTTAGAGTGTGACGTTTCAAAATTCCTTTCTTAGTGCACCCCTACACTATATAAGGATACTACCTTCCAAATTTCATACCTCTAGGACTTATAGTTTAGGCTGTGCGTTGATTCTATGTCAGCTTCAAAAGAGTTTTATATATATTGATTATGATTATGATATATATATGTATATAACGATGTACTTATTCCAAATTGAAATCCAAATAAAAGTTATGTAAATAAAAATGGTGACAAAATGTCAAGTCATCGTAAAACAACCAATTAAAGATTTTAGAACTTCATGCTGACGTCATAAAAAATTGACAACTTTTACGAGTTATAGATCTATTTTGATACTTTTAATTAGTACCAAGGAGGTTGACTAACTTCTTGAAATGAATGTTTTCTTTTGTCAAACTCAGCCAAGGAGACATTCTAAAATAGATTGAGAATAGAAATCTGAAAAAATGTATGTACCACGACGTGCTCGTTTAGAAATGTTATTTCCAAGAGTTTTTTTAAATAGGTTTGGCATTTTTTTCTATTCATAAAAAACATCACTATTAGGTAAATATCATAGACAAAAAAAATTGCGACTGCATCCATAATCAATAAATTAATTTGATGTTAATTAAGACATTCAAACTCATATGCCACCAATTAAGCACCAGAGATTGAACAGATAAAATCTATAAAATCATAAATACATCGAAAAATTATTTATTACGACCTCAAGCCAAAACATATTGACAAGAAAGGTCACATTAATCTTCTAGGATGAACTATTCGTTTTCATACATAGATACTTAATTATTATTATGTACCCAATAATATCTCTAATTGATTGGTTGACCCTCAAGAAGACACAGAATTTATATTTACCTATCAGTAAAGTTAAAAATTCACTTAAGAAAATAAAAACCTACGTATAAAGTAGTCTTACTATTCAAGGGATTTCTTACTCAAATTGAAAAATAGAAAAAACATAATTAAAAAGTCAGTCTTAGATATGAACACGAAAACCGTTTAATAAGAAAAGCCTAAAATGTAAGGGGTAGGTATATTCATATTGGTCTTCTAACTAAAATGATTGCTAAATCTGTTGTCATCTCTTTTCGTTGTCATGCAAGTGACAATGACGGACAGAGGCCATTAACGAAGAGAAGAAGAAGACAATAATAGAGTTTTTTTTAAAGCCGCGCTAAAATGACACTTGAATCCTACTAATACTATAAATGTGAATGAGTATGTCTGTTACGCTTTCACGCGAAAACTACTTAACCGATCGTCATGAAACTGTGTACACAATATTCTTGGAGGTATTAGAACTATAACATACGATACTTTTTATCCCGGAAAATTAACGGAATCCAATGAGACGCGAACGAAGTCGCGGGCGGAAGCTAATGTAATATAAAGGTAAGTGTCACTGTTTGATATAGAAAATATGTCCACAAAGTACAACGAGCAAACGTAATACGAAGAATTTTTTCACTTTTATTTTTGCACGGAAGTTTTTAATCGACTGTGAAATAAAACCAAATTAAATTCTGTTACATCACTTCTAACGAATTGCTCTCTTAAAACTTCGACGTAATAACCTGAGCACTTGCAACTCGTAATAGACGAAGTTTACGGAAGTAAAAATTAGAAATGCCAAAATTAGAAATACATGAACATAATTTCATTTAAATTTGGATTAGATTACTTCTTTCTAAGTTTTCTGGGTTTATTTCTGTGGGAATAAAGTATTGTGAAACGATTCTGAAATAAAAATAACCCGTTTTTTATTTCACACAGAATCCATCATACGAAAACATTATCCAGAATTTTTTTTAGATTTTGAAGCAGCAAATGTGCCAAAACCTACAAACATCATCAAATAAATATAAATATAACAAAACTTAGACTAGATAAAGTGATTGTTTGTTATGCTCTTCTTAAAGCTACCAAAAATCAACAGAAGTTGGTTCATACATTATGATTGCTAACACCCTTATTTTTAAACTAAAAAAGTCATAATGTTTTTGTGATTTTGTTTTGTCAAGAAACCTAGAAATATTTCTTTAGGTACGTCTTTTATTTTTCCCATTAGTTGTAGAATTAATTTATAATTACACACTCTTGAACTTAACTAACGGCTTACTAAAGTATACCTACCTACCCTTCTAACCGGCCAAGTCCGGTCGTATATCCAGAATTATTGTAATTTAATAATCCTGTCCATCCGAAACCGGCTCTTGGCCATTATAAGCCATTCACTCGCGAAAATGGCACAATTGATCACTTGTCAACCGTTTCGTATTGTATAAATGCAAATTCAGAAAAAAATATTTGGCGTCGTAATTTCTCATGACTTTGCTATTGCCGGACATCGTGTTACTATCCTACCTAAGTAAGGCATGCCGAAGTTTCGAGAACGGATACATAGATAGATAGAAAGATAATACTTTATTGTACACAAGGATTAGGTACGTGGAGACCGCGTTTAGGCAAGCGTAGTGTAGGACGCCCTCCGGCTAGGTGGGGTGACGATCTGAGACATGTAGCTGGCAAACACTGGATGAGAAGAGCCGAAGACCGGGCTCAGTGGCGCGTCTTGGGAGAGACCTACGTCCAGCAGTGGACCGATACAGGTTGATGATGATGATGATGATTAGGTACGTACATATCTTAAAAATAACGGGCGGCCTTATCGCTGAGAGCGATTTCTTCCAGGCAACCCTAGCATGTACGAAGTAACGAGTGAAGCGGTAACGGAAGGCGGTGCACAAACAATGTAACGCTAAAAACTATTAAAAGAAAAAAAGAATTTAGTGAAGAGTGATCCCTAATTACCTATTAAGTACCTATTTACCTAACACGACATACCTAATTACTAATACATAATTATTTTCTCTACTCCAATTTTATAGGTAACTACTAACCTACTTTATTTGGAAGTGTTAGTTTGATACCAACAACACTGTACTCGTAATAATCTAAAATTGGTAATTTACAAGTTTTAGATTTTTACACAGATTTTTAGAAAGAAAAAATGGTTTTAGCTTATTTGTTCAATTTACATTTAGCATAATTGGCCTACATTTTCTTAAAACTTAAAAATGATCCTTTCTTTTGATCTAACAATGAACAAATTCGCTTTCCGTTCGTAAACTTGTTAGATAATATCTGCACGTGTTCCATGTTCGATGTAAAGATAACGTGCAGGCCCACGGCGGTTCTCTAATCGTTGTTCAGGTTGTAGATTCACTGATAATTCTCGCCCTTCATTGTACAACTTATGAAACAGAACGCTTGGAAAACCGAGTGTTTAAAACTACATATATTATATTTGGAAAATAGAACTGGAAGTAGATATAGACATAGTACTACTTGGCACACAACATACAAAACATTATAGATAGGTACAAAAAAATAACTTAAACAGTAAATTTAAAAAAGGAAAAAATATATAGGTAACATAAGTTGGTTAAACGGTTCCTGTATGTATACAATATGATGCCTGCCGCAGCAGCAAATGGGTCCTAACTCAGCAAATTGCCTACTGTTTTAGCAGTAGTCGCTGTCTGTCATATGAGTAGAATATCTTTGATTGATATATCTCAGCTAAAACTAGTTGCTTCATTGCTATTGAGTCGATTCGCACGTGTCTCTACAATTTAAACAATAAAAAAAAATCTAAAGACTTTTATAAAGGTTTTAGAGTTGCCAACCTTATAAAATCGTATTTTTTACCTCATCTTTTGTAAGGACTTTGAGAAAAATCTTTATAAACGAGCGCAATAAACTTCAAATACCATGTAAAATGATTTACCAATTAAATAAATTATAAGCAAATAAATAACCGTATTAATTTACCGTTCGATGTTTTTAAACCGCATGGCATACAGATAGCGTAGCACAAAGGATTGACCTTGAATGTGATAATAAAAAAGGTTCATTTACACTGCAACTCTATTGAGCGAAGAGCCATTGTTAGGACAAACGCCTGTGTTGCCAGCTAGCTGGGTGTTGCTAGATCTAGCTACTATTATAAAAAAAATTAAAAAAGTTACCCCTCGCGCTGTAATAATCATGTAGATTAGATGCAAAGGTCTGTTATAATCACAGGTAATAATAATAAAGTATCGCTAGGTGTACTTAGTTTAATAAAAAATATCTTTTACAACTGTAAATACCTACTTAGATATAATTTTATGGCTAACACTAAAAAGCTCTATTATTCTATATTATAACACTAAGGCATAGAAAAAAGTTGCAATAAGTTGTAATATAATGAAAACCATAGTTATTGGTTTCTCAATTTGATAAAAATAAATTATGCAAGGTGGTCAAAAAACAAATAAAATGATTTCGACCATTTTTATTGTAGACTAGCTGATATCCGCGACGTACGCGAGCGAAATTTTCACCAAAATATCTGTCAACCAGCATACGATGAAACTCGTAGCAAATGGCTGCTTTTGGTTTAGAGAGTTCAAGCTGCATCTAAGAATCCACGTCTTTAATTTCAATAAAATATAGCCTATGTTGCAATCGAGAAAAAGGGTAAATGAATGGTAAAAGTTTCGTTTAAATTGGTTCAGTAGTTAAGGCGTTATCCGCGAACAAACAAACAGACAAACTTGATTTACAAAGGTTTTACTCCTTACTCGGCTAGGCCGAAACCAAGTAGGAACGAGTTGGAAGCCCCAACAGCACCCACATGGTATAGCTAACAGGTGTGGTATTGTTATAATGCAAATTACAACTTTCATTCTCGTCCTATTACATTTTTAGGGAGGTCGGATTGTTTGAAGTTACATTAGTAAGTTCCCAACACTTTTTATTGTTTTAATCATCAAATAAAAGATCCTAATAAAATGCATGGAACTTTGAAACTTATAAGTATAACTACTGACAAATAACTTGCAAAACTACTACGCTTCCAAATATAAAACTTACATAAATAAAAATACGTTGAAGCATCGCAAATCAAAACTGCTTATCCAACAAATCGTAAAACTTTGTCTGTTAGTTCTCATACAAGTTCATACAACCCGTTTTACCCCAAGACATAGATAAATAGACTTGAATTGAATCAAAACCGGATAAACGCCAAGACAAGACAAACGACTTGTTAATCGCTATTGTCGACTAATGTCTTGTATGTGTCAGGAATCGAGTTAAGAATCACCTGATTAGTGGCGATTCTGGGGTATAACTGACCCTTTTCGAATAGGTCAAATTCGTCGACATGTGACATGATTCTATTGTAATTCTTTACAATAGCATATCTAATATTATGATAGGGACGATTGGTTTTAAAGAAAAGACGAACTGTAAGGAGTAAGTGGGCTTTCCCAGGGGTAAAAAAAAAATGTAAGGTGCCTTCTGGTAAGATCAGCGTAAGTGGAAGTCCGGACGCCAAGCAATTCTGCGATATTTTTATATGATAATTGCTTAGTTACGTGATTTATCCCGACTTCCACTTACGCCGATCTTACCAGAAGGCACTATACAGATTTTTTTTAGTAGGAGCTAGGTACCATTTCTTTTGTTAATGTTATTGTGGTTCTGCTAGAGTTTTTCTAAACAAACAAATGTAGAGTCGATCTCTATCTCAAGGAATATTATTTTAATTATACCAAATGGAAAAATAATGCCTAATTTCTAATAGAATTTAGACGTCGCTAGATAATCTGGTAATTTCATTAGTATTATTAAATTATTAAAGTACTGTATTTCTTATGTAAGTACAGTCAATCGGGTCATCAATAAAAACTTGAATAACGTGGAAACTATTATTGCTAGCTTAGTGAAATAAATTGTGTTTGATTGAGAGTAGATTTTTACTTCTTTATTAAATAAAATTAATTGTTTAATGTATTATTAGATTGCATAATTTCTCTAAGCTCATTAATGATTTCCAAGATATTCAAGTTTTTATAGATGACACGGAATTTTATTTTTCAAGTGTATTCTGTACAAACTTAGCTAAGAAGTTAACTTTTTTCGTAAACAAAGTTTTTATTCCCTTCACCTCACTGACCTTAAGGAAACTACCAAATGAACTTCCTCTAACACCTAATTCATTGATAATTATCACAAAAACTTTAGATTTTTTGCTACGTCATTATTTTCCACAGACCTCAATCTAACCTGATCTAACCTACAAGGTGTCTGTATGTACACATCGTCCTCCAATCCAAATGACGTGGGTTAGCTCAGGTGCGTACTACATAAATGTTTGTCTATCGCTGGCTTCTGTAACCTAGCAAGTTAGGTGTATGTAGGTAGTATGTCCATATTTGCAAAACCTTATGGAAAAATAGAACATCGTGTACTTGCTTAAGTTAAAACTGTTGACCGACCTTCAAGGCAACTAACCCATTAGGTCAACGTATTTTTTGGCTTCTCGTACCTCTGACAACATCCAGCATTCCAGCATATATTTCAGTTATGTTTTATTTTGTATAAATAAGTTAGGTTGTATAAAAAGGGTAATATAA
Source organism: Eulithis prunata (assembly GCA_918843925.1). Lineage (NCBI taxonomy): Eukaryota > Metazoa > Arthropoda > Insecta > Lepidoptera > Geometridae > Eulithis > Eulithis prunata. The sequence continues at coordinate 3,165,456 of OU974007.1, forward strand.
TCGCACAGCGATCAAACACTGTAGTTAAATTTTAAAAATAGAAAAAAAACATCTAGCGCCTTCGATGTAAAAAAAAGTATCGCCAAAGATATCAACAAGGTAAAATTTAACTTTTTTTTTTTACTTTTAATTGTTTCGTATTTTAATAAATTATTTCGGTAGGTAGATTATTAGAAAGAAAATATTTATAAATGAAGCAAATACTTTTTGTTTAAGATCATTGTTCAATTCTTGTTTTTTTAACGGTTTATGTTGACAGCTGCAACTGGCGTATGAAATCATCTGTCAAAACAATAAGAAGGCTAGAGTAGACAACCCGTTCATTGACCTCGTGTTATGAGTTCTAGCTTGGTATTTTATTCTACACCTACCTAGGTATTTTTTTTAGGTATAGTAGGATACTAAAATCACATAGCCAAATTATAATTACAATCGCTAGAGAATAGTAAACTAAACAAAATGTAAGTCACGTGGTCTTATTTATGTTAGCTGTGTATTATATGGTCTGTGGCTAAGCTAATTATAATTGCTAGGATTTTTTAATACTTCTTCTTTTTCCTGCCCGTTCTCCCATCTTATCTGGGGTCGTACCTCCTAGTAGGCTTAGATCTAGTAGGTACTTCTGCACCAGGACTCTCAGTCTTGAGTTGTCATTGATGCAAAGTTGAGGGCATTTACACCTCTTTCGACATTTAACCACCACGTAGACGGTTCTCTACTTCTGCAGTGGCGCTTAGCGGGAATACCCAGGACGGTTTTAACGAAGTAGCTAGGGTTTTTTCAATTAATAGTTATAGAACGTCTTCTCATGTCTTGAAGTATCAGGGCTGATTTTCATATTGAAGTCTGAAGGTTACAGTAGAAACGTCTATATTGGCCGCGGTATTTATGGGTTTTTGTCGGTGTGCCGCCACTACTGGTGAGTTCAACATATTTCTTGGGCTCTCCTTGGGGAAATGAGATATTTGTCCCATTAAAAAAGGCATAGTTACATTCTACTGCTTTTCGTGATATATTCCAGAAATCTCTTCCACTGGGGATTTCAGTTTTTTTTCCAGAATCCCCACTGCTACGATGGTTCATCCTGGTTCATCCGTTGGATATATTCCAGAAATCCTCACTAAGAAATCCCTACCAGTGGGAATTTAAGTTTTTTTTCTAGAAATCCCCACTACTACGATGTAGCATATCTACGACGTAGCAGTGGGGATAACTGCATTTTTTTTCAAGAAATCCCCACTAAGTATGACTGTGGTCCCTATTAAAAGCCTTTTGCTTACATTGCTTACCATTAAAGTGTGATAATGATAATATAAGATTATCAACTAACTTTTTTACCAAATACGAATTCTCTAGTATTTTTTCGGAAGCTAAATAAGAAAATGAAATGAATACGTGATAGACACTGCAACGTCATTGTTCTTCGTATTAAAATCCCACAACGTCAATTAATATTAATAGACACCTTAACGGAAACACTGTAAAAAACACTCCAACCACATGAGGTCAGTGTTTTTTGGTTTTCAATGGGTGGTTTTATAGTCATACCTATAAAAATGTAATATTTTAGTTTTAAATTATGGGACTAGGTACCTACTGAAAGATAAAATACAAAGTTAAAAAAAGATTGGTTAGGCATAACCAAACCAGGGGGCAAATTCCACTAACAAACTTGTGAACAGCTGATTTGTAGTTTTTATCTGTTTTTAGCTCATTTTGATATAATTCAGCTAGACGTTTCAGCTCAGCTGCAGGTCGGTCGAACCATTTTTGGTACTGAATTACGTAATCACAGAAACCTAGTGATGAGTCTGACACATAGTTTTATTCTAAGGATTCATTCGAACAAACCACATCCAAACCCAACTCAATCCCTCGATGAAGTGACCTCGGTAGAAATCTCAAAATAAATTAAAAAATGCTCACTCATCATCAATCAAACGGGCTCGATTCCATCGATATAATTTACTTTTTGTAGTTTTTACTGGAAAGCGCCCTCGGTGAGTCGCAAGTCAGCGGCGGCGGCCCTGCCAGGTACGAAATCCAATCAATTCTAAAATAAACTGTCCATTTGTGTAATTGATTGCAAATTGATTGAAAACTACATACTGATAATAATAATATACCTTGTAAATCTATGTGATTATGATGCGAAATTCTTCAAGTCATTGCTAACAAATCCAAGACAAAAGCTTTCATATAATACTATTAATACGATGAAAAGCTACGGCTACATAGGTACGGTTTTTTAGTAGAATTAGCCCTAAGAATGGCACAAAAAAAATGGAACATGTTGTCAAACGAAAAAATTAAAACACAGTGCGCAGATCTATAAAAATCCTACACCCACTAGTTCCTTTTCCAGCACTTGGCCGCGCTAAACGATTTTAAGCTTCTGTACTAAGTATTTCCTGGTTGTTTTTCCTCAGCTTATACAATACAGTCTGGTGACATGTCGAAACGGTTTCGACCGTGGCGGACCCGTAATCGGTTTTCTCCAATAAACGCCGATTAGACGCGCTGGCGTCAGCACGCCCGGACCTCGTCGTGTACACTCGCAAACAAAACTGAAAAACCTGAATGAAACGAGCTTTTCTTGAATAGCTTTTTCTGTTTTTGCAAGCTTGAATTAACGCTCTTGATTTGGTGGTTTCACTGCTAATTTAGAAACACATTGGAAATAGCAACTAGATTAAATACTCCTGATGCGGTATAATATTTGTTCCAAAGTTCCTAGTTTTATATTGCAGATCCGTCTTTGTTCTCTTTCTATCTTCTTGACGTCGAAATTACATAATCATCATCCACAGCCTGAATTCACCCACTGCTGGGTATAAGCCATCCATCACGGCCTTGTACCATTCTTATCCATTTTTGACCTAATTTTGAGGTTTTAATTAATATAAATTAATCTAAGGCGTTAGGAGTTCAAAAATATTTGACTTGAAAGTCAATAAAAAGCTCGATCCGTAAGCTGTGTTCACGTGACTGTACCTAGCTGGTCGTGACCAGACGGCGATTTCAATTATTATCTAGAAGTCGTTTCTCGGCTCGCCCTGCAACACTTTTAATCATTCTTATCCTACTTCTAATAAGAATACGTTTCTAAGCCGGTACGACCTCTATGCTGTAGGTTATTTACCTACTATCAGTACAAGATTTTGTATCTTTTAGGCACTTGTGATGTCATAAATTAACAAACCACTTGTCGTGTTTACATTCTGCTTAAAAAAAAGGCAAATCCTACTTTACACCTCATCTTGAAGTAAAAAACACAACATTCCATCTGTCTTCTCTAAGCCTTCCAAAACGATAAATAAACACTAGCCAGCCTCTCGTAGTAACGTTCTCGAGTTCTTATTATGATGTCGTTCGATATTGTAGCGGGAAATACCAACCACTCGACATCTAAAAATGGTATAACCACTTTTTGTCAGTTTTGTGCATGAAACTGTTCGAATGTGAAATTCAATAGAGTAGACTTATTAAGTACTTTTGAATTAAGGTATTATAAACTATGGCGCTAGTATAAATGTAAATCACAAAACTTATAAAGGGAAAAAGAGATGGTGAAACTCTTTCACGCGACATTCAATTCAACGTGAGACGCAACGTCAACTCGTGCGCTACTCGAATACCGTCCCGTCGACGTCTCTAGCGCGGCCCGAGGTGACGGCGCGACTCAAAGCTTCGACAGCCGTCCACCTCGACTCATAATTAAGAACGGTGACTGTTGAAAAATGGCTGCCGCCCCCGGCCGGCCGTGAATAATCGCCGTAATTACGATTCGGAATAATTTCCCGCCAGTCATAGCGATGCTATCGGTAGGTGTCGACGAGCGCTCGTTACGCGCACGCACCAACGCGTTTTCCGCAGACGTGGAAATTGCAATTTCTTCATCAGGTGACTACTTCTTAAGGAATAAAACCCAGCAATGTACGCAGAGGTATCGCGACTTGGATATTTGACAAGGACGAGATAGCCTATTGTCTTATGCTCGTCCACTGCAAATAGAGATTGCAAATAGAAATATTTCAAGGGAAATATTTATATTGTATAAAAAAAAAAAAAGGAAACCGCAAGTTTGAGTCTCGAACGTTTCGTATAACGTATATGAGTATCAGTCGCATTTCAAGAGTCCGAAGCTATTCTCATAGAAATAACTCATAGGTAATAAAAACTTGTAGCAAAAATATCTTTATAGCAATCAGTACTAGCCTAGACGTCTTAATCACTGACGTTGATTAAGACTCAAGCTATTAAGTAATTCCGCTGAATTTGAGGTCATTTCCGATTTTACTGCCAATTGCCGGCGTGCCGCAGTAAAAGTTATTGATCGTGTTATTGTAGTAAGTAAAATCAATCCATACTTATTTTTCACCGCGAGGAGTGCTTTACACTTCAATATTGCTTCAATAACCAACATTTTCATTATTTTGTCTGTTTGTGTATGAAAGAAGACCACCTATAATGCACATTATTTGAAAGGTCTATGCGGCAGAAAGTAAATTTACTGCCAGACATAGATAACATACAGAGTGATGAATTAATAATAACTACTAAGTAGGTAGAATAAGTTAATCTTCTAAAATAGAGAAGCTAATAGGAAACTTTTAGTTTTTGTGAAAGAAATGCTGGCTATACACGCGCGGATATACAGGGTGCGTAGGTAATACTTCCGAAGTACTCATCAATATAAACATTTCCAATGGAACTAATGGGGTGGATGAAGCTTTTGCGAGTGATCATCAGACCCGGTAGGTATAAAGAAGACCAGTTGAGATATTTAAATCAATGGCCCTTTAGAGTCTAAAATAAATGCAGAGACATAACCAGATAAGAATTCAAGTCGCAAAGTAACTTAGCAGACCGTTGTATCGATACGAAAAATAGATCCTATCACCATAGGATATCACATTATAGTATAATTAAAACAATCTACGCGACTGACGCGAAGGCGTGTCGATTGCGCCAGAGACGTGGGTAGATTTAATTAGTTCTTACTTTTTGTGGTTGCATCATCGGACAGCCTTGCTGGCGCCGTTACTCTCTTCTAGGCTACGTTGAACTATTGTTAGATTTGTGAACCTACATTCTCTAGTTCTTCAAACATCACTATCAAAGTTGCACTAGGTAAACCATCCCTCCCTACGAAGTTTACAGGGGTACGGGCGTGTGATTTCCTGTCAAATTTTATTTGTCAAGTAGACTGAATCTTCGTCAAAATCGCACCTGCTGCTCGCTCTCCGCGGTACACCACCTTCACCACTGTAGGTATTTGCAAGGAATTGGACTGCTCAACCAGCCGAGGTATCGTGGTCTTGAGTTGACGAACTCGTGTCTATACATACACAAAGGTTTGCTGATGGCCAGTCGACGCAGACGATGCAGAGGAACTATAGGGGGATTTCAGGTTTAAAAGTGTTTCAAATGCAGAGTAACTTGTTTGCTTATAGGACCGTGGAGAGTGTCACAAGCAAAGGAAGATCTAGCAGTGGGTGAAGTCAGGCTGCGGATGATGATGATGATGATGATGATGAACTGCTTGTTTGAGCCACTGACATGTCAGTACCGGCATTTGCAAAAACCAAAGATAAAACTGTAAGTAATATTATGTTTTTGTACTAATCTGCTCTTGATAATGATTTTGTTCATGCATACCATCATCAGCGGCATTATGATGGATTACCGGTTGATGGCTAGTGAAGTCGCGTCGACACCCAAACATTATTACACACTTACTTTTTCCATTATTTAATCTGGCAACTTACAGTTCTCGTAAATGGAACTATTATTAGGTTTTGTAGATGTTTTTTACTGGAAATGATATTTAAGAATTGTATTTTAGCAGTTGGTTTACAAACGATAGAAGACAGAGTCAGCAAACATCATTATTTGATGTACCTACCTACCACTAGAGTTTTCCCGACTTGGAATGGGTATACCCTTTGTAAAAAGCAGCAATGCAAGAAAAACCACTAATTGTCAAGTGTTCTTTTTACTACTTTCTTGGCATACGGAACGGCGTTATGTCAGTTAATCTAATCATGATAGTATGAATTAAGTAACAAGTGCTAATAAAGTAGTTTTACAGATATAATGCTAAGTAATACTAGATAAGAACCCTGATCTAAGTACATAAATGTTAACTATTGGGTGTGAGTCACAACTTCATATCGTTTTAATAATTAGTTTTACTGGCACATCTAGTATCTTTACACCCTGGTCCACAAAACTCAGGTAGCGCCGGTCCGTGCGTGTTATTAAGATTGTAATTTAAAACGGACTCTTGTTTTAATTGAGTTATGGATGTACCTATACTGCTACGGCTATTAACCAACCTATATTTTATTCGGTAGTTGAGCCCTCTGAATAGTGTGACGGATTTTATGGAGAGTTTTTACAAATGAGACTAGCATGTTGGAGTTTTGTATTGGGTTTATCGATAGGGACATAAAAAAACATCTCTACTAAAAATTCAGGGTAAAAATAGAGTATAAATTGGTCGTATCTGGCCCAAAGCCGGATATTCAAATATTCACCTACATATAAGTAGAGGGGAGGCCCAGCAACGTCGTTTAGCACTGAAATTTTATTTTTCTCTTTCTTCCTATTTATGGGCTCTGCCTGTCATTTTGACAGACAATTTTGGTAGTTTCAAGCAGGTTTCAAGTGAGATATATAATATCAGTCAAGTCAAGTAATTCGTCAAGTCGGCTGTCGTTTGTTTTGAAGGGAAAATGGCAAATTGAATAAAATCTAGTCATTATAATCCATGGTATGACATTCGCAGTGAAACCTCCTACAAGGTTTAAATCAATGTCGCAATACAATTAGGTACATGTCACATGTCGCACACTAGATTACATATCGTAGACAATCAGTTCTCACGGGTTAATGAACGTGAATTTCAGATGCAAGTAATAATTTTATTTCTGTTTCATTGTACTTAAAGCAGTTAAGTTATTCCCACACTGGTTATAATTTTGTGATAGGAAAATGGAACCGAAAATTGACGACTACGTTTTGATAGACTATTTGTCTTCTGTTATGACAAGCAAAGCAACTTATTCTATATAATAAGTAAGCACGATAAGACTCAAAAGTCAAATATTGTAAAATATGTAGGGATATTCTTGACCACCACCGTTCCAAATTGGATCCGGATTTTGACAGATTTCGTGCCATTTTGTACTGAAAAATTACATGACTTCTGTCAAAATCTATGGATCCGGATTGGAACTGTAGTCGAGGGGACACGAGTTTTGACATTTTTTGAAACGACACACAGCACTTTTATTTTAATAGTTTTTCTTGTGTTATTGTAGGTATTGTTGTTTAATTTTGGTGGAATTTTAACCAATAATACTTAGGTCGTAACATAAAGTGTGGGCCATTGGAATAAATGTGTGTAAAGTGGTTTTTCTGAATGTGAAAATTCGTGTTAGGTTTTGAAGAGAAAATCCACCATTTTCTTTTCAAAACAAACGACAGCCGACTTGACAACTGACTTGACTTGACTTATTACAATTTTAACACTTGACATTGGCAAAATTGTCTCTCGAAATGACGGACACAGGCCATTATTGAAGAGAAGAAGAAGAACTGTAGTCGAGCGTAACCCACATGAGCTGTATTTTTCCCCCATTTTTTGTCCCATACATTGAGGTGGGATCTACGTTATTACTAAGTGCTGTATGAGGGAAGCCTAAGGTTCGTATGCTGATTTACTACTTAAGCACTGATCCGGACTCGAATAGGTATACATTTTTATATGAAAATCCCTCCTCAAATTTATGCTTGAGTAATGATTAAAAATTAAAGGTTTGTTCTGTGTCTGGGTATTTCTATGTATTATAAGTATGTACAGATTTACAAAAAAAAATTTATATACCTATGTATTCTATCAGCCATCTAGTTTTCATAGTACAAGCTTTGCTTAGTTTGGGACTAGAGGGCGTTGTGTTAAGTGTCCGTGTATATTTATTATTATTATTATTTCTGTATCGGCATACGGTCCTACACCTTGAATATGAAATGATAATAGAAAATATCTTTTGAAACACACAACGGGGTAACCAGTTGCTATCTTCGACTACCAAAATATTCAATAAATAGAGCCTTACAAAGAAACTCATTGCCAAACAAAAACTGCAGCGTTGCAATTAATAAGTCAGTAATAAAACGACGGTCGATAGCCGAATGGCGACCTTACTTCCGACTCCCATCACGAATCGCGACAGAAACAAAAAGGCAATCGCGACCCGCCCCGTGCGCTTCCGATTGCACTACCAGTGCTCGTTCACAGTACAAGAAGCTTGAAACTATTCAGGTGTAGAATATTTTCATGGTTCTTATTAAGTTTCAACTGAAATGGTTGTACTTTCCAGGGCGAGCTTTTCAAAAGAAGCCGGCATTTTCGGCATTTCTGCTGCATGCATGGGTCTGGATTTGTTGGTACATGATGGAAATGAGTGATCGTTCCCGTTTAGCCCTTCTTCCAACCTCCTTCCTCTAGTTTTTTCTCCACCTCCTGTCTTCATTGCATTGTTTTTCTATTATAACTATTTTGTAAGACATCCTTTGGGACCATCATGAACATATACCTACTTATTCAACATGAACTTTTTTTTTTCATATACCTATGGATGGGCTTATATAGAATATTGATCGTCTTTATGGGTTATTTATATTATGCACGTGATTATATTCATAAGCTTTTCAAAACTTTCTTTTCTCCAGCGAGCGGTTGTACAATATCAACTCGGATAGCGCCTTAATACAACCTTCAGTAATATTTGTTTAGCTATCGATACTGAGCCCCGAGTCTTTGCATGTGTTTTGACTTTCGACTCGAGTACACGCAAACGCATTCGCAAAGCGAGAAATTTGGTTGGGAATTGCACAATTCCCAAATCTCCCGCTAGAGGCGCTTATCCGGTTTTCATACAAAATTTCTTGCTTTGCGAATGCGTTTGCGTGTGCTATACTTGAGTCGAAAGCCAAAACAAATGTACGCAGACTCGGGGCTCTGTAGTAACCACTAGGTAAATTAAGGCTCCATTTACAGTAGGTACCTAAATGTGAACATACACCGGCGCTGCCTGAAAAATTACACGAAACCCCTGTAACGAACGAGTTAATATATTACGGGATTGCATTCAGTTCAGTTTGAGGACTCGGATTTATTGTTCGGACTAAAAAACTCGTTTATTTCTTGTCTGGACATTTTTAGAAAGTAATTTAGGATTTTAATTGGGCGTTTTGAATCATAGACTGGTTAGATCTGGTTCTGACATAACACGATAGCATATGTCATGGCATGGCCCCGCGATTGAGAAGTAAGGAAATGACGGACACAGACCATTACTGAAGAGAAGAAGAAGAAGAACTCTATCTCGAAAAAAAAACTAATTTATGAGAAATAATAAAGAGCCAATAATCAATTTTAAAATCCTTAAAACGTGTTTTATTTTTGATGCTGACTGTACGAATTGGTAGCTCATTTCGGTTTTCCCCTGCGTGGGGGATTTCTGGAACTTTTGTCCAATAATCTCCTTAGCGACCCCAGCGACAGCTGGCAGGGGAAAACTGGAATAGAATTCCAGAAATCCCTATAGGGGTCCATTTACACCGTTTTCTTTTAAATGTCAAATAAAATAAAAACGCAACTCAACTTAGGTACTTTATAATGATTGGTAGGTAAGGTAAGGTACCGCGTTCGTCATTGAGACAAAAACCACTAGCTATCTAAAGATACGCTCGACGGTCATCATTTTGCAGCGGCCAAAATGATTGTTTACTAAACTTTTTGTTTATTATTTTTATAAACCTCGTTAAATCAACCCAAAAGTGTCAGCTCTAATTAATGATGATAACCAAAAAGAGTTGCAATATTTCCAAGCGACATAATGTTGTGCAATCAACTGGTTAACATCCAAAGAAACACTAATGATGGCTGCAGTACCGCAGAACGATGCACAGCTTTTTTTTGCTGTCGAAATGACCTTCCCAGAACTTTATGACTCAAGTCGACACTTTGTCGCCAGGACATTTAAATATTGAGACAATTTTGCAAAAAAAATGACAGCTTTCTTTTGTTTTAAAACATCCCGCTGCGTGTCTGGGATGTTTTGACATAATTTTTGGGCGTCGTTTGTTTTAGTACCACGCCATAAATCGTGTTAACATTGTTGAAGTTACGAGTTTACGCAAACCAAAGGTCAGGCAGAAGACAATGGTTCAAAGATACCTGTAATAAGTAGGCAGATCACACACTTGCAATATGGTTCTACTGTAGTTATTGCCCCTGACTTTACTTTGCTTCTGCAGAGTGAAGTTCTAGAAATGTAGAGTAAGCTATTCCTTTAAATTTGTTTGAAAAAGTAGCCTACTTACATTTTTGTCGGTAAGTAAGTAGCTGATTTCAGTAAATTATAAAAACACGATACTCGTAGTCGAAACAGCAAGTTTGTATCGAGTCGGCTAAGTAAAATAAGTGATAAACTAGGAATAAAAGTTATTCAGTTTTAATTTACAGACAAAAGTCTTGAAACAAATGAATTACTATTAAAGATAGCTAATACCTATCGAGTACATTGTAGCACTGTAAATACCGAGGACTAATGCCCACGTTAAACATTAACAGTCGGCTATAACATCGTTATTTTTAACGTCTCCCAATTACAGTGTGCACTGCTTAACGATTTTGCTGAGCATTAACTATTATTTTATGTTCTCTGACGAAATGCTAAATTCTTATTGGTTTTTTTTTTATTTGTAGAATCATAATAAAATACCTGTTGCTTATTAGGGGTCAATAAGAACAATGATTATAACAGCTTTTCACGGAAATTTTGGCGTAAGCGTGTGTTATGTAATTGTGATTTTGATTCCATTGGATTTAAAACTTGTAATTTCACACGTCGCGTTGGTAAAGTAGGTTTTTTTTTGTTTTAGCCTTATTTTGCTGTATCAATTTAATAGGTAGTTGGCTGAGATGCAAACTTAACCTACTACAGCTACCAGAAGTTGGGTATTTAGGTAACGTGCAAAGTTATCCAAGGTTACATAACATAAGGTAACCAAACAGTTGCATCAAGCTCGTCCTACTCCATAATTACTTATCACATCATGCAAAGCTTCCGTTTTGCAACTACCTCGTGATTTGTTTTCAATCCGAGTGTTTCAAGCGCTCGCGATGCACTTTTGTTTCGCACTCAGCGACTTAAATTTTATTTTCTATGGCTTAAAATGATATACGGCCGCTCTTAACTGGAGAATCATAAAATATTTTCTGTTTGTGAAATATTTCTGAAGCAATAAAGCAATAATTCACTACGGGGAAGATGGGAGATGCCCAGGTTTATTTGCCGTCATAAACGTTCTGTTTATGGTGTACTTTTTTGCTGGTCCCGAGAGTGCACGCCGGTACATAAACTTTTGCTATATCATTGCTGTAATTGAACGTGGCATGCGCTTCGGAGATGGAGTGATTGACTCTGTACCTGTCCATCTATAGAACCTGTATTTATACCTTCCTAATTCTTCAAAACAACTTTAGTGTCTCGTCATGACGATTCCTCAATATTTGATTCGATATTGATACCGTCTTGACCAAGCAATTTATCCAGTACCGCTCCAATTGTAAAAGCTATTGATCATAACATCACTCCTCTTCAGCGGGCGTTTCACACGGAGCAACTAGCGAGTGTGAAACTTAGGAAGTGTCGACGGGGGGCTCCATTAGTCAGCATGATTAGTTTTCTTAATGTTTCAATGTGATGAATAATCGCCGGGTACAGTGACAAATGCGAGCAGACTGGCGGACGATGCGCGCGCGCACCTGATCCTCCGACAAACACGCCGCGCCATCACTCAACCATCACGCAGCTATATCCGAATGAAGAGATTTATATTTATTAATGGTAGTGTCACCATCATTTTTACCATGCATGGATTAATAGTATCACCTCTAACCGCGAAACCTGCTGTTTTTAAATCTTTTTAGATTACTTCATGCGATTCATCACGATAATTATCATCTTCATCAGTGTTACGAATTCCCGATTTAAGATTTGTGGTCACCCCGATGGCTGATAAATGACTCAACTGACGTCAGAGTCAAGGGTTAAGGCGGGCGATCTATCGGGATCTTCACATGACCGCTTCTATTTTTTTTATTGAAAACGCAATCGATATGTGTCACTTCACTATGATTTAACATTGATTGCCTCCTTTGAGTCGCCCGCGCAGAATTTACAGCCGATGCAATGGCTACTGTCCTGGTATCCAGTTATTGTACAGTTGTATAATACACCACCTGAGATGCATAAGATTTCCGAGAAATGGGACATTAAATTGTGCTCGGGACATTACGGCAGGATTATGTCTAGCGCGTCAGATTGAACGCAAGTAAGTTTAATGTGTGAGATTTCAGAGGGCTTTTGAAGTTTACAGCTGGAAAGCTAATTGCAACTAACTTCGGCAAGTATTGCACCCAATAAGCGAAAGAACCGCTCGAAGAACCATTCAAAAAGAGAGCATATGAAAGGTTTTCATAATGTGAATGACGCGTGAACTATGACTACCTTCCGGTCACTTGTTACCTTGAAATCTCCAATGATAATGAAATGCAAGTGAACTCTTTGAAGTCAAGGGTCATTTCAGATTGGCTTAAACAATTAAATCAGTTTTATTGATCTTATTTCGGTGGTACGGTAGGACCCGTGCAAAGGTTCTTGAAATAAAAGTATGTATTTTTTTTCCATCGGTAAACTATGAAAAATTAAACCCCCATCCATTATTGTTTCCTTTCACAAGATGAAGTTATTACAGCAAAATTACAATTTACAATCATTGGTCGAGCCAATGAAGCTAGGAATCTTAAACATCACAGATCGGTAGAGCTTGAAAGGCTGCGCCAATGAGATGAGGATTGACCTGCGCTTGCGCACAATAAATCATAACATTCACGATCGTGATTAATCAAACATATCGGACGAAACATGTCAGTAATGTAATAGCTAATACAAGATTTACGGTTCGCTTGCTTTATTTGTACACAATCGATAGGAAAGTGGCGTAGAACTTTGAAAACAAGCTCTAACATAAAAAAAAGTATTAAAAAAATTACGCGCGTGTTTCCAGTACATAATAGCTTAGACAGTGGCTTGCATGAGACATTTGCTGTAAGAAATAAAATCGTGATAAACCAAATCGTAGCAGTAGAGGTACCTAGGTACTTACTTATACAAGTATTATAAGTATTATAAGTATTATAAGTATTATAAGTGAATTTACAAAGTAAAGTTCATTGCTACCTGAAATATTGATTAGTGATACGGAGTGATCTACAGATTACAAGAAAAAGAAAGCAAACTATCGTGCAGCAACTTTTTGTACGGTTTTATACCACAACAACCCAGTTATAACATAATTACTTTCTAAGTCGTTCAATAATTTCATAATGTGCGGTCAGCCACAGATTTGTAACAAGTCACTAGGCAGGCACCACACAACGCGATGATGTAGCGATTTGTATCCGAACGATCTCATTTGTATCTTTTTTTTATATTTGTATATATTACATTCCTGAAGTTGAATCGATCGCAATCAAGTTAATTCGATGTCAGAGTAAATGTATCGCACTGCATAAACCATCTTTTGTATTTTTTATACTAACACAATACACAAGGTCTCGTTGTCTGCAATTGGTTTCACAAAAACGCAAAATATAAATATTTGTGTGTAAAATAATATTTCTAATATACAAACAGTAAAATTCTACTTTAGGAACTCTCTTTTTTTTTTAAGCACCATTTTTAAAGTTTTTTTTATGATTCATCAAAATATTTGTGTTGATCATTGACACACGTTAATACGGTTAGCCCGAGCCTACCAATTTGTACGCAAACATACGTCTGATGCATCAGAAACCACATTTTATAATGAATTAACATGTTTATATAGAGACTCATTTGATCAGGCATCTTTTCTTTTTTAATCCTTTTCTTATACCAACTCATAATCAACTTTATTTGAATGATCTTATGTCTCAGTTCACCTTAATTTTGTTAATTCAAAACTTAGGTCCAGACAGACTGGATGTCAAAGTTATGACGTGTTAGATTGATTATCAGATGGATGTTAAAATGCATTTTACGACTTTTTATGACTATTGTTTTGGTTTGTACCCGCCTTAACTGATTTTTCTGTGGTTAAATTGGCTGAGGTTATCGGTATTTTATTAAAATAAATATCTGCTTAACTACCTATGAATTTAGTTAATTCAGTATACATAAGTCTTTCACAATAAAAATGTGAAAACGTCCTATAAGAAACCACATCCTACAGACATTCCAAATTACGCTAGCATCCAACGTTGGAAGTACTATCCTGCATGTACTGGCCTCAGGTTTCCCTGCAGTCGAGGAGCATTATAAAGAGGTCCGGAGAAAGAAATTAGTGAAGCGGTTTCCAAGTTATGAGGATATCATCAGCTCTGAAAACCAGTTTAGATCTCAGCCATAATTGCAGCTTGAAACATTTAGGTCATCCCAAGGTCTGATGTTGATAAAATCAACTTGTTTTTTTTTTGGGAACATCATGAGATCTCATTTCGGGGCAAACTACTAATATACCTATGTCCGCACAGTGAGCTTTTTACGGAAGCTTTTATTTTTCATAACTTACGTATTGTTTATGATCGACATAAGATATCGATTAATATCGATCTTTATCGCATTGGATAACAAAATGCGTTCTGGTGGTCGCGCCGACCCACGCCGCGACATGTGTACCTGTCGCATATCCGGAACAATTACGTGGGTTCAACGCACCGCGTGACGTCCAGCGATCTGTGACGCCAAAAAATTTTTATTAATAAGGGGTTAAATAGTGACCGAAGTCACCTATACTAAAGCGAAATTGACAAATCTTAATCTAAGCCTTATGATGAGATTACTAAGAAACTCGGAACTAAGAAACTAAAGGTTGTCTATTGCTGATAAAAATTAAGTTAAAGTTAAAAAAAGTTAAGTGTTAAGTTAAGGCATTAAAGTTTGCTTACGGTCAGGTAATACAGGGTATCACTGCAAATTGTCCATCCAGCTGACTTTAAAAAGGTCCAAGTCACCCTACCATAACCTACTAATTACAGAACAAACCAGCAAACCTTACTTCCCTTTTATCAAGCTTTAATTCCTATAATCAGGGCTGAGTTTAACCAAACATAATTCGGAAGGTAGTCTAATGACACAGCTCTATACGACCGCGCGTGGCATCCTATCATTTAGTTCTTATAAATTAGATGTAACCCGTTATTTTAGTATTGGTAGCAAGGGCCGAGCTGTGTCACTCTGAACTGAACCTATGCTAATATAGGCCTTTACATCTATTGAAGATTTATACAGCGTCAGCCTACGTCTACACTTAACGGGACACTGTAGTGCCTAGGACAATGCTTAGATGGAGTAGGCTTGCCCAGCACCTATACCATCCTCTCAGCCTAGTCATAGTCAACCATATCCACAGGAAAGACATCGTCAATACGTGCGGAGCTGACTAAGCCAAGGGTTTCCTCACGATGTTTTCCTTCACCGTTAAGCTTGTGTTAATGCGCATGTAAATTTTCCGAAACGAAAAATCCATTGATGCCCGGCCGGGATTCGAACCCACGACTTTCAGATCGAAAGTCTAGGTGCAATCCCACTCGGCCAACACGGCTTCACTCTGAACCTAAGCTAATGTCAATGATAATACTGCCTCTTTCCTGTGATCCACGACGATCAAATCCATAAAAAAATAAAACAGACATTAATTCTATTTTGAAAAATATATAGGCAACGTCTTGTTTTGAAGAAATCCGATATGAAGTAAAGCCAGTCCAAAAACAATTAGATTTTTTTTTAAATATATTCAAGAACATCCCAACGACTTCTAAATTTGAAATTTAGTAACTTTAGCCTGTATATTTGTAGAGTCGTATGTATGCTCCAAAGCGTTTGATAAAAAATGTCATAGCCATTTTCACATTACGTTTTCAACCGATACTTATAATATTCGCCAGCCGATTTAACGTCATCTGTATAAGAATTTTATTTTGAAATTCTATGGTAGGTACATCAATTATTTCTTGCCGAAACTTTCAAGGCCGAAATAACAAGCAAAAGCACAGAATAGCAAAAGCTGGATAAGTTGGAATGATCCGTGCTTATGAAAGGTATTATTGTATCTTCTGTGGTATCAGTAGCGGTGGCGTGCATCGTTACTACTGTAATTTGATTTTGTTCACGAATGTACCACACCATTTGGCCGCTAATAGGCGGCGGCTCATCGCTCAAATAATAAAATTCAGCAAGTTCCAGTCGAAACATGCGAAGTGAAGGGTTCTGAAGTCGTCGGTACGGTCGGGTACAGAAGTTCTAAAAGCAACTGAACGCAAAACGACTGTATTGATAATAACCAATATGACCATTTAGGTATTTATATTGTGTCATTTTACACACACCTATCTAAAACATTTATCAGCTGATAATCACAGTCAAAGGATTTCTTTAGTATTTCCTATACTTACCTATCATTATTTTTATATATTTTCTGATAGAGTTTTGTTTGTTAACTACCAAACAGATAGATATGATTGAAAATGGTAAACAAGGGTTTTTTGTCAAACTATAGAACTCTAAAAGTAAGTAATTTGGCTTAAAACCCCAAAAAAACTTGTAACTATAACCATTTTAAGCCGATTTGACGTGAGCTTCGTGCAATTGGTTATTGCTCATTATGATAATTCCAATAATTCGCTTCTTTCGGTCACGTGAGAGCCGAAACGGCATAACGTATCGAGATAACGAGAGATATTAAGTTATGGCAAAATTATAGTGCACAATACAATGTTCAAATTAGCTGTGAAGGAACGGGTTTTGTGATCTTCATGATGGATGCGCGCGTCGGTGTACGAGCACCTAATTATATTACTTTAAAAATGACAACCTGTAATTATTATAAACAATAGCATTTGATTGTTACCTCAGAAATGGAGCGGGCAGCGCGTAGGATTGCTGTCAAGGCGACGTGAAACGAGATACGCGATAAATATTAGTTGTATCTAGAGATGCCTGATAGTAATAATGTTATAGGTCGTAAGACTAACAAAATCTACTGTAGTAAAATTTAATTTCCTCTTTAAATAACGGCTTCGGAAATCTAAAAAGCTTTTCTACGAAACCGCCAACGTCTTTTTAATGCTGAACAAAAATTATGAATGTTTTTTTCTATAGCACTCTTAAAATACAGTGGCAGCACAATCAGTTCCAATAATCAGCACCGTTACCCTACCTAGGCCTGGCAGGATGTGACGTCATAGATGCGCAGATCAGCAGCGCGTGCGCATGGGAGCAGCTTCCGCTTCCGATAGCTTGTCGGACTGTGCTCACCTACCGTCATATTGCAGGCATCGGGCTCTATTTGGTACCTATTACAAGTATCTATCTGTGCTAGTACTTATTTACCTCGAGTAAACCTCACCTCGACTCGACCTCGAAATCAAGCTTTTTGGGTGGTTTTAGTTGTCAAAATTACTGAGAATATGGGCATTTTAGGTTTTTGTATTAAGCAGTTCTAAAAATTACAACAAAAAAATTATGAGCTCCATTATGTACCTATAGGTAGGTACTACCGTCACACTTGGCGGTAATACCGCAGATCATACAAAATATTACTCCCGGATCCAACGAGCAGCACCTCTCCCGAATATTCATCTACTTTTGCCGCTGACTGTACCTTTGAGTAAACATCAATGGTCCATCCAGACAAAAGCTCAGTTTCAGCTTTTTGCTACTGAAACAATGAGACAGACGGAATGTCCAGTCAATACATCGAAATATAAAAACCCAAAAATGAAAATCCTAGTCCACACGCACTATAGCTGAAGTGGAATACTCCTGTCTCAGATTCTCACTCATTACTTTCACAACTTTTGCAACTAGGAACATTCATGCTGTGTAAGGTATAAGTACCTACGGGGCATTTGAGCTCTTAATTACTAAAGCTGCTTCTAATGATGACGAATTTACCATGCATGCGATACGAACGAATATACTCTATAAGCCACGGTTCCATCAAGCAGAAGAGGCTATAGTCTATAGTTGGACTGAATACTTATTCTCGTTCATTCTTGCCCCAACCTCGAATGAAGTGAATAAAAATTCCTTAAAAATTAAAAACAAGAGTGCAGAGACAGTGTGTCTAGTCGATGCATCGATATATCGGGCGTCGGTGTCGCCCAGGTAGCATGAATGGTGCGCGGGCGCCCCGCTGGCCGTGAGTTATGCGTGCCCCCGCCGCGTGGCCGCGATCACACCTCCGCCCGCGTGTGGTCCGCGCTTTACGAGCAGGCTGCTGTGTGCTTGGACACAACTATGCAAGAAGGAACAAGTTACCGAAATGACATCTGTTTAAAAACAATTAAGCGAGCGTGTAAGTTCGCGATCACACCTCCGCCCGCGTGTGGTCCGCGCTTTACGAGCAGGCTGCTGTGCGCTTGGACACAACTATGCAAGAAGGAACAAGTTACTGAAATCACATCTGCATAAAAACAATTAAGCGAGCGTGTAAGTTCGCGATTACACCTTCGCACGCCTGTAGTCCGCCCTTTACGAGCAGGCTGCTGTGTGCTTGGACACAACTATGCAAGAAGGAACAAGTTACCGACATCACATCTGCTTAAAAACAAGCAAGTTGAAGCGAGCTCGTAAGTTCTGTGGAGCCGCGCGGCCGCGATGTTGGGGCTGCTGCATGGCTGGACCTTATATGCAAGCAGGAACAAGTTACGTACGCTATCACAAAAACTCAACCAGACAAACCAATTAAAAAAGAATGTATGTTCTGGGTGGCTGGTACATTCGCACATCCTTTGAGCACGGTGTGGTCCTCACTCTACCAAGCCCTTATGTAGAGCCTCTGCCTGGAATCCTGCAACTGAGGAGTTTCACTTTGCGCCTTCCATACGTGTGATAATCATTTTACGAGCCAACCAGGCTGCACCTATATGTTTCGAGCCTAATAAAAAACAAAGTTACCAATCAGACATCAAACAAAATGAAACCCTTGAAGGAGCATACAAGGCCTGCGTGACCACAGCATTGAACTCCGAAAATTCCTTCTTGCATAACCCAGTCCATGTGACACCTAAATCTTCCGGCGTTACTAGTAGACATCCTGACCGCAAGATACTGTTATTAGTCACATTAGTATTTAGTATAAATACTTATACAGGATGTAAAATATTACTCCCAAAAATGAACAAAACTTGGAGCAACCCTATAGGATGGTCTATACAACCGAAAATCATCAATGTTTTAAAATGACAGTGATCTTAGGGTAATTCCCATCGAGCCCACCGGACGGTCTACTGGAGGGCCAGATGGGAAAAAAATTCCAATCGAGCCCACTCATTTGCATAATGGGTTATACATACTGAATCTCATCTAGAATATTATCGCAGAGTCCAGATTCAAGATGTTTTTTTACACCTTGTATTTTACCAGAAAATTATTTTATTTGTTAGACTTATTACGACGGGCCTGGTTTCCGTCGAGGCACGATACTGGATGCGATTTTTATTAGACAGGAAGGAAATTCTATCGTAATATATTCAAAGTTAAACGTTATTATTTATTCCTATTCGGTACAGTCGCACTCAGAAGTGGTTTATGAACATAGGGGTACCAACACCTACGCTTTTGCACTTTCGCACTCAAAGTTCATATAGGCACGCACGATTTTAATCTAATAGTGAAAAAAATGCATGAATAGATTTTTCAACTAGGTATATGAAAATGAAACTAATTGTAGAATGACATAGTTTATGGTTTATAGCCAGATTTGACGGTAAGGTACTAAGTGGCGCCATTTGGTTAAACTACACTAAACTTCTCACTCACTTCCGACGTTTCAAAGTGATCAGTGAGATTTTATTAAATGAACGCTTTTTACTTTGGCTTTACGCCTCCGTCATGGCTTAACGACTGCTAGAGCCGGGACCGACAGTTTAAGGTGGTCTCCGAAGCAAGGAAGCGCTCAGATGTAAATGCCACTAACGGCCACCCATCCAAATAGTGACCGCGCAGAACGTTACTTAACTTATATAATCGGGACTCAAAACTAAGGGATATTTTCAGGGACATCGCGGTAGAAAGATAATAAATGTAAATAATCATGGACATCATGGAACATATTGTCCATATTGTCCATATTAATCATGGACACACGAATATCATTCACAGTCTTGATTTTTAAATATGCAGGAACTAGTGAAGCTGACTGTACCTAGGTATAATGTTGGTTGGTTCCGATCCGGTCTCATCCCATCTCGGGTCCGGTAAACTTTGTACGGACATAACATAAACATCCCGCGCACGGAAGCTCATTTGGTTACGTTACGTATCTTTCTGTCAGATATAATGTAATGTTAGACCATCGTATAATATTACGGCTATTTGATTAGAGGCTCAGATGGAAATATAATTTTATGGCTTTGGATCTTTTGTCAAAGGTGACCACTACGTACATACTCTATGCCTTTACGTGTTAGATTCTCCAAATGAAAACTTTCAGAGACACGCACTATTGTTCTTACGAAAAAAAATCAGCTGTTCGATGCAAAGCAGTGTTGCTCGCATTGCTGTGTTCCGGTTTGAAGGGTAAGGGCGCCGGTGTACAAGCACATGAGACTTCAAGATCTTTACGTCTCAGAGTGATGGACGCAGTGCATTGCCTTACATTGCACATCCTCATTGGACTTGCTCTGTGAGGTAATGCATTGTTATAGGCAGAAGTTACCACTTAACATCAGGTGAGCTATCAGCTTGTTCCATTACTTTTATCATTAAAAAAAAACGCAATGGGTACCTAGGACGTGCCTCTTTATGTACTTTTCAAAAATGTATGAAACTGCTGATTTTGTCACTATAGGTTTTTTTATTATAGAAGTTGCACCCAGTACGCGGGGCCAATATACTTGAGTTACTACAACCTGCTTTTTTTCATCCCAAATGCTGACAAGAAATGTTGATTGTAAAATGGTCTTTGGCTTTCCAAAACTAAGCCAAACTTGAGCTGACCATGCTCCCGGTGCAGTCTCCTAATATTTATTTATCTCTACTTTCCACTCGGCGTACGGTAAGCCGTGTTATTTATCGCCGTTCCACTGCCCACGACATTTATAATGGGCAGCGGAAATCGCGACAATGCGCTGCATCGCCACTGTGTTTCATTTGGGTATGTAGCTGCAGAGGCGTCTTTGCAAATTGATCTGTCTTGTTATCAGGCCGTATATTATTCAGATTTTATAGCGACTACGCGAACTAATATTTTCACTGTCGAATTCTTATCCTATTATAATATTATAAACGCGAAAGTTTTGAGGATGTATGAATGTAAGGGTGTATGTATGTGTGTATGTATGTTTGTTCCTCTTTCACGCAAAAACTACTGTTCCGATTTGGATGAATCTTGGAATATATATTATCCGTGATCTGGATTAACACATAGGCTACATTTTATCCCGATAAATTAACGGATCCAACGGGACGCGAACGAAGTTGCGGGCGGAAGCTAGTAAAAAATAAGTTTAAAAAATTATAAATGTTTGAGGTTTGAGACTGAATCACCACGCCACGGCTGAATCGATTTTTATGAAACTGGGACTAATTTTAGCGTAGTTTACATGAAAAGTTAGCAATAAAACCGCGGTCGGAAGCCCGTTCTAAATAACAATGTTTATAATACAATGTTAAAACATTTGCTCGATAGAGAAGTAATGGAATACTATGTAATAAATGCAAACTTTTCCAATGGTCTTCCTTACTTAATTTATTTCATAGGGCTGTCCAAAACACAGCCGTTTGAACGGAAATCCTAGAATAACTTTATTATTACCTATACTGTGTCTGTCCATTCACTAATCTTTAGATCTGGTGATATTGGTAGAAAAAAGTTAATAAATGATAAGAGCAGGTCACATAGAAAAAGAGGTCCTAAAAAGCTGTTTAAAAGGGTTATTCAACTCATCAAAGCATGTCCTTTTAGTACTAACAAGGCTGTTACCAATTGTTACCTACCAATTACAGTTGAATCACAATGAATGAATCCCCACAACTCTATAACCTCGCAACATCTTTTGTGCTATGCCAACCCTGACCTAGGATATCGTATGATTAGTGCAAGAGTCAATGCTACTTTTACTACGTCAATATTTTACAGCTCTAACTTTGGGCCGTTGCAAAACGGTTTAGAGATAAAGATCGTTAAAAAACTCTATAAAGAGAAGATTAATCTACAAACTATTATTTGGATAAATGATTATAACTAACAAATAATGATCAACCGCTGGTTTCCAAGATGAAACTACTGTTTAATCAAAAAGTGTCAAAAAATATTTGTCCCTTCATAATCCTACACCTACGAAGATTTGTTGAGCGTTTCTTACCAACAAGACATCAGGTCCAGTTGGTCAAAAAAGCTCAACAAAACGCTCAACGCATCATGAAGCGCAAGTACCAGATGCTGATCGCTTTCAGTATCTTTGTCCAGTGTTGTTTTAGTGCTAATGAATAAGTTATATTTATATATTGAATTAAGCTCTTAATTTTTATTTAAGATATTTTTTTATTTAAGATATTATTCTCTGTAATGTCGCACGCCAACCTCCTCATTACACTACCACGTTTGGGTTGGCTGGCAGACAATGCTTTCAGCATTAAGTCCACCCTTTGTAACAAATTTATAATTCTGTGCAATAAAGTATTAAATAAATGTGTGCGTAATCCTGGCACATCTCTTTAAGTGGCGCAGCTTGATGTGCAGAAGACACCGTTGTCTCTCAGACTACTGCATCCAGACTGCGGGGGCGTCGATTGTAAAGATTTATCGAACAGCTACTGTGCCTATTTATGCAGAGAGTCGTGTCCACTTTAAGTGAAATTTATATGCGTATAAAAATAATTTCTTGTTACTCCCGTGGTTCTGAGTTTTGTTATTATCTTTCGGGTTCGATTTATTGATAATTCACACAAAATTCAGATGCATATTAATTGGCACTGCACTGGTAAAAGGCATCATGGAGGTGGTTCTTCACCATCAAATTCAGGCAGCAAACCACACGAGAGTAGATAATATTAAAAAAAAAAAAAAAAGCAACTCTGGGGCAAACTGGTTGACTCTAGCACAATGCGAGCTTTTGCTATCCAAATGTCTCTACTTTATATCAATTTCCTTCATCTCTCCACTGTCATCATCATCATCATCAATATTATATAAAACTCTTTTGAAGCTGAGAATTAACGCACAGCCTAAACTATAAGTCCTAGAGGTATGAGATTTGGAGGGTATATAGTATCGTTATATAGTGTAGGGGTGAACTAAGAAAGGAATTTTGAAACGTCACACTCTAAAGGGTAGAACGCGAGCAACGCCGCGGGCGACGGCTAGTACAAACATATTATCACAATAAAATTGTTTTCATCTCAGCACAAACATCAAACCAATTAACAATGCGTATAGTATTATATGATCTGTGACAATGCTAATTAAACGCTATCAAGCAAGTGCAGTGAAATAATCTAAGACAGGTAGAGGCCTAGCTTACGTTCATGCCAATTGAAACTACTACTAGTTATCACAATACAAGTATGTTCTAAACTACAGATGATAGATAATATATCTTTAGTAACCAATTTGAAGAGATACAAAGAAGATATATAGTTTTCAAAAATATAATCAGCAAAATATAGAGTACTAGGTAAGTAATACAGAAGTATCTACTAACACCATAAGTTTCAGGATCTGATTTATTTATATTTTTTGTCTAGGGTTTTTAATTTTTTGACTGCATTTTTTGTAAAACCGTTATACTCTCATAAGTAGATGTACACTGCGTGGCAACGACAGCTCGTTTGCTGAGTGCTACTGCATACTGCGCAGTGTATAAGTCAAAAGGTTATTTCTGGAATTTTATGAGAGAGGCCTATGTCCAGCATTGGGCTTCTGCAGGCTGTAATAATGATGATGATATTACTTACACTTTGTATCTAAAGAACCTATAGCAAATTTCTATAGACCTGACGAAATTGGCTAAACCATTATCAATTGAATCTATCAATTTGAACCTCATTAAACTAATACCTAATAACGGAAACAGTTTGATGCCAATTAAATGGTAATCGCTCTAATAAACTGCTGAGCTCATTATAAAGGTGTATTTCATTTGAATTAATAGTTATGAAGTCGCATAAAAAGCTTACATCATCATCATTATCTCAGCCGTTTGCCGTTTGCCGGTGGTGCTTCGGTCAGTGAGACGAGAGATCGATAGTCCGATACCAAAACATTCTCACTGAACATAGGTTTCCAGAGTAATAGGTACTCTTATAGAAATACTGTTGGTTCACTGATTGCCTAACAGCTCTCAACAATCCTTACTAATATTATGAATGCGAAAGTAACTCTGTCGCGCTTTCACGCCAAAACTACTGAACCGATTTAAATGAAATTTGGTACACACAAATAGTCTAGAGCCTGAGAAAGGACATAGACTACTTTTTAATGCAAAAAAGGGTTGTTAGGGGTAGAAAGGGGGGATGAAAAGTTGTATGGAAGTATCGTCATTTTTCGAGCTAGAAGCTTAAACCTTATTTTTTAGGCTGTTGATTGACGATATAAATAAATATGACATTCAAAGTTTGTAAAAGTTTTACCCTATGCTACCCAAAGACACTATTCCACGTGGACGAAGTCGCGGGCACAGCTAGTCTTTACTAAATAGTTTATCTATCTAGTTAGTGTAGGGCTCACTTTTTAGTGCCCAAGTGTGAACGCTCGCTTAATGTTTGTTCGTCAACCAACCGCCGGGTTGAAAGTTATGGGTTGAAAACCATAAGTACCTTTTTGATTAAATAGGCTGTGTTGCTATGGTAAGTAATGTGCTTTTAGAAAACTAGAGATAGATTAAATATTGGAAATGGCCACACATATAAAGTGACTAGCTGATACCTGCAACTTCGTACGCGTACGAAACTTTCCACTAAAATATCTGTCAACCAGCTTACGATGAACCTCGTAGCAAATGGCTGCTTTTAGGTTAGAGAGTTCAAGCTGTTTATGAATCCACGTCATTGATTTCAATAAAATATAGCCTATGTTTCAATCCGGAAAAAGGGCTTCGGAATGGTGCCTATAAGTTTCATTGAAATTGGTCCAGTAGTTTAGGCGTGATCCGCGAACAAACCAACAGATAAACAGACAAACTCGATTTTCGGAATCGTTTATTTAGTAGATCTGCATATTTAGTTTGTCCATATCTTTTATTTTAGTTTTTGACTTTTTTACAGTTTTATAATAGTATCTAGGTAGATAGATTAGTACCTATTCGAGTGTTCCTAATAAAATGAATGTAGAAAAGTAATTAAGATAAGCAATAGTTTTTGCACCAGTCTATCATGTTGATTTGAATATAAAAAGCACTGTTAAATTTTTAACCAGCAATGCAAATCAATACCAATGATGATTCAATTTCGTAATGTCCGCTTATTACTCTAACGAGGTCTGATGAGGTACTTTCAACACACCAACAGACACATTGTTAGCATCCTAAGCCACATAACCCGTAGTAAAAGTAGTTTGAGAAAAGAGAAAGATTACAGAGCGAAATTATCTTCCTATCTTTTAGGACAAACTTGTAACTAGAACTACGATGAATTTTCAAAGACTTGTTGAATTTTAAAACAGAATATTAATGGACTAAATGGAGTTTATTAACGGTTTAAGAAATTATTCACTATTTTTTATCTACACCTTCGTTTTGCCTTAGAGCCCGTAGTCTTGAGTTTTGTTTTGTTGCTCGAAACGCATATCGATAAGCGACTTGCGAGATATTTTGTATGAAAATCCGATAAGCGCCTCTAGCGGGAGTTTTGCAAACTATTTTTCTCCATACAAAAACTGCTACTTTCTCGATTCTCACTTTTCGCAAATCAACATAGCAAAACTCAGACTACGGGCTCCGATTTCTTGATAGCCAAAAATACCTAATCAAGTTTACGTACAAAATAAACATCACGACGTAACCGAGAATTGTCTAGCTTTTAATAGTTTAAAAATATCTTGAACTTATCAGTAGGTACCTTGATATATTGCCTCTTGCTTCCTAGCTTATCATCAAAACGCACGAGAGACCATTTGCCAACCAGCCACTGATGCCGTATCATGTTAAGACATTAGCTACTGTAAGCAAACCAATGTTTACATAGTGCGCGAACGCAGCCAGAGTTGAATCCAGGGAAAGGGAGAAAAATCAAAGTAAGGGGAAAATGAGTTGTCATTTTTTGGCAAGCCGACAGTTACGCGCTCTGCACTGCACCCTTTTTCGCTAATCCAAACTTTTATTTATCTGTTTATTCTTTTTTCTCAGGTTGGAGATGGCATTGTTATTTTATTATAGAGCTTTCCAAAGTAAAAGAACGACAACCTGCGTAAATTTAATTAGTAATATGTAGATTGATTCTAACTTTATGAGAACTTAAATGAGAGAAATGTCCTTTTCAAAGGAAACCGTTATGGTTTTTATAGAATTCAATCATGATCCTAGTTAAAGTATTTTCGTTGGATCACCTGACTTCGGTCCTGAGCGCTGCAGATCCAATCTGGGCTGTAACAAATCGTGCCAGCCTCGTACCCCGATTGAGTTATATACATCTTCCTGTTAGGCTTGTGGGCTACTTGTTTTTGTAGCTCCCGTGTGCTTAAATTAATTACAGATAATAAATAATAAAATATTTTATGTGTAATGCGATACGGCTGCAGGTTACGCGATTTTGTTGCCAGATATGCGCGTGCGCAGGGATCGGACTCAAGGCTTTCATAAGTATCTGAGCAAGTCAGTTTTTGAATAAATAACAGGACACGGGGAAAAAATATAGGTTGGTATTTTTTTTAAATGTGCTTGCGTCATGTTTTACGATATAGGTTTGCAAATTCTCGCTTACCAAAGTCATAAAAAACTGTGAAGTTGTTCCAACGTATACCTAGTTCTGACTTAAAATCGTTAAAAAGCTGGCTTTTCAATTAAATACGAAATTACCATTTTGTGTGTACTTTATTGTTTGTTCATTCTTAGACATTCACAGGTTAATGCGAACAGTTATGTTGCTCAGCAACTTTTGACGATGACTGTACACTTTATTCTGAGGATCGGGAGCGGTTATTATTCAACTTTTTATTGTTTCTGTCCGTTATTAATGTTGGTCGGTGTGTTCGGGATAATCTGATGCGTTTAACAAATGTTGGCTGCGGGGCAACTACCGAGTTGACATAATTTGATTTGTTTATCGATTGATGTTCGTTCAGGGTTATTGATTATTTCTGTACTTTGATGTAAATAAAAGAAACGATCATTAGAATAGTTTTTTTTTATTAATCTACTATTATGTCATTGTGATTTATTATGAGACTCTCCTACTCCACTGACTTTTCATTTACTTAACTATGCCTTACCTACCTACGCTGTGAATAAAGCTTTACTTAAAAAAAAAGCCACCTACCTGTGTATCTAATAAACGTGTGGCATGTTTTTATGGTTTTGCGATTCTACCTTCGCTGGGTTTTAAGTGCAAATCAGAAAAAAGTGCAATAAATACGAATACCTACGAAGAATTTATTGAGAATCGAGCGAGACTTGCCGGCGCGCTTGTTATAGCTCGTGACGATGCACTTCAAGGGCTCATTATATGTACCTACACACAGAATAATAGACAGTTGGCAAGCAATGAAGCTTCACTTACACCTTTGCTGCTTTGATTTTCATATTCTTCTTTTTCTTCTTCGTTACACTCTTGGCAGAGCAGTCGTAATGAATTACTAGTTGTTAGTGGCTGTGGCATGCCTCACGATATCTCGCCACTTCATGGTCGGTCCATCGCATAGGTGATCTGCCACGCGGTCGATTTTAATAGTAAAAAAATGTACTTAGTTCAAATACCTATTCAGTATTTTTTTATTTGGCTGATTCTGCATAAACCTAAGTAAGCATATGATATGCCGGTCCCCAGTCATACCTAATCTTTAGGTGTGGCTTTTCTTGATAAGTTGGGTCAAAATAATTCAATTCACAGAAATTAAACTTTACGATTTTTACACGTTTGTGTCATACATTACTACCTACTACCTACCAGTTATAAAATAAATGCAATGATTTTCAAAATAAACGCGAGAATTTTGTCAAATTCAGACGCACGTCCAGAGATCGTGATACAGCCTGCCCTCTGCCCTTAGGGACGTTAAACTAAAAGGTGCGTCTGCGCAAATGACAGTTAAGTATTTCTCCAGTGGCCCGAGATCACGATACGGGGTATGTTCCGCTTCGGTCACCTTAAGCGTAACCTTAAGGCGAATTGTGAGCGAATTGACGAACACACGCGATTATGAACACCCTTACTATGATTACTAGAGTGAGTTTTAAATGAGTTGCTATAACTAAACTGCTCTAGCAATATCGGGCAAAAGCACCGCGTAGAAACGAGAAGGCAGGCGTGACTTAATAAAGCTCTGACAAAAGAAAAACGTCATATAGTAGGTACTTTCCCTCAGAATAACAGTTTTTTCTGACAGTTTCTGATACGCAAACTTATGCATTATGTAAAGTAAATTCAAATTAGACTAGGTAGAGGTACTAGGTAGGTATGTATGTCTCAATTTATCTCAAAGCAGCATGTGTAAAAATGCAAAATCATTTTAGTGCTCCATTTAAATTCGTCGGATTTTTTGCAATATGAAAATAATCGACTATCAAACATGTAGTAGGGACCATAGCGGCGTGCGACATGGTGGTGGCATTGCGGCCAAAACGCACAGTTAATGTGCCGATTATATTATTGTCATTATGTGCCATTACCAACGCTAATAGTTATCGCCGGCAGACGACACACGACCGAATATTATTTCAAGAAAACGTTCAGTCAATGGCGGTTTTAACACCGTCGACACGACACCGTCGACCGAACCGATACGACATGCGTGTATAACTAATAAATCCGCCTGGCGAAACTCTCGAACTAGACTCATACCTACTTTCGAAAAACGAACAATGCATGAAATGGAAGTCAAAATTTGAATTGCGTTCCATACAAAACGAGATTTTCAGTATGTAATTTTGGTAGAATGGAAGTCACGTAGTTTTACATAGATACTCTTTGCTCTTCGTATTTTTTTATGGCCTCTGCATGTCCGTCATTCAACAAAACGTGTCAGTGGCGCTGACACTGGCCTTTTTTTCGAGCTACTGACATTTCAATCACATGACACTGGCATAATTGTCTGTCAAAATGACGGCCATTAATTAAGACAAGAAGAAGAAGACATGTCAGTATCGTGTAGGTGTCGCATGGACCTTCTGAGAGATGTCGTGTCGGTATTGGCTAGTGTACAATCGCCCAAAGTTATGCGGGAATGTGATAGCCGCGTGCCGACCGTAGCTTCCTCACGTTAGCGGCATAACTTAGCGAGGAGGTGAAAATAAATATAGAAATGTTGTGAATAATTACTTATATTTTTTTCGCGGGAAATTGGTAACTAGACCAAATTCCAAAGCAGTAGGTATGTGATGATGGTAAGCAAGCAAGCTCGTGTGAGTTAATGCCGGTGTTTTTTGGCGACTGCTAGATCCGAGAACGACAGTTTAACGTGCCCTCAGAAGTACGGATGCGCTCAGATGTAAATGCCACTAACGGTCACCCATCCAGATAGTAACCGCGCAAAAGGTCGCTAAACTAAGATAAATAATCATGCACTTGTGATGATGGTGACAACAGTTTAGTAGGTACGTAAAAGCTTTGGGATTTATGACCTTTTAGGATTTCTTGAAATTCAAAGCCAGTAACTAAACTAGTAGTAAGTCGGTGACTATCAATTGGTTTTGGATCAACAACTGGCGATAATTCACCAGAAAGACATCCATCAACCCAGTGGGAGCCTCATTAAAGTTTATTTTTGACAGCGGAATCGGAAAACAAAAAACCGAGGAAACCACAATCGATCTCATTAACCACGAAGGGGTGTTTAGATACGTCGTATTAGAGGATCAGACCCCATTACAAGGTACTCGTTCGCTGTTTGTGGCCACCATCCCCCAATATTAGTGCCTCTTTAGATTCTAAAGAGTGAACTTACTTACTTACTTACTGAAGTTCGATACACATTTGCAGATATTTTCATGATTTTTGGCAGTTCTGTGGTTCTATGTTGGAGATGGGTACGTGATCAAACTCACTCGGATTTTGATCGCGTTCATTTAATTGTCCTCAGCCAGGACCATCCACATTCGTTCGTCCGCTAATCATTAATGACCAATTTAATAAAGGTGCAACAACTGACGATTGAATGCAGCCACATACGTGTCGAAGCCGAATGTGGACGGATATCACATCGGATCAAGCACATGTTGATATCAATCAACATGCAATCAACTATTCTAAAAATAATATACAACTGTATTATTATTAGGTAGGCACCTAATAGTTAGGTAACTAGTAGGTACTAGTAGGTACCTAACTAACATATTAGATGTTATAATATAGGTAGGCACCTACTACTTATAGCACAATGACATGCTACATTCCTTGTTATAAGAATATTACCTACTTAGATTTTAATGTTTTTTAGGTAGGTACCTATCTAATTTATGATTTTTTTGTATTGTCACAGAATATTAGTACAAGTATTGTGTAGTTTTGATTATTTAAAGAAAAATCATGATCACCCTTGTTTTGTAACACGTAGAGAATTTAAAACAAAATGTTTCGATACGCCTGTCTACACCACACCCAAGCCATTTATTTGAGGGCTAATAAATTAGTTTCTCGTTCCACGTGAGAAATTGGAATAGGATTCGCCTCAAAAAATTTGGTTATCATCGCTTTTTTTTTTGTGGTGGATTCTTATACTTTTAAATTAATTTATTACAAAATTACTATAGCAAAATGCGAAAATAAAAACACGCTCATGTCTGATGCAGTGACATACTTTTAGAATAAAAAAAAATATGTAGAGTTTTAAGAACACCCCTTTATAATAGGGCATCGCAATGCAAAATAAATGAAAAAAAAAAAAAGAACATGCCTAAGAATTATATTTATCAGAAGCACAAATAACAAAAACCACGATATACTCCTACCTATATGAAGCCCAGAACTATCTCTACCTCTGAAAACGGCACCAGAAAAAAAAAAAGCTTACATACTTACTAGCTTTCTTCTAACACGCTCTTGTGTTCCATTTCAGGGCACCTTTTTTTTATTCAATATAGGCAATTGTTTGTTTTTATTTTTATTTTTCAGCTTCCTCAAAGTCCTATGACAGCTATATTAGCTTAGACGCGGTATTCTCCTTTCTCTCCTTCCTTCTACTAGCTTTTATGAAGGAGGAAATAGTAGTGTCTTGTTAATACCCATCCTATCAATTAGCATTATTTTGTCATTAAAAAAAAAGCTGCAGCTACTTACACTTTTCACCAGTTGACAGTTGAGCTGGCAGCCAAACACTTGGACATAAAAAAAAACGTTTTTAATTCATAAAAACAGCAGAATGACACGGACTGATTAAATGGGTAAAAGCACAAACCACTTTGCACATGGCGCGCTAGGGGAACAAATTAAGAGGGCGTAGAACGTAACACGAATTTAATTACACTACACGCAATCGCTTAGGAAGTGTTTGATTTTCTTTAATAGTGCTGTAATAGTGTACGATTTTTCAATTTACTAAATATGGCCCTGTTTCGTATTATGCTTATTCTACATAGGTAGGTACATAAAAAAAGAAAATAAAAGAAGAAAAAATTCCAAACGCTATTTTGCTATTGAAGTTTAGTTAGTAGGCGTGGAAAAGTATCATGTGGTTGCTTTTTAGGCTTAAACGTTTCTTCGGAAGTTCCTCTAAGGATCTTGTTTGTCGGATTGTCGGAATGAAGATAACCCGGATTACCTACATAATATTATTTACCTAGATATGTCCCTTGGATGATACTAAGGAATAACGTAGATCGCGTGTCGCTGTGACGACAGATGGGCATGACCGATGTCAGGTGGTCCGGAGGGCGGCTCGAGGGCACCTGTTAAATGAAACGATCCAAGGAACCAGCTTATGATGGATTGTAAGTAAATAAAACTACTTAAGTTTGCTACTAGCTGTCGCCCGCGGCTTTGCTCGCGTGGTAGCAGCATACGCATTATTTGGTTAAAATGTTTGATCCTAATTTTAGACTTCATTTCTTAGTGCACCCCTACGCCATAAGAGTATACTACCCTCCAAACTTCATACTTCTAGGACTTATAGTTTAGGCTGTGCGTTGATTGTCAGTCAGCTTCAAAAGAGTTTGGCTTGGTGTAGCGACTTGGCTTGACTGATGGTGACGCAAAGGGGGGTTTTTGAGACTAACCCAGTCCAAGAAGCTTAAAAAACCTCAGACTCCGAATACCCTAGTTCCATTGGTTCTCTTTGATGGTCGAAAGACTTGACTTACCTAGATTAATCAAATGTCAAACTAATAATGTTTGAGATCTTTTCTAAGTAAGGGTTCGGTCAGAGACCACTAGTCGCACTATGACTCTTCCAACCCATAAACTCGTAACATGCGATTTGATGCATCTTCTAAATAATTTTACGAGTTTCGAGCTGACAATCCGTAAATCTGCGTCTGATGTTGTCGGAGCGTGTCGGGCATGACGTCACAACATGGCGACAGGTAGGCAGGAGCCGGGCGGAGATAGGATCCGGTCATCCTGCCCATTTCCGGTCTTCACGCGGCCGTGACGCTTCCGGACACGCGTCGCCGCCGTGCCTAGCGTAGATCTAATGCTGCTGGATGAGATAAACTGATCTAATTTACTGTGTTAGGCATTTTAGGATCTAACTAACCACCAAATGTTAGACTGCATTTCATCTTAGGACTTCCAACTAAAGAGTCCTTGAAACATAGATTAGACATTTTTAGACAAAAAGAGAGTCATGATGTATAAAAACAATCAATATTTAACCAACCACGACTCACTCAGAGCAAGCACAATTAGCTGACATCCTACAGCTAACAGCCTGAAATTTGGGAGGGGTTAGTCAGAGGCCAGTCCAAACGTTATTTTTAGCATAATAAATCATTTACACACCATTTTTACATCTTTTCATGGGCCATCAGAGGGAACTTGCCAACGCGCAACTCAAATGTAATGTCTGAAAATAAATAGAACTTGTCTCTTCCGATCGCCAAGTTTTGTGGCCAATGTCCGTGACACGTCATCGCAGTCTGCAAGATGAGTTTTGTGAAAATGAATTCGTTTGTGGCCGTACAATTGGGGCTGGGAACACGTTGTGGGGTTGTGTATGTGTGCTATCTTGGACACTTCGGTGGTGGACGAACTCTTGTGTGATGTGAAGCTCTTAACTGTGTGGAACTGTAGATATATTATTTCATACGAGCATTATTTGCCAGCGCGCACACTGAATTGCACTAGGTAACAAAAAAATATCAAATAAAAATTGTCATTTTAATTCACAAAGAAAATTAAAAGTAATACAGTATTTACAATAGGTATTCACAATATTATTTACGAAATACACATGAAACAGTTGAGCTATCTACAAACCGTTGCAAACGATTTATAGATAGCTCAACTGGTCCAAATCAGTACCAATCGGAAGCGTGTCCAAGACACTAATAAAAATGAAGTTAAAAAGTTTTCAGTAAAAATCTTAGATAATAACGTTTTGAGGTAGGTATTTAATTATTACTTACCTATCACAATGATTTAGAAGATCAACTAATTGCTGAGAATACTAAAATGTGTCCAATGAAAGTAGAATCACTTTGAAGGTTCTAAAATGAACATCATAATCAACCTTTTCTCTTATTTTTAGCATGTTTTCTTATAAAAATAAGACCTTGAAGACTTTTATTTTTTATTTTATTTATTTATTTTTATTTTAAAAGAATGGATACCTACTAAACAAAGGTTTACACAGCACAATTCAAGGTACATTATAAATTGTAGCAGCTTCAACGAAAAGCGCTCTGAAGCTTGCCTGTGTGTGTGTGTAATAGATTTTCCCCGAGACAACCGCTCTGGAATCCCCGAGTTTGCCGAGCATCACCAGTTATCATTGCCAGAGTATATAATTGTTGGCAATTTTGAGTTTCCATTCAACCGGTGAATAGCAACCATTAGGCGCTGCACTCGAGCGGCCCTCTCTGCTAATAAGTGCATTTCGCTTTACTCCTTAGTGCCACATTTAAAGGCTTCTGGCTCAAAAAATGGCGACTGAAGTGAACATTGTGGGATAATCGGCGTTATTATGTAATTTTGATAATTAATTAAGTGCTAGGAGCTTAATCTTTTTAAAACTGTGAAGGCGTGCGGTGCTCGGGTTATAGCTGATTCGTACCTTCCACTGTTATGCTAATTTCAAATTTTTGTCCCGATTCGTACCTTAAGTAGTACTGTTGTGTTATTCTGTGGCACAACGCAGGTCAGTACAGTCGAAATAAAAAGCCATTTGTAAAGTTAAAAATGCCTACCTGCTCTACCTATCTGTAAGGGAATTATTTTATTGTTCTGTACTCAGTAAGTACCTACCTTTTATTTTGTGAGCCAAGTTGTGTACCTACTGTCCAGGTACCTACAGTGCAAGATAACCTCCTACCTAACGTGTTAGTTAGAAAAAAAAAATCTGTAAGGAAATTATTTTATTATTCTGTTTTTTTTTATTAGGTTGATTCCCAAGTACTCGTCTTATTACCTCTCGTGATCGTGTAAATAAACTGACTAAACATTTTCTGTTTTAATAGGTTGCAAAGGTTAATTTGTAAGATCATACAAATCGTACCTACAATAGATGATTCTTATTCTTAATATTTATTTGATACCATCTCAGAGTACCATTTTAATTGGTAATGCAATTAAAATATAATAAGGCAACACGTTTTTATATTGAAGTTGGAACTGCCAGTGCGTCCGGAGCTGATCGTGCCCGCCCCGTCTGCGGTCTTCAGACTTTTCTCATCGAGTACCAGCTGTCGATAAATATGGGTGTAGGTTTTGAGTAAAACATTGCAATTTATCGTACTTAATGGCTGTATGTAAAGGGTCAATGTGAAGGCCTGCTTATTATATATCACAACGTTAGGTACTTCATGGTTGAAAGTTGTTTTCTTTTATATTCTGTATCAAGCTCAATACCTAGGTAACTCTAGGTAGGTATTGAGTAATATAATTAGTGGGTGTGATAAACGAAGAGATTCAATGATAAAATAAGTTATCATACAATCACAAAAAGTTCTGAAATCACCTCCTCAATCATCATGTTGACTGTAAGTACGTCCAACTTCTTGCTTGTCATTAAAATTAATTTAGGCAATTTAATTGGCGATGGAACTGATAGATCCAAAACAGTCGAAAAAGTACCTATTAGGTACCACCCTAGTAGGTAGGTTTTAAGTTATACAGGGTGTTACCAGACCACTTCCGAAAACTTGGAGGTTCCAATCAGACCATGATACTGAAAACATTAAGCGAAAAAAATCGCGAAAAAAAAAATTGACTTGACTATCTCTTTTTAATTTTTTTTCTAGTTACATACACACAGTACAACATAATAAGACATATCTACCTTATTATCTCATTTAAAAAAGCAAAAAAACAAATAAAATAAATAAAGCAGCAATGTACACGCAGCACGCAGATTACGTCTACTACAGCATGAACAGCTGAGAGTTCATCGCGGGTCATTCAACTACGCGACGTGCGAGCGACCTACGTTAGTACCACCTACGTTAGTAGGCACTTACGACACAGAATAAATAATAGTACTACGCCTCGACCTTACCTACGTGAATGCGTACATTGCGGGCTGGCGAAATAAATACAAATCTTTAAACATTTTTTTCTCCGGCTATAATTATTTTTCAGATAACTGATTTTTTTTTTGGTTGGGTTTTGGTGTGCTGTAGCTCCCCCTTTCGTTTTCGGAAGTGGTCTGGTAACACCCTGTATAATAATAATAATATATAATACGATGTGATAATTGCTTAGTTACGTGATTTATCCGGACTTAATATTAGGCCGATCTTACCAGAAGGCACCCTATCTTGTGGGTATAAAATAACAAATTATCCATATGCATAAATGAGCAGTGTTGTAGTACGGTACGGTAATGGGCAAATTTTCGACCTACTTGCTGATTTAAACACCGTGTGCTTTGATAGTTTTTTTGTGCACTTACGAAGAAGATTCATTATTTTTGGCAAACCATCTCATAATTCTCATAATTGGCAATTTAGCATACAATGTAGTAAGTTACCGCCAGAGCACAGCACCTTTTACCATTTCTCGTTTCAATGGTTTCAATGAATCCATGACAATGAGACTGAGGAATAAGTCACGAAGTAAAGTCCCGCGGGTACTCTAACCACCTGCTCGAATTCATTTTGAAGTAAAAAACTGTTCTCTTTCATAATTTTACGTCATTACGAGGTCGTGGGCTGCCAAAATGCGGTTAGGAATTTTTGTGGATCCATATTTTTTTCGAAACATATTATGCAAAATATTTATATATAGTTACCTTCCGAAAACATCAATATCAATCAATATCAATATCATCAAAAGAATAGTACTTTTATAATACTAGACTAGTGGTTGCGTTGCGCGCGAGCTGCAAGCAGCTCGCGTCTTTTTTTTTATGCCATATTTTTATCAAAAGCCCCTAAAAACCCTACTAACTCCTATAAACCCCTCAATCTCATTCGGATACCCCGTTGGAACGAAGTCAATCGATTAAAGTTTCGCAAAAAAAATCTACATGGCCGCCATCTTAGAATGCCCACCCCTAATTGCAATAAAAAAGCATTTAAAATTTAAAAAAGTGTAAAATTCCATTCAAACCCCTCAATCTCCTTCGGATACCCCGTTGAAACGAAGTAAATCGGTTAAAGTTTCGAAAACCGGAAATGACACGGCGGCCATTTTGAATTTCTGAAATGTCATAATTTTTCTGAAATATACAGGATACAAGCTACCTGTCAGTGAAAGAACGGTAGTCATACCTTAAACTTGGTAGAACAAAGTAAGTCGCCAAAGTCGGGTCTGACTGAAAAATTCAAACTCTTATAGCATGCGGGGTTGCCAGCTGCGGGGAACGAAAATGATCAAATGTCATTTGGGTGGGCCCAATCTTGCCAGCTAGTGGAAATTTTAATTCAAAATGTCGTTATTTCTACTTTTCACGTTCCCGAGAGATAGCGGAGAAACTACCCTAAAAATGGGGAAAAAATTTCAACCAGGCAACACTCCTCTACCAACTGCACAACCGGTCCATACAATTCATCCAGGTAGGGGGTTGCCAACTACCCGATATTTCGGTTTGAAAATCGTGATTTTTTCGAAAATCGCAACTTTTTTACAAAATGGCCGCCACGCCGTCCGCCATCTTGGATTTTTGAAAAGTCATAATTTTTCTGAAATCTCAAGGATATAGGCTATCGTTCTGCATAATCGGTGTTGCCAGCTTTTGAGTTTCGTAGAACAAATTAATCCGCCAAAGTCAAAAAGTCCCAAAAACTAAAAAGTTGCAAGTCTCTCGGGGTTGCCAACCAAAAGTTACGAAAATGGTCAAATGTCATTTGGGGGAGGCCAACGCTCCTATGCAGCCCAAGTCTCTATTCAAAATGTCATTATTTCTACTTTTCATGTTTTTGGGGAAAATCTCGGAAATTACCCGAAAAATGGGGAAAATTTCTAAACCAAGCAACACTCCTCAACAAATCACACAACCGCTCGGTACAACTCAACCCCCTAAATTGTTGCCATCATACATAAAAATGGATTGGAAAAAAGTGTAAAAACCATGACTTTTCCAAAATGGCCGCCACAGCCTCCGCCATCTTGGATTTTTAAAAAGTCATAATTTTTCCTAAATCTCAAGGATATAGGTTACCCATCCCCGTACTCGGTGTTGCCAACTTGCGAGTTTCGTAAAACAAAGTAATCCGCCAAAGACAACCCTAAAAAGTCGAAAAATTCAAATCGAAATTGCGCGGCCGCCATCTTGTTTTTTTTTTTTTTTTCACCAATTCCCAAAATCCCAACCTACAATCAGTCGGATGACACGCTCGGACGCCCTCTATCTATCATAGTTTGCGAACGCGCAAATCAACACCGACGCCATCTTGGATTTCGAGAACCGCTATAATTTTCCTCTACTCGTTTGGTGTTTATACACATTTTCGTAGAACATCATTGTGGTGTAGCTCCACTCCTTCTGTCTCTCAGGGCATGTCAATCAGTCAGTGAGTCAGTGAGTGGTAATGTAGCTTTATATAGTATAACTAGTGGTTGCGTTGCGCGCGAGCTGCAAGCAGCTCGCGTCTTTTTTTTATGCCGTATTTTTGTCAAGAACCCCTAAAAACCCCTACGAAACCCTAAAAACCCCTCAATCTCATTCGGATACCCCGTTGGAACGAAGTCAATCGGTTAAAGTTTCGCAAAAAAAATCTACATGGCCGCCATCTTGCAATGCCCACCACTAATTGCAGTAAAAACGCAATTAAAATTTAAAAAAGTGTTAAATTCCATTCAAAGTCCACAATCTCCTTCGGATACCCCGTTTAAACGAAGCAAATCGGTTAAAGTTTTGAAAACCGGAAATGACACGGCGGCCATTTTGAATTTCTGAAATGTCATAATTTTTCTGAAATATACAGGATACAAGCTACCTGTCAGTGAAAGAACGGTAGTCATACCTTAAACTTGGTAGAACAAAGTAAGTCGCCAAAGTCGGGTCTGACTGAAAAATTCAAACTCCTATAGCATGCGGGGTTGCCAGCTGCGGGGATCGAAAATGATCAAATGTCATTTAGGTGGGCCCAATCTTGCCAGTTAGTGGAAATTTTAATTCAAAATGTCGTTATTTCTACTTTTCACGTTCCCGAGAGATAGCGGGGAAACTACCCTAAAAATGGGGAAAATTTTTCAACCAGGCAACACTCCTCTACCAACTGCACAACCGGTCCATACAATTCATCCAGGTAGGGGGTTGCCAACTACCCGATATTTCGGTTTGAAAATCGTGATTTTTTCGAAAATCGCAACTTTTTTACAAAATGGCCGCCACGCCGTCCGCCATCTTAGATTTTTGAAAAGTCATAATTTTTCTGAAATTTCAAGGATATAGGCTATCGTTCTGCATAATCGGTGTTGCCAGCTTTTGAGTTTCGTAGAACAAATTAATCCGCCAAAGTCAAAAAGTCCCAAAAACTAAAATGTTGCAAGTCTCTCGGGGTTGCCAACCAAAAGTTACGAAAATGGTCAAATGTCATTCGGGGGAGGCCAACGCTCCTATGCAGCCCAAGTCTCTATTCAAAATGTCATTATTTCTACTTTTCATGTTTTTGGGGAAAATCTCGGAAATTACCCCAAAAATGGGGAAAATTTCTAAACCAAGCAACACTCCTCAACAAATCACACAACCGCTCGGTACAACTCAACCCTCTAGAATGTTGCCATCACACATAAAAATAGTTTTGAAAATTTAGCAAAAACCATGACTTTTACAAAATGGCCGCCACAGCCTCCGCCATCTTGGATTTTTGTAAAGTCATAATTTTTCCTAAATCTCAAGGATATAGGCTACCCACCCTTATATTCGGTGTTGCCAACTTGCGAGTTTCGTAAAACAAAGTAATCCGCCAAAGACAACCCTAAAAAGTCGAAAAATTCAAATCAAAATTGCGCGGCCGCCATCTTGTTTTTTTTTTTTTTTTCACCAATTCCCCAAATCCCAGCCTACAATCAGTCGGATGACACGCTCGGACGCCCTCTATCTGTCATAGTTTGCGAACGCGCAAATCAACACCGGCGCCATCTTGGATTTCGAGAACCGCTATAATTTTCCTCTACTCGTTTGGTGTTTATACACATTTTCGTAGAACATCATTATGGTGTAGCTCCACTCCTTCTGTCTCTCAGGGCATGTCAATGAGTCAGTGAGTGAGTGGTAATGTAGCTTTATATAACTATAATAACTAGTTTATAATACCAGACATGTAGGTATGTACCTACCTATGTAATAAGTGTGCAGCAGAAATCGACCCGTATCTGTTTTAGGTTGCGCAGAGCGGTTCAAAGTTTAACAAAAACAATGTTACCGATAGCAAATGGTTTATTTTTAAAGTCAATAACCTAAAAAAATTGGATAAATTATTATGAAACAAAATACACCAGAGATGTTCGAGGCACATGAACGATGTATCCGAAGAAATCACTTAATTTGTCATGAGATGTGGCACTATTGGTGGTCTTTTCCCCGCACATCTCTGTCTGATGTTACCTCCCAATATTATTATTTTTTATTCGAAAACGCGCAACCACTAGCGTCTAGCAGCTTTATTATTAGGTAATTTTTTAGAGTAATGTGACGACATCTCTAACGTCGATAGCCTCTTCGTACACTTGTTGGCGATCGCCATTTGTCTGCGAGAGCTTCAACTCCAACTTGATTACTTCACTCCTAACGAGCACTATGACGTAGAATTGAATGACTGGAAATGAAAATAACAAAAATCTTTATAAAATAAAACTAATGTAAAAATTAGTGATAAAATGCATCAGAAATAATTAGTCTAGTCGGATCTTCATATGATTCCCACGGAACCTTGGTAAGTGAAGGTTTCTTAGTTAGGTATATTTATATAGGTAGGTACTTATCACTAACACCGTTTTGCTTTAGATATTTTTAATAAGTAAATTTTAATTATATTATAACGTTTATCAAAGTATTTTTGTATTTTTTTGTTTTTTGTGTCACAACATAAAAAATGCAAATAACTACCTAAGTACCCTATCTCAACTTCTTAGAAAATCATACCTAGAAAAACCTAGGGCAGAATACCTAGTACCTAAATAATGTAAAATTAGTCTTACTTATCGCAAACAGAGCAACCCCTGCATCGTAATACATTGCTCGTGATAGAAGGATGATGGTGGGCACTATCGCTGCAAGCGTCGTAGCAACCGCGTAGCAGTTGAATAAGCGTAGCATGTTCATATCTTTCTGAAAAATTAAAAAAAAAACATAATAACTCGGAACGCAGCCTTTCAGATTTGCGTTCGCGTTCACTCCATCCCATTCGCTCTTCTAAACTTCTACTTAGTTACGTACATTGTTGGTGTCAAATAATTAAGCGCAGATTAATTAATTACTGGGTTTTTACTGACATAACTTAACGTAGCGACGAGGATTGGATAATATATGTATTTTTTACTATAGCTATGTTATTCTATCTAAACATCTGGTACATGTTTTAAGCTTACATGAACACACCAACTCTAGCCAATCTACCATTATTATACTCTGTGTTCCAGCATCTGTTGAGCTAGTATCGTGGTGGGAGCCCAGAGAGCTTCGTGTGCCTAAAATGTGGTCATTGTAATTTGTAAGAACAGTAAGACATAGGAAACGGGTTCATCGTTTGCAATAGAACGGTAGTGCAAGGCCTTGAAGTTGCAATAAAAAACTTAGTTCTAAATGTTTAAGGAGACATAATAATATAACAAACGATTGACGTCTTTATTTTTAACCAACTTCAAAAAATAAGGAGGTTCTCAATTCGGCTGTATTTTTTTTATAGGTAAGAACACAGATACTAGTTATACGTAAGAAAGAGTCACCAACTTTAATGAAAATAAAACTTGATTACCTGGCATCCAGCTATGAGCAACAGGATATTCAGTATCACGCTCATTCCGAATATGCTGAAGAGGACCGTGGCGGTCGCGACCTCCAACGAACCATCGATAAAGTTGGCTTTCTTTAACTCCGTTGTGAAGACCAACCATGCTACAGCAGCCAAAGAAAATACCTGGAAAATTAAATGAAAGGATTTATTTATTTGCGTAAAAGAATGGGGCTAGTTAATTAACTAGTGGCAATGGTGGGTAATACTAATGGTTTCTTGTTGTATTTTTAAAAATTCTTGTCGTTTTAATAATAAGAGAAAGGGCAACATTCATAACTTTCTCGAACTAAAACGACAAGGACGGCTATAATTTTAAGGCTGTCAAATTAGGTTACTTTAGAAAAATGCAACAAGAAAGTCGAGACCAATATCTCTTAGCATTGATAATACGCAATTAGATTTTGTATAGGTAGGTACCCTACGGTCTTAATCCCAAAAATCTTAAATGATTTTTAAAACCCAGAGAAGTAGATAATTAATAGGTACAGTTATAATCGCTTTAAAATAGGAACATCAACCAAACACTATTAAAATTCAAAAAATCTAAAAGTCGATACACCCTATGGTACCGTCAGATTCAGTCAGGGTCCCTACCTAGGTACTTCTAATACTGGCTGTGCTCACTTGCTTAGTTAGATTAAAAAAAAACTTACAATATTGATGATTCCGAAAAACAGAATTCCCTGCCGTAGAGGGCAGCAAAAACAACACCTCTTCACTTCGGGAACTTTAACCATGATCGTTGGCTATCCGAAGTTCTTATAGACGACTTGAACTTTAACACAGAACATGGAAATCATTCAACATGCAATTTACTAACACGCCACCTGGTGCATCTCTGTCTACCCAATGGAATCGTAACACATGATTAAAACTATTATTTATTTTCTGCATTAATAAAAACAATGTAGGTATGTAGTACCTAGGTATGATGATAACTTTATTATAGATAGTTCGTGCACGTACAGTCAGCATAAAAAGTGGATAGGTAGGTAGATAAAAGTTTTATAAAACCTACTAGGTAAAGTCAGACAATCATGTTGTAGATAGTTTCCTATATAAGAATAATAGTCGAGAATATCCAAAGGACCTTCCACGCAATTCAGAACTCAGGGGCACACCTTCATTCATAGGTAGGTAGGTACATCCACATAGAACGGCGTCGCCGGCGACGCAACGGCCAGCCGTTCGATGAATGTACCTACCTAATATTTTTTTATATGTTTTACACTCAGTAGACGTAGATACTTAGGTAGGTACTAGGTAAAATGAAGAAGTCGCCCCTATGCTGATAGAAAATCGTTACTCAAGCTTACCTATAGCTACCAAAAATCAATGCTTGAGTCCGGGTCAGCGCTTGAGAAGTAAGTAAATCAGCATGAGCCTTAGACTGGAATACTGAAACGTCACTCAAATTTAAGCACCACTT
Organism: Eulithis prunata; assembly: GCA_918843925.1. Taxonomy (NCBI): domain Eukaryota; kingdom Metazoa; phylum Arthropoda; class Insecta; order Lepidoptera; family Geometridae; genus Eulithis; species Eulithis prunata. The sequence goes on from OU974007.1 coordinate 3,208,715, forward strand.
AAAATTGCTCTGCCTCTGTTTGACATTACTCATTTGTAAGAGATGGCAATAATTTAAGCGTGAACTTAATTTAGGTAAAGTGGCGTTTGAGTATTCGCCCATTAGACAGCTTAGTGCTCAAAACACCTTCAATGTTGATGCTGTCTGTACGGCCTATAATGTACTTGCTTACGTACAATCGTGCAATGTCAATGCAAAATAGGTCATTGGCCCATTGTTTTGATAACATAATCTCTGTATTTTCATTATACCTAGGTTACTTATGTAGGTACCTATGTGTTTTGGGTAGAAAGGTACCTACGTTGCTTCGCTCCGGTTAGATAGGTATACAGCTACAAATTTCATAGCAAGGTATGAGTTAAGTAGGTAGGTACCTAGGTTAGATACTTAAGTCATACCTAGATAACAAGATACTAACTAGTAGGATAGGTAGCTAGCCAAACAACCATCCCAAGTAATTTTATTTAGGTACCAACCTACTTATAGGTACGTAAATTACTTTGCTTATTGTCGTTATTACATAATTGAGCCACCCACCCTACGACCTCCCGGCTACACCAATTTATTTTCATTCTTTATTTTTCATTCAATTACCAGCTAATGCTAACTCAAATTGGTGATGCGGTACGTTTGCTGATTTAACTAAGCAAGCAAAATGCCAAGAGATAGCTCCAACCTTGCTCCAATGATGTTGAGGTTAGGTAGGAAGGTACCTACCTAAAAACGTAAAACTTGTGTTGCTGACTGTATTAGGTACGGTTCGATCCATTTTGAAAGATGTTTGAGTTGTGCATAAACTAGGTACACTGTGTAGTTGGACCGTGCACGCGGTGTACCATAATGGATAAAATAATGGACCTTAGTCTGAAATAAAGAATTAATAATATTAATAATTAAAAAAAAACTCTTCATTAGTACCTATTTACCTATACCTACATAGTAATCGATTGTATTGTACTAAAGTACGATTAAAATGAATGATTGAACGAAAACATTCATTTTTCGTTCAATACATACTCATTCATCTCATTCCATTTTTTGTTATCTGTGCTGTGCAAAATTGCTTTGCTTTTCTTGTTCGAAGAAATTTGGTCTTATTGATGAATTTTACGAAAAATTACTAAAAACTAACTAAAACAATATACTTTAGTGAGGTAAGAATTGATCAGCTGAGGCCTGAACATTCTACAGCAGTGCAGCAGTTGTATGAAAAAAATTTGAGGTTATATACTGTGCATTAGGTAATTTCGTCAAATTGACTTATTTACTTATATTATTTCGATTATTTCTGCCTTATTAGTGTTAAAGTACACGCTAGTTTATTTTTGGCAAGGTTGATCTCCTTATCTTTAGCAATTGGGTATACTCAATTTTGACATGTTTCGGCACAAACGAATATGACCCAATATCATCTTTGGATCTTGCAATACCTACCTACCTCTGCCTACTGCCAAATATAAATTATTGTGGTAATAGATAACAAGTCAGATTTCGATTTTTCTATTTTTTCATTTCAGAAATGGCAGCACAGCTTTTCAATCGCATTGGGCAACTTGGTCTAGGAGTGGCAGTTGTTGGCGGTGTCGTGAACTCTGCACTTTACAATGGTAAGTTTTCTTATTGGATTATTAAACCATCTGCCACTCAATGGTTTTTGCAATACTAGTGCAGAAACCCATGTCCTTAACTTGCTGCCCTCAGTACTCAGTATAGCTATTTGACAGATTTGTCTTTATTACTATTATTATATTCAGCCCTTTGTGTCCCACGCAAAGGCCTCCCCCCATTTTGGCAGGTGTAGTGGCTCAGTCAGTAGTAGCTCTGCCTTCGTGCCACATTCGTTGTTAATAAGTGTGTGGGTATAAGTATAGTATAACAAGACATAAATAACTACTACAACAGTAGAAAACAATGTTATTTACTTCCGATGCTGACTTGGACCTCATACTCATTCTGATTTCAGTTGATGGCGGCAACAGAGCAGTCATTTTCGACCGGTTTCAAGGAGTCAAGAACTTGGTTGTCGGAGAGGGCACTCACTTCTTCATTCCATGGGTGCAGAGACCAATCATCTTTGACATCAGATCTCGCCCTAGAAATGTTCCCACTGTTACAGGAAGTAAAGGTTAGTATTTATTCATCAAATTACATAAAAACATACCTATTTACTGTTATTTGAAAATTTGGCATTTTTTCAATCTAAAAATGCATATTAATTTTTTAGTTACGTCACTTATTTGTCCATTCTTTTTTATATAAGAAAATTATAGAGCAAGCTGATGGCAAACCGGATGTTAATCAGTTGCCTCTGCCCACCAGAGCAAGTCCATTAAGGACATGGCCTGTGATACACATCTATCATACATGGCATTTACATTTATCACTGAGATTTTGTATTACTTTTAAAAGATCTGAAATTGTCAACTCAACTAGATTTCCTGTATTCCAGATCTGCAGAATGTGAACATCACACTCCGCATCCTGTTCAGGCCCATCCCCGACCAGTTGCCGAAGATCTACACAATTCTGGGCATTGATTATGATGAGAGAGTGCTTCCTTCCATCACAGCTGAGGTTCTCAAGGCTGTCGTTGCACAGTTCGATGCAGGAGAGCTCATTACTCAGAGAGAGGTACATTTTTTTTAAATAATTTATTGCATAATAGGTACCCCAAAATATAGAAACAAAGGTTAAATCACTTGTAAATCATGTTATAAAGCTTAAAGAGCTATACCCGGCCTGTACCTTCCAACTTAGTAGTTGAACCCTCAGTTAGCCTTGACCCTGAGGAGAAACCTTGGGGAAGATCACAGTCCTGGTTCCCCATCAAATTGTGCAGACATTTGTCCCAGTCCTAATGCCTCTATTATTGTATCTGCACCTCTTGTATCAGGCCTTTAGTCGCCGCAGAGCCATGTTAAAATGTTGTTCTGTTTACAGGTTGTGTCACAAAAAGTCAGTGAACTTCTGACTGAGAGAGCATCACAGTTTGGCCTGATCCTTGATGATATTTCAATCACCCACTTGACCTTTGGCAAGGAGTTCACCCAGGCGGTAGAATTGAAGCAGGTTGCCCAACAAGATGCCGAGAAGGCAAGATTCCTTGTGGAGAAGGCTGAACAACAGAAGAAGGCAGCTATTATTGCTGCGGAAGGTGACGCGCAAGCTGCAGTCCTCTTGGCAAAGTCCTTTGGCATTGCCGGCGAGGGTCTGGTAGAGCTCAGACGTATCGAAGCTGCTGAAGACATCGCCTACCAACTCGCCAAATCCCGCAATGTTACTTACCTCCCTGCTGGACAAAGTGTACTCCTCAACCTACCCACTCAAGGCTAATTTCTAATTCTAGGACTGAAAGCAGTGTACAGTGAAATGGGGTGGGTTCTGTACAAGCGCATTTGTTTACACACAAATAATGTATTTAAGTATGTTGCATTTGAAGAGACTATGCCAATAGATTGTAGTCGAGATTTAGCTTTATGAGAAATTGTAATTAAACATTAAAGTATAATTTGTTCAATTATCTTTATTTTTTATCTTTGACCTATTTAATTAATGGGTTTTCTAGTCAAATACGGTATTTGATTAGCTTCTCTTTTCGATTTAATCAGATCTAAACATATGTACAAGAAAAAGAGATTGATTTATATATAATCTGCTTAATTTTACAGTTTTCCATAAACTTTCCAAATCGATGTATGTACACACCATATTTGTTCACATTCTCAAACAATTATTATTGTACAAAAGTAGCTTCCTAGTAGCTTCATAACTGTATAATTTAGTAAGTATACAAATAAATAAAGCGAAAGTACAAAATAAATTATTTAGTAGACAGTATTTGTGGTGATGACACCAACAATTCTATTTGACGAAGTATTTCCTCATCCAAGGTGAGGTCAGATGGTGCACTTTTAAAATCACAAGCACTTTGCTCATCTTCTTTATCCATAACAAAATTGTGCTCAAATGTCTCTTCAGATGTTGATGATGATACTTCTTCATTGTTATTATTAAATAATTCATTTTTGGGGATATTTATGGCTTCCTTTCTGGAGATCTTGTTGAAGAATAAGTTTTCTCTAATGCATGCTTGTCTCACATAACCCATTTCGTCTGCATTTAAACTTGGAGGAAGAATTAGTTTACATAAATTATCATTTTCCTTGAAGCTTTTTATTAAACTGTCCACTTCTTCTTTGAATTTCTCATTGATTGTGTCTCTACCTGAGCCCAAAATCATGTTACTTAACAGTTTACTTTGATTACAAGAATCTCTAGTGCTTATTAATAGTTCCAATTCATCTTTCATTTCTTTGTTTTCTGATGATAAAGATATTGCTCTCCTAAGTCTTTTTTCTGCACAATCATATTCTCCAATCATTCTGAGGGCTTTTGCATTTAGGAATAGAGCTTTCCCACAGGTCCAAAGGCTGCTGAGTCTGTTCAGCTCATTGCAAGCTATACAAGCCTTCAGTGGCTGTTTCAATTTAATGTAGCAAACAGCTAAATTCATATACAACTTCTTCAGTAGCTTTTCTTGCACCATTTCTTCTTTCTCATCGGCCAATCTACATTTGTGGAGCATGGCTACTGCTTTTCTGAAGCAGTTGACTGCCAACGGAAGGTTCATGGCCTTGTATAGTACTGACCCTGAACTAAAGAGTAGTGTCACTTCTTTTCGAACTCTTTCAAACATGTTAGGTTCTGATAAAATGAGCTTCCTGAAAAAGAATGAAAAATTATGAAATTTTTATATTAGAAACAAACAGATCTCAGTGAGCTTAAATGCAACTCTAAAAGGAAACTACTGAGATATTAACCCCTGCAAATATTGTAAGGAAACCCGTAGCTTAGTCAGCTCTGCACATATTAATAATAATATAACGCTTAACAATAGATGTAAAGGTCAATTATTACTAACCCCTGCTTAGGCGTCAATATACTCCTGACTAGTTTTATGTAAACGGCACATTGTGCTGCTGGCTTTATACTGGGTGGGATCCCCAGTTCTCCATACATCACCTCATGAGCTAAAAGGAACAGGGATAATTCTCCAACTAGCATTGTTCTGATAGCCATTTGAAGCCCAGGCAAGACACCATTGTCTTTGAGATCAACTTCCTGAAAAAGAACAGATATATGACTCAGATTGAATATAAGTACCATAAAATAGTGAGCAGAACAGTTTTCTATGGCTATGGGCTTATTTGGATAAGTTGATAAAGCCTTTTCTATCTTCCAAATATATAAAACTCTTCTGATGCTAACTGACAATTAATGCACAGCCTAATAAGTCGTAGAGGTTTTAAATTTAGAGAGTAGTATCCATATACAGTGTAGGGGTGCACTAAGAAAGGAATTTTGAAAAGTCACACTGTAAAGAGGAACGCGAGCAACGCCACGGGCGACGGCGAGTGTTACAAACCTACAGAGACAGAGAACTAGGTACCAAAGGTTTTTTCATGGTTATAACCACAAAAGGTTCATCCTCATTCTCCCAGTATGCCGAAACTGCAACAGAAACTGTGCAATCATCACAAATAGGCATACCCCCACCCTCTTGGAGTATCAACTTCTTTACATATTTGTTTGCATCGATAGCTGTCATCTTCTTATCCAGGGCTTTGAAGTCTTTTATTGGCTCCCCCATCAAGTCCATGATTTTGGTATCCACATCGGCATCCGTTCCGTCAGTTTCATCGTAAATGGCATTGATGTGTATCACTGATCCGGTATTATGAACTTCTCTAGAAAAAAATAGATATAGGTAGTTAATGTGATGGATGAGAAGCAGGTTATCTAAGACCAGGCAGCAGTGAATTAGAATTTAAACACGTACCTTAGATCCAAACCTTCGTCCAAAGTAAATTTTGGTCCAGTTTCCATGTTTCTCGATGCCGGTGGTGATAGGTAATTGGATTGGTTGGACTAGAGTAAATTGTGTTGTAGAAAATAACGAATCGAGGGGCTTTCTTTATAAAGCTTCCGGGTAGGATTTTGCTTTTGCTCCACAAGCAAATAAGAAAACAAAAAGTACTAAAAGCTTGTTGTGGTTGTGTTCCTTTTTTTTGTATACCATTGACCATTGTATACTAAATACTAAATGTTGTGCCACTTTGTTTTTTTTATTTTGTTCTGGCACTGGAGGCTTGTCTTTTTGCCAAGTGTTTTTTGGTTTTGTTTGTTTGTATTTTGCAGTGCTGCCAACCCAGATTTTCATTTTGAAATGAAATGAAATGAAATTTATTGAAATAATAACAGACATTAATAATACATTTCCAATATTGTAAGTTGGTTTACAGTGTTGTGTTTCCTGGTTGGACAACATTGATACCCAAACTAGATTTTACTAAATTTTACCCCAAAGCCTGTTTAATTTTACCCTAAATTCACAACTTTGTTGATAAAATACCCTAAAGTTTTTCAAATAAACAATCAAACAAGTGATTTCATAGTCAATACTTTTTGACAGGCATCATGGCTCAGTCAGTCAGTAGTAGCCCTGCCTTCCGTGCTGTGGGTCGTGGGTTCAATCCCCACCGAGAAAAAACATTTAATTTTGTGTGTGGCAAACATAGATGTTTGTTCTGTCTAGGTGTTACTCTATGCATCATAAATATGTATTTACACAAAAATATGTATAAATAATATTCTATCAGCAATCTACCTAGTTCCCATAGTACAAGCTTTGTTTAGTTTGGGGCTAGAGAGCGTTGTGGGATATGTCCAAGAATATTTATTTATTTATTTATTCCACTCAGAATACTTACCAAAAAGCCCAAATTAACAATACAAAATCTATACCTAAAAAATAAAACTTATCCTAAAACTTAAGTAGGTAGGTAGTAGGTACCTATGTTGTGATATGACATGAATAGAATACTCTACTGCATCATCGTCTATAGTATTCAATTCAATTTCAATTCAATTTAAGTAGTTTCTACTAGGCAGTTGTAGTTTAAACAAGACAACGTTTCATTGTATGATAATTATATAAATTACCCTAAACAATTCGATTCCCTAAATATTACCGTCATCTCAATTTTACTCTAAATCTAGGGTAAAATACCCTGACTTGGCATAACTGGTATTTTGCATTTTTTTTGTATTCTCTTTCTACGCACGTAGCTAGGGTTGCCCACTTTTTTTAAGAAATAAAGTATTTTAGGGTCGTCGAAGAAAAATAAGCAGTATTTTAATGTATTCACCTAATGAACGTGGGGGATCCAGGACTTAGGTTAGGTAGCAAGGGGTACCTAGACCTACCATTTCAAGCGTTGCCAATTTGCGTATTTCAAGCAAGAACGTACTTACCCAGTGAGCACACCTACTTATCGGCGAGCGCAGCGAGCCGTGATAATTTTCTTGTTTTTATTCCAAATTATTTTACTAAAATAAAGAGGTTTAAGCTTGAGTCAATAGTGCATGAAATTGCCCTAGGACTCATGGTGGGTTGGTGGGTGTCGAAAAACAGTATTTTAGCATAGGTACTTTATTTTTGTTCAAAAGTAAACAAGCAATCACCACTTTACCGAGCACAGTTTCATCTAGGTTTCACCTACCTGCCTATAATCTCGAGACGGACATATTTGCTGATAGGAATATGGGATTATTAACCAAATTATTGAAATTGCATTGAGATATTGCGTGCGAGGGAGATAATATTAAAACACATAGTTAGGTACCTAGGTATAATGTTAATAATATTCTTTAGTATTGTAGCTAAATTAGATATAGACAGGTACGTTTGGGTAGGTACAAAAAATACGAACTGCGCGACGACGACGCACGGAAATCGGCAGAAAATCTTAGCGTGGTGGTTTAGTTTGTTGGTTCAAAGATTGCCTCAAAACTGCTATGTAGGACGAGATGAGGTCATCCATTTTATAGCCCAGGGATGTCTCACAAAGGATCTTGGTTCCTCTCAGGAAGTTGCCCATTGTCATGTGGAAGAACGTATTGCCGGATGACCAGTTCGATATTTGTGAGAATGGGTGCGTGACTAGAACATCCTGAAAAGAAAAGACACCTACATTTTTCGAAAATAATTTTCCATTGATGCACGATTGGGTACCTACTACGAACGCACAATAACCACTGCTGCGCTAGTGTCCAAAGAGTTTCAACAAACAATGAACACAAAATAGATACCTAGGTAGTGTAGGTACATAAATTAATAATAATAAATAATAATACATACCCGACTTTGTGGATGAATGACGCTAACACCATTCCTGTTTATCCCAATCACAACCATCTCAGGGTACGACGGATCAGAAGTTTGCTTCACTTCAAAGAAGGCCGTCCCAAATGTTGGCATCTGGTATATCTTCTTCAAGAACTGTTCCTTCGCTTCGTTTTCTGTCATCACACCGTGTTGGAGGTACGCGGACGAGATTTGTGATTTCCAGTTTGAAGTTGATTGCACGCGAAGCATATCGGGGGGTATCAGGTCCGCAAGCATTTGAGGTATCTGTGGTAACAAAGTCTGGTCGCCGCCGAATCTTGCTCTAAGAACAAGTGCAGCTAACTCAACAAGCTCCTGCTTAGACGTTTTATGGTAGCCGCGAAGGTATTTTGGTAGCTCTTGAGGGTAGTAAAATATTTGATCCGCGTATTTGTCTCTACCGGGGATTGTGTTGATCCAGAGTTTCTTCATAAAGAATATTTGGTAGTTCATTTGCATTTGGGAACCGGCTGAAAACAGAAACACGGATTATTGCCTAACTAATCTACCATGGCAATAAGTTATGCTAGAGCCTTAGTGATTTTTGGTTTTTCTTACCTCCTCGAATAGGCCGAGTTTGCTTCATCCATTCAACCAGCTCATGAACGAAATCAAAGAAGTAATAATTATCCGGCACAGAAAACACCTTATCTGCTATCTTCACGAACAAACTAAATCCATCGCTGTTCTTCAAATTTAATCTCCCAGTGATCTGCTCACATAGATCTCTTGCCTTCGTCGCTGAATCTACTTCGAATGCTTCGTCTGTATCATCTGGGAAGTAGACTTTGTGGTATATCTGCATGCTCCTGTGCTGGATAGCTTCGACTTCAACAACATAGGGCGCATACATTCTTGGTCCACTTTTCTGTGTTCTAAACACGCGCTTCAAACACTCTTTGGCGATAGGATGTGGTCGCGTTTTTAGGAATTCTACTAGCTCTTTGATCAGTGTTTGTCCGCACGCAAACACACCGGTCGCAAGCCACATCAGCTCCCATCCACGTTCTTCACTCAACTGTATTCTATTATTCGTCAGTTGCTTCATCAACTGGCAATACACTTCATCACGCAACATTGGTTCCATAAGCGCGCATCTGAATATTTCATCAGTGTATTCCGTTGTAGATCGGGCTTTAGGAGCTGGTAAATCTCCCATGTATTTCAAAATTCCGTAGTAAGACGATACAGCAGATTTGCTGACAGTTTCGTTGTCTAATAGCTTCCTCAATAATGGTTTTCGTAGTGGTTCTCGAGAGTGCACCCACAAATCTCCCGCCATTGCTTTCTTTGCGGTCGTTAACGTTGTCTGCCTCGACACGCTTGCGTAGAAATCGTCATTCGTTCTGAAATGTTCCTTGGCGAACTTCTCAAGTGTGTGCATCCTTTTTCTTTGAATAGTATTGTATTTGGATTGCGATTTCTTTGCCAAGTTAACGTTTCCTTTCTTGAATACTTCTAGTACTGTGCTCGAAGGTAAGGTCATTGTAGGCACGATATACACTTGTTCGGTAGGGAACAACCCTTCTTGGCCGTTACAGGCCCCATGACCCCATGTCGAATGCATGAGCGTTTCACCGGTACAATCTTGAAGTAACGTTATCAGGTCTCCTTTTTTGTATTCCAAGAACGACGACGCGTCAGTATATCCTTCCGATTCAGTTTGGGCAATCGCGTATATCGATCTACGTTTCAAGCCGTCGATAAGGTAGATTATGAGTGAGCTCATTTCACTTGCATCGACACTTCTAAATACAAATTCCTCTTGGTGTATTGTTCGAATTGTGACTCTTCCCAAATTCTCGTATTCGTCGTCTTCATTGTAAGCCACATATGTCACTTCAGCATAAGATATTTCAAGCAGGATGTGTTCAAGTTGATCAACAATATAAATTCCAGTCCAATTGACAGCTATTATGACTAGATCTTTGTTTATCGTTTCACCTTTCAGCTTCATAGCTTCGAAAAACCTCGAGAAAAGCATGGGCCATTTTAATTTGGCAAATATCACAATATCTTCTTTACATTTCAAGGGATCAATCTTCGACTGAACGCTTTGTGATGATTCAAACGCTTTGGTTACAAGATGTTCCCATTTGGTCAAAGCAGCGTCATTCGATTGGATGAATTGATTTGGAATGTAGTTGACTATTACTTTTCGTAGGACGTTTGGATCAATCCGGGCGCCAAATTCGATATAGTGTTGCTGAGCTGCAATCATAGCTAGATCTTTTTCTGAATCACATCTGTACTCTCCGAATTTCACTCCTTTAGCCACTTGGTAGTAAATGAGATTAGTAGCTACTGGATCGTCTACAGGGTTGTGCCACGGAGTGAAGACTTCTTTTCTATAGAATAGTCTCCACGGCGCGTTCTTCTCGGGTGTTCCTTGTTCTTTAGCAAACTGTTCACACTGTGATATAGCGTCCATTATGTGCTCTCCTTCGCATCCTAGTGACAGAACTTTGTCATACAAAGTTATGTACAGAGAGAATCCAAACGTATCAGTTAGTCCAACACTATCTGCGATTTGCTGGCACACCTCTTCAGCGGTGGTCGCAGAGTCTGTCTGAATAGTTTTCATAGATTCGTCCATTAACGTAACTGTTAGTATTATAGGTTTCTTTGTTTTTGTAGCTTGTAGTTCCAGCCAGCTCGGTGGCTGAGTTCTTGGGCCGTTTTTGAAAGTTCTAACTAGTCGACCTTCGCAGTACGGCGCGTAACCAGGTGGTCCTGAGCGGATGAAGTTACGGAGATACTTGACGAATCGCTCTGAAGGTGGAAAACAGCCGATGCACAACGATAGAAGAATCCAACCGCGGGCGTGGGAAGCTTTAGATGGGTTGTTCGTGAGCTGTTTGCATAGCTGACATAGTATTTCATCACTGAAATAAACACAAGTTTCGTATGACACACCTAAGAGATAAATTGTATGTCTATAGATAAACAATCAGAAACTGATTCATTGATTGACTTGTACAGAATTACATCCATGTGGATAGGATACCACATAGATGTAATTTTGTACATTTGTCATAATGCTTAGAGCAGACACTTACCGAAGTTCTCTTCTAATAATTCCATGCCCAATGATAAAGTGAAGTTTTTCTAAGTTGGTACTTCGCCGGGAGTTCAGCCAAGAACTGTACATGTCGTTTGTGATCTCGTCATTCATCAAATTCTTCATGAATTCTTCGTTCAGTTTAGTCTGCTTCTTTAACGTTTTCGACATCATCTTATTTCTGTTGCTTTCATACGAGTCTTTAGCTAACAATTCCTGGAAAAAAAGACGTGTTGATGATACTTTTAATTTCGGGTCCCTACCTTGATCTTCTACCTTGAATTAATCAGTTCTTACCTCAAATTCTTTACTCTTCTGGAAAGCCCTTCCAACAGTATCAGTCAACTTCGTCATAACGGGTATGTTATCTATTTTATCATCAGCATACTTTGGCTCTGATAAATCTCCCATGAATCTCAAAATGGTGACCCACAGTGCTTGGGCAGCCACTTTGTCCATCGGCGAGGGAAGTTCTAACAGCGCATTTTTGAGAGGTTTGCGAGAGTACTGGTGGCTGGTGTTGCCAATGAAATATGTGGCAGCGAATTTTCGGAAGTTAAATTCGTCAAATTGCTCTTCATCTTGTTCTTGAGGGATTGGGATCACGCTTGACACTTGAGGCCTGGCTGTGGATGACTGAAAACAATATAAATGCTGAAGTTAAATTAATAATTTATATCTTCACCAGATTTACCTACTTAGGGACAAATTTATTTTGCTCTAGGTAAGTACCGATTAGTAAGTATTTCTTTCAGAACTATAAGGAAAAATTGATCGTCAGTACCTGCCTACGATTTTAGGAGATGCAAAGATTTACAGATTAGCTTACCACTCCAAATCCAGTGCCACGAACAGTGCCAGCCGGTGTAGCGCTGTCTTTGAGGAAACCAAACACGTCATCCACATATCTATCATCGATTGCGTTCACATTATGCGCGTGATCGTCTACCATCGGCAAGTCTTTAGCTATCCATATCGACCTCATCAGCTCATTATATTTCTTCTCGTGGTCGTCTTCAGCCTCTTTCACACCACTAGCCTTCTCCATGATAACTTTATCGCGTCTGATCTGTGCCAATTGCGCTTTTAGGACCTGACCTTTCTCTTTAACCAATCTTCTTATCAGGTATCCTCGAGACTTGGCTTGCAATTTCTTCAAGAATATCCTCAAGTTAATGAAAGTCTTTCTTAATTCCCGTGATTTGATAACGGCCTGTAGACGCAAGTAGCCTCTTCGCATTGCCAGGTACTTCTTTCTGTAACCTCTTGCGCGGAAGTTTTTCTGGATAACCAACGCAGCTGCTCGTAATTTAAGAAATCTTTTACGGTAGATAAACCTCCTTGCATTCGCTTGTACTCTTATCACTGTTGTTATTAAGACTTTGTGACGCAATTCCTCTAGAGCCGCGTCGTGGTGATCTTTGAGGAACACTTTGGTATGACCGAGTCTGAATTCCTGGTCTTTCAGAATCATGGTGCAGATTTTCTTTGAAGCACTTTTGCAGTCGGTTTTCTCTGCTGGAGGGATATCAGGGACTATGAGACGGTATCGGTGAACGAATTCTGAGTATGAGTGGCGAATGGGGAACCCTGCTTGTCTGATTTTGGCTGTCTCCATCAATCCTGCGTATCGTAGTTGTCTGACGCAAAGTGACCGGTCAAATAGCTGTAACAGGAAAATATAGCTTTTAATATCATATGTACCTAAATTACACATTTAAATTAAATCTAAACTTTACCCGTGGTTTTTTTAATTCATTCGGTTTGATACACCGCACAAAGAAAGGATGGCAGGCGTACAAAGTTTTCATCAACGCGTCTAATGAAGTTTTGAATTGATGGCTCAAAGACACTGCTTTGCGATTTCCACTTTGTGAGCTGGAACTGGAAATCTCATTTAGGAATAAGTTTTTCAGGAACTGATTGCTCGAATTATGAATCATGTCTTTTATGTCCGCTGTAAGCATGTCTCTGTTTTTGTCTAAGAAACCTGTGAAAATACAAAACGCATTTTAATAACATCTGCCACAATTTCCCAAAGCATTGAATCGTATAACTTTATAATAATGTTGCGACGATGTTGGGAGGTTACGGTGATCTGTTATGTTTACCTTTTACTTCATACAAAACATCACCAGCGAAATGTTTTACTCCAAAACGATGATCATGAGTTGACTTTGGTGTTATGTAACAGCTTTTCGAACTGTGATTGTTGTTTAGCTTAGACAACAATGTTAAGTCAGTTCCCTTGGGAAATCGAGACTCTTCATCAATCAACGCTAGCAAATTCATCGGCTTTAGTCCTATTATGTCAAGATTCTCCTGATTATCGATGTAGTTGATATTATCCCATGTGATCCCTTCCTTTTCATATTGCTCTTGCTCAATCTTGAAGATGTGCTTCACGAAAAACTGTTGCAAGTTTTCGTTTGCGTAGTTGATACACAGTTGTTCGAAGCTGTTTGTCTCGAACTTCTCAAAGCCGAAAATATCCAATATTCCAACAGATCCACTTGAAAGTTGCTGGTCTTTGAAAAGGGTTTTATTTATCATTTCGACGATGTAGACGAAAATGTGTCCGTATATTGCTTTGACTAAAGCATCTCGGCCTTCGGTAGCTGCCGCTATCGTCAGTGTAGAAACCACTTTATCTCCGTGAGCAACGAAAGTCTTCCTCGTCAACGCATCACACAAAGTGGTCTTGTTCACTCCTAGAAGTGTCGCTATTCTGTTAGCATTGATAGAATCGGCCACATCGGAGGATTCAATGTTGTTAAAGTTGAAAGCCTTGAATTTTAGGTTCCCGATGTGTAGAATTGCAGCCAGTAGACCGAAAACACCCCAAACTTCGTTATCGGGAAAGTTCAGCACTTTGAAAGCTGACCTGATATCGTTGAACTCGACTCCATCATTTCGACCGTCACAGGTCAGCATATTTCCTGAATTCAAGTAGGCGTAATCTTCTGGGCGTCCTAGTTCGAGCCTTCTCTTTTCATCTGCAGACAACCCTGTGACTACGGAGTAGAATATATGGTAGTTTCTCTCTCCTTTGTTTTGGAAGACAATGCGTGACTTTTCTAGTAAATACTGGTCGATATTCCCTCCTTCGATGATACCTTTTCTGCTGAAGTAAATGTTCACGTATTTTCCGAATCTAGATGAGTTGTCGTTCCGGACTGTTTTGGCATTTCCGAATGCTTCAAGAATGGGATTGGTTTCTTGGATCTGTTGTTCAATCCACGAATGCTTCCCGCTCGCAGCTGCTAGGTATTGGAGTAAGAGTTTTGTGCTCTCAGTTTTTCCGGCACCACTTTCTCCACTGAAAACAGTCAAAATTTAAAAAGCTCGGAATAGCAATAAACCAAGATTACCCAGAACCAACATAGTAGGTACTAGGTAGGTAGGTACATAGTAACAAGGCTATAGCGTAACATTTTCTTAAAGAACCTACCTAGTTTACTGTCACGTTACATACCTAATGACTATGCATTGATTAGATGAAGTGTCCATCAGGGCTCGATACGAATTATCACCAATAGCGAATATGTGAGGTGGTATTTCCCCCATGCTCCTTTCCTGATAGAAATGTATCTGATCCTTTGTGTATATCGGCAGGATTTCGTAAGGGTTTATTGCTATCAACATAGATCCAGTGTAAGTCTAGAAAAAACATCTGAAGGTTATCTTTTACCTGCCTAGGTGGTAGTCACCTGCCGTCTTCAATAAGCCAACTAAGGAGAAAATGCGGTTTTGGCGCTACGTTTATCTGCTGGGCCATCCTGTTCAAGCAACCCTTATTGAGTAGAGGTATGCAATCGTAAAGTAGCCCTTTGACTCCGAACGGCACGTCATTATATTCCTAGTACCTAGGTACCTACTAACTACACTTTAGAAGAAATGTGAAGCATTGTGATTTAATAAAGTACTATGTATTCCGTGGCTTTACCTCAAACCGGCTTAAAAAATAATACCTAAGCGCTACCTAATTTGGCGTTTCACAAGAAGCGATTTTAGGTCCTATAGGTAGGTACAGGTGTTTCACAAGGATCGATTTTGGGTCCTATATAACTGAATTGGTCCTATTGAAAAACTCACATAAATCAACTGCTGATTATACCGCAGATGCAAATTTCTCATGATAGTATACTCCTGTAGTTCCCCAAGCGTGATCATGTCTTCCACTCCAAACCTCGATGTCGAATGCAGTGGTTTGATAACATCATTTATGTGGGCAATAATTTTCTTTCCATCGTCATCTTGGACTTCTATCTTGTCGCCTGAAGTGTTGAGGAGTTTTACGGCTACGGGGATGTCGAATTCTGTATTGCCCTGCGGTTTTAGCCAGACCAGGTCCTGGAATAAGTTCAGATGTACGTAAAACGTAGTTTATAGTTAAATGATCTGTGGTAAAAATAGTAGGTAGGTATGTAGGTAACTAGTTGAAATAAATTGCACGCTAGCGCCACTTGGCGGTAACAAAACGAGCTTTTACAGTCTACATCAGTTTTCCCGAAAACGGTTCTAAGGACAGACAGACCCTTGTTAGGCTTCGGGGCTCTAATTAAACCAATTACGTTGATAGTGTCTAGTACGAAATTATGTACAAAAATAAAATATACATGTGTGAAAAAAAAAACTTTACATACCTACTACTGATATTGCTATAACTACCGAATGTACACATTACAACTTTTCTTACAATATCTAAGTACTCAGGTATTGATAGACTTACTGACAACCGCACCCTGTCACCCATTATGGTCCACCTTTGAGATTCACTTCACAAAAAAACGTAAATTAACTTTCACAATATCCATAAGTGGCGTGTCCATTCCTCTATAAGACTGTCGAACTTATCAGAACGGCGTTATCGATAATAGATAGCACGTGGTTATCACAACTATTTAAAGATAATACAAGAACCACCTATCTTAAAAATGTAGATTTTCTGATATTGGTAATTAGGTAGGAGCGTCAATACATTTGCCAAAGTTGCCATTAGGTCATGAATATAAAAGATTTTGCAAATTATTGGTAATACCTTTTTTATTTAGGTAGTTTTATAATATTCTTCCAACTAAGGAAGTAAGTATAATTCCTTTATTTTTATATCTCTCGGGATAGGTTAGAGTCAGGTTCTTTATACAAAACCAAAATTGCATTAGTAAATACAATTTATTTAGAAATTTAACATTACAAGAACTTATCTCTAGTTTATCATAATTTACTTTTTCTTTTCATCTTTCTCCTTTTTCTCAGCTTTTATTTTATCTTCAGTTTTTTTATCATCTTTATCATCCTTTTCTTTTTTGTCATCTTTTTTCTTATCCTTATCCTCCTTCTTGCCTTCCTCTGCATCGCGGTTTGTTATCTTATTGTTAATGAGATTATGCAACGCAATGATTGACCTAACGAGTGCAGCAAGGTATACTACCAATGATTGGTCATTCGTTTTAATGTAAAGATTATCAATGAAATTATCGTTTGCAATATCAGGTAGAAGATTGAAGATGTCTTGCAGCTGGTAGATGATTTGATGGTTCATTGGTAAAGATCCTTGGCCTACCTGCGTGAGATAGTCTCGGATTTCACTTAGTTGGGAATGTAGACCTCTCAGACCCAGCAATTGGTTTGTTATTCTTTGGGAGAGACTTCCCACAGTGGTGTCCTTAATATCTCTTAGAAGATGTTCCACACCCACTTCTTCAGCTTCCTCCGCTCCTATTTCACTTGGGACATGCTCAAAGGTTCTTGTTGTTGGAGTGCCATCATCATGAACTTCTTCAACTGCCCGGTATGCTTCAGTTGGCAAACCCAAATCTTTAGGCTTAGCATCAATGATGACCAGGACAGAGTTAGGGCAGTAACGTCTGATGAGTTCATTGATAGATACATCATTCTGATGAAGCTTTGGGCCAGTGTGGTACCAACCTACAACCTTTTCTCTAGCGTTCACTTTCTTGAACATGCCATACATGTTCTCCAGGTAGTCATGGTCGAGGAACCACACTGATTTGTCTTTGTCATCTTCATCAAAGGGCACTGAAATGTATAAAGACATTGTGTTAGAGATGACAACTAAATAAATGATGATACCTACCACTAGGTACCTACTTACTGGAAAGTAAAAAAAATTAAAGGACTCTGACCTACATGGTCAGTAAGAACCCTTATTTTTACATTATTTGAATGCTCTCAAAATTGACGTAAATACCATCCAGAAGTCTACACCAAGACAAGGAGTGCTAAGTCATCCTCAACTAACCTGCAAAGCTATTCGACACATCTAGGACTCCTTTTGCTCTCCAGCATCCCAGCAATACACCGACAACGCGCTTTTGGTTGCCAATTTTACCCATTCGGTTAAAATGATCCACGACGCTCAGAAGCACCAAGGGGTGAACAACCACTTTTGTGGTAACTACTTCTTGGCCTGGCATTTTGGAATCTATAACACTTGCCGAAAGCTGAATCCTCTAGAGTGCGATGAAATTATTCACCAAACACAAAATAACACCGTAACACTGAAAAATTCTCTCTCTCAGATCGTAAAATAGAAAATTCGCCAGTCAATCAAAACTAAAATTTGACAGTCATTTCCACAGAATACAGACTCACAGCCATTTCCACAGATAAAACAAGACACCGTGAAGTGAAATGAATGAGTGTCATGCAACAAAATGAACGGAAGACGAATTATGGTCCTATGATGTTAGCTTCCCCTTAATAAGACAGAAAAAAAATACTGGACTGACTGTCGACTGACAGAACAGTTGACATGTGTTAATAACCTCGCTCCACTCGAGCGGGTCCTCGGAGATTTTCTTGTTTTGTTTATTGTTTTACTTTGGAAACCCATGTTCTAGAACCAATAATTATCAATCAAAACGATAAGTAAGACTGTAATACGTGCTACTTATTGCTTTGCATAGTTTAGGACTAAGAATGTCGAGCAAAACAGTCACCTTCGTTACGGGAAATGCGAAAAAATTAGAGGAACTGAGAGCTATTCTCGGCAGTAATTTCCCCTTGGAAATAATTAGCCACAAGTTAGATCTGCCAGAATTACAAGGTGAGATGGAAGAGGTCTCGATAAAGAAGTGCCAAGAGGCTGCGAGAACGTTGCAAAGGCCAGTATTGGTGGAAGACACATCGTTATGTTTCAACGCTTTGGGCGGCCTTCCCGGTCCGTATATCAAATGGTTCCTTCAGAAGTTAGAGCCTGAAGGCTTACATCGATTATTGGCTGGATGGGAAGATAAATCAGCTGTTGCTGTATGTACTTTTGCCTATTGCGCTGGCACCTGTGATAACCTAGATGTAGTACTGTTTCAAGGTAAAACCAATGGAAAAATAGTAACTCCTAGAGGAACAAGGGATTTTGGCTGGGACTGTGTTTTCCAACCAGAGGGCTATGAAGAAACTTATGCTGAACTACCCAAAAACCAAAAGAATCTAATTTCTCATAGATACAAAGCTCTAGAAGAAATGAGAAAGTACTTTAAAAATATATAGAAATTATTTTACTCCACATTGTTTTTTTGACTATCAATAAATTCTGTAGATACAAATGCAACTGTTTTCTGTTTATTTAGTTTTATAAATAAAAATAAACTGTTTCATTACAGATTCGTTCTTTGATTGAATTGAAAACTTCACCGTTAAATATACAAGAGGATGAGGTATGTATAAAAAAAACATTCAATCTACATATTTATTTAAATTTATAATAAAATTACTTATTCAGAGCTAAACAACTAAATAATAATAATATAATCCAGTCACAAGTACTGATAACTTAGGAGAAACTGTAACAACATTACTTGAATGCACTCCTGGTGCAACATAAGGCTCCAGATTAGTATTATTATAGTTCTTGTAATACCACTCCTTTCCATCCACTAGCCTTGTCCTAGTGTTCCCTAAACTCATGCTATCCGAAAATCTGGTTTTGGCTTCTCTATTCGACACTGGTGAAAAGCTATCTCTTAAGTCGCTCTGTTGTACTCGGTCTGCTGTATTATGCACCATATGTGGCATAATCACTTTAGTTACAGTTGCAGGTCGTTTTGCATAATTAATTGCAGCAGCTTCCGCATTTTTCGGCAATAAAACAGCTGAAAGAGCTGTGGGCTGACCTTCAATATGTTTTTGCATTGGAGGTTTAGAAGTCACAGAAGTGGAAAATGAATATGACATTGTACTAGACTCCATCCAAGTTTGAGATATATCATTTGTTGTATCAGTTGTGATCAATAACCCTTCCTTTTCAGTTGCATGAGTGATTGTCACATTTGATTCCATCAAGTTATACTTGCTCATATTATTTGGGTCAATTTTCTGTTCTTCTATATTCTTAGTTCTGTTGTAAGCAACATGAGTACTGTTATCATCATCCACAAATGCTTCAAGCTCATGAATTTCACTCTTTACCTTATGGTTTGTTGTGTTAATATCTACTCTATTAATAGTTGGTTTTGTTGATACTTCCACTATCGTTTGTTCTGTGCTTCCTTTAGTGCTGTACCTTAATATCCCTTCTTGGCTGACTGTCACGTCTGACATCTTCACAGTTGGATCAGGTATGGGCATAAAACCACCTGATGTTGTTGGCAGCATTGGTGAAAACCCTCCAGTTTCAAATTGCGGCGCTTCTGTTACTTGGTATATTTTACTGCCTTCAGCATTTTTGTTAATTGGCCAGTCTATCTTACGGCCTGTGTTCAAAAATTTGCCGACGTCAATGGCTGGTATAGGCATGCCGAAGAATGTAAATCCACTACCTGGAGGTTTCGTTGTGGTCGCTGTCTTTTTATGAGTTATATTCTTCGATCCCGCGTAAAGTACCGGTATTCCACTTAAGTTATTATGAGTTCTATTATTCATCATGCCAATTTCGTTCTTGAGGCCTTCAATAACGGTCTCGTTGAGCGGATAGTCGACATAATCATCGTAGAAGTATTCGGACTCTTCAGGAGATGGTCTCCCATTAATCTTATTGGTTTGGTAGTTATTTTTTATTTGCGTTGCATAGTCTTTTATTTTGTCCAAAGAAGAGAAAACTTGCGATGTCGCTAGATTGGGAAGAAGAGCTTCATTATCGTGCATGGTACAGGATCTATAATCGTCATCGATGGAAGCAATATTTGGACAGTCATTCCTCGAAAATGGCATCCCCTTTACGTACGTTCCGTCCGCACACTTCGGGCCTATCGATGAAGATTCAGAAAGCCAGGACTTCAGCCAAATAATGGCGCAGTTACAAATCAACGGATTTCCTGTAACAAAGTAAGTTATTTAGGTAGGTATACTAACTACTAGATCAATGACATAAATAGATAGGTAGGTACGCGTAAGTACCAAACAAGTAAGTTATGTGGCTGCTTAGGTAATCATCTTGACAGTATATCCTTTCTGAAGATTTTTTTTAATGTTAGACTTTTCCAACTGCATCTACATCGTTTTTAATCGAACTTACCGTCAATGTCCAAAATAGCGATGTTATTCCTGAGTTTGGCGAAAGTGCCTTCCGATATCGTAGCCAATTTATTCTGCTTCAGCGAAAGCACTTTTAATCTGGTCATGAAATCAAACGGCTGTCCACTAATATAGCAAATTATGTTGTTATCAAGATTTAATTCCACCAACCATTCCATGTATTGGAATGATGCTCTTGTTATCTTCGTGAGCTTGTTAAAACTCAGGTCTAATACTTCCAGGGAACTTAGTTGCCTCAGCCCTGAGTTGTCTATGTTTGTCAGTTGGTTGTTGCTTAGATTCAGATATTGAACCAAAGGTAAGCTCTCAAAAGCCCGTGCTGAAATGTATTGCAATCGATTCCCTTGTAACTCTATGATCCGCAATTTCGGAAGGTTTGAAAATGCGTTGTCTGGTATGTCAATTACGTGGTTTCTGCCCAAATACACAGATACTAGGCTTGGTAAGTTAGATATCGCGTTCGCATGGATTATTTCTAGTTTATTGCTATCCAAATCAATCGTGTCTAGATTCCTGAGATCTTTGAAGCTTCCAGCGCGTAGCTCAGTGATTTTGTTATGTGGCAGTTTTATGCTCCTCAAAGTATTGATATTGTTGATTGAGTTTCCATCAAAGTGCTTGATATGGTTGAAACTTGCGTCCAACACCTTTAATTTAGAAAGCATGTTTAATGACATTGGTAGTTCGTTGAGATTATTTGTAGAAATGTTTAGAGTCTCTACATCCAAGGCCCTGTTGACTATGTTAGGGCTTATAGATTTTAGTTTGTTTTTACTAAAATCTAGGACATGTAGACCGACGTTTTCTTGGACGGCCATAAAGTCGAAATTTTCAATAGTGTTTCCATGTAAATTGACCTGTTTTAGATTTGTTAGTTTACTAAAGCTCTTGGGGTGAACTGAAAGTATTTGGTTATCGCTTAGGTCCAAAATTTCCAATCGCTCTAAATCACTAAAAAACGTAGTGTCTATTTGTCGCAAACCGTTTCGACTCATGTACAATCTGTGTAAATTATGCAGAGTTTTCATGCTACCGTGTGGTATCTTCTGTATTCCGTTGCTCGAAATATCTAAAGTCCTCAAAGATGGCAGATCTAAATCTGGCGATGGCGGCACTGGAAGACTCGTAATCTGGTTTCTTTGCAAATATAACTTTTCTAAACCTCTCGGAAGACCAGGCACGAACTCTATCAGTCTGTTTGAGCTCCCGTCCATTTCATACAAATTTGCTAGGTTTCTGAAGGTAGCTGGATGCAAAGACACCAAAGCATTGTTTGACATATTGACGTACTCCAGTAGTGGGGACTCCATGAAGGTAATGGGATCCACTAATGTCAGCTGATTATTACTGAGATTGATTCTTCGTAAAGCTGGGAGATTATACAGTAGCTTTGGTTGTAATCGTTTGAAGTAATTGTATGATAAATCCAATCCTTTGAGAGCGGGCAAATTCCAGTAAGGGCCTTCATTTTTATCGGTCAATGAGTTGTTGCTCAAATGCAATTCTCGTAGAGCAGGCATAGCCATGAACGCATCTGTTTGGATATACTTTATACTGTTTTTATTCAAATGCAATCTTTCCAAACTAGGGTGACCCCTTAGAGCACCTCTTGGTATTTCTTGAAGTAAATTATCACTCAGATCTAAAAACTTCAGTCTAGGCAAGGCGTCCAGTAATGCTCTGAATTCAGAAATGAACATTATTTGATTCCCAATGAGGGAAAGCTCCTCTACTCCACTGCCCGACTGTTGCATGAACGATTCAGGGTGGATTTGGTTTATCTTATTGTAGTTCAAGTCTACAACTCTGAGCTTTGGTACTCTGTGAAAAGCACCGTGGTGTATCACGTGTATTTTGTTATTTGATAAGAATATCTTTTCAAGCATAGGTTGGTCAACGAATGCGCCCTCGTTGAGTTTGTCAATAAGATTGTGGTTTAAATTCAAAATAGAGAGCATTGGTAGATCTCTGGTTGCTCTCCCAACCATTGTGGCGTCAGATATCATATTGTTACTCAATGAGAACTCCTCCAAAGAGGGTATCAAAGACAGAGCTCGCATATGCATTTGATTGATGCCGCAATTTGTTATTTCCAATTTCCTTAGTCTCGGAAGGTTGAACAAAGCATTTTCTTTGAGAATTCTAAGATTCGAACTCCCTTGTACAAAAAGCTTTTCCAAGTGGGGTAAATTGTCAAAGGTTCTTTCATTTATTGCGTTCAAGCTACCGGACTGTACATTGATATACCTCAACTTTTCTATATTTGTGAAGGTGGGTATTCTTTTTAAATTATGCGATTGTATTGTTATTGCTTGGATATTCTGTAGTTTCAATAGACTCTCCGAAGGTATATTTCTTAGATCATTTTCGACTATAAATATCTCTACCAAATCTTTTTCTTGTGTTTCCAACCAAGCCGCTGATAAGCGTTCAAGACCATTGTGCCGTAGCATTAACCGTAGTATTTTTACATTTTGAAATAATTTCCCGGGTAAAGATGGCAGATAGTTGTTTTCTATTATTAACTCATCAATTGGTTTCTTTATAAGCTGTCCTATCCTTTGAATGCCTTTCGATACTTGTAGCAAGTCACTGTGCGTACACCTGAAATAACAAATTAGGTCGTTAGCAATTAAAAAGCGTTTTATTCTCTTACAATAGCTTTTAAAACGTACCATATTTGTATGTCTTCATGCCTGTTTGTGCATATGCATGGCAGTATTGATTCTGGGCTCGGGCATATAGTTGTCTGCCCAAGTGCCACCGCAAATATCGTGAGTAACAGCCATAAGGCTACCCTTTCTGTCTTGTGAACCATTCTTCCCAATCATCTGTGAAGATCATTGTAGCATATTCCAACTTTGACACTGTCCTTTTCCCAAACCGGTACCTATCTGAAACTATATGTAGGGCTGGTTATTATACATATATTCTCAAAACGTTGTCTCGAAGCGAGTAGAGAAGCTTTATTTGATAAAAGGAGGAAAACTTGCGAAAATTATGAACGCTAGAATTCAAACCGCAGTTTTTCGTCCCTTGCGCTTAGCGTCAAGGACCGACACTAATGAAAACAATGAAAACGGGAAACAATGGCCGACACAACGCCAACGGTCCGGTA
This sequence comes from Eulithis prunata, assembly GCA_918843925.1. Classification (NCBI taxonomy): domain Eukaryota; kingdom Metazoa; phylum Arthropoda; class Insecta; order Lepidoptera; family Geometridae; genus Eulithis; species Eulithis prunata. Next base: position 3,232,619 of record OU974007.1, read on the forward strand.
GTTAAGATGCACTTTCACTACCCCATTGTACTATCGTTAGTCCATGGCTACGTCATCATTACACAATTGGTACCTACCTATAACTCACTTTTGAAGGTTTCGAGGCTATTCTATGTAGGTCACATTAGGATGCGGCAAAGTAAGTTTTCAACCGATCTGAGATCAGTCTTGCGTAAGGAATCTTTGGAAGAATTAGATAAGTTAGTATCAAGGCTTTTCACTGACGGAACAACATAGCAACGTTATGACAGCGTGGAAGTAAAATAGTGAATTAAAACTATTCAGGAAGTTTTGCATCAGAATGTAACACCAGAAAAACCTACTTCCATAAACAAGGCCTTTTCGTCTCAAACCATTATAGCTTGTTAGGGTTTCTTTTGATCGTTAGTTTTCTCCGAATGGTATGATAAGTTAGCGGTTTGTCAGAGCAGATGGCTTACCTAGCCCATCATGCATAATACAACGTTTTCACAAAGCACCTACATACCAAAGGCAATGTAGGAAAGGTACTTGAACCAGCGAACCATTGAGCGTACGGGCAGAGATTGCAGTACACAGTTATCGCATTTATCTTAACTGTCGCTGAATGTCATCACGTACCGCATGAGAAACTATGAATTTTTGTATCACTATGATAGTACCTACACTAGATATTCTGTAGTAAGAGATGCAGGAATGTCTGTCTTCTGCTCGTCTCAGAATCCTAAAACTAATTTATATTATTCTCAGCTTTGTTTTTGGGAATCACCAAACAGACCAGGGGGCTGATGAAACTCGTTATTGGCAGGTTATTTCCTAAATAAATAGAGCCTGATTTTGATTCCTATTCGAACATTACAGTTACTTACATGTGTGTGTTATCTGTATGTATAATACTAAGGCGGCGTACTACACTACTTACCGTAATAATGCTCTGGTTACGGATTTATGACTATTGAAGATGTAAAGATAATGTAGAAAGTCTGAAGGTTGGTTAGTTAAATCAAAAAAGTGCAATATTAAAATCAATGTTCTCTATACCTTTAGAATCACGAATCTTAGAGGAAAGTTCAACCTAGTTTATCTAGGTAGGTGGTGGCTCATCATGAAGCGGTAACATGAAAAACTTGATAGATAACATTGCTAATTTGTTGCGTACTAGTTTTGGGACACCAGTATAATAAGCTCTTCCTTAGCTCTGTATTGAGCTAGTGTGTTGGAGTTTCCAACAGACGCATTGATCGGTACCAAGTTTCGAATCATTGAAAATGGCACAAACCACCGAATAGAAGATGTAAGTAAGTACCTACCCTTTTTGTTGGCTCTTGGCTCTACCTAGGGACAGTGGACTCTACCAACTTTTGTTGACGGTCTACCAGGAGCAAGAACATGTGCTGTTTTCAAATAAGTAAAGGAGTAATTTAGGCAAACCAGCAGCGGCAAGAACGGAGAAGTTACCTAGTTAGGCAAATTCGAATTTCTCAATCCTCGACATCGGTCAATGAAAGAACATGCTGGAAGAAACAGAACGTTGCTCTTCTGGTGTGAGTTATTATAACAAAACGCACCTTCAAGATCCTTTTACCACTGAACATTCAACATAAACAAATACTTCTAGCTTCGTTCACTCTTCACTTCGGACTAGCGTGGCATATGGTAGCCAAACACGAACTGGGTATACGGAGTCTATTTCGCATGTAAACAGACTTTCGGTTCACAGTTCGATGCACACCAAGTAACTTATCTTTCACCATTGTGGCTCGTGCTGGTGTCCGCAACTGATGGTTCAGAAGTACCAGTCGCTACGGTGTGTTTGGGAGAAATATTCTTACCTACGAAGGTCTACTACATAGACTCAACACTGGAGCAAAGATTTTGAGGAATCTGCTATGATATTTTGCAATATAAAGTCTATGGCTTCAGGTAGGTTGCGGGAGACTGCTAGCAAAGCCTGAGAACTTTTGAATGAATAGAATGACAATTAGTCATGGGTCTATCAATCATACCTCTATTTGACCTAAATAGGTACCTATACCTACCACCAACACATAGCTAAGTCTTACTGACATACCTACTTCCTACAATTCCAACCCCAAAGGTACCTTCAAAGGTCCTAGGTACCTTTGAGATATACATTTTTCCATAAAAGATCTTTAGATTTTTGGTTTATTTGTAGGCCACTAATAAGTCTCTAGCTTCTAGTTTTATACTCTTTGGCCATAAATTGCAAAATAAAGAATGCTAAGGTGCGTTATCTCGATTAAATCGCGCGATGTGGTAACAAGGAAGGGTAGCTTGGACAATAAAATTGACTTGTCGTTTTAATTGCTCAATCATCGCACAGTGTATTGTCGTTTCAATTGAATTTATAAAGTTACTCTACCTACTTTTACTTGAATAAAATAATCTATACCTACTACCTGGTTAGATATCATCACCTTTCACACCAAAAAAACACTTAGGCATTGTTCCAAGCAAAATTACTTATACCTAGGTACCTACCTACTTTACTAATTTAATAATTTTGTGATCTCGAGCGGCCGACGAATCCCATTTTGTGCGTTACTTTTATTCAGTTTTTACTCAGAAAAAAAGTACCTACTTAGGTAGGTAGAGGTACTAGGTACCAAGGTAGGTACCTCTAGATATATAATTTTATTTTTTATGAACTACCTAGGTACAGTTCATTCTGGTATACATTTTATTTAGTAGGTAATATTAATGTAGTTAGCAGAACTTTAACCTTTTAGTAGTTTTATGATTTTAATACAATTTGTTTTGTAAATATCCTGTACATTTTGTAGGTACATTTTGAATTCCGAGGCCGCTATGTACATTCAATCACTGTTTATGAGTACTATATATTTTTCATTTCGTTTACTTAGGTACCGGTGGCCCAGTAGTTCAATCCTTGAGCGTGAAAAAACGACTTCGCGAATTTTATTAAAAACTTGCTTCGGAATATTGACACTATAAATAAACTAAGTATCTAAAGGTAGATACATTAATATTACTATTCTCCATCATACAATCAGTAAAAGAGTTTCAGTTTCTCTCACGCTAACGATGTCCATTAATTAAAAAATTGCGGTCGTAACGTAATAGGCCCCTTAAACCTGATCCTACCCCGTTAGCCTTGAGTTAGTTTGGTTTAGACAAAAAAATCTGCGCGCGTCAGACAGTAAATAAAACAAAACAACATCGCCCACAAAATACCTACCTACTGTCTAAACCAAGATGTTAAGGGTAAAGGTATTGATTTAGGCAAGTAGGTTGGGTAACATACACATTGTCAGTCAGAATTTCCTGCAGACGAGATACATTTAGTATTTATTTAATTTTTATTGAATACTTTATTGCACAAAATTATAAATTTGTTACAAAGGGTGGACTTAATGCTGAAAGCATTGTCTATTCTTTGACACCTATACATTGCAGCTTATGTCCTACACATAAGCTGCATTTTATACTGAGAGTCTGTTGAAGGTCTAAGTCAAATACAATGATTTTAGGGAAGTTTGTCAAGTTTGTACCTATTGTTAGCCTGTTTTTTTATCTTTTTGTATAGCGAGTTTGCTTGCACCAAATGCCAAATATCGAGTGCAAAAAAAGTGTTGCAAAACTCGAAGATCATACGATATTACAGCAGCAACACACCCACTTCTGATATTGCAAAGAATATTAATCCCCCTCTCTATGGCACAAGGACCATTTTCGCGAACATGACGTGCGAATCAAGAGGTAGGTACATTCTAATACATGGTGGTATAACCAGTTTCAAATGCGAGCCTCCTGAAGTAACTGTCACCTAATCTACGTCCGTGTAGGATTCCAGTTACGATTTGTGCTACCAAGTGATTTATCGTGCACATGATGCTAAGAAATTGTTTAAGGACTTCAGTGAAGTTAAGCTTTCAGTTCAGTCTAAGAGCGTATTCGGTGGAAGCGATCAAGAAAAAGCCTCCGAAAATTTTGATTACCGGTGAGTTTCGGTCAGATAAATATAACCGTTTCAGGTAGAGTTGGTTTTTTGTTGATAAGAAGCTATAAATCTTTTAAGTTGTCCGTTTGCAAATAAGAAATATTTTTATTAAAATTATGAAGCTATAAAATGTGGCTGGTACCAACTTACCTAATTTGTCCATAGTGTCCATACGTCCTCTTTTTGTCCTCTAGAAAATTGAAAATTTTATAATATTCACTGTGATGATTCAACAATCAATATTTTTTATGGGGCCTACGAGAACAATGAAGCCTAAGATTTACCTACCTACTCTGATTTTTTTGCTAAATGCCTACTGTGAAATATCGAATTGGTTTTTTAAACAACATACCTATTGTCTTCTATCTTTAATTTACCTGGGTATCCACTTGTGCAGCCTCGTATGAATATTCCTTGAAATTTATCTTATATTTATTTTGTAACTTATGAACTAAAGAACATATGAGTTTTCCTACTCGACCAATAAGTAGGTACCTATAGCATAAACTCTACAAAATAATAAGACGGTTTCACGCACGTTTTCTTGTAAGCAGGAAATCAAATTCGATCCAAGCTAGATTCCTCGATGTAGTACCTAGCAGGTAGGAACTTAATTGACTTAAAATTCCTCATAGTTAAAATTAAATATTAGTTTAGTCATAGGTTTATTATTTGCGTCGTTAATAGTTTTGCAAAAAAATGAGAAAAACAATGCGCAGTATGAATCTAGGGAAATACGTAGTGCCTACATAAGTAGTGTGTTTACAGTTTGTAAAACCAGTAGGTATACTAGATACCTACCTTCCTCAGTTCTCGTACCTAAATACCTATGTAATTATATGCTTACCTTCCTAGATAATATTTACCGTGCCGTCACGTATAGGCAAGTACCTAAGTGCCTATTGATTACAGGTGCCTAACCTACTTAGAAGTAGGTAAATTCGCTCAGTTACACATTCAGTAGTGGTTAGGTTTTCAAACCTGAAAATTGATTACCTTCTATACATTAACAAAACTAATGGCCCAGCTAGGTTAGGTAGTTTTCTTTTCCTTCATAAGGATCTTATCTCACCTAGGCTGTTTGTATTGCAGGAGGTCTAGGCCAACTAGGCGTCGAGTGTGCAAAGTACCTTCGAGGGAAATATGGCAGAAACCAAGTAATCCTATCAGACATTATAAAACCCACAGAGGTGATCGTCAGCGATGGACCCTACCTCTTTGTGGATATTCTGGATTTCAAAGGCCTGCAGAAGACTGTCGTGGATCACAGAGTTGATTGGCTGATCCATTTCTCGGCGCTGCTTAGCGCTATAGGCGAACAAAATGTGCCTCTAGCAGTGAGAGTTAATATTGAAGGAATGCACAATGTGATAGAACTGGCTAAGCAGTATAAACTGAGAGTTTTTGTTCCGAGCACCATAGGGGCCTTCGGGCCGGATTCTCCTAGAAACCCTACTCCGAATGTAACGATTCAGAGACCGAGAACTATTTATGGTGTGTCGAAAGTGCACGCAGAGTTGTTAGGGGAATATTATCACTATAGATTTGGACTGGACTTCCGTTGTTTGAGATTCCCTGGAGTTATATCGAGTGATCCACCCGGCGGGGGCACTACAGGTAAATAATACAATCGATAGTAGGTATACCTAGGTACCTATGTAACTTCATTCAATCTAGGGTACCTACGAGATGATTGTTACGTGCGTTATGTCACATAATGTATTGGTGCGGTTGGTCAGTGTCTGTAACGTGGTTAGAACATTCGACCTTGATTAAGCTTGTAGCACAGAATAGATGACAGTACTAGAAGGTGGGGTCGGCCGGTTCTATCGTAAGCTATTATGTATAGCTAGCGAACATTACTTGCTAGGTAAGGTCTAATGTTAGGTAGGTATATAAAATAAAGTAGACTGATGAGACCGAGATGGAGGCAAACTTACCTGCTCTACAAAAAACATGTGTCACATAAGTACGTAGTTAAAATATGTTGCTCTATATAATTTCATATAGAGTAGTGGTAGGTACCTATTAATGCTGATAGAGCATTAATATGATAGTCATAGTGAGAATAAAGGCGATGTTGCTGTGGCAATAAGTCCGCGGCATTAATGCCACAGCAACATCGCCTTTATTCTCACTGAGCGGCATACATGCCGACAGCGGCATAGGCATAGTGTGCACGCGGTATTATGTATGACGCTATGCCGCCACCGCCTTCTCTCGCCCCCAAATCGCCAGTGTGGTATTAAAGCACTCGTAATGCAGATTGTGCAATAATTACGATATAATAATTAGCCCTAACTCGAGTTCAGCAGTAATTTGACTCTTGTTTTTCAGATTATGCCATAGCAATATTTCACGACGTGCTCCGTAAGGGCAACTACGAATGCTACTTGAAGCCTGATACTAGATTACCAATGATGCACGTGAAAGATGCCCTTCGAGCACTCTCAGACTTCCTCGAAGTGCCAAATAGCAAGTTAAATAGAAGAGTGTATAACGTGACGTCTATGAGCTTCACGCCTGAGGAGTTGGCGGGTGCCATGTCCAAATATCTGCCGGAGCTGAAGATTTCATATAAGCCTGATAGTAGACAGGAAATTGGTATGTACCTACCTACCTAAGGATTTTGAATTAGGTACATAATTCGTTTTAATTTGATAGAGGTCGTCTCTCGCTCGCTAGACTTATATAAGTTACCGGTATTTTGTGTGTAATTTTCCGAGTAGTCTTGAAAAACATTGATTTGAATCTTTTAATTTTGCGTAGTAACAGTCGAGTTTTTGTAACACGAGAAGTGAATTTATACGGTTAACTCATGCTAGCTTATCTGATAAATAACTCGTAAATGTAATTCTGTACCAGTTCGAGTGTAACCTTATTTATACCTACATGCCTCTGTCTAGTCTATTGTAGGTACTCTATAGGTACATTGGTTTTCTGCTGCACAGAATAACTATTATGCTTTGTGTCAACTTTATGTAGGTATGTTTCTTAATCCTTTCTAAAAATATTATCTACTTTCTTGTCTGACGATGATACTGCTCAAAGACTGATCCGGACTAAGGTGTAGATTTTGTATGAAAATCTCTACTCAACTCTATGATTGAGTAACGATTTTCTCAGCATACTGGCCCTAGAATGCACCACTGAACAAGCCAGGGAAATAATATTGAAATTCAAAAACTCTTTTTCAAATTCTAGTATTTTTATAATTCCAGCGGAATCCTGGCCGCAAGTTTTCGATGACAGCGAGGCTCGTCGGGATTGGGACTGGAAACCGGAGATCGGTCTGGACGACCTAGTCAAACTTATGCTGAAAGAAGTCAAAGAGAAAATCATTGCCAACGGGTTCGGCAATTAAAAGCTCCCCACTGACTACATTTGTGGAAGGTTTTTTCAGCTGTTATAAGAATAGCTTCAAATTTTTAGTTTTAAAAATACTTCGGGGCGAATGATAGAATGCCTACGGTTTTGTGAATGGTGACGATAACCGCTTATACCCTGACGAGCAGTCAAGTGAGCCGCTGTATACTCGTTTCCCTCAATTCGGTAAAAATATCGGTATTTTCTGCAAATCCTACAACCATTCCTACAAAATGAAGCCTTTATTCATAACCTGTCATTTAAGAACGGCTTTAAAAAATTCTCTTGTCGTTGTCACGTGCTAAAGACATGTCAAAAGATTTAGCAGAAATTTAGCTAGTGAAGCTGAGGACCAATATAAATAAGACCATAAGTGTGGTTAAAATGAACAGAATGAGTTGCCGAAATTTACCTATAGAGGCACTGTTTCGGTTACTATAACACAAAGTGTTCCTTTTCGCACTAGACATAGGACAACCCTGTGACCGTTCCTTTTATATGCACTAGCCATAAAATATATTAAAAAGTGAAACCTAATTAAATATTGCATAAAATGTGATTGTTATACCTATTATATAATGGTAGCATAAAGATTTTAAATCAAAAATATAAATGTATTGTAATTAAGTTTGATTAAATGTTTAAAGACATTTATGATGGTTTTAATAAAACTCAAAATAAGATCAATTCCTTTATTAAGCATACAAAAAAATAACACAACTTTATCTTAACTATTAAATATCAAACTATTCGTTAGCAAGCGATGATAAGCTATAATATATAGATATAACTTTCATACCTAATTAGGTAATACCGGTAAGTAGGTACCTACTCCAGGTAAAATCCAAAACTACCAATAATGAAAATCATGGTGATGTATAAAATATCACTAAAACCTAAAAACGCTTGTTGCTTTTGTAATAAAATTAATATAATAATTTTTGAATTCAATGATTTGCAATATTCTGAGATAAAATACATGATAAACATTAATGACTCATTCAGATTACACGACTCAGTCTTCATTTCGTTACTAACCACCTCATGACGATCGAGAATACATCAGTAACAAACGTCGCAGCCCTTACATATTAGAGGAATATTGTTGTACTGAACAAATTTTACGGCCAAACCCAATATTCGGCGTCAATGTCATACCATATTTAAAATAAGCTATGTTGCTATCGTATTATACCTACGTGCTATTAATAAGGCAAAACTAGAGATATATTGAATATTGGAAATGGCTATAAAATGTATATGGCTAATATAGCTACGCTATATCACCTAGGTACTTGATCTTTGTAGTTTTGGTATGTTTTCCGAAATGGCATGAGATAGTAAGGCCTGCGTTTTTATGCGGCAGCTAAACGAGCACTTTTAAAAGATTCTGACTATGAGGTTGTTAGTTATTTATTGTCAGTTAGGCACTAAATTGGGAATACTTATTACCGAAGTACCGGCTATGCGAAATTTGAACTTTATTACAATGCCTTATTGTAGGTAATATCGAAAAATCTAATAGGCCGTACCTTATTACTTAATTAGGCAAGTGTAACTAATCAGTGTGGCATGATGGCAACAAGTTAACTTTTCAACATTGATTTAATTACGAACAATTGTATACCTAGTTACCTTACCTACAGAGTGGAAAGATGGAATGGGAGGCTTATTAATTCATGATCTTCCAAAAATGGATGTGCTATAAAATACAGGATGGATCTTTTATTTCTCTAAGTCGAAAACTCTAGACCAGTATGCTGATTTACTGCATATGCACCGGTCCGGACTCAAGCATGGATTTTTGTATGAAAATCTCCACTGAAATATATGCTTGAGTAATGATTTCTGTATCGGCTTACGAGCCTTCCTTATATTTGGAATATACACCTATTCGATCTTACCACTTCTTAGCCCTCACACGTCTTAGCCTATAAGTACCGGCAAGTAAGTACATGGAGCCAACCAGCCACAGAAGGCAAATTTTATATTAATTTTGTAGTAAAGGCTATCAACACTAGCGTACTACATTAACACTTTTTCACATTTTCAGTAGTAGTAGTTCTCTTTGTGAGAGCTCGTCCGGGGAAGTACTACCACCGTACCTATTTCTGCCGCCAAGCAGCGATGCTCGCAATAATTGCAATAAAAACAAAAAAGTTCATCGTCAAATAAAAATATTATTATACTTAGGTGTATAATATTGCTCTATCAATAATTACATTTTGTTTATCACATATCGTATCATCTATCTACATCAGAATTTTATTGTTAGGTAAGTATTACACCTTGATAATGGCACTTTTTCAAAATTACTGAAATTTATAAGTCAGAGATAATTTAATTATACCATAGATATTAGGAAAGAACCACTCAAATCAAAGTAAAGATGTCAAAAATTACCCAGTAAATAAAAAAAAATATTACAACATATATACATTATACACAAATATTCATAAAACTAATCAATAGTTATATACAATTACCTCACATAATAATAATTTTTCTTTATACCTATCATTATTGGCCTATGGACGGCCGTCTAGTTCGTGACTTGAATTATGCCAAATAACATTTCGAAACTGCTTTATTTATCGCTACTACTTCTCATACATACTCTTTTACTTTTTTCCAACAATTATACGCGTATAAATAGCGCCTTTGTATAAAATAAAAATATAATTATTATGTAACTCGTCGCTTAAAGGCGTAGCTAACTATTATTATTATAAGACAAAGCATTTATGAGTGTGGTGAATATGAATGTGTTCATAGTCCCAAAGTCAATTATGTTTTATTCAGTAAAATCAAAAGGATCATTTAGAATCCACTTTACAATCGTCTTATACTAGGTGGCAATTTACAACTCTTAAAATAAACTGTTTTATTTTATATTTGAAGCCTGTTTCTGAAGGCACTGTTTTTTTAATATTAATAATAATTAATATACGTACAATACAACTTAATACACATCGTATTTGTTTAGGTACGAGTATACCTAATCGAAATTTTTGACCTATTCGTAAGTTTACATCGAAAAAACAATAAATAAATAAAAATCTAGTATTTCGACAGTACCTACACCTACAGGCTACAAGCAGATTGAACAAAACTGGCAAATATCGTAGAACTAAGGTAAAATTATAATTAGGTAAGTACATAAAATAGAAATGCAACAATTACAATTTGATTGGAATACAAGGAAATAGGTATAGCGAAGATCGGTAAGGATTATTAACACAAGTGATGGGAGTGATGGGACTAACGACTCTATTGACATCTGTCAACGAGAAACAAGTTGGGCTTCCCTATTTTCGAGTGAAAATACTTATATAAAAAAATATATAAAACCAATAAAATTTTAAAAAAAATTCTTTGAACGTTTCTATCAGAACCAGCCTGTAATATAGATGATGACGCAGTATCGTGGTATATATATATGGCTGTACTTAGCTAGAATAACCTTGACTGTAACACCATGTTACATAGCTAACTGGCAAGATTAAACGAAGTAAATCCTTGTTATTTTTCCACTGCGTTTAAAAACCTTACTTTAGGTTACGCGATAGTTAAAGAGTTGAATTGAGGAGAGATTTGAAACACTAATAAATAGAAAAGGAGACTGCTGATGAAATAATTTGGGACTTTCCTTCCGGGTGCGGCTTCGTCTAAGGTATATCTAATAGATTATGTAGGCTTAATGGCATTTTCATGACAATAACCCCTTCATTTATATTCAACTGTAATTTTAACGGCTATTTAGCTATCATTTTAGTTAGTTCAGCTTTAGAAGACCAATATGAATGAATATAATATATAAGAGTGTATATACACTCTTAGGGGTATATACATTGAACTTCAGCACAAAGGAACCATCATTCCATTATGAAAAACGCCAAAAAGTTAGCAGTTTTGAAATGTCATGTTTTTACGTTTGTCAGCAGTATTTTTATCATACGTTGCTGATTGGCACACTAGCCTTTCTGTTTGATGACCAAGCCATTATGTGCTTGCTGTCTGGGCACAATTGTACCGTTTCATTTTCAGAGCGCCAATGCAAAGTCCATTGTATAAAAATGTCGGTGTTACAATACGTTTTAAACATCTGTCATTCGTTTGAAATTTAATCAGACGCAGAGGTGTCCTTGATCCACTAGCATCAGTTTTAACCAATAATTTTTAGATTAAAAAGTTCATTATAGTTTAATTATATTAACATTTATAATAATTTTAATATTATGGGGATGCCATTACAGCAGTGAGAAGGTAGATTAGTTTAAAAAAAATAACTATGATACTCGTAAATATCATTCATGAACCTTGTAAATCGATAGGTTATTAATACCTACGTACGTTTATCGTTTTGGAAAAAAAATGTAGATATTTCCTAAGCCCACTATCTAAATTTTAAATTGAACCTTGGAAAGTTTAAGTAATTAGAAGACCTATGTTCTCGGACTAGAATTTGAAAAAATAAATGACTTTAACTCCAAGAAATTTAAGTTAAGAGTTTTAGGGTCAAACTAAATTTCAAGTTTTTACATACCTATAATTTTTGTTTGCATCTGAATATCAACAGAAGTGAAGTGACTAAATGTAGTTTATCCCTTCAACTCTTACGTCGCCTGTCCTATCCTAGTACATCACATGTCAACTTATAATCTACAGGTAGTATTATCATTCTACAACCAGCCGAGTTCATTCGAGATTCAATCACTGTACCTCTATCACGAACAAATCTAACAGTCGCCGCGTTAACGTATTCGAGTTATATTGCGCGTCAATACCAGCTCGACTGCCAACAGTTGTAGTGTCACCGCGCAGTGTATCTCGGATACGCTAGCGTTACGATACGTTTGCGATTGTCATATTTATTCGTGATATCTCTCGCTTTTTTCGTTCACAGGTTTTCAATATTCATTGACGCTAGGTACTTCATTCGTTGAAGTGTAAATCTGCCCAAATTGGCGTCTACAAAAAGTTAGTCTACAACTTTCAGTGGTTACCTTCAGTCTCGGTAGAACTCGGCCAGTCGCTACTGGCTAGAATTATGTCATCCGTCATAAAATCTTTAAAAATAACTCACCATACCTAAATATTGACTGTTTTTACTCTGCCTTTTGATGGTCCCTGTTCCCGTTCAGTTCTTTGAGACGCTGTCTTAGTTGCGCTTTCTTGATGTTGGTCATTACTTGCGTAGATTGGTATAGCCATGATCCCTAGAACATAAAATACGTTGAAACATGTGGTATACTTAAACAAATGCAAAGATTTGGATGCGTTGCCCTCGAAGATATTTTGATACAGCGTACGACAACTTTATTTCGTACTTTTCTCTTTCGCGTAATGTAGGTACATATATCTGTAGGCGTTTCTGAAGAGTTCGCGTCCCGTTGTTTTTTTTTTAATTTAATAAAATGACGTCGTATCTCGGCTGAAGTATAAGGACCCTGGTCAAAGCCGGCCTATAGATAAGTATTACATAACAGCCATTAATAAAGCCTGAGGGAGGAACCACTTTCATTGATTGAATTATTTAGCGGTCAGTCAATACTTTCCGTTAACCTTGGCCTCTACCTATATATCGATTGCGTCTGATAACACGATAGACTGACGGTAACTAACTACCAGGTTTATATTATTTATGATTTCTCACGCTTTTAAGTTCGTTATTCGTATGCTGCAAACTTACGCGTCTGAAGCGAAATTAATCAATTTATTATTGACAGGTTTTCATTATTTTACCTACATCCTACCTACTAGTAGTACCTATTATAAAAGCGAAAGTTTGTAAGGATGTATGTTTGTTCCTCTTTCACGCAAAAACTACTGATCCTATTTGGATGAAACTTGGAATAAATATTGTCTGTGACGATTAACACACAGGCTACTTGTCATCCCGGAAAATCTACAGGATCCAACGGGACGCGAACGAAGTCACGGGCGGAAGCTAGTTTATAATATTATAGTGGGATGTAATTGCCACTCACCACCATAATCATGCAGTTGAGAAGGATCGGTATGGAGAATACAACGGATATGAACAGCCCCTTGCTGTCGAAGTACTGCTGTCGTGAAAACAAGGCCCAGTTCCGCGCAGCCACCTCGTTTATATTCTCAGAGAAGTACACGAGGAGTACTGAAAAATAATATAAACATTGCTTTATGTTGTTATACAGACGTTAGTAATACAAATACAAATTGGTTAATTGCAACACAAACTTAAAAATAAAACACACAATTAACTAGACAGTAGACAGGCGTCATGGCTCAGTCGGTAGTAGCTCTGCCTTCCGTGCTGTGGGTCGTGGGTTCGATCCCCACTGAGAACAAACATTTGTGTGTTGTAAACATAGATGTTTGTTCTGTGTCTGGGTGTTTCTATGTATTATAAGTATGTAATTACAAAAAAAAAAAAAAAAAAAATGTATGTGTGTATTCTATCAGCCATCTAGTTCCCATAGTACAAGCTTTGCTTAGTTTGGGACTAGAAGGCGTTGTGTTAAGTGTCCGTGAATATTTATTATTTATTATTATTATTAACTAAACACGTTTTTGGACACGAATTGTGCCTAAATATACAATGTTGCAAAAAGGCCTCATCCCAGCATGTGCGGGTTTTACAACCTGCGCTGGTCTTCCGCTGGGGCCGCGAGAACTTAGCAAGTTCAACTAAATAAATATTAAAATAAGTGGACGTAGTTACTTATTGATCGAGTGAACGAAGCGAACGAAGATCTTAGTGACAACTTGGGCAAAAATGCTTTGTATTTGGTATAGTACTCTTAAGTTTTACTGGTCTGAAAAATAAAGTAGTAAATCGGTCAAGGGGTTGGAAAGTTATGAGGTTACAAAGGGAGTAAAAAAAAAAAAAAAAGTCGTACCAAAATATCATATGACACCCCATGTGATATTTTTATACGAAATTTTTTTTTACTCCGTTTGGACCCTCGTACCTTTACAACCTCTTGACCGACCACGAGATCTCAGTTCGGGGCGAACTACTAGTATTACTTAAGTAAGAGTATAAGACTCATTAGAACTACCTAGTTACTATGTTAGTTGTATCGCCTGGTATTGAAAAGGTGAGGAGTTGTAGATTAGCATGGTATGAACACGTAATGAGAAGGGATGAAAGTCATATTACGAAAAGAATTATGAATATGAGTGTGGTTGGGTATGCAATACTATGCAAGAAGAGGAAGGCCGAAGAAGAAGTGGTTAGATTGTGTAAAAAGGATATGAATGTGAGAGGAGTACCTAGATTTTGAGTTGACGAATGATAGGAGTGAGTGGAAGAAGAAAACATGTTGTGCCGACCCCACCTAGCGTGGGATAAGGGGAGGGGAATTATGACTGACTGGTGTATTCTATTGTTCAAAAATTTTACACTAATACAGTTTCAAGGTAATAAAACCTAGCGAATAATATTTCTCCTCGTATTATTGTTATATTATATCTAAATAAAATAGAAGTGATGTAACGAGCCTTATGCTCAGTTCGGCAGATATTTTACTGTATTGGGGATGATGTCATATCTCAGCTGAAAATGACGTCATTGTGACGTCATCCCTTTTAGAGTGAAATCTCTGATGAAGTGAGTATAAGACCCCTGATTCCTGTGAGATACTCAAGTGTAGATAAGTTTTAAGTTGATAAATGTAGTTAAAAAAGTATATAAGTACCTAATTATGAGATTAAATGTAGTAATAAACCGTGCTTTCGATAAAAAAGTATCGATATAACTAATCAATAAATAATCTTATACCTAGGTATAAACATACGCATACCATATTGATAGGGCAGTTTTTTTTTCAAATCAATAAAACCTCTATTTAAATCTATCACGCTAACGCGAAATTTAACTTGTATTAATTACAATTGGTATGTAGTTATACACTACGCGTACCAACCTTGGAATACTAAAAACTCGAAATAAACCTTGGGACAGATTTCTGACTAACTGCCACACTCAGACGTAAGTTAAAAGATAATCAAAACACTGTTTCACCATCTCTAAATAACGCTATCCGTGAAATGAAAATATTTCTGTTTGTTTTGACAAGTTTGAAGTAAAGTGACTACTTTACTTTCTTAACTATTAGGTACATAATAAGAATAATACTCACATAATATTATGAACAGAACCACTTGAAAGTTTCCATAGTTCCTGGTGGAGATTGATGTGAATGTGACGATTATGTGGAACGATATCAGAGCGATCAGCCAGGGGTCTCCCCATTCAATCTGAAAATACATAATTTATATTGTAAGTTAATAAATGACACCAAACATGCACATTCCACTGCACATCGATATTATTGCATAACCCTGACTGATAAAATGCGAAAAAATCCGTAGAAGAACTAAGGTCGCCCAAAATGCTCTCATAATTGATCGAGAGAGCGAAGCGAACGAAGATCGTAGTGACAACTTGGGCAAAAATGCTTTGTATGTTTGTTCGTCGAGATCTTTTGAACCGCTTATCCGATCTTCACAGAATTTGGTAGGTATACGGATAGTACTCTTAAGTTTTACTGGTTTGAAAAATAAAGTAAATCGGTCAAGGGGTTGGAAAGTTATGAGGTTCCAAAGGGAGTCAAAAAATAAAGTCGTACCAAAATATCAAGTGGGGTGTTCCGTTTGAACCCTCGTATCTTTACAACCTCTTGACCGACCACGAGATCTCAGTTCACGGCGAACTACTAGTTAGTAAATTAAAGAGTTAGGTCATACATATAGCTCCCAGAACTGACAACTGATAGGGAACAAAGGTTCTCTAATGGCCACCACGAAGTACTGCAAGACGCGTAGGACGCAATTGGACTGATCTCGGGAAGCCATGTTCTTTAGGTATACTAAATCTTGGATGAATTATTCGCCCATGTATTAAATAATTACTACAATTACATACTATTTTATTGAAATAGTTAGTTCCAGTTTCGCTAAACATATACCATGACCTTGTACATAGTATACACTTAACATGACTATTGCTACGAGTAGTTTAGTTAACTTTAGTTACTGCATTGTCATTGGTTATAAATAATCTGCATATTATAAAACAAGTGTCAGAGATCAAAACCAAATTAAAAATATCTGTCTACCTATCAAGCATGGTTTAAGATTATTATTTATATACTAGCTGATACCCGCGACTTCGTACGCGTGCGAAACTTTCCACCAAAATATCTGTCAATCCAGAAAAGGGCTTCCGAATGGTATGTTTCATTGAAATTGATCCAGTAGTTTAGTCGAACCCTAATACCATGCAGGCATAAGGTTAATTAATTCAAGTTCATGAAATTATTCTTCCTCAATAATTATGTAAAGTGGGTAATCATTATTTGTAATGTTTGTTTTGTGTAGGTATCTGTTTTCAAATAACTAAGTTAGGAAAACATTTATGTAAACTTGCTAAGATTGCTTGTTAAGAATTATTTTAATAGTTATCTTATCCTACTAGTACTAAGCTAGCAACCTTGAGAATCCTTTTATAATATTTTGAGACCGGTGCAAGTTGAGTCTGCCAAATATACCTATTATCATTGATCTGGTATTTGCAGTAGACAATTAGAGCATTCAATCTTTTATTGCATAGATACTAAATTAATTGGATGCCAACAAGAAACATTGTTTGCACATACAAGTAATAAATAAAATCATAATTTAGTGTATGCTGTTCTTGTAAATGTAAGGGTAGGTTGACCCTAACATTACAAAAATCAATAGCTAAAGGTAGGTATGTATTACATTGATATGGATAATTGTATTTACCTAAATACAAATTCACTAGCCCATGGGGCAATAGGTTATGAATAAATACCTAATTTATTCATAATTATATAATTATATTGACAGGCGTCATGGCTCAGTCGGTAGTAGCTCTGCCTTCCGTGCTGTGGGTCGTGGGTTCGATCCCCACTGAGAACAAACATTTGTGTGTTGTAAACATAGATGTTTGTTCTGTGTCTGGGTGTTTCTATGTATTATAAGTATGTATTTACAAAAAAAAAATGTATGTGTGTATTCTATCAGCCATCTAGTTCCCTTAGTACAAGCTTTGCTTAGTTTGGGACTAGAAGGCGTTGTGTTAAGTGTCCGTGAATACTTATTTATTTATTTATTAATGATCTTAGGTACAGTCAGAACATAGCCAACTACTTTACGTAAACACTGTTGTAAAGTACTTATAATAAGTAATTATATCATTGGAATTTGTAAAATATTAAATACTTACAAAAATATATAAGTACCTTTACCAAACATAGTTGGACCATCTTAAAAATTGTTAATCAACTTATGTGGCTGGTTGTATCATATATTTTTGGTTCAATACTGTAACAGATTAACTTACTGATCCAATTAGATAGATAGGTACATCATAATCCAATTAGATTAATAGTGTGGTAAATGCATAGGATGAGATGGTTTCAATAATACTGTAGGTATTTTAATAAAATAAATATCCTTGGACATATCTCACAACACCCTCTAGTCCCAAACTAAGCAGAGCTTGTACTATGGGAACCAGATTGCGAATATAAAAGTTATACAGGGTGTTACCAGACCACTTCCGAAAACTTGGAGGTTCCAATCAGACCATGATACTAAAAACATTGAGCGAAAAAAATCGCGAAAAAAAAAATTGACTTGACTATCTCTTTTTAATTTTTTTTCTAGTTACATACACACAGTACAACATAATAAGACATATCTACCTAATTATCTCATTTAAAAAAGCAAAAAAACAAATAAAATAAATAATGCAGCAATGTACACGCAGCACGCAGATTACGTCTACTACAGCATGAACAGCTGAGAGTTCATCGCGGGTCATTCAAGTACGCGACGTGCGAGCGACCTACGTTAGTAGGCACTTACGACACAGAATAAATAATAGTACTACGCCTCGACCTTACCTACGTGAATGCGTACATTGCGGGCTGGCGAAATAAATACAAATCTTTAAACATTGTTTTCTCCGGCTATAATTATTTTTCAGGATAACTGATTTTTTTTGGTTGGGTTTTGGTGTTCTGTAGCTCCCCCTTTCGTTTTCGGAAGTGGTCTGGTAACACCCTGTATAATTTTTTCTTTGTAAATACATACTTAAAGTACATAGTAACACCCAAATATTATTATTTATTTATTTTATATTACAAGAGTTAATCCCAAGTAATCCCAACAACTTTATGCCATAATCTAGACTAGTAGATAGGTAGGTATATACATATCATGTTTATCTTTATTTATACCAATTTCACAACAATGATCAATTATTGATGTCTAGCCAGTAACTGATAAGTTTGATCAACTGCAATGAATACCTATATTGAGGTATTTAGTATGCTAAAGGATTGAGTATTGAGAGGAATGACCAAACATATATGTACACCTACACAATCTTGGCATGACAGTGAACTACCTACCATATTCATACTTGATCTATGTCTCTCATAACTTAGCCCTAGGTAGCTCCGCAGACCCTATTCTTGACTCAGATTGCAGAAATGTATCGAGTGGGAATGTGCTTAACTTCAGAGAGATAAAGAATCGAAGACTACTGTACATGTATTATTTTATACAGTCTTGTTTAATAAAGGGACACGTAGGTAGGTACCTAGCTATGGAGCCGCTACAAATGACCGGGAATATGACTATGGGTCGTGGATATATTTTATTGTTATTTTTCATAGTTTATTTACCTGTAGTCTGTTTTAGAAGTACACTGACGAAGGTTGAAGAAGGTTCCTAAGTAGCTTGAGCTATTCGATCTTACGATTATGTGTTTGTTGTAAATAAATACATAATTAGAAGAAGTTGAAGCAAGTGTTGTAAAACAAGACCTGTAAATAAATGTATGAAAGTAGGTACTTACGCTGCGAAGGTAAGATATGAAATCTGATATTTGGTTTACTTCCACAAATTCTTCCATAACTGTTAGTACACAAGGAACACACGACGATGTTATCAAATGAAAATAATTTCATACGACTTTTTCAAG
The DNA here is from genome assembly GCA_918843925.1 of Eulithis prunata. Lineage (NCBI taxonomy): Eukaryota > Metazoa > Arthropoda > Insecta > Lepidoptera > Geometridae > Eulithis > Eulithis prunata. Next base: position 3,251,953 of record OU974007.1, read on the forward strand.
AATCACCGCAAATGACGACATAGGGCCACCCATAGGGCTGCCAGTAAAAAATTTGAAATTATACCACTTTTTCCTTGTTCTACCAACAACGAACCAATACGTAAAAAAATTACCCTCTTTTTAGATAAGAACATGGATTTCAATAATGTCATCCAGAATAGAAGAGCATAACTTTTTCTACTTGTAAAATTCTGACGGGTTCACAAACCAACCAAAATTTCTCTCTTGATTTTTTTTATAACAATCATAACGTCTGCCAACTTACTGCTCAAGCACTGAATCCAGCCAGACTCAAGCATAGATTTTTGTATGAAAATCTCTACTCAAATTTAGACTTCAGAGTAGTAACAATTTTATTTATTTGTTAGCATTAAGGCCCTGAGATTAGATAGGTACCTACCTACCTAAGATTAGGTAAGTACCTAATAGCATTATGAGAGCGGATCTTATCTTTTGTTACCCCAAGGCTGGATCCACAGTTAACAAACTGTTAGCGGCTTACTGAGTTGGCGCCCTTCCATATATTTGAAATGGAGTGTCCACAGTTTGCTGGTTTTGTGCTCATTTTACGCAGTTTGCAGCGTTACGTGCGCTGACTGTCTCAATTAGTGGCTGACTCACAGCAAAACCGGTTCCAGTCGGTGGCGGCGATATGGTTGTTCGCCGGGCGTAATGTGTCCGTGAAACTGTTGTTCATGCAGACAGTTGAAAAAAAGCCATCGACGTGTTCGAACGTGTTCATGCTTGCATCGCTTAGATATACCTAGTAAATCTCTACGCATACACACCACAGAAAATCCAAGATGCCCTTTGATACGGAAAAAAAATTCTGTCAGTCGACCTAAGTAAGCGGCTAATTCATAACAGTTTGCTTGCGACGCACGAAAATTGATCTGAATTTGCAGCTAACTCAAATTTCAGTTCGCCACAAATTTGCGGCTCACTCAGTCGGCCGCTAACAGTTTGCCTACTGTGGGTGGACACAGCCTTGGATTTCATATTGTATCCAACAATAGCTACATGAAAGGCAATTTTATACGATCTGGCAACCCGACGTCATGATGAAATGAAATGAATGAACATGACGGTGACGCTAGACTTTTGAATAGACTTGACAGTTGACATATTGACAAATTTAGGTCGGTTGCCGAAAAACTTTGTGAATTTTGTGTTAGGAATAGGAACATGTCCACAGACTACTAAGATAAGTACTACGCATTGAACATGTCCGCTAAAATGAAAATAAAGCGCACTTTTTTTTGCTCATTTTAATATTTTATGCCAAAGATTGTTTCCGGCTGGTGGAATCGTATTTCTTTATAAACAGTGTGACGTGTGAGCACTATGGACAACTTGTTGATGTGTTGATTACTAATTTACCAAAAGCTATCCAGGCTCGCCGGCGGCGGCGGCTGTAGCGAAATGTTATCAAATACAACAAAAACAAGGAGACTGTGCGTTGCATTCTTATTAATCTATATGCAGAATGTAAGAGTTTTGGGTAACGAAATAAAACCCAACAAAGACCCTTTCGGTTTGGATGTGACTGGTTGTTCATTGTTCCACAAATTATGCTCGTATTTGGACGATGACCTGGCTATTCTGTCTTGTACCCTCAACGCAGCTTACAATAAGACACAGGTCACACCAGCCTGTCAACAAATGGTATGGACTCATCAGAATGATTTGCTTGACAATGCATATTTGAACTTTAAACTGAAAGGACCTTGTCAAGAAGAGCAAGGTATACTCAACTGCTTGAAATCTTCTGAACTTGGATTAGATTGCATACTTAAAAAGAAGCCAAGTGTAAACGATAAAGATTGCTGGAGCGTAATCAATAAAATTGAATCTCTGATTTTCAATGACTGGCAGATCACTGGAAACTTCCTTAAAAACTGCTATGATGATATCCAGGCTCAAACATGTGGTAGAATCCCGCAGGACTCAAAAAGCCTTTCTCAGATATCAACTCTAAAATGTCTCCAGAGTAAGGAACAAAACCTACGTCCTGAGTGTTTGTCAGAGATAAGTGTACTTCAGGACATGAAGTATAACACTCTTGTGCTGGACAAAATCATATTTGCTGCTTGTAATCTGGATCAAAAGAACTTTTGTCCTGATGAAGTGCCTGGTTCTTGGCTCATGTACAAGTGCCTTTTGAGACATAAATATGAAAATGGTAATTCACTATTTAATTTGTTATTCACCATTGCAATTTATTCACTTAATCATTATTTGATGGGTTAAGTTAACTCTAGTTAGATTGGATAGTTATTTGATGTTACCATGCAATATTTTCTTCATTATATTGTTTTACAGGGATGAGAAAAAAATGTCAAGATCAACTGTTTTATGATCAAAGAAACATTGTTATGAATTACCGAAACAGCAGAGGACTGGTGAGGTCTTGCAAAGAGGATATCCGCAAGTTCCACTGCAGGAAGGGGGTTGTAGATGATAAAGATGTCAGGCTTGCACAAATACTACTATGCTTAGAAAATGTCACAAGAAATGATAGCACAAAACTAGCCCCTGAATGCACTGCAGAAATGACTGATCACAGAAAAATGCTCATGGATGACTACAGACTGTCTCCAGAACTAATGCACAACTGTGCCAATGACATCCTCACACTCTGCAAGGGCATTGAAGCTGGGGGAAAAACCATCCACTGCCTAATGGACCATGCCCGCCCACGACGACGAAAGGAAAAAAGAATCAATATAGCTTGTCAGAAATCTCTAGAATCTTTAGTTCAAGAGGCTGATCCAGGTGAGGACTGGAGAGTTGACCCTATTTTACGCAAAGCATGCAAGCCTGTCGTAGACAAAGTATGTCAGGAAGTTGTTGGTGGAAATGGAAGGGTGATGTCCTGCCTTATGGAAAAACTGGGAACAGTAGTTATGACTCCAGATTGTGAATCTGCGTTGATACAAATACAGTATTTCATTTCTAGAAATTTCAAGCTCGATCCCCAGTTGTACAAGGCCTGCAAGTATGATGCTGTGACACTTTGCAAGTCAAAGTTCCAATGGCCCGATACTGGTGACTCGCAGTCAGAAAAAGACTTGTTAGTCTTACCATGTCTGTACAACTACGCTTACAGCTCCAGTCAAAGAGGAAAGTTGAAACCAAACTGTGAGCATCAAGTCAGAAGAGCTATGAGACAAAGAGCTATAAGTGTGGACCTGTTACCTGAGATTGAAGATGTTTGTATTGATGATCTTGCAACATTTTGTATAGAAAACACAGGCAAGGGTGAAGAGATATTGTGCTTACAGGATAAGATAAAGGAAGTCTCTCCTAAATGTAGAGATGTGGTCAACAATTTTACAGAAACACAAAGCGGTCACATTGAATTGAATGTGGTTGTAAATGTCAATTGCAGAGTTGCTATGGAAAAGCTCTGCTCTTCTGAACTGAAGAGCAAGAATGAGGAAGATGATGTAATGGACTGTCTGATTTCTCACAAGAATGACCCAGAAATAAAAGCTAATGCTAAGTGTAGAGCGGCTATTGAACATGAACAATTGATTTCTATAAAAAATTATAGGTTCACTCGTAAATTTAAGAATGCTTGTAAGTCTTACGTTGTAAGGTATTGTCCGAAAGCTCAAACTAAAAGCCAGGTTGTGACTTGCCTCAGTGAAATCGTCAGGAACGATACAATAGCTAGAAGGAAGCATACCATACTCAAAGATTGTCGTCAACAGCTAAGAAGTCAGTTGTTTCAGCAGAAAGAAAGTATAGACTTAGATCCAGAGTTAAAAGAAGCTTGTAAAGGCGATTTACAGCTGTTCTGTCTTCATGTACCCCATGGAGAATCTGCAGCATTAGAATGCCTACAAACGGCTAGTGGGAAACTATCAGAAGCATGTCAAAAAGCAATATTTGTTGTTAAAAAGCAGGAGTTCACAGATAATGCTATTGACTACCATTTGATCACAAGCTGCAACAGTATGATTGACTTGTACTGCCATAATACAGAAACTTCTAAGATTCTCGATTGTTTGAAGGTATGTTTTTTGCACTGAAGAAATATGCTCATCCATAATATACTTTGTTGTGCAGTAAATAAAGTTTATAACCGTTTTAGGCTCATCACAAAGAATCTGACTTCAATGAAGATTGCAAGCTAGTTATAGTCAACAGAATGATAGAACAGAACACGGACTACAGGCTCAATAATAACTTGCAGAATTCATGCAAAGAGGATATTGAACAACATTGCTCTGAAGTTATTGGTAAGTTAAAACTATCTGTGAAATAACATGTGTCAAAATACATAATCTTTTAGTTAATTGCTACCCAATGATCATAGAAGATCATTGTTGCTACCAACGATTTCCTATGCAGGTTGGTACCATACAAATTCAAACACAAAAAATCAATAGCTTCTAGCGAGTGGCAACTATGGTTGATAATCATTAGGTACTTTCTCTGTGGGTCAAGTGAGCTTAAATTAAGCTACGGTACTAATACTACTGTAGCTTAGGTAGACACAACATTAGACTGCTTAATGTGTGTACCTAAGTAACAGTAGCACAACATTTAAAATCCGGCATAGAAGAAGCTACTGTGTACTGGACTGGCCTTGGCCTACCATAGAACATAATCTCATTAAAATTAATGTGTAAACTCGTCATCACGATGCCTATTGTTAGAGTTTGATAAACACCGATAGGCAGCGAATTTAATAACGCTACTGTTGGAATATGCGAAATAATTTCTGCAAAAAACATACTATCGGCAGGTAGGTACCTAACCTACCTACTACAGAAGTTATTTCTTTTTTATGCTATCAGACAAATGTTTTAAAAAACGCCTGAGAGAGAGGCAGGTTCGTTTCCCGTGAGTCCAATGCTTGTATGATTCTCAAATGTCTAAGTGGATACTGTGATCCCTTGGACAAATATACACTACGAGATCCCCATCAATCTATATTCCGAAATATGTTGACCACGAACTGTAAGACGATGCATATAAAAATAACGGGAAGTCGGTGAATGATTTCGTCATTATTGCCGCAAAAAAATGTAACTTCGTAATCTATTCCTAAATCAACCCATATTATTTTTTCCAGCCAACCAACCCCAAGACGTTGAACTCCAAGGCAAAGTGCTATACTGTCTGAAAGACAAATTCCGAGAGTCGAAACTAACGACCCCTTGCGAAAACGAACTCGCCAACGTCCTGAAAGAACAAGCGTTGAACTATAGATTGGATCCTTTGCTCGGGCGGCTGTGCAAAGCTGAAATACAGACAATATGTTCGCTACAGCCTGAGATAACTAATTCTGAAGGACAGGTAAGTGGTTTGACAATGAATTCATGAAAAAAGATTTGCTTAGTGCACCACATGAAGAGGAAATCTTGAATCTTGTCTACCATGAAAAAGCATCTCGTGTTGCGTCGTGCTGTTAGGGCCCGCCTCGGGCTATTCTTCGTAGCATTTTTTATAGTATTTTCCTATTGTTATAGGTAGAAGAATGTCTCAAAAACGCACTGCTCAGCCACAAAATAGTGTCGGCAGAATGCGCACGCGAAGTCGCACAAATCATAGAAGAGGCTGAGGTGGACATTGAAGCCGACCCGTTGCTGGAGCGAGCTTGTGCTCTAGACCTGCTGAAGTATTGCAAGGATTTGGAACATGGCGCTGGAAGGCGTAAGAACTTTAATAATCATTATCATAACATCTCAGCCATTTTGGATTTTCTCCCGCGTTCTTAACAATGCCGTCGGTTATCGGGTGGGGACCGTCCTATAAGTTTGACCTTAGGCTTACCATTTTAGTAGCATATTATGTCTGTCACGCTTTGCAATATGATGAGTATTGTGCATGATTGACTCATCTCTCAGTACTCAAGATTTGACCCCTCTTATCCTTAAGTACTGCACTGATTCTTTAGTATTTCTGGAAACCGAAGTATTATAGATATTTTAACTTTTCAGTAGGTCATGGAAATCTGATTGTGTAATATTTTTATGATTACAGGTTTGAAATGTCTGAAGATAATTCTAAATGATAGCAATAGGAAATTGGAGGCTGATTGCCAGAAGGCTCTCTCTAGTAGACTAGAAATGTATAAATATGTAGCTGCTGTAAGTACTTTAAACCTGGGTAGTTGTTTTTTTCAAACTCATTTCTATAATTTTAATGTGAACTATTTCACTTTGTTTCAGATGAATGTGATAGAAAATTTAGGAGATGTGTATGAAGAACTCTCTACATCTCCATCTAAGAAGTACTTTTTAGTGGTAGCTATGTCAGTAGTAGGGTTAATCTTTATATTTGGCTTATATTGCGGCCGTGTCACTAAGAAAGCTATGTATGTTAAAAGAAAATAGGAAATGAATTATACAGTATCTAATGTAAGTCAATAAAAAAGTAAATTTAAGACTCTTGCTTTATTTCTATCTCTTATATCCACTTAATTAGATAGCAGGGTATAAACTTATGTAGTTAATGTTGTACAATGTCTACAAGAATGTTAACCAATAATTTCACTTCAATGCTTTTTGAAGGAATCTTAATAAGGCACCTAATAATCAAATGGTTCATTAAAATCCATGCCCTCCAAATCCTGATTTACTTCTTTCTTCACAATATTTTGTTCTGTTTTGGGTTCTACTTTGACATTGCTCTTGATAATATTCTGGCTTTCCTCAAAGAACTGGTTAGGGTGATTGATCCCTAGACCTAAGTCATTGTTGTGCACTGCATCAAAGTACCTGCTGCATGAAATCTGGAAGTGTCCTTTTTTTGCCAAGTCTACTATATCATGGACAGCTGTAACAGAAATAATAAACTTTGTTATTGTAATAATATACCTATTGTTAGGACAATCTGTAAGTTTGTTTAGTCGATAGTTGCATGGCTCAGTTGGTAGTACCTCTGCCTTCCGTGCTGTGCGCCGTGGGTTCGATTCTCGACAAGAACAAACTTTGTGTGTGGCAAACACAGATGTTTGATTTAAGTTTGGGTGTTACTATGTATCATAACTATGTATTTACAAAAAAAAATGTATATAAGTATTCTATCAGCAATCTACTTCCCATAGTATACAAGCTTTGCTTAGTTTAAGACTAGAGCATTGACTAGAGCATTGTGTGATATTTCCAATAATATTTATTTACTTAATTACTAAAACCAGTGCAGTGTTATAAAAAATTATTAAGAAAGTACCTACCTTGTGAATCTATTCCATATCCTTGCAGCCTGTTCTTCAAGTTACTGGCATCACAGTGTCTAAATGGACATCCATGACAGTCGGCTGGACCTACGGTTTCATTGATAATCCTTAGACAGCTAAATGGTGAGTAATTCTTCTTACTGCCTTCCTTACCATAGTTGTATCTAACATTGTACGCATAGCTTTTTTCAAATTTATCAAGATCCATAATTTTTGTGAATTCATCTCTCCAGAATCTGAGGGAGTCTTCTAAAGTGACACCAATGCCTTTGAGGAACAAGCCATATTGTAACCGGCCGCCATGTTTGAGGTGGTGGGCAGATCTTAGTTGCTCATGCAACTGCCGCATACATAATGGGAAAGACTTTACAGATAATGAGTCGAGCCTCTCTATGGGGATGGCTGCCTTGTTATTGGTGTAGTCATTGCCAGAGTATGATTGATGTAAACCTTTCAATAAGTTGACCAATCTCTCGTCTTGTTCGATCTCTCCTAAGTGATGGCAAGCTACAGCTAAACATTGCTTCAAGTGTGTCCGATATTGAGCTGCAAGTACCGAAACAAAATCTTTAAGGGGGATGTATGCATAACCTCGGTTGAGGTATACTCTCCTGACCCTTACAAGGTCCAGTACTTCATGGAATCTTACCTTGTAGAACTTTATGTTATCTACATTTGTATGCGAGGTGGATTCTCTTAGGTTGCTAATTATTTCTAACTTTTCTTCTTCAGAGATATTTGTGTAGTGTAAGTTGTTGAGTTTGAAGAATGTATCGACTGCTTCACCTCTCATGATGATGAATCTCATTCTAAATAGCTCCAGCTCCCTGGCAATGTACCATCGCCGTAATTCCTCAGTTCGACAGTAGGCTAACCTGAGAATGAAATGAGCAACATGGTCCTTGCGTCGTGCTTGGACGTCAGCGTCAATGGTACTGCATGAAGTCTTCTCGCAAAGTTTAGCGTAATACTTGAGCCCTTGGGTTCTGAGCTCACCGATTACATACTCGGTCCATTCTTCGGAATATGCCCGCAACCCCTTCAGTGTTGTAGCTGTTGCTAGAGTCCTCAACAAAGTTACTCTCTCTAAAGCTAATGTTTCGAATTCCTGGAGGGTTATGTTTTCTGTTGGTGGAACTTTGTACATTTGTAGATCATGTGGGTATGTTTCCACAAGGCTGCCTGCCACAGGGGCCTTCGTTGGTTTTCTTTTAATATTAAGATCCATAGTAGCTAATATAAAAATTAAATCTGATTTACATAATTCGACTCAATCAACTCAAATAAATTGTTTTGTTTTTGTTAGCATTTTTCCCGCGAATTTAGCAGTCAAATTTCTAGCTGTCAAGTAGCATCAATCAACATTTTAAAGCGTCAGTGTCATGTCAGTATACATACACTTGATCACTGGTGAGCAAACACACGAGTGGGAACAGCTTATTGTAGACAATAAACCTTTGTCAAGCAAGCAGGAGTAATTATTTGTTTGTATGTTATTTATAATTCCACAGACAAGGTATAAAAGTCAGTTGTTACTTTATGGTCAGTTCAGTCAAGGCAAGTCAGTTCATTCAATCTGTGGTTCAGTCAGTCAGCCAGGCTAGCAGATTTTTAGTATTTTGTATTTTTCAGTAAAATATCCATAAAATGGTGTTCTGTTCGCTATTTAGATAACGACAAGTTACCTGCCTACATTTACGTAGATAATTACATACCTATTCATCAGCCACATTAGCCGTAATGGTGTCCCGAGAGATGCGGTCGTCACTGGACGATTTAGTGCAATACATACAGCTTTATAGGCCTGTACCGACTGTTTTACAGGGCACCGTGCTGCCTTTTATGTTAATTTACCCTATATTGTTCTATTCGTGGATATTTGTGTACGGTTTCGAGGAATACTACGAGGCCGGGTTTGTGACGATTGCTGTGGTGGCTGTGTTTCAAATCCTCATCTGTCTATGTTGCTACTGGAGTGTACACGTCCAATGTTTCCTGGCCTGTGTCGCGGTATGTTCTTTTTCATTTATAATTTTCGTGGAAAATGTTTAACTCAAATGTTTCATAATGTTTTGTATCATTATTTTCAGGTTAGAGACCCCATACAAGCTGAAGTGGTAAAAGTTGTTCCCACAAGCAACAATGGATTCTCAGAAGTGGTCAAACTTCACCATACAAAGGTAGTTAACTAAATAAAAACCCTTAAGAAAACATTGCTTCTAACAATTTTGTATTACCAAGCCTTTCTGCTGTCCAATTGCTCTTACAGTAAATAAATATGCCTGGACATATCACACAACACTCTAGTCCCAAACTAAGCAAAGCTTGTACTTACTATGGGAACTAGATTGCTGATACAATACTTATATAGTCTGGATAGTATGTTTTGTGATCACAAATAAAGGTGGTCCATTGTTGTGTCTGACCATTGAAACAAAGTATATTTGATATTGGAAGTGATTTCATATAATTGTTTCAGGCTACAAAAAGAGGTAACATCAAGCCAGATGTGTGGTTCATATTCCAAAAAAGCAAGTACATTTACGACTGGGAGAAAGGTACATTCCAAACGGTTGTATTTCCAACTGATAAGCTTTATGAATACTACATGGAGTCTAAAGGGTACTCCGATGATGAAGCAATTGATCTAGCTGAGAAAGAGTATGGGAAAAACGAAATGATAATGGTATATTTTAATTTTAGTTATTATAGTCACTTTGAGTGAAAGTACAATAGAAAATAGACATTGGGTGAAGATTCAAAGCTGATGATATTCTTTTGTTTTCAGGTTGTGCCAGAATTCATGGAACTTTTTAAAGAACGGGCCACAGCACCATTCTTTGTATTCCAAGTGTTTTGTGTATGTTTGTGGTGCTTAGATAAATACTGGTATTACTCTATATTCACCCTGGTCATGCTCATTATGTTCGAATGCACTCTAGTCCAACAACAACTGAGGAACATGTCTGAAATAAGAAAAATGGGTAACAAACCGTACAACATCAATGTATACAGAAATCGTAGATGGCGGCAAATCCTCAGTGATTGTCTATTACCTGGCGATATAGTATCCCTTACGCGATCTGTCAATGAAAACTTAGTTCCTTGCGACATTCTTCTAATGAGAGGGTCTTGTATTGTAGACGAATCTATGTTGACTGGAGAGAGTGTACCACAAATGAAGGAGTCAATAGAAAACGAAAGAAATATCCACCAAAGCTTAGATCCTGAGGGGGATAGTAAACTCCACATGCTGTTTGGTGGTACTAAGATTGTTCAGCACTCTTCGCCAAGTAAATCTGGGTCATCTGGCCTGAAAGCGCCGGACAATGGTTGTATAGGCTACGTAATCCGCAACGGTTTTAACACATCACAAGGGAAGCTGCTAAGAACTATACTGTTTGGCGTCAAAAGAGTCACAGCCAATAATTTAGAAACATTCGGTTTTATCATGTTCTTATTGATATTCGCGATCGCTGCCGCTGCGTATGTATGGATCAAGGGCTGCGAGGATCCAGAGAGAAATAGGTACAGGCTCTTTTTAGAGTGCACCTTGATATTGACCTCAGTTATACCTCCCGAATTACCGATAGAGTTGTCACTAGCCGTAAATACCTCTTTACTTCAGCTGTCTAAATCCCACGTTTTCTGCACAGAACCTTTCAGAATACCATTCGCGGGCAAGGTAGAAATATGCTGTTTCGATAAGACTGGAACATTGACTAGTGATAATTTAGTAGTGGAAGGAGTAGCGGGTATTGGGGAGAATGCTGACGCGACTGTTATATCGCTATCAGAAGCTCCTATAGAGACAGTTCAGGTGCTAGCCACTTGTCATTCGTTGGTTCAACTGGACGACGGAGTAGTCGGTGATCCTTTAGAAAAAGCGACACTAAAAGCTGCAGAATGGAATCTTACAAAAGGTGATGCTGTAATACCAAAAAAAGGACGATCACCCGGTTTGAAAATCGTGCACAGAAACCACTTTTCAAGCTCGCTGAAAAGAATGTCGGTCATCGCCGGCTACCAAGTTAACGAACGAGGGTTTATAGAGAATCACTACATAAGTAGTGTGAAAGGCGCTCCAGAAACAATTAAACTCATGTTGAAGAGCGTTCCGAGTTACTACGACAATGTTTATTTGAATCTATCAAGGCGAGGCGCGAGAGTTCTCGCTTTAGGGTACAGGAATTTAGGTAAACTGAGCTCACAGGACATTCGGGACTTGTCGCGCGAAGATATCGAGTCAGATCTCACGTTCGTTGGATTCGTTATAATATCGTGCCCACTGAAAAGCGACTCGAAGAAAGCTATATCAGAAATAGTCCACGCCTCTCATTCTGTTGTTATGATCACTGGTGATAATCCATTAACCGCCTGTCATGTTGCAAAAGAACTGAAGTTCACGCGTAAACCTGAGACGTTGATCTTTACTGAAAAAGACGACCAATGGAGATGGAAGTCGATAGACGAGGAATTAGACTTACCGATCGTTCCGTTCAAAAGTCATAAGCAATTGGTGTCCAAGTTCGACTTGTGTATAACTGGGGAGGGTCTGACGTACTTGAATGAGTACCACCATGATTACTTGTTGCGTTTGATGCCGTACATTAAGGTGTTTGCTAGATTTGCCCCGAAACAGAAGGAGTTTGTTATTGTGACGTTAAAAGCTCTGGGATATACGACGCTGATGTGCGGTGATGGAACAAATGATGTTGGGGCATTGAAGCATGCTGATGTGAGTATGATTTGCATTCTTTTATCAATTATCGAACCAAGTAAACCGGCTTTGTGATCTGCGTGACATTTTCGTCTAAGAGTTTCCATATTTGAAATTATAGTAGTAGTATATATATACTACGCAAACGTTCTACTAAATTCACATAATTTTACCTTATAGGTAGGCGTGGCAATCTTAGCAAACGCACCAGAGCGTCTTCGCGAGAAGCCTGTGGAAAGACCAGTGGAGCTAGAACCTCGACGAGAAAGACCGTTAAACCCGCGAGATGCCGCCAGAGCCGACGCCGCCGCCAAGTTCAGAAAAGCTATGAAGGATTTAGAAGAAGATGATCAACCACAACTTGTCAGATTGGGTGATGCATCCGTGGCTGCGCCGTTCACAAGTCGTCTATCAAGTATTATATGCAGTAAGTTGGTTTGTTAGATTAGAGGCTGTAATATACTAGAGCCAAATGAACAAACTTTAATCGAAATGGGGCTCAACTCACTGGAGTACAGCCCTGCACGGCACTAAATATCATAAGTCATTATTCATTTATTGACATTATCTTCCATAAGATCTGCTTATAGCCAGCAGGCTGATCGCAGATGTGCGATAAAAAAAAAATAGAGGCCATGTTGTGGGTCAATACTACTGCTAATTTTCAGAAAACCATGAGGAATTTGTCGCTGTGCTAATTAACGAGTAGCTGGTCTAATGTTCTAAAATAAAACTTTAGTACCTCGTCTTATAAAAAGTTAGTGTAGACGTGTGTGATTTCGTTCAGCTTCCGATAACTTGATCCTAGTGAGCTGATCTGAGAATGGAGATAGCAGTCAATTGTTAAATTGGCACCAATTGTCTGATACGAGTAGATCTTGTACTCACGGCCGGAAGTCAATTGTGTATCTGTAAACTCGCAGAGGGGCAAATTACCAAGAAGTTTAACGTGTCACACTAAAATTTTCGTAAAAATAAAATACACTCACGCCGAAATAGACATTTTATTTACACCTAGCTGTCACCTGCGACTTCGTTTGCGTCCCGTTGGATCCCTTTGATTTTCCGGGATAAAAAGTAGCATATGTGTTAATCCAGGTCACGGACATTATATATTCCAAGTTTCATCCAAATCGGATCGGTAGTTTTGGCTAAAGAGTAACAATATCCATACATTCTTACAAACTTTCGCGTTTATAATATAAGTAGGATTATAATTATTTTTCCTTTAATCGCTCCTTCTTTCAGTTTGTCACATAATCAAGCAAGGTCGTTGTACGCTCGTCACTACTCTGCAAATGTTCAAAATCCTGGCTCTGAATGCATTGATCCTGGCGTACAGTCAGTCAGTGTTGTATCTCGACGGCATTAAATTCAGCGACTCTCAAGCGACATTGCAAAGCTTGCTGTTAGCTGCTTGCTTCCTCTTCATATCCAGATCTAAGGTAAAAATAATATTACAAAAAATATACTAATAATTTAACGTTCCATTGATTACGAAACATATAGGACAGTTGAAGGTTCAGCTTTGAAAGAGACGTCAATAGACGAATCCAATTCGGGTCGGCAGCGTCATGGAAACCGTGAAATCTTGTCCAATTTACCAAAACAAGTTTTTACGAGATCTTATCAGAAAATAATTTAAGTTCTATGAAAAACTAAGCTACTAACTAAACTAAACATGGCCGTTGAGGCAGAAAGATTCTCAACTGTTGATCATGGTCTGGAAATCGCAGGAAATCGAAATGAAAGGAGCCGGTAAAGTTTCCTAAAAGTTGTTGGCTATATAAAATCGGTCGCTCACGCTTATGATAGGTATAATGTTCAGCAGTAACATTATACGACTAAAATTAAGATGACCATGTTTCACGGCCATTTAAAGTAGGTAATTTATTTTTCAGCCACTGAAGCAACTGTCAAAAGAACGCCCTCTACCGAACATCTTCAATTTGTATACGATAATGACTGTGCTCGCTCAGTTTGCGGTGCATTTCATCTGCCTAGTATATTTGGTTCATGAAGCTACTATACGATCGCCTGGAAGGTATAGTTATTGAATTCTACTACTAAATATTACTGTATTAAGGTTCAAATTGTTTTTCCTTTACGGAAAGGCTTCGTCCAGCATTAGGTTTGTTCAGGCGAATAAAGAATGGTACGAACTACTAATAGAAAGGACACCCATAACTCGCCGCCGCTAGTCGGACCATAAAGTGTCAGAGCGATTCCTTCACTTTCTTGTTCAAAATTCTTCTACAAATGTGCCAGTTTTGTATCAATAAATGTGAAATAAAAGTTCCTGACTTTAAAAAAAATCTTTTATGAACTTTAGTACTAGCACTTAAATATGTCTTGCAATTAATAATAACCTTGTTTTTAAATTCTTGAAATTTTCAGAGATAATAAACCAAAGTTAGACATGGATTTGGCGGAAGATGAGGAACCCGCACCATTCGCTCCAGATCTCCTCAACAGCACTGTTTATATCATCTCTATGGCGTTGCAGATATCAACATTCGCCGTCAACTATAGGGTAAGATTACCAATTTTTTTAAAAATTAATTCATGTATGTATGAATGGATGAAAACGCTTTATGGTACATATAAACACCAAAACATATTATTATGAAATAAAACAGGTTGCATTATGTACAATGGGCGGCTTTATCGCTCAATAGCGATCTCTTCCAGTCTCATTTTTATTGTTCTCTCATTTAATACTTGTGCAGTACAACTGAGTTTCTAGGCCTATACTTAATGTACTCATTATACTGAAGCTTTCTTTATCTACAGGGTGAACCGTTCATGGAAGGACTCAAACAAAACAAGCCGTTAATGTACAGCGTGGTCATATCTGGCGGGGTTGTGATAGCCCTAGCCGCCGGCTTATTCCCAGAACTCTCAACTATGTTCGAGATTGTAGAATTCCCTGATGAAGTAAGTATTGAGTGCAGTGAGTATTTAAAAAAAAATACTTGTAGAACTCCGTGGAGTGAAATCAATCGTACAGTAATGTTTTTTGACTAAAGGGGTGAAGTGAGTTGCGTTCCGGTTTGTGTTAATATTGATATTATTCCGCTTTTTTTATCATTGATAGCCGTGATTTGGAACGCAGCTAAAGTTTATCGTGCCATTGCTTGATAATTTTATCTGTATTTTTAAAAAACCATGTCTCAAAAAATTAAGTAAGATGCAATAAAAAAAAAATTCAGCGAATATTCTATTTACCACATCATAATTTTTATTTTTAGATAAAAGCACACATTTTGATGTGGATTGAAAATTGTATTTGTTTGTTGCAGTATCGGTTGATATTAGTGCAAGTCGTGTTAGCAGACGTCGGATTCGCATATATAGTGGATCGCGCCTGTCTTTACCTGTTCGGCGATGGAAGTGTAAGACATGTTCCTAACTTATAGTAGCGAATCAAAGTGCAATCACAGACAGACCTAGACTTATTCTAGATTATTTATAAAAGGAGGCAAATTTATACCCATGCCCCATTTTTCGGGACGCTATAGTGCCTGGTATATGAATTTAGATGAATCAAACATACAGTATTGATTTAATAACTGTACTTTTTACAATAAACACGAGAAGACTCGAAACTGATTATAAATGTATGAATTTGCAAAAACTTCCAAATCTAAGTCTGAAACTAATAGAAATTCAGCGAAGTATAAGGGCTCACGAATGAAATAAAGTGTAGCGCCATCTATCTCGCTACATGAGAACTATCCTAGATCGCGCAAACGAAGTTATCACGGAGTTTGAACATAAGTAATAGTACTGAATACCAATCGTTGGTCGTCAGACCCCGAGCTAAAGGTCGCTCGGTGCGGAAGATTTTCCCTTCTTGTAAGGGGACTCGCATCCTACTGTGTTCTTCTCATAAGTATGCCCCTTATGTAGCAGTTAGTTAATTAATTAACTAGCTAGACTAACTAGACATCCACTACTGGGAATATCTCGAGGTGAGTATCTAAAATAATACAGCGGACGGGACGTATAGCTAAATATTAAACAGCTTTGACAGACTAGTTTTTGTAAAAAAGTAAATTGTACAAAACTAAAAATTCAATCAAAAAATATATTTTGTAAACCGCTTAATGTCAAAAAGTTTGTAACGCATTTTTGTATTGTTTCAATCGTTGTGTTGGTAAATCTAGTTAGACAAATTAATATATTTTATGTAAGTATTTATGTGTAGGTATAATATAGTTAGCCTATATTATTAAAAGAAAAAGGAGGCTGCGTGATGTCCCTCAACATATCGATTCTCTTGAAGCAGTTTAGAAAAATTGAAGCAATCGATACTGAAAATGTCCACATAGTAATTGATGTTTAACTAACCCGCCCCATCTTGGCTCAGATACTAGTCTAATAGTATTATATAATCGCATCTCTCAAACTTTGTCCATTACCGCTAGCCTCCTTTAGATATTTACGTTTAGAATCATTCCGATTTATTCATTGTTACTTGTATTACTGTTTGCATTTACGTTCATGCCCGCCTTATCGTGTAAATCAATATTGGGCATCGAAACTATTAGTACTTTATCGAAATTTAAAACTAAAAGAAGTGGTTCTTGAAGCTTAAAAATAGAAAGAATACTTCTAAACAGGTTCGCGACTGTATTTTCCAATAAATAGATATATTTTTTCAAATGACTGGTATATACGGCCCCACCTCAGGATAGACGTCTATCACAACCAATAATCACGCTAGAATCGTTGGAAAGGAACGTAGCAACGTTCAACTTCAAACCAACTAGTCAAACAGACTAGGTCGATCTGTCGGCGAGTGTACAAGGTGTTAAAAAGATCTATGTCTAAAAGAAGTTGGTCAGAACCACGCTCAAACATCACAAGCAGTTTAAAATGTTTTGGATTATTATGAATCTTACAATAAAATCGTGTCTTAATAATTTATGTATCGTAATAACAATTCTTATAGTTTCGATTGTCTTTCCCATATTACTTACGCAGAGCAAATGGGATCATTACAAAATAACAAGGTTTTTAGGCAAGTCCTCTTTCCGGCTAATAAACGTAAAATGTTAAATCATTGATGCGATTGGACGCTATGATAGAAAAAATATGGAAATGGCGAGTATTTCACAATTGTATAATTATATTGTAAATAACTTATTTTGTGATGTCAGTCAGAACAAGTGAGTAAAGTGTGACCGCTCAAACATATTATGTGCATTTAAGTATGACAAATGTTTTAATGGTTCATTAATATATTATTGTGCAGTAAAAACTTAACTTTGATTTTATTTATTGCCAATCTCGATGGTTTAGGTAATTTGTACATAAATCAATGAGGTGCTGTTGTTATTATGTGCGTAAATACTTACATGCATAATTTAGTCCTCACAGCTCAATCGGTAATAGCTCTACCTTTCGTGCTGTGGGTTCGATCCCCACCAAGAACAAACATTTCGTGTGATGACAAACATGAATGTTTGTAACTATTGTATTAAAAGTGTGTATTTACAGAAAAAAATGTATATAAGTATTCTATCAGAAATATAGTTTCCATAGTTCAAACTCTGCTTAGTTAGGGATTAGATTGCGTTGTGTCAAATATCCGTGAATAATTTTTATACGTATAGTCTTCTTAAAGACTTAGGACCATTGTGCGTTTATTTATTCCTAAATGTATACACTTTCTAGTGCGTGTTCTATACCACCGTGATTATGCTGGGTTAGCTAACTCTTACAATGTTAGGAACAATTTGCATAGGTACATGCAAAATACAGTAAAAACAAGTAATAAACGTCGTAAACAGTTTTATTTCGTCAGTTTATTTCATGCGATTCGCAACTTGTATGTCCACGTTGCACTAGTGTTTCCATCCAAGACCGCCCAGGTCAATAGAATTAAAACCATGTCCTCCGATGCCGTAAGAGTCTAGACCAAGTCCGGCCAGACCATGGCCGCCAAGTCCATGACCACCAAGGCCGTGACCATCAAACCCGTGACCACCGAGGCCAAGACCGATAGCAGATCCACCCAAAGCCCAAGCGTTGTGCACCGGTGCTCCCAAACCAAAATGGCCTATTCCGACTCCATGTCCTCCTAGTCCAACCAAACTGTTTGGAGCATGAGCTACTGGTACTACCGGAGCAGCTAGCACTTGTTTCTGTACTACCACTTGTGGGTGAACAGCGGGGCCCACACGTTTCACAACAGCATTGAACCCAGATACAGAGTCAGCTGTGTAGTCTACGACTCTGATGGTGCCGTCAGGTTCGGAGAGGGAATATGAGCCTTTTACGACGCCTCCGTCGCGGGTTTCGGTCTGTGCTTTGTTGTCGCCGGTGACAGGGTCGTTCACTGCGTAGTTGAAGCCATATCGGGGGATGTCCTGTGGTAAAGAACATTATTTTTGAATTAAGGTAATCTATCTCTTTTTTTTAGCGACAGTGGCTGATTACACCGAGCAGAGCTACAGCCTAAGATTTATGTCTGCTAAGATTACACTGATTTACAAATTGCTGCTTACTTTATGTAAAGACATGCGTTTATGCGCTATGATCCATTCGCAACATGTACAAGTAATTTTACAGATCATAAAAATTTTTTTTCAGTCAGCTTAAACATTTGGGCGAGTTTTACGATGAAAGAAAGATATTTCACAGGGTTATTTAGTACAAAATAAATCAACTTACCACACTCCCGATTGCCACATCTCCGCCGTAAGAGGGCGCGGCTACTGCGGCTCCGAGGAGACAAGAAATCTGTAATCATTCAACATCATTGTCATTGCTAAGCTTGTGAAACATATCGGAACCAATCACTCCAAACTTAGTTTGAGGGCTAAGTACAGAATATGTTATTCAGTGATATCTCCAGAATTTAAAAAGACAGCTTCCGAAAACTAAAGGACATTCAACTCAATGCAAAACAAAGATGACATATAAAATACACAAAAAACTGCTGAAACTTACCGTGACGAAAGAGATCATGTTGTCAGGTGGGATCTTGTCGGTCAGTCTTGTCTCTGCCGCTAGCTTGAAGCTGTTTGATATCTCACCACCCCGCACTTCGTATTTATAGCTACTATTGCCAATTCCCTATCCTTTGCTACACGCTTTGTTAAACATTCACGTTACACAGAATACGTTAGTCCTGAAATTGACTAATTAGTAACGCGTGGCTCTGTTGTTCCAAGTGGTTCCAACTCTTGCAGTGGTTTCAACAGAATCCTGTTTGATCAACTTCATGTAGGGTACAGTCAGCTACAAAATTAAATGCAGTACTGTCACATCCTGCAGTCATATGCCCTTAGAATTATTGTCTGAGTAAAGAAAAAAAATATTCAAACCATTGACCGTGGCGAGACTTTGGTTTTTTTCTAACAGTTTTTTACTCCCAGATCAAAAATCTCGGAAAAAGTGGAATCACTGGAATAAATTATTAATCAACATCTGATGCTGGCTGTACCTCGTGATTGAACTAATTAATTACGGATATTTATGCTACAATAACGAAGTCAAATTAGAAGCTAAATGCCGGTTTAGTATGCAGAAATGTCGTCGACTAATTTACAACAAAATTGGAACTATTGTAGGTACCTAAATTGTAGATAAGCTGAAGATATGTGTATCAGCATCTAACCTACGAACATTAAAACATGATATTTTTTTTCTCATTCTATTTTTCTAAAGTAAATAAAATAAAAACAAAAAAATAATTAGGTGGAGTGCAGCAGCGTACAAGAAGTACCTACCTGTACGATAGTTAAAATATTGACAAACAAATTTTATATAAATCGTCAAGACAGCTCGTTAAACATAATTGGACTTATAGCTACGCAAATAAGCCTTTAATTTGATTGCTCATTTGGAAAATATTCATGAATCGTGTACATACCTATACCTAGACCTGCGTTGGTGATGTTAATTAACATTACTGCATTTATATCAATACATTACTGCTTACCTACTTTATTAGTTTTACAACATTCGTGTTTAGGCAATTATGGTTGTACAAATACAGTGTAGGTAAATATTTATTAGAGTTCTGCATATTCTTGTTAAAGGGCTAATGAGATCTTACGAACACGTTTTCGCTTAAACACTTCCATGTAGGGAATAATACCACTTACGTGTACAGAGGAAATGCTTAGTCACATAATAAATAATCATATCCTTTGAATATGATTGAAGTGATTAAAAAAGCGTCAGGATTCACTTTTTTACCCATGCCCCGATGAACGGGACGCTGCAGTGCCTGACATGATAGAGAAGGCTTGCACAGCACCTATACCATCCTCTCAGCCTAGTCAGCCTTATCGACAGGAAAGACAAGGTTAATACGTGCGGAGCTGACTAAGCCGTTGTTTTCCTTCACCGTTTGAGATCATGCATTAGGTACGCACATCAATTTTCCGAGTAGGAAAACCTATTGGTGCATGACCGGAATTGAACCCACGACCTTAGAATCGAAAGGCATGGTCGCTACCACTAGACCACTGGTGCTCTCTATAATAAATAAAACCGGGTTTAATAAGACCACTCCTGAAAACTTCAGGGGGTTTAATCACTTTTAAAATGCTTTACTTTAACCCCTCGAAGTTTTGGGGAGTGGGTCCAATATATACATACACCTTGTATACCACAGTGTAAATAATGTGTAATATCTAAAAAGCGCTCATTCACCTCATTAGTGTGAACAACGTTTATACCGTATAACTTTTTAGATTTACATGTTTTTCATTAAAAAGTTTTTCATAATTGAACATAGTACAGGATCTGGCTACCTTAAAATAGATCTATGCATCTGTATACCTAATGGCATCAGCTTAAAGTCGATTTACACACTTATAAGTGCAAAGAGGAGTTAGGGATAGAGCGCACGAGCAACTTTTATCGCAGCAACTATTTTTCTCTCGCAAGGGTTTCTATGAAAGTGCGAGCATGTAACGGCGCAAGCAACAGTCGTTTAAAAAACATAAAAGGTTTTTGGGCAACTAGGTAAGTCTAATATTTAAAAAAAAAGTCCCTTGCGGGCGTCGTAGTAGAGTTACACTGCGGCAACGAGACGACTCGATCGTTACTGCGCAGTGTAACTATACCGCTGTAAGCCACAATTTCAGTCAGTTTCAGGAGGTCGTTTCAATTAACTAACTCTACCCTAGCTATGTGGCACAACTCACAACTGGGTTCAAAAATTTCATTAGAGGCAATCAAATAATTTGCTTGCAATTTGCACTCAAAAACGTAATTTATGTAGCTCAAGTTGCAACTAATTCGGCCTCAGTCGAGCGGCTCATTACCCCTTTTCAGGAGCACTCTTTCCACTCAGACTTACACAAATTCACATTTGCAATCAGAGCTTGGAGAAAAGTTCTTCCTCGCCACCCCTTCACCCGCCGCCTTTAATTAACAGAAAGTGGTTCATTAGAGCTTATTCATTAAAGCAAGGAGTAATTAGCGAAGTCTAATGAATGCTGTAATAATGTAAGAGCGGCCGTCGGACTGCGGCCCGACTTCTAGATTAATCTAGAGGCTGGGAATAATTTAGTAATGCCGTCCATTATTACGAAGCTGATTGCGGTATTAACTAAATGTACCGGTTTTCAGAAATACCGCTTTAGGTGAAAATACGCTACGTGTGGAGATTCATAATAATTACTGCTGTATCGAATGTATATGAAAGATGTTACTAATTAATTCACGCTTTTCCAGTTTATTAATCCATATTTTAGCAGGGTTTGTACGCTTGGCGCCTGTTCCTTGAGTTCTTGATTGCTCTTGACTACAGAGGATTTTTCTTACTCATTTATTAGCAGTCCGAGTCTTAAATGATGATTGACTGAAAGCCAATTATAATTATTTAAGGACCTATTTAAATTGTAGTGTTCGTACGCTTTGGCAATAAGTGGCATCATAATCGATTACCTCATCATAATGCCATGTTCCATAAAAAGCTGTTTTTCATAGAATATTACGCTGTGTAGAACGCTACGAGTGTCCTACAAGTAAAGATTCCTTGAGCTGAGGGCCTAGTGCGAGTTTTCAGTGTACAGTGTGGGTGTGAAACGTCTGACGCCCAGCACACCAGTGGGCGCTGATTTGTATGGAGACACTGAGCGGATTCTTTGAGAAGCTCGACATGCGAGTACGAGCTTGGTGTAGGCCAAGCTTCTCAAAGAATCCGCTCAGTGTCTCCATACAAATCAGCGCCCACTGGTGCGTGCTGGGCGTCAGACGTTTTACACCAGATTTACACAGCAAAACTCGTACTAGGCCCTCTGCAGTCATACTAACTAACTAGGTACTTGCTGTCTGTACTCTTTCTACTACAGACTTCTCATACTATTTCAAACTATCTTGTATATTATTGTCTCAACTACCTACCCCCGGCTTAATGTACGATAGACAAAACAAAATAATGTAACACTACATCTAAAGTTAACAAGATGGTGTACCGTTGCTAGATATCCAAAAACGATATCCTTGTGGAAACGCAACGATTTCCCCGCCTAATATGCAAAGAGCCTAACGTAGGGTAGGTAGATACGAGTGTGTATGTATACGTTGGTACTGTAACGAGCAATGGTCTGATTGTATGCGAACAAAGTTCCTAACGAACACCTCTAACTAGGCGCCTACTTTCTGAAGTTTCAGACACGCAATGCGAGTTTTATTTTTAAATTACGTGAAGATATAGAGGCAAAGACGCTGCTTTTATGTACTACCTACCTACGATGAAAAATATTAGGCTTATATTTTTAAATTTTTATTAGATAGAAGATTTATAGGTAAAATCAATGATACATGGTATCCCCAGACTATTACCACGAGTACATCCTTCAACTACGCAACACGTCACGAAAATGGAAAACTAAAAATCTACCAAAACTCATGGACTATAACCACCAGTTTATGATCTGTGACCACCTTAAACGATATTGAACGGTATGTGATCTCCCATTAAATCTAGACAAACATTTGATTGCGTAAGAGTCACTACATAGAAATAATTTGCATAGGAAAACATTGTTACATAGATCATTATGAGCATTCCTCAAAATAGTCGAGGAACCGACTGACAACGTAGAAGTGGGTGCACGAAAAAATGTGCTAACAGCTATTCAAAGTGTAAAATCCTTTAGTAAAATCGGAAGGATCCCACTTTGAAAGACCTCACGAACTATGTTGATTTAAGTCAATTCTACGCTCTCGTACGTTATGTAAAGGACTTACGTCTGACTACCTACTCGACTGCGTCGTCTAGGATCCATTCCAGTTCTGCAATTTTTTTTCAATCACACATTTCGTAAAACTTTGCAAATGAATTGGCGATTTCGAAAAGCCAAAAGCTGTCTAAACTCTAAAATAAATGTAGAGACGGTTGAACATTTTTGAAAGATGTAAGTTTTGCGCCAAAAACAGGAAGCAAAGAAATTTTTACTATGACGTTTATTTAAATCCCGTATCTACCTAGTTAGAGCAGTTATATCAGAACAGAATATACTCAGATTGTGCACTATATTATATCGTAGCGTTTCACGAGTGCGCTGGTGTGGACGGGGCCTATTAGGATCGTTAGGGTCCGTACACGCTTTCCAGTGGACGACACACGCATAATGATGTATGCTAAAGTGTATCATAATAAGCTGTAACTGAAAGAAAACAGTACAGTTCAGTGATAAAGTTTTATCACAATAATATAGGGTGCCTTCTGGTAAGATCAGCGTAATATTAAGTCCAGATAAATCACGTAACTAAGCAATTATCATTTAAAAATATCGCCGAATTGCTTAGCATCCGGACTTAATATTACGCCGATCTTACCAGAAGGCACTGTACCTATACAACTCAACTTTCATCATGAGGACCGTCTGTGTTTCCGAATACTTACCGCATCATCGCTTAACATCATGTGAGATTGTGGATAAACGTTTGCCTATAATATATAAAAAAAACATTCACAATTCATAAAAGCTCGATAGATATAGGTAAGTATACCTACTTCAATATCTACAGAGCCTTTTGGCGGAGGTAATAATAGAGACATATTTACTAAACTGTTAAAATTACAGAAACTTGAATATCTCGAAAGAATTTTCAATTCAGAGTAGGCACTTACCTTTACCATTAGCTTGGACTGTCTTTGGCATTTAATTAAATCCGGGATGTACTTTATTCACGGACTGTACTCGAGTGACCCTTTGTACTAACATACCTAACAATTGCTCCGGGACGACATCTCGTTTAGATTTCACTGAAAAGACATGAAAAATAATGATATTCCTGTTTGCACGAAACATGACATGGATGGTCTTGTCCCGCGCACAACATGAAACTATTTTTTTTAAATTAAATTATTTAAGGTTCTTACTCAAAAAAGGTTTCAGTACCTACTGAACCTACCTTACCTCTAGTTTACTTTAAAATATGTATGTAGATAAATGATTATATTTAGGTACCTAACCAAAACTAAACGCTAAGCCATTTGCTTTTTCGTCATAAATGTCCCTTCATAAATATGTAGGCGCAATAATGATCTTTTATAAATCTTTTAATGATTTTTTGCAGGCGTATAAAGTCATTTTTGAGATGATTATGATCAAAAATTGCATTTGTATCTCGATATCACCTTGCTAAGGTCCTCCTTTTAGCCATAACCTCCACTTCAAATATCAAGAACCCTTCATTACCCGTTAGTCTATACTTCAAACCTTTCACTTTACCAGCTTTTAAGCCTTCCATTTAGATACCATACCCAACCCACCCAACCGATTCAAATTCACTCGATTCAACTGAACTTAAAATAAAACTACACAAAATATCCTATGATTTGGAGGGACCAGTAAAAACAATTTTTTTCTTATTTTATTATTTTTTCATTTAGTGACGGTTTTGTAAGGCAGCCGTATCGAGTTGTCGCGGGCCGTTTAGAAATCGAGTGGTTTCGCCCATTACGAGCATGCATATTGCAGCGCCTGCAGGCTCTATTGATTAGTCACCGGCGGCCATCATTCATACAGTTGTGTCCACGCGTCTGTCAGCCGACCATTTTTGCCATTTTTCGCCATTCCTCGCCAAAGGGTACATATTTGATGGCCTGGCTGTCAGGAAGGAAGTGTGCCCTAATTGGTCCAGCAGGCGAAGTGACAAAACATCCGAGTTTCGGGTTTTGTTACATTTTAATAGGGCTCGAAAAGAGGTCAATGCTCTACGAAAGATATTATTTTATAGTTGGGTTTAACAATTTAAATTAGGTTTCATGCTTGGAGTTGTGTAGGTACCTACTATAAATAGGTTGGGTGCTGTCTATTAAACCCGAATTTTGATATCAGACTCTTACGATAAAATAATCTATTCTGTGGTTACGTCTCTCAGGATTAAGGTTAAGTAATTTCTTGTTCTTTTTAAATATACCTACCTTCCATTCCCACCAAAGCATTGTTATTATTTACTGATTTAAACATAACATTTTCGAAAAGCTCAGCTTTTTTTTTTTTTTTCAAAAGCAATCATTAAATGTTATTCGATCAAACATCACAAAAACTCTGAAACATGTCGTTTTTCCCATACATTGTGAAGGGCTTACCGATACAACGACATAATCCAATTGCTACTGGTCCAAACTCGTGCTTAACAGGCGTGAGTTGGCTTCGTCTGTGCGTTTCAATGAATTCCAGCACCTACTACGGAAGACGATCTTTTTAAAATTGGAATTCTAAAGACAGCAAACCTTGTTGGTATTCTCAGCATAATATTATGGTTTTGACGGGCTCATAAAAACCCTAGCTCATGTATCGCATCACGCATCCCATTTTAATGATTTCGATACAACAAGTAGGTACTTAACTATTTACAATAAAATATATTTTGTTGCACCAAACGATTTGATTGGGACATTTATGTTCAGACAAATAATATTTTTATTTATATCGATCATCGATCATGTCGTTTTATTGATATTTTTCATAAAACGTTTGTAAGTGCCTATGATAAATGTTTTATTGTAATATTGCCGTCAAAATATTTATAATCAAAATGTAAGTAGGTACCTATCATTTATAAATATTGCCAAAAACATAAAAAATAGGGCTTGCTACGATCGCAGGCTATATCGGGTGATTTTTTCTTATTTTTCACATTAAAAAATCCCAGTTTTTAACTTTGATATCTCCAAAACAAAACTGGTATTCGAGAGTTTATCCTTGCATTTGAAATGAAGATATAGTGTCCAGAACTGAGAATAACCGAATTTTTTGAGCCTCATAGGGACATATCGTGCGATCGAAGTGCAAAATAAACCCCTGCGCTCACATCTCATATCAATGCTCATATCTGCAACAAATGGTTGGGCCCAAAATACGACCACATGCACAGATTTACGAATGGGTCCATATTTAGTAACAACGATTGGAAGTGTCGATATGTAACGCTGACTGAAGAATATAGGTTCGTTTCAGCTTTTAATCTCTATCATTATCAGCCCTATATTACTTGTTAGCTATGAATTGTTCTTTGTGACTTGTTCAATGTCCTTTTTTTAAGTATGTAGTACCTTAAAAGTAGAATTATTAGACTTGATTCATGCCCCGTCTAAACGGGAAGCTATGCTATTATGTCGTAGAAGCCACTACTCCTGACACAATTAGTTTTACCTTCTAGCGTCGCTTGATTGCCATAAATAAACCTAATTGAAGGTATCTAGACGCTAACCTAGGGGAAGATCTCGA
The DNA here is from genome assembly GCA_918843925.1 of Eulithis prunata. Classification (NCBI taxonomy): domain Eukaryota; kingdom Metazoa; phylum Arthropoda; class Insecta; order Lepidoptera; family Geometridae; genus Eulithis; species Eulithis prunata. The sequence continues at coordinate 3,278,585 of OU974007.1, forward strand.
CGTTCATATGAGAGAGTGGTGGAACAACGCAAACGACCGGGACCAGTGGAAAATTTTGGCCTTTGTCCAGTAGTGGTACACAATAGGTTAAAAAAAAAACCTAATTGACTTGCTCTGATAAAACACAAGATACAAGATATAAAAGCCAAAGCAACTCTTTTAAAATATTAAACCCTGAAACGATTCCAATAATAATATTTCTGAATACTAATTGGCAGCGTCATGTCGTCAAAAAAGGCTTCAAGGAAGGCTTGTTTACATAATCGCTCAATTTGCAATGTAAAGCAGCGCTCTGTTTTCTTGCCTTTTTAATCCAATAGCTTGGTAATGTACTATCGTGGACATAATACTTTGGTTCTCAATATAAGATTAATAACTGTTGTTTCCTGCGAAACTTTCCAGACCCGTTTTTCTTAAATCGAAGACTCATGTGACGTTTACTGATCTTATAATTGTACCGGTGTCCAAAGCATACTACCCATCTGTGTGATTTATTTCTGTTTTTGTTTTCATTTTACTAATTTCAGTACATACTCAGTACCTAGGTGTACCAACTCAGTGCACACTGATGTTTAAAAGTACCGCACCGGTTTAAGCGTACAAAATTGAAAAGTTGATTTCGCGATTGTACATAATTATGCCTTTTAAAATTTTTAAACAATACAGTAACTCAGGGTCTGAAATAAATTACAATGAAATTAATTTTGATTTGCTTATCGCGTCTGAATATTTATACCGTAGTTACTCATAATATTTCGAGTAATTTGGAAACATACTGAATATATAAAACTCTTTTGAAGCTGACAGAGAATCAACGCACAGCCTAAACTATAAGTCCTAGAGGTATGAAATTTGGAGGGTAGTATCCTTATATAGTGTAGGGGTGCACTAAGAAAGGAATTTTGAAACGTCACACTCTAAAAGGTACAACGCGAGCAACGCCGCGGGCGACGGCTAGTACTGAATAAAACAGGCGGTCAATCTCTAATTAGGTATTGTACTCAGACTAACTTTAAATGTATGTACCTACCTAACTTACTATCAAGTGCTAGTCTTATCTCAGTCAATGGTACGCTGGGTTGTACTGGTTTTTTCCAACGGGTTTATTATTATTTACAGTGCCTGACAAACGGTTCTTTTACCTATTTCTAAATTCATTCTACCATATCTATAGGTAGAGTCTATACAATATGCCTCGTATTCTGATAAGGAGCTCAATGACTGTTCCTTAGTTGTTATGTCGAATAATCGCTTCGACGAGTTTGAAAGGTGATTTAAAATAAACAAAAAGTAATTTACAAAATTTTTATTTTCTTCTCCTTTCACCGTCTTTCTTAGGCTAATTTATGTATGTTCTTTCTTTGTGTATTGGTAACACCGCAACTGTCCTACAAAACTGTCAGGACTTGAGGTTTGATTTGTAGGAAGTTAGATGACTTTAGAATAGGAATAAATCTCCCACCTCAAGCCTTTGCAGTTTCAAAATAACAAGATGGCAAGATTCACTAAACGCTAACATTGTAGGTATAAACATCGATGTGGCAATAAAATTTAATGTTATATACATTAAAATCCTATTACATACTCATTATAAATATTACATTTCATTATTTTACCTAATGAAACACTGACTGGTAATACTAATGTTTTGACGTAGTATAGAAATTTATAAATTTGACTAAATCATTATTTAAAGATTTCATGCAGAAGTTTAACTACACTTATTGGAATGTTAGCGTTTAAGATTACTTACAAACGTTTAAGTGTAAATCGAAAAGTTTACAATTTGAACAATTTTAAATGTTGGGTAAAACAATATATACAGAGATCGCTAACTAACCATCATTATTTTTTAACTAAATGCATTCCATAAAGTTCAAGTTCAACAGTTGGCATCGAAATTATTGCTACAAGTTTTGCGCCCAAAGATAAAGGTACAACATGTGTCTACTTACATCTAGTTACATACTATATTTACAATGTGAAAGAATAATAATAACGAGAAGAAATTTAACAGCTCGTTGTAAAGAATTAACGAATATTCGAGAAAATATTTACACAGCAAGATTGCAAATCACAGAATTGTGCGCAAGAATCGGCAACTCAATAAAGTCGATTAAAATGGCAAAATAATAATAATAATAACACAAACCTGGCAAGAAAAGTGTTCTAATAGTGGGTAAATCACAAAGCTTAAGGGCCTCTAAAATAAATTAATTTTAACCACCTGTAACCAATATACAACAATAGATTTTAGGTTTCCCTCAGTTTTGTTCAAAATTGAGCGCTATCACATAGAGTAAGAGGTTTTATTTCATTAATATTATAAAATAGTTGACTTATTATGTATTCAATAAGTTTGTTCAATTGGTTGATATTGATAACAATTGATTATAACACATGCAATTAGTGAAACATTTTTACATTGACTATGTTTATTAAGTTTTTGGAATAATACTTATTATGTTTAATATGAACAACGTGAAGACGCCTACTATTTAATTATAAGATATGCCGTAACAGTTCATTTTGCCATTAAATATCACTTTCGAATACAACACACTTGTGTTAAACACATCTTTTGTTCAATACTTAAGTACCAGTAATTGGAAATTTACATACAGCGAGTTAAGTTTTACATAAATTGCCATTTTCACAACCGAAATTAAATATGTAATAGGTACTAAAGTATAATTTAACAGTTTATCGACACTGCAAAAATTACCACTGCCAGTTGGGCAATAATACTCTTTCTGTTTGTGAGTTCAAAGTTTTTAGCACAGCACTATCACTCTGCGGTTTTGTCTGGCGTGGGTAGTTGAGACTGTAGAGATGACGTCATTGCCGACGCTGATGTGGAGAGGTCGAGAGCAGGCTCCGACGCGTATGAACCAGTTTGGGACGAAGTTTTGTGCAAGTCCAACGGCATTGATCGTGCAAATGAGGGTAGCCCGATCTGAGTGGTTGGTAGAGCCATTGCCCCAGCGAGTGGACCTGCGGGTATACTGGTTGGTCCCGATTGTCTGCTAGCCAGCTCAGATCCACTTGGTAGGCCCATGGGTTGAGTGGGGATCGACGCTGCTCCGCTTGATAATCCTATTTGGTTGCTGGGTAGTGTTGATCCTGAGGGAAATGTCATTGATGTTCTGGATAGTCCTATTGTCTCATGTAGCCCCATCGGCCCACTTTGTAGGTTCATGGGCCCACTGGGTAGCGCCATTGACGGAGTGGGTAGTGCCATCGGTGCCGATCGTGTATCAGCCACGTGACCGCCCGCCATGGCTGGCGGGCTCCAACAGGCCGCGCTAGTTGGCTCACTCTTCAATCCACCAGCGCTTAGGTATGAACACGCCATCATCTGTGAACAAAGACAGGGTCCATTTAGTGTTATTCAAGTTTAACTAAAGAATACTTGCTGCCCAAGCAAATATCAACCTAGGGATATTTATGGATTATGGGCCGGCGGCGCCATTGAGACTTTCGAGGGTTTGTGTGCACATATAGATATAATATTCTAACAAAAGCTTTTTTTATGTAAATTTTTTGCTTATGTTAAACATAATTATTTAAAATATATTTGGGCTTTAACTGAAACAAGACACGGTATAAAAGTAACTATTTCAAGAATAGACCGGTACACAATGTTTTGCATGGTACAAAAATGTTACGCTTTGCGCTAGCTAAAAGAATACGAGTAAGTATATTACAAACATAAGGTAACTCACGCATTAGGAGAAATAACATTCACAAAGTAAGGAGTGGTAGTCTAGAGTTGTTGAGCTGTTCATTAGAGTAACCCAAAGGCCTAGCCTTTGGGTTATTTCGACTTGAAACCAAATAGGCTAGGAAAGACGAGCGTTCCAATTAAGTTGATTGTGCGTGTAATTTAAGAGAGTACGGCAAAAACAGAGCTTACATAAATAATCAAATATGTAGTATTATGAGTTGAGAGGCCTAAAGAATTCGCGGATGCGGAGTGGAGGATGAGTGGAGGGGGTCTAATCACGCTAATGGCCAATGCGCAACCCCCGACTCAAGGCTTTCACGCTAATATGGTGGGCGCAGGAGTTCAGTCCTAAATTGTATCGCACGTTCGCGGCAAACAGACTGCTTTATCTCTGCTTCCGGTATTAGAAACATCTTGGTAGAGCCTTCCGATTATTCATGAGCTGGCTGTAGTTCCAGCTTGCGAAATACATGTAAACCTATCGCAGAATTTTTGAATAGCATTTGTTTATTCGGTTTGTATAACCATAAACAATTTTTAGTTATCTATGTTTTGCGTCCAGAGTAACGACGGAGGCGGCCTAAAAACTCTGTCACCAGAGTTGGCCACTAACTCATACACGAGGTTGCTTGCGTCGCAGAGAGTTACAAGTTTCTTCTTCGTCCTACTTAATTTAGACGTATAGTAAAGTATTTAGTGGCTATATATCACGGAGACGGGCTGCCTCCATTTTTCACACATCGTTGTAAAATTGATTACCCTCCGACACCGACACAATATACGGTGCTTCCGTCCAACAAGGCGCGAGACCCAACCGATCCAATTAACTTGTAAACATTTAACTACGTGTAGTACTAATAGAAACGTCCGAAGAAACAATGGAATTGAAACGTAAACTGATTTATACGTCGCCGCACGAATTACGTAGCGCTGCAATAACAGTTTCATAGTTGATGCCGAGAACAAAAGCCTCAACACAATCGGCATAGTTCGTTACACCAGCTGTTCGCGTATATACGGAGTGCTCTAACAATGATATCCTAACTTTAATATTTATTGCACTTGATCAACTTGGCGCACGTCATTGTGTCGGCTCGTACGAGACCGACCGCCGCGGAACTGATTTTAAAAGACGAAACTCATGCATAAATTTAATTTATTTGAAAGCTACAATCTGCGCTAAGTCTTTAAACAAGCAGAACTTAATTAACTTGACGCCATTGTAGCACAGAATGTAAAGTGCATAATTAAACCCTTTACGTAAACGCTTCGGTTAATATGTTTAAGCGTCGCTATTGCTTTAGGAGACCTAAACTCTCCTATGAGAATAAACAGGGCCGGAGGCGGACGCCGGACGAGGCTCGCCGCACATATGAATTAGTGGTGTGTTGCCCCCCTATGTTCCTTTCCTATGGCTGCAGGGTTTGCAGGGAGGGGGCTTGTTGAGATTAAAATATAATTAGGAGCTGGCAATCGTTTCGCCATCGCCATCGAGCCAGGTGCCACGTTAGGTAAATTAAATAGCCGTATAGGGTTTCCAATTAGGTGCGCCGCCGGTGGCCACGGAAAACTCGCTTATTGCCTAATAATGGGGCGAGGGGAATCTTGTACGTACACGTCTGATTAATTCCTTCACGCGCACTCGCTCCGACTAAAAATACCGCTACGTGATGATGATATGTAGGACATATAGCATCAGAAGTACATTACTAATTCAGAACTAAACAATATTCGCTTCCAGAATTTAGCTTACTTCTTGAAAATTATCTACTTTACAACATACGACCATATAATTATGTTTTAGTAGTAGTTTTTTGTGTAATCTGCCAGCTTCTTTTGTCATTGGCTTTATATACCTACGGCATAAATAATAGCACTGGTATCTTGGTCCATTTACGATATTAATTGCTATCAAAGTCAATGTAATAGATCACGCTTACCTGCTTCCGGTATTGTTTGAAACAGACGCGATAATTGCGCACCTAATTAGCGGACGGAACTGACTAATATATCACTGTCAGATTATGAATAGAGAGGCTTTTTAATGCATAGAATTAAAAAAAACTTTATGTCACCTTGTCATGGCACAACTACTTTGAAATAACTGTGGTTAAAAATGATAATCTCACTAAACGTTGCTCAGATAGCTTAATTAACCAGCATGCTGACCTTGCTTTAAACCGACCTTGCTTCTGATACGCGTTGTTTTTCAGTAGGTACTGTCATGTCAGGTCCTAAAAAGTAAGTACCGATATCTTCAGCCATTACTGAAACGGCCACCGCTGCTTGGACTTTGGTCCTAAGCAAGCATTTCCATACACATCAGTATCGGTGTTTACAATTTCAGAACCAAAGTTATGGATTGCATTGTTTGTATAGAATTCCTTTCTTATTGTTGGGGTGATTGTTTGTGCTGAACAATTAGGTCCGAAACTAATACGAGACTGAAACAACGTGAATGCCCTTCCTTCAGGGACAAACAGAGCTATTGTGTCGTTTGCGTGGTATAATCCGTTGTTCTCTTCAAGTTTCAGAACTTCGGAAACTATTTTCTATTGTGGGTTCTAAAAGACCCACACAGCTAAAACATAATATCAAATTACCTACTAACTTTAATTAATTTAAAATTCTAGCCGCATTGCGTTGGTCTAGTAATACAATACAGCATCTACCAATAGGAATGTAGGTAGGTACTTATTTTATTTTTATTGTGTAAACTCTCGCAAAGATATTTGAAAAAACATTACATGTTGCAATCTAAAGATCTAAAGGGTAACCAAACTTGCAATATTGTTGTCAAAAAATTCCTTACGAAAATATTAGAGAGATCTTTTTGAAAAGGATCATGGTATGGACATGCTGTGGCACAGAATACATAGTAGCATTATGTAGTAAAGGTGCAATTTGCGGGGTCGGCTGCGGGCCGGGTCGTCGGGGCAGGCCGTGACCCCACTGCACCGCAGCGTAATCACCGATATACGATATTATCGGACACATTATCAAGTTCAAAGGTGTTTTGAAGGTTTGCGAACTTTATTACAAAGCTCAATCATGAATTTTCATCATTGTCAAACTGAAAGTTCAGCTGTTTTATACTCAAACTGATGGATAAACCAAATTGGATGCAACTGGGACAACATATCAATTAGTTGACTTGGAATAAAAAACATGCCATTCGTTTCATCAGGGTATCAGGCGAGTGAATTTGCGGATGGAGGTTAGTTTATTTTTCAGGAACATATAAAAAACTCATAATGATTAAAAACAATGAAGTTATTGATCGAAGCTTTGAAGTAATAGTTAGTATAAGAATTAATATCGCTTAAAAAAAATGTCCTTAGTTACAGGGTAGGCAACGCACCGACAATGCTCAAAGAACTGTCGGTTTTTCTAGGCCGCTTACCATCAGGTGAGTTGTATGCCTCTTTGTCTACTACTTAGGTACATGAAAAAAACAAAAAAGCTGATGAGCACACAAAACAAAGCATTACAACGCGAAGTGAAGAAAGCTTTTTTCAGGAAGCTTTGTGTACGGAATATGTGCGTTCAATTTAATACCGAGTATTGAATAGAAAACGCTTGTACGCTCACAATGGCCCATCGGCATTCCATTAACTAGCAGAGCAAACACGGGACGCGTCCGGGCACTAACTCAATCCGAAACGATTCCTGGCGAGCGATACTCGCACATTCGGCGCATTCCTATTCGATTGTAACCGACGCGGAGTTACGAAAATATGTGGAAACGGTGTCAAAACCCTATAAATTTAGGTCTTGTAAATGTCTTGTCAAACTTCCTACGCAGATGAGTTCTTTTTTAGTGATTTATTGTAAGAAATTTGCTTAGACAGTTATTACTATTGCTAGGAAAATAGGGAAATAACCCTGAGTTGTGCCTATTCAATATCAAAGTCATCATGAGACTCAGCTTTGTTTGAGCTTTTATAAAATTTCCGACTGAGTTTTACGTTTTCCTAAAGCTTTTAGTTGTAAAAAAAAGGCGTGCACCCAGATAATATTTCAATGCCACTCATGCGGTTAAAAAAAAACTATTTTCAGTTATTTTCTGTACTCCATGGCGCTAACCCAACAACACTAACGACTGTTTATATTGGCGGGCTGATCGGACGACAATCGAACCGATCCGACTCGCGAGACAATACAAGACTCGGCCTAAATAATGTAATAGATGACGGCAGAGCGCTCGGTAAACAGGCCCGGTCGCTTGAGTTTTCGGATCATCTACGCTTTGGAATTGATAATGTTGATAGCTTGCTTGACCTGTACTACACTTATAGCGACGAAGTTTCCTACTTCTGAAGTCACGGAGAAAACTTCTTCCTGCTTTTTATTTTTAAGATGAATCCACTCTAAAGCAGTAGATTTTTAAACTATTGCAATTATGAGCTTGTGTGAGCTTCAGCGACCGAGCAATTAGATTAGATTAGATTAGAAAATTCTTTATTGCACTTTAAAAATCGTACAGAGGCGAGTTTAATGCTATTTAGCATTATCTACCAACTAACCTGGGTGTAGTGTGGAGATGATGGTAGTGCTTCTAATGGAAAACTTTAAACTTTAAAAAGAAAAAACAACGCCTTTAAAACTACATTAACCTACAAAACATACTATATAAGCTGGATAAAATATACTACCTAATACACATACATACATACATACTATATTATACTTAAAATTATATACATATATTGCTCAATTTTTTTGAGAGATCTGTATTGATAGAAAGTGGTGATATAATTTGGATTTAAAAATACCCAAAGATGCAGATTCACGGATGTCATTAATCAAGGTGAAAGTAGATAAAAAGCCGCACTAACCGTGGCGTGATAAAATTCCCCCGATAGGCCAAGATATGATACCAAGAGATAGCGCGGGTAATAAATAAGCGTGGTGTTGGGCGGGCGGCTAAGGCGGGTAGGGTGTTGGGCGGATTCGTCGCGTGCGCTGAAGCAGTTTGTCGGTTCGCGTGCGCGCGCGCTCATTGCTTATTCATACGACCCCGACACGCATGGCGCGTGACGGGTTCAGTTTCTGAGCACGAAAAAGAAGTGTCATGGATACTGAATTTGAGAGAATACGAATGGTTTGCCAAATAGCTCTTGAAAGTAAAATATTTGTTGTGTTGGTAGATCTTTCTGTGAAGCGTAGGCCGCCCTTTTCCCCAAATGGTCTAAGACATTGTCAAGATTCCGTGAAGTCAGTGGATTGAGAAGGATCAAAATCGTTCTTCCTACTGATTGATGATGATGAGGTGTGTAAAGCTAGATTGAATATACTGATCGTATTTTCAATATGAGCTACAGCAAACATTACACATCCGGCTGAGAACGTATGGAAATTGAACTTCTAATAAAATTAAAGGCTATTTTTCCGCAGATCATGTATTTACTATTGTAATTTTAATCAAATTGTTATAAGTATTCTCTCTGTCTTTGTTGCTGTTATTGAACAGAAAAAAAAACATAATTACAAACTGTATAAAGTTATTAAGGTAATAAATAAGTAAATTACAAGTTTTTCTTTACAATTTCATTTTACTTCTATACAATTTGTTTCGACATTCAATTTGGTGCGTGTGCCGTGTACACCAAATTCAGTACCTATCTTTTTTTTAGATGTCGGATAAAAATTGTTTAGACTAAGAAAACCAGTACAACACAATCGGTAGCTTATCCAAGAAATTAATCCCAAACTAACAGTCGGATGTTTGTACCGGACAGTCGTGTTTATAAACACGCATGTCATAATGTCTTCACGTCGAATTAGCTCATGTTGCGGATGTAACGATCGCTGTATCAGCATATATCAGGGTGTATTTGTGTATCAGTGCAGTACCTACATTAATCATCACCACGTCTCGCGCCCGTCTCCCGACCTGTTGCCGAGCGATGTCTTCATAACTGCCAATTGTTTGTGTTACTGATACTGGCGTTTATTTTCTTTGTAAACATTATGAAAGCTTGAGCTGGAATTTAGTCAAAATACGAACGGATTTACCGGATTTATCAAGCAATTTGATGAGTCTTGTGTGCGCTTTTGTGACAAATATACTGCAAGAAGAAAAAGCCACCCGGTAAAGTAAGAGTTTTCTAAAACTGGAACTTAGTAACTTTATGTTAAAAAGAGTAATAAAAGAGAATTGGCTCGTCTTGCTCTACTTTTTATCAATAAGTAGTTACAATAATGTAATACTTATCCTCGTAAAGTGTACCGAGTTAACGTCAAAGGATTTCGCATAATTCTCGATAACGAGCGTTCGAGCCGCTCTCTTACTTCAAAGCTGCCGTTTCAGTTACAGTTTATTATTAATAAAATTTGGTCGGGTTGTCGGCGAGTCATAACGAGCGCGGTCCGCCTCGTTATCGGCCGGCCGGCCAGCCAGCGCCGCGGAAAATTCGCCCGAAACTGACGCGCGTGAAAATTTAATGAACGGCCGGACGCTAGTTAACTAAAAGGTAAAGTGCACCCTCTTGACGTGTTCGGTAAATATTAATAGTGAGTGTGCTAGCGTGCGCCATTAAAAATGCACGAGTCCGCGGACACGGGCCTTCGCGGCCGCCTATACCAGCAGCTACGGCTACCCTGCGGCTGGCCGCCATCTACCTTCATTTACCTCGCACGTAGGTCGTCTCCGACTCGGGCACCGCGACATACAAACTTTTCATTTTTGCAATACAAATACCATTAAATAGAAGCTGAGTCCATTCTGGAACAGCTCTTTTTCCGCTAGCATGCCTCGATCGAGTTAGTCCAATAAAACGCGACATTCAATATCGAAGTTACGCGCTCTGCATGGCCTGCAACACTTTCAGGAACAAGTTTTACTGTTCGAGCCATTTTAAAACTCTCACGGACGCTATTAAGGATAATAGAAAGCCGTCTAGTGGAACGATGAGTCAAGGAATTATGTTCGCGACTTGAAATGATCTAAGTTTGAGCTTAATGTCGATTTCAGTTGCGCGGGTGGAGTTTTCAGTCCGTGCAAAGTATCCGCGAGTCGTGAGATTTTCAGGATGTTTTGGATTTGAAGCGGGCGAGGGTGAGACGCGAGGCAGGGGTAGCAGGGGTAACGAAGAGCTCGAGATATCTGTTACTCAGTTGAGTTCCATAATGAGGTTCGTTAATTATGTATCGCTAGGTGCGTAAGATTTTCAATTCAACGGTTCAGTGTCGTGGGCTCTCGCGAACGAGGTCAAGGGTTCGCAAGTCTCAACCCTGAGGGGCTGCCAAATTAATGAGGCACTCCTTTGTAATAAAGAAATAACAAGAATTGCGCACGCGAACCCGGCCCCGCTGACTTCGATGTCATTAAAGGCGTCGCGAAGTCTTGAGTCGTTACCGCGCTCCGCCTAAACAACTGAGTTTTCATCAACATTCCAAAATGTACCCTTAAAATTACTTAGCAATCTCAGTAGAGACGGGATGTACATTTAGGTTACATTTATCGTATTCTGGAAATTACAATCCTGCGGAAAAGTTACGTTGACAGCAATAAACTCGTTTCAATGTTGTTTATAGACTTATTAGGTTAGTCTTACCTTACCCATCACGTGTTGAGGTGTCTACAGAGACAAACCGTTTTATTTATGATGAAAAACTCTATCAGCAAATTGAATAATCCAATTTTGGTTTAATTATTTACTTAGTACCTGTTTGTGCTTGTTCCACTCATTTAGTTTGCGTGCACACAATATTGGGCAAAGCATGTAGGTATATTTACGTACTTATACAGTAAACACCGCACAGAGTACAGACATAAAGATGGAGTTTTGTATGCAATATACAGGCGCAAGGTATTCACGTTCGTCTTGGCCGCAATAAGCTTTCGTCGAAGCTTAGATACTCGTCGGCAACGTGGTTTTCTCGTAAGATAATAAAATAAAAATGTCAAGTGTTTATTCAAAAAGATAATTACAACTAATACAGTATGTATTTACAATATTTACAAAATACACATGAAATAGTTGAGCTATCTACAAACCGTTGCAAACATATATAAAAAATAAAATAAATTAATTAAATACAATTAATGAGATATTCTAATTCATTCAAAAACCCTTGTCGTATCGATATCGAGAAATTTCGAAGATTTCAAATATCGAATTTGACATAGATTCGACAAGCCTTTCCGAATTATTCAGAATCAACCCTGCAGTAGGGCTATTCTGATCCAACCCTAAAAATCGCGTACCCTTTGAAATACTAAAATGCGTCTCGTTGTAAACGGATCCAATAGATTGCATTGACGTTTGTAACCTTCAACGTCCAGTACTCTCTTGGTACAATTTGTTCCCTGGTTCTGTGACAGTGACGGTTCATATTAGTAGAACAGGCGGGGTAGATTAGAGCGGGGTGGTGGTCCCGACGGCCTGCGGGTTTCTAAGTCCCAGCTAATTGGATGAGCCTGAGCAGGGCAGCCCAATTAGCACCGCTGTGATTCATTTTAATCGGCACCCTTATCTGTACGCCTGCGAGTGCTTTGCTCTTTATTTTTAATGCACTGGATTGAGGAAATTGAAGTACCTAAAATTTATGGAGAAAGATTGGTTGGTACGGAAACGTCCCTAACCCTGTTATTAATAAACTCTATGTAAGCTTGGAATAATTACAATGTGTCTTGTTTCTTTCGATCGAATTTGAATTTGCTTGTCAATGCAAAAAACAAAACACGGTGTAACTATTCTCGAGTTTAATAACAGTGTGTGATTGAGCTTTGGAAAAGAATTAGCGATGGTTGTTGAGATATTTATAAGTAAGCCAGCTATGGCTCACTTAAAACATTTAGTTAAAATAAAAATATTTTTCAACATAGAGCAAAACCACTTAGAAAGCTTATAAGCTCAGGTAATTATTTAGACACACACGAATAAAAAGGTCAGTAAACCAATAATTTAGTGTAATAAATACGACATTGTCCTGAACCAACAGAATAGCTAAAAGTAAATAATACTGATGGGCGACCACACGTAAGGGCAGACAGATAGTAGTCTCGTTTTCCTCTTAAGAAAAGGTTACCTACACTGATGATTTTCTAGATATTTTTTTCTTTGAATGTAAGTAGGTACTCTAACCCATTCTACTTTCAGACTTTAAATTTTTTACATAAATCAACAAAAACAATACTCTGAAAACACTTCAGCTATGTACCTACAACACCTGTCTATGTATTGGTACCTCTTTTATAATTAACAATAAGTTACAAGTTAGGTTTATCCGTGCAACTAGTAATGAATGTTAGGTACTTGCCTAGGTTTATCCCAATCAAGAACGGCGCGTGCCCCAGCCCAGCCCGACGATAAGAATTAATCAGGCCCAACCCATTCCAAGACGAATTCAATTATTTTAATGTTACAAAGTAGAATGGCGGGGTTATTTAAGACAGAAACATTTGGGTTAATGGATATTGGTAGAAAAATAGAGATTTATTTCGCCATCGCCAGTTTTCTATAAGATAAAATAATATAAAGATAGGTTCCTGACATCGCGACACATTTTCTAAATGTTTACTATTTTCGTAAAAGATGTTCATTGAAATGAATTCAAAAACACGAGCTTTTAATGGAAAACATAAGACAGCTTTTATCAAATAAAAGAGCAACTACTTTCAAGAGAAAGACTTTTCCTTAGTTTAGAAAATACATTTTGTGATTTGAGTATTTTCTCCAAAACTTCAAATTGTGAGCTTGCCTTTCTACGGGTAGATTGAAAAAATGTTTTAAACCCTATAAAAAATGGGAAACTCCTATTTATATAGAGTATGCTTACGCACCACTGTCTAATACTACTTATCTACTTTCAATAAACATAATATTCAGGCGAAAATTGTAGTATAAAGTTATTCACTTGCGAATATGGAATGGAAGAGTGATTAAATTTTATGTTTTATTTTTTATCGACGTTCGAGGATTTTTCATTACGAAATGCATTCGATCGACACATCGAGCAAACTAACATCTCTACTATGGGCAAAGTTTACAAAACAGAAGAGTGAATTGTGAGTGGGAGGAAGATCGGGAAGGTTCTACTACACTCGAAGGCAAAAATTCCGGATCATCATCATCAATATATATAAAACTCTTTTGAAGCTGACAGAGAATCAACGCACAGCCTAAACTATAAGTCCTAGAGGTATGAAATTTGGAGGGTAGTATCCTTATATAGTGTAGGGGTGCACTAAGAAAGAAATTTTGAAACGTCACACTCTAAGGGTCAAACGCGAGCAACGCCGCGGGCGACGTCTAGTTATTATTACATTACATAACTATTAGGTATAATATTTCAGAGTAGCTTGTTTGTTAACACCAATTCGCCCTGTTAGTTTCATCCATTTTTCTAACGAATGCTATTAAAAATAGTTTTATAAATATACCGATCAAAAGTTTATCTAAAATGCACCAATATTTTCAACCTTGCATTACAAAATTCATAGCCAAGCCAAGTTCAGGCAATTTCAGTCGCGGTTTCAGAGTAGCCGCTTTGAAACCACTTCCGCAATGAGATGGCGCACTTCCTGTGATTGAGGGGTCGTTGGCGCGTCAACGAGATCTTCAACACATACTTTTCTTGTATAATAGTAATTAGCTGCACTGAAAGACCAAAAAATATATTATTTCAAGCAATTATGATTTGTTAAATGAACTATTTTTGTTTTTGTAAAATCGAAAATCATGCTTAGGTGCTAATGTTAATGTTGACCAATAATTAGAAATTCAACTATAGGTATTCCATTGTGTTTTGACTTTTCATGAACATTCCTAACAGCACATCTGTATTTTTTGGTCAAGCCCAATTTGAAGTTCGGACGCGTAAAAACTTTTAGTTCCTAAAAATTATCGTCCAACGAGTCTCAAAGCACAATAAGAGGTCCCTAGACTTACTCATAATTCTCTAGCAGATAAGTATTTCATATTATTATAAGCTAACATGCAGCAAAGCTAGCAAAGTTAGGTAGTTGACTAAGCAACTAGACAGTACTATAAAGTTTAGTGCCCATTACACCCACTATTGACTATATTGGGAACATTCGTGAACAATATACTTTGAGTATCTACCTATCTATGGTTGTGCATTTAAAAGTTTAATAAATATTCTATTCACTAAGATTAAATTTTGCATTCGAACTTGGAAGTGATTGCAAAAAAAACTGAGAGTTTTATTTTCAAACGTTGACGGAAGTTCGTTGTAAAAATGAAAAGCCGAAGTGGTGAGTACCAGCACGGCAGTGTAATATCCAGTGCATCCCATTCCCATCTCTCTCGCTCAGCTAAGTAATGACTTAGATCCATTCCCGGATAAATAGCAAATTGAATGTGTGCCCTCGCCAGCAATGCTTCGTCTCTACAGGCGCGTGTGTGTGCGGTTCGTGCGCCAGTGTGCGCCCATTGTCTTCGTATTTCGGTAATTAGTTATACCAGAGCATTCAATTGTTTTGCCTATTTCCGGAAAATCTATAGCTTGCGTTGTTTACAACTAAACGACCCAACTTAAAAAGGTCTAGTCTAGCTAGTGTTTTTGCAGAAACCGCATAGTATTTTCACACGCGCACTTAAAACTAAGTTTAAAAACTAATTCCCGGTGGGGCTTGCCGATTACTCACTCTATTTACAATGTTTTTCGTCGGGTCGTATTTTTTGGCTTGCTTTACGGTCGGCGAATATGAAAAGTTTGGTGAAGCTCTCGCGGAGAGGCGTAAAGGCGGTTTACGACGCGTCTTTGGTCGGCTGCGCCACATGTTAGCGCATTCCACGGAATAACCACGCGGACGCGGTATAACCGCATTACACGTGCTATAACCTGACCATGAAAATTTTAAGCGTCTCGTTCAAACTAAAAGGCTTGTGAGCAGTGCTCGTTCTCGCCATCGTGTTTCCGGAAACGGCGGTGTTAGTTCCGTAGTTTTTAACCGAATCGTTTGGGGTTGCATTTAAACCGAGACTTTTTCCAGCACCGCAAAATACGATTCGTGAGAGGCCAGCTGCAAAAATTCTCCAGGAACAACAAAGAGATGTCCTTGTAAATTCTCGATTAAATTTTGGATACGAGCTCCAATGAACACAAATTCCTAGAGTCGGTCCAATAAAGGACGGCGTGCAGCCGCGTTAGGAGGCCATAAACGAACGTATTATCCATGTAAGGCGAAATAGCCGTTGCACAATTAATTGTTTCATTTTGGGAAACAATTCCCGCTCCTCATTCAATTAAGAGCGGCGACTGCGGGGGGAGTGGAGGGGGTGTACCGCCCGCTCATGAGACGGACGTATTAATAGCGCCTGCAATATTGATATACTCGTATCGTATCCTACGTACGGCTTCGAATACGATATTATTTGTTAGCGAATTCGATTTGTGTTGGTCATAAATCTTGCGCCTTATGTCGAGTTGTGAGTTGATTGAATTCACGTGTCACGCAAGAAAAGGGAAGAAGTGCGAGACGTTTTAATCAGTAACGCATAATGAATATTAGATTAAATGGAGCGAGTTGTGACGAGCGTGCAGGTACTCAGCTGATACAAGTGGGACTCAATTAGCAAAAACACATAGAATTAAGAGAGACAAACATGTCGGGCGGGACACGAGACGAGACGCCCTTCTCAATCCGAATTTTATATTGCGCCATTCATTATTCATTGTGTTTGTCAAGAAAATTACTGTGGACCTTTTAATATAACTTCCTGAGTCACAAACGGAGCTACAAATTGGAGTTGTGAACAAGTTTTGGAGTCGAGGCTTAACCTTGGCGATTAGTACGCGTGTCAAGCCGACAAACCGATTTAATTTGGTGCCAAATTTAAGCAGATCATTAAAACTACAGACTCAAATAATCAAGGCATTAAATTACTACGGAACATGAGCGTAATGATCAAAACTTTACTTTCAAAGATTTGACGCTATACTTATTCATTGTAAAAATAATCTGTTATTGACCATAAGTCTGATATTTAATAAGTCTGAGTGCTGTTGGTTCTATGAAAAAAAATAACAAAAAATGGAAAATAGTTTCTCAAAAACTTGTAAGATCCAAATCAATTAAGAAAATAAATCATAAGTATATTTAACACTCACCCAAAGCAATAACCTTGCCATTGCGCAGACCTTAAACTTTATGCAACTCTTAATTACTTTTAGTAATATTCCAGGAACATTTCCATTTCATTAAGAAAAGTTGTGGTTTCGTTAGTTTCCGATGAGTGTTTAAGTTAAGGCTACTCTACTCGGGATGGTTCCAGACAGTACGGTGAGAGAAAAGTAAACTTATAAATTACGTAACACAAAAAATTTGGCGTCAACGGGGAATAATGAACAAAAAGTTCACTAATCTCCGTTGACGGGGATTGTCAACGAGGATTAGTGGAATAAGCCTTATATTCATAAAAAAACTAAAACGATAGTGACTACCAAGTAAAAAAAATACATGTAATTATATTCTTTTTATGTATTAATATACCACAGATAATGATTTTCTACTGTAATGAATAACCATTACTTATTATGTGGCCAAACCCTTAAGCACTATGATAGTTTACTGGGTTACATAGGTTTCGTATAAAAAATGTTTTAAAACAAAATAAATCCATAAATTTTCAAGAACAACCCCGTACAATAATGTATGAAAACCCGTCATCATAGAACCAGTGCGGCCCACTCTACTCGATCCATCACTGTCTCGTGTAAAGTAGCCTTTAAAAGATAGTACCGTCGCAGGGCAGAGCTTTCAAATCAGCGGTGTTGGCTGAAGATTCGAGAGCAATCTGTTAGATTGGTTCATTACGGCCTCCATTAGTGGAGTAATGAGTCGCGATGCATGTCGGGGCTGGGTGCGACAGACGGGATTTTTTTAAGACATTCTTATTTTTTTCTGACTAGATGAAGACGGTGGAATTCCACGCGCTTACTAGCAAGAAAAATGTTGCGGAAGCGCCTTACTTGGACGAATAAAACGCTGTCGTTTGACTTACGATTTTATGCGCGTGGAATTTTCTAGCTAGTGTCCCGTCCCTGGCCTAATTTATGATGAAATACTAAAAAAATATCTAAAATACATAAAAATATCTATAAATTTATATCTCAGTCGAGCGAAATTTTTGTTATTTATTTAGTGCATTCAAACCGAAAGCCCTACGTCCTCTACGGCGTAGCAGTCGCGTAGCAGTGCTACGCAAATTAAAAATACTAACTGTGCTTTATTGTAGCATTTCATTTTTTTCGGCTTCGTGAAATAGGTATCTCTCGCTGGCTCAATTCAAATTTCGCGCCTCATTCTTAGAAAAATTAAATAAAGGCAAGCAGCAGCGACATCTAGCGCACCGCGTGGAAATTACATTGTAATTTCATATTTTTTTTACAGCGAAATCAAGATGGCTGCGCAGGAAGGGTCTGATGGAAAGATCGGTAAAGCGCCGAGACGCCATCTGGTGTCGAGTAGTTGTATCGATTTAGTTTCGATTGGTTTTTTTTTGTGCACTTGCTCTAGGTTTAAAGGATTTGTCTATGGCGATGACATTGAAAAAAAGAGGTCATGGCCGACGCCGGAGAAATATAGATTTTGTTTTGTTTCAAAAGAATTGTGTTTAGGGACGTTTTTGCCATGAAGCTCGTAAGGAAAAGCTTCGAGAACTTTCGATTTTGAGCTACATAAAACTAGCCGGCAAGAGGAGCCGCGGCTTCATTCCACGAAGTTTGCAGAGAAATCAACACCGAAAGTGCGTGTGGGCGGAGAAGAGAGTGCCGACGAGACAAACACCAAAGAAAGCGGACAGCCGGAGAGAACGGGGAGACCAGACCGACGTGGCAGCATTTATGTCATCTCGGGAGCAGCCACGCAAGTCAACATTGAACAGGAGACCGACGGAGGTGCAGCTGAGAACAATTTCCGGTAGGTGGCCTCGAGTCAGGATCAGCTGATCGGGACTTCGGGGCGGGTCATGCAGAAGCTTATGACGACCCAACCGTCAGGGCGTCATGATCGCAGACAAAATATAAACACTTTTCCTTGTATTTTTCAGGCTGAAGGACGAGCAGAGAAGGGCGCGGACGCACGTGGCGTCACGAGCCGGTCGGTGTTAAGCAGAGGCGAGCAGAGCGTGGCGAGACGGCCAGCGGCTGGATTTCCCGAGCTGAGTTCCGTAAAGGCGTGGTGTGCACATGCCACCACGTGTCTCGTCGGCACTATAAGGTGGGCCCAGTGTCAATATTTTACAAGAAGGTGTCAGAGTAGGATCATTTATCAGGCGTTTCATCAGTTGAAGTCGAAGACGAGCAGCTGATTTCGTGGAATCCTGGTTCACTTGTCTATCGTTTGTTTGTCGTTAGTCTGCGTTTGAGTATTTGTTTATCCTGCAACGCTATTAGTGCTGCGTTAAACTTTTTTTAGCATACCAGTAGGACTAGATCCGTAAATATCAGTGCAGGTTGGACCTGTGGTCTGCCCTGGTCCAGACGGGGCCAGTGCATTCCTCAGATCAACCCGAGCAAAGCTCATACGAGCCATAAGTGGTTGTGCAAGGTGTAGGAAAACGTTGGTCAAAGACAAATGTACATTCTATAGCTAGGATTATAAGCTAGTAACTTTATGCCCCTGGTGGCACCTGTAATTAGACTAGAACAAGTTCTAGGGATGTGCGATTAGAAGTAATTTTAGAATTATACTATTTCACGAGGCTGATTCTTTTTAAATATCCGTTTAGTTAAGTTCACAGCTTTAGTATAATAAATAACGTTTTAGGTCCCTTTTAGAATATATGTAGTGTAAATGGTAGAATAAGAAGTTCATGTTTATGTAATCATAGGTTTATTTACAATAATAAATGGTTATTTTCGTGTGTTTCACATGTTTCTTTTGTTAACAATAAAAATAAATTTTGTACGGTAGGAAGATAGGCAGAACCACCCCGCAGGAGCTAGCTGTGGTAGTCAGGAAGGTAGATATCCTGCCATTCCTTTCCTTTGTCATCTCCCCAGAATTCCAACCGTTACAAATGGCGCCCAACTGTATTTTAATTTAAATTTTTCAGCAATTTAAATGAGATTTTTTTGTGTAAATTATATTTTCAGGATAAAACATTACAACTGTAAATTAGATTTTGTACGTCTGACCAACGTTTCGTTTAAGTATAATATTTTCTGGTATTTTTTTTAAAGCAACGAAGCGAAGACAAGTGATCCAGTTAGTTTTAAGTTGATTTTTAAGTATTTATTTTAAGGTGTTTGTTTTTAGTTAATTTAATTTAGTTAAGTTGCTTAGCTGTATTTAGTTAAATAAGTACTAATTCATCGCAGCAATTTATAGCAATTTTGAGGCTTTTGATAAATGTTTAGACACATTGCACACTACAAAGTTAGGGACCAACGGTTCTTTAGCTCAACAATTTAGACAATATTCCTTGGCATATTTTCGCACCTTTTTTTATTTTGTTTTTTTAGCCAGGAACGAAAATATTACATCTGTAGGGAATATTTGATGATCTTTTGTTTCCCTTCATTGCTCATTTGTTTATTTATTTTATTTGCTTATTTTGGTTTTGATATTTCATAATGTCGACACCAGCGATTTTAGTGCCAGAGGATGATCCAGTCAAAGATGTCAGTAGTCAACAAAAGGTTGTAGTAGAGTGTGCGGGTCCAAAGGTTCCAATCGCAAGATGGGGGGTCAAGTTCGATGGCGTAGGAGATGTTAGATCGTTCCTAGAAAGAATCCAGGAGCTGAGCGCGGCGTACAGCACAAAAGAAGAGACACTATTTGCATCAGCAGCAGAACTTTTCAGCGAACAGGGCTTATTGTGGTTTAGAGGCATCAAGGAGCATGTCAAGTCATGGAGCGAGCTGTCGTCCTTGTTATTAGAGGAGTTCAATCCAATAGATTACGATTACAGATTGCTAGGGGAAATAAGGGCGAGAACACAAGGCGCCGACGAACCAGTACATATATATTTCTCAATTATGAATTGTTTATTAGCTAGACTGAAGAACACACTTCCAGAGCAGGATGTACTCCAGATTTTACTCCATAATATTAGGCCGTTTTTTGCAGAGCAACTGGCTTTAGTTGATATCTCAACAGTCGCTGCGTTGAAAGAAAAATGTAGGAGGTTGGAAGCAGCGAAACAGCGCTCAGAATTTTTCGTAGAGCCATCGAGAGCATCGTCGAAAACCTTGAACCCGACTTTAGCATATAAAGGTTCAAAACCACAATCTCATCTTGCAGAGGTGTCAACACAACAATCAGCAAGGAGGACACCACAAGCACAGTCAAATTGTTTCAGATGCGGAGCGAGAGGTCATTGGTCTAGGGATTGTAGGAAAAGCACTTGGAATCAACAAGTCAAATGTTTTAATTGTGGTGAGGTTGGGTACACGATAAGGTCGTGCCCCAAGTGCAACTCTGCGTCACTTTCAGCAGGTCGCATAGATAGTAAATTTCAGCCACAACATTCATCCAGTCCAAAAAACTAGATGAGAGGAGCCGAGATGGTTTACCCATTCTCCCCAAGAAAAGGGGTTGGGTCAAAAACCGTGAATCAGCTGTTTCGGTTCTGTTTTCACCTTGTCATAAGGATTCACGTCCATATTTAAAGGTTACCTTAATGGATTTAGCTTTTTATGGTTTGCTAGATTCAGGAGCTAGTTTGTCAATTGTAGGAAGCAAGGCACAAGAGATCTTGCAGGATTTAGGGTACACACTCCATGATGTTGACAGGTCGGTGTACGTAGGAAATGGAGAACGTATTAAGGCAGTAGGTTACATGTTGCTACCTCTAACATTTGAAAACATGACTCGGGTCATAAAATTTTTTGTAATACCAGGGATTAACTCAGATGTTGTATTTGGTATAGATTTTTGGAGAGCGTTCAACCTGGCACCCGAGGTCATAAATAGAAGGATGGAGATAGAGGATAGGCCGACATGTTGCATAGCTTCCCTTTCAGATGGTCCAGTCCGCGCAATACACACTTATCAGTCTTTGTCACCGTCGGAGAAGAGGAAGGCGGATGCGGTTGTAAAAAGGTTTCATGACATTTCTTCAGAACAAAAAGGACTGGGAAAGACACAGTTAACACAGCACATCATCGACACAGGGGATTCACCCCCCATAAAAACAAGACAGTATCCACTATCACCAGAGAAGAGAACAGCTCTACATAAGGAGTTAGACAAGATGTTGCAGTTAGGAGTAGTCTCACCAAGCCAGAGCCCATGGAACAACCCAGCTCTTCTAGTGCCGAAGGCAAACGGTGACTGGAGGTTTTGTTTAGATTGTAGAAAACTGAACGCAGTCTCAAGAGGGGATGCCTACGCAATGCCATACATTCCACAGATTTTGGACAGTTTGAAGGAGGCTAGGTTTTTGTCTTCCATTGATTTAGCGTCCTCTTTCTGGCAGATACCACTGGAGGAGACGTCGAAGGAGAAAACAAGTTTTACAGTTCCTGGAAGAGGTCTTTTTAAATTTGAAGTAATGCCTTTCGGTCTTTGTGGAGCGAGTGCAAGACAACAGCGTCTCATGGATCTATTGTTCGATAATGGTTTCGCTAGCGATATTTTAGATGGTCTAGTATATGTTTATGTGGACGATATTATTGTGGTCAGCTCAAACTTAGAGGCACACTTGGAGTTGCTGAATAGGGTTCTAGAAAAATTGAAGTTCGCGAACCTAACAGTCAACTACGAGAAATGCCAATTTTTTAGGAAATCTTTGCAATATCTAGGTTACGTTGTCGATGAACATGGTTTAAGGACAGACCCAGAAAAGGTCCGCGCTATTTTGGAATTTCCAATCCCGGAGTCAGCAAAGGAGGTTAAAATGTTTTTAGGTACGGCCTCATGGTATCGTAGGTTCATTAGGAATTTCGCATCAATAGCTGCACCTCTAACTGCACTAACATCAACGTCGAAGAAGGCACCGCCGTTCAAATGGAACCAAGAAGCAGAGGACGCGTTCAACAAGCTGAAGGAAGCACTAGTATCTGCTCCGGTCCTAGCGTGTCCAGATTTTAACATTCCATTTTCAGTACACTGCGATGCATCATCATTTGGCATAGGCGGTATGCTCACGCAGAAGTTTGACGACGCAGAACATCCAGTGGCTTATGTGAGCCGTTCGCTAACAAAAGCAGAAAGAAATTACAGTGCAACCGAACGAGAGGCATTGGCGGTGATCTTTGCGGTAGAGAAATTTCAGGCATACTTAGGCGCTAGACATTTCACGGTCATTACAGATCATGCATCTTTGAAATGGTTCATGCGTCTAGAAAATCCCACGGGAAGACTGGTACGCTGGGGATGTAGATTGTCACAGTACGATTTCCACATAGAACACAGGAAAGGTTCGGAAAATGTTGTTCCAGATGCTCTTTCGAGGTTGCTCAGGGTAGACACCATAGGAGACACACCGGGGGTGTCATCGGACCCATGGTACGAAAACATCCGGAAGGAAGTCCAAGTCAACCCGAACCACTACCCAGCATATCGTTTAGAAGGGAACAAACTTTTCAGGTTCTCGAAGGCGAAATACTCATTGATGGACGAGTTCGAATGGAAGGAGGTCGTTCCACTTCACAGGAGAAAGTCAATCATGGAGGAGAACCATGAACAACCAACAGCTGCACATTTAGGAATTTTCAAGACACACAGGAGGGTGTGTTTACGTTATTTTTGGCCAGGGATGTTTAAAGACATCAAAACTTTTGTTGAGGGCTGCGACACATGCGCCGCATACAAATCTAGCAATCGTGCGGTTCCGGGTTTGATGGGAAAACCAAAGGTTTGTCACCGTCCCTTTCAGGTTTTGTCAGTAGATTTGGTAGGACCTTTACCAAGGTCAAAATCAGGTTTTGTATATATTTTTGTGGTCACATGTTGTTTTTCAAAATATACATTCTTATTCCCACTTCGTAGAGCAACGAGTGCGCTAGTATCGAATGCACTGGAAAATGGAGTTTTCTTGGTGCATGGAGTCCCGGAAACCGTGATTGCGGATAATGGAACGCAATTCACGGGGACTGAATTCCGTGCACTACTTAGGAAATACCAGATCCCAAAAACGCATTATACTCCTCGCTACACCCCACAGGTGAATTTGGTAGAGCGTTACAACAAAACGGTCATGACAGCAGTGGCGGCGTACGTCAAAGACGACCACCGGTCCTGGGATCAGAACATACACAAGATCCAGTTCGCCATCAACAGCGCCATAAATGAAACCACCAAATTTTCACCATTTTTCCTAGTACATGGAAGGGAACCAGTAGTAGACGGCTCTCATTACAGATCTACGGAGCAGGAATACGAACCTGGAATGCCAAGGGAAGAGTTTGCAGGAGAATTAGGGCTCCTAGCAGATATATTTGCTACCGTGAGGCAGCACATACTCAAGGCTCACCAGGAAAACACAAAAAGTTACAACCTCAGAAGAAGAGAAGCTTCTTTGAAGGTTGGCGACATCGTGTGGAAGAAAACATATCCGCTCAGTGATGCGGCGAAGTTCAAGATGGCGAAGTTGTGCCCCAAGTACGAAAAATGCAGAGTGAAAGTAGTACTTTCACCATTAGTTTTTGAACTTGAGGACATGAACGGTAAGATCTTAGGATCATGGCATATGAAAGACCTAAAAGTCAAATAGATTTGCGGTCGAGATAGGTGTTTCATTTAGGGTCATAATAGAGATACTATTATATTTTACAGGTATTTTTGTGTAGTTAGATTTCTAATACTTTTCAGATTAGAAATTTCGGGTTTTGGTGTGATTGTGGTCCAACACTTAGGTGGGAGGAAATATTTTTGTGTAATCACATCAAACAAATTGATTTTGTGTAATTTCAGACAAAAACTAAGAAGGTTTTTACCTACTAGTTATAGGGCAGGTCGCGGTAGGGTTGTAACTTATCAAGGTTATTTTACATTTATTTTCACAGTCAAAGGAATGTCGAAGCTGTCGGCGTACAAACTGAAGTCAAGTTCGGTACGTCAAAGTAGAGGAAAGCGTACCCACGAGGTCACGTAGGGTATCGCACGGTGTGAATGCGGAACGTATGGATGGAGAACAAGGAAAGGCAAGTGTGCACACTGTAAGGAGAAGTATGATTGGATGAAGCATGTATGTGTGGGAATGAAAGAAATAGACAATGGAATAATGTAGTAGCAGGGCCCGAGACCGAGCTCCCGAAAGTAGTCAACGATAACACACATTATTTTATTTTTTAGGTATACTAAATGTATTGTGTATATAGATGAGTGTTTGGTTTTCATAAGATAAGGAAAAATAAATATTTTAGTTTTAAGTCTAATTTTAGGAACTAGTAGCTAGTCTAAAAGTAAACTTTTGTTAGTGTAGATAATTTGCTTATATAGTTATAAGTTATTGTTGTTATTGGCATAGTTATAAGTTGTTGTATTTTTCTCTTTGTATTGTTTTTTTTCATGCAGAACGAGCAGCGCTGAGGGCAGCGCAGTTTCACTTTTGCAGTGAAACTTTTATCGTTGGGGGGGGTATTGTAGCATTTCATTTTTTTCGGCTTCGTGAAATAGGTATCTCTCGCTGGCTCAATTCAAATTTCGCGCCTCATTCTTAGAAAAATTAAATAAAGGCAAGCAGCAGCGACATCTAGCGCACCGCGTGGAAATTACATTGTAATTTCATATTTTTTTTACAGCGAAATCAAGATGGCTGCGCAGGAAGGGTCTGATGGAAAGATCGGTAAAGCGCCGAGACGCCATCTGGTGTCGAGTAGTTGTATCGATTTAGTTTCGATTGGTTTTTTTTTGTGCACTTGCTCTAGGTTTAAAGGATTTGTCTATGGCGATGACATTGAAAAAAAGAGGTCATGGCCGACGCCGGAGAAATATAGATTTTGTTTTGTTTCAAAAGAATTGTGTTTAGGGACGTTTTTGCCATGAAGCTCGTAAGGAAAAGCTTCGAGAACTTTCGATTTTGAGCTACATAAAACTAGCCGGCAAGAGGAGCCGCGGCTTCATTCCACGAAGTTTGCAGAGAAATCAACACCGAAAGTGCGTGTGGGCGGAGAAGAGAGTGCCGACGAGACAAACACCAAAGAAAGCGGACAGCCGGAGAGAACGGGGAGACCAGACCGACGTGGCAGCATTTATGTCATCTCGGGAGCAGCCACGCAAGTCAACATTGAACAGGAGACCGACGGAGGTGCAGCTGAGAACAATTTCCGGTAGGTGGCCTCGAGTCAGGATCAGCTGATCGGGACTTCGGGGCGGGTCATGCAGAAGCTTATGACGACCCAACCGTCAGGGCGTCATGATCGCAGACAAAATATAAACACTTTTCCTTGTATTTTTCAGGCTGAAGGACGAGCAGAGAAGGGCGCGGACGCACGTGGCGTCACGAGCCGGTCGGTGTTAAGCAGAGGCGAGCAGAGCGTGGCGAGACGGCCAGCGGCTGGATTTCCCGAGCTGAGTTCCGTAAAGGCGTGGTGTGCACATGCCACCACGTGTCTCGTCGGCACTATAAGGTGGGCCCAGTGTCAATATTTTACAAGAAGGTGTCAGAGTAGGATCATTTATCAGGCGTTTCATCAGTTGAAGTCGAAGACGAGCAGCTGATTTCGTGGAATCCTGGTTCACTTGTCTATCGTTTGTTTGTCGTTAGTCTGCGTTTGAGTATTTGTTTATCCTGCAACGCTATTAGTGCTGCGTTAAACTTTTTTTAGCATACCAGTAGGACTAGATCCGTAAATATCAGTGCAGGTTGGACCTGTGGTCTGCCCTGGTCCAGACGGGGCCAGTGCATTCCTCAGATCAACCCGAGCAAAGCTCATACGAGCCATAAGTGGTTGTGCAAGGTGTAGGAAAACGTTGGTCAAAGACAAATGTACATTCTATAGCTAGGATTATAAGCTAGTAACTTTATGCCCCTGGTGGCACCTGTAATTAGACTAGAACAAGTTCTAGGGATGTGCGATTAGAAGTAATTTTAGAATTATACTATTTCACGAGGCTGATTCTTTTTAAATATCCGTTTAGTTAAGTTCACAGCTTTAGTATAATAAATAACGTTTTAGGTCCCTTTTAGAATATATGTAGTGTAAATGGTAGAATAAGAAGTTCATGTTTATGTAATCATAGGTTTATTTACAATAATAAATGGTTATTTTCGTGTGTTTCACATGTTTCTTTTGTTAACAATAAAAATAAATTTTGTACGGTAGGAAGATAGGCAGAACCACCCCGCAGGAGCTAGCTGTGGTAGTCAGGAAGGTAGATATCCTGCCATTCCTTTCCTTTGTCATCTCCCCAGAATTCCAACCGTTACATTATTTTTCTTTTTTTTTAAAATTATTTTTATACAATTTGTATTCTTATATAAAGCACGCCATAAAGAGACATGTGTAGCTAAAGCAGTAAGCAGTTTTCACCAAATTACCTAAGTATACTAAAATATTTATATACGCTTTTACGCAAAAATCGAGCAGCAAATACGCCACAACTTGTGTAAGTCACTAGCGTCAAAGAGACTGTTGCCACATCTCGCGTGTTTTACGCCCATCTGCACTACCCCAGCGTTTAAGGCTAAAATTAGCTGCAGCTTGGTGGTGGATTTTGAGTATGAATGCAGGTCGTGTCCATTAGGCTAATTGGAGACGAGCTGCGGTGGCACAGAGCCCTTTGTTACTAAAGATAGTAAATTAGACCGTCTTGCTCACGTGTTCTTCTGTAATTAGTTCACATTGCGAACGAGGGGCAATGCTTGGGCGGTACTTTAAGAGATGACAAACCTCATTCGGAAGGATGTTTTGGACCATTTGTAAATTAAATCTTGTGATCTTTGAAAATGTATCGATAAGATAAGATAGATATGTTTATTTACAAGAATATATGTTACAAATCCATATTAATATTATAAATGCGGAAGTAACTCTGTCTGTCTGTCTGTCTCGCTTTCACGCCAAAACAACTGAACCGATTTGAATGAAGTTTGGTACACAGATAGTCTAGAGCCTGAGAAAGGACATAGGCTACTTTTTAATGCGAAACAAGGGTTGTAAGGAGAGAAAGGGGGGGGGGGGGGGTGAAAGTTCCTTAACCTTTTACATAAATATTTTTTCAATGTCACATTTGAAATAACTATCAGTTGTTTGACAGTAAGAGTTTGAATGACAGGACAACGTCGGTCGGGTAGTTAGGTATAAAATGAAAAAATAGTGCATTGTATTCTACCTAATGGGCATGCAATTACTTTTTAAATAAAAGTAGGTACTTATAAGATAAATCAATTGACGTTATGGTTGTCTACAAATTTTTAGTCTGTATACTTTGAACAGTGAAAACAGAATATTGCATATGAGGATCTTAGGCGTAAAAGTGATAGGCAACCATGGTCACAGTGACCAACCTCAGTCATTAGAAGATGCTGTCATAAAAGTTGTTCAATCTGTCAAACTACGCTTTGCAATACTGGTCGCTCTTCACAATACGACATCTGGCCGCTGCTGGTCGTTAATTTAGTCGTCTAGTGCGCACGTTGCCTTAGACTCGCTCACGTGTTCTAACGATTAGTTCACATTGCAAATTAGATGTCCTTAGACTAAGTTTCTATAATTGGCACTCGAAGTTAGACTAAGCCTTTACCTAATGAATGTAACTATATGGGTCAAGTATAATTTTTAATGAGGCAGGATCAATTAAAATTATTATACTTATTTTAATTCAGTCAGACGGCAGCTTTTTATCGATGTCAGTTTATTCAGTATTTATAAGTATGGCCACTATTGGAAACGGAAAATCTTCAAGTGAAATTTTCTATAGTTTTCTATAAACTAGTGGAGTGTTTTGTTTTGGGTAGAGAATGTGATTATTTTACGTAGGTAAAGTTTATTATAAAAGTAAATATGAGGTAGGTTAGGTACTATAGGTACCCAAATTTGAAATGACTTGTAACAAGTTCACGAACCCAAGAATGTTCAATTAGCAAATTAATACGAAACTTGATACGTGATTAACGAGAAACGTTAACTTGCGCTCATTCTCGCGGCATTACTACAAAAAGTAAGGGGGTTGGGGGTGGTTTCTAATTAAATGGTAAACTTTCATGAGCACCCCTTTCTTCCCCCTTGTCCCGCTAATTAATGCGCCCACGGGGACGCTCGGACGCCTCCCGTCTTTGATTCGACGCATCATATGTGAACTCTCAAACTTTGCAAATCAAATAAATTTTAACCAAGTTCGAGACATGCTTTGT
Organism: Eulithis prunata; assembly: GCA_918843925.1. Lineage (NCBI taxonomy): Eukaryota > Metazoa > Arthropoda > Insecta > Lepidoptera > Geometridae > Eulithis > Eulithis prunata. The sequence goes on from OU974007.1 coordinate 3,307,532, forward strand.
GTGCTTTGAAAATCATTAAAAACTTTGAAGTTAGGTGTCTGTGAATTAAAATATTTCAGTAATCTGTAGTAAATAAAGGTCACAATACAAAAACTTGTTCTCATGGACTATAGAAATAGTACGTAAGTAAGTACTCTATAAAAGCAATCAAATAACTTTAAAAGCAGAACGGTTCTAGAAGTTTCCTTCGCTTTGAAGTATCGATAAGAACACGGCAATCCTTTTAGTACGTTAAAAAGTAGAAGCAAAGAAGGCAAACCGCGAGCCCGCTAGCTCGCGGGCCGAGAGACGGCACCTGCCCCGCTCCGGCCCGCGCTTAAACGTATAGTCGTGTCGTGTAACGCTTCTCGTGCGGTCGAAACTAAGCCCCAACTACTCAATTGAAACCGTAATAGAGAGTCCAAATTACACGGCAACCCTTTCGATCCAATATTCGAGGTGCGATACCAAATTAATTGACATACCTTTAACTGGTTCATAATGGAATACGAATGTAGCGGTGCGGTGTTTCGGGCGACCGGCCAAATTGCGATTAAATTTTCCGTATAAAATATAAAACTCAAATGTTAGTAATAAACGTCTGCGCTAGCGCCACAGTATCTCGGGAGCACGAAGAATACGGCAAAATGTTCCAAGTTTCTTCAAGCAATCAAGGCTTAATACTGTAGTGAAGTTTCGAGTTGGGAAATTATAGGACGCGGGGTGCGAGGCGGGCGGACGTCCGCCGCGTGTCATCTCGTAACATCAAAAATGCATTTAAATTCTGCGCAATAAAAAACGGCGGCGGGAAGTTTCACAGCGCCGGGACGAGGCCCGGGATAGTCCGGCGCGCACTTTGCACAATCTGCGACCCATTTATACTAATAAAATAATTCTTTTATGAGCTGAACCACCGCGAAGAGCATCCGAATAGAAAAGCTCTCCGCGCTCCGCGGCGGGTTGTTAGTGCAAGCAATTGCCTTATTGTATCGAGAGCTTCTCACTGGATGGGATGTCTAGGCCCTTATTTCTTGTTGTTTAACTTCGACGTCCTTGTTAACTCATCTTGTTACGAGCATGATAATATAAAACTTATTAGTGGAATGAAACTTTGTAAAACCAATTATGAAAAGCAATTACGAAGTTTCATGTTTTTATTTTTTACAAGAGGTTAAATTAGAAGCTTTGTAGAACAGGTTTTACTTTTAATGTGTGTGTAAAGTGTCAGTTACACGCCGTATCGAGCTAATAGCATTTCGGTCAATTTGAAGGGGTTAGTATTGTATCGATGTGGCTTCTGTTTCCCCTCGCTGCCAAATGCAATAATTAACTCACCAATTGTCAATTTGAACAAGAGGGAGTTTCAAAAATACTATAAAAATATATGTCTTCGTGTGAAAATAGTGCTAATAAAAATATATAAGAATTAAAATATGATGAAACTTGCCTGAGCGTTTGGGTACTTTTTAGGTAAATCGGAAACTCTGCATAAATGTTCTTTTTTTTTTAATACAATATAGGTAGCCGTTTGTTTGTACTACCATTTGCGGTTGTAACGAATTAAATAAATAGATATTACAAAACCACCAATTGCGGGTAGTCCACAGTCTACACGCGACGCGACAGGCCGGCGGAAATGAAAGTCCGCAAACCGCGGACGTCATTTCACGATAGTTTGTCCAATTTATCAGCTCCGAGAGCCATTCGGAAATAATCGTAATCGAAGCGAGTTCCGCCGAACAATATGGACCGATGTCGGCCTCTCTAATTGGCCCTTACCTGGAGCGCACTCGAGAATGATAAAGCCCCCATTAGCCGCCCTATTATTTACCTACTCGTCATTAGCGTAGACTTCATTAGGATAACGAGATAACGGAGCTGACTCGAGTACGGCCCGTGCGTTTTTGGTGTTTTTCAACATTTCATGCAATCGAGGGGTGGTACAAATCAGCTAATTATTTCTGAGTATTCTATTTCCAAGATACTTGAGAACATGAGTAGAACAAACAGTCACGTATTATTATTATGGTAGAAAACTATAGAGCATTGACTGATTTCACATCTTTTTATAACAGATTTTTTAATGAAAGTTTTGAAGTGTCATTTGATAGAAATATTTTTTTAACCAACGCAATGATGTACTTTTGTGTTAGATATTTTTTTAATATAATTTCACTGGCACACAAGCCATCCAATTAATATTGTGCATGTGCGTACATATTATTAAACATGTCTTTTATTTGGAAAACAAGTTGCAACAGCTGTACCGAACGTCAAATTTAATAAAATCACGTGCAAATAGGCAATAGAGACCACCGGAGCTCGGTTATTAAGATCAATATCGGGGGTGGAAAAATGGATGCACCGAACCCTCGCACAAAAAACATACCGAATTTATTGTTAATTATAAAACTCGAACGTCGAATATTAACCGGAGATGCGATGCCCGATAGCCGCCGTCTATTTATTTATTAGCGATTACTAGCGATCGCCTGTGATTTTATCCGCTGTGGTATGCTTTTCAACACAAAATATACTTACTTAATTTTATGTTAAAATAGAATGCACTATAACAATGGTCGGTAAATAAATTGTAATAAATCACTAGACGAACAAAATAGGCTACCAAATGATCCATTTTATCACATACGTTTAGGGAGATTTCAAAACAAAATTACCTACGTAGGAACTTTTATTTTCCTTGGATGTACGTGGGATATTTCTGAACGATTAATATTTTATAACAAAACACGGCAAATCCTTTTTACAAACAAGACTCTAGGTCTCGAACACTACAGACAAACTCTTTAATTTTACTATGCATATAGACGAGATTAAGATAGCACCCTGCGCGGTCACGACTCCATATTGTTTCGTGGTACAATAATGACCTTTTGAAGTTGAAGTGTTAATTTGATTTAAAATGATGTTTGTGATACAATCTTCACGTGCAACTTTCGCCCTTAAGCTTTAATTATGGTCCCGATGGAGTCAGATACTGTATTATCCTGATGGTAATAAAACTTAAACGTAAAATTACGTAAAATTACGGCTTGTTACGCCGCAGTTACATGCAAAGCTGGTCGCACCTGCTTTTGGCACTAACCAGTGGCAGATACCCTGGATCAGCGTTTATCAGCGACCCCCAGGGGTCCGCGGACCACAGTTTAAGAAACACTGGTCTAGATACCTATTTATATCTTGTACCTGACATAAATAAATAAATATTATTATATCAATAAGTTTTGTGCAATACAAAACGTAGCTGATTTTCAAACATTATTGTATAAACAACATACCGGGAATGTCCGGGGAAGTACTACCACCGTACCTATTTCTGCCGCCAAGCAGCGATGCTCGCATTGCTGTGTTCCGGTTTGAAGGGTAAGGTCGCCGGTGTAATTACAGGCACATGAGACTTCAAGATCTTTACGTCTCAGAGTGATGGACGCAGTGCATTGCCTTACATGTCACGCCCTCATTGGACTTGCTCTGTGAGGTAATGCATTGTTATAGGCAGAAGTTACCACTCAACATCAGGTGAGCTATCAGCTTGTTCCATTACTTTTATCATAAAAAAAACATTTAAATTAAAAATCCTGGATTTTATTTTGGTTATTACATATTAAATACAGTCAATTTTGTTACAAAACGAAACTGAATTTCACACACTATAAATACATAGTATAAATAAACATTTAGGGCCTTACTTATGACAGACAAATAGTTAAACAGTTGAATCAAAGTCTAGCTCAGTCAATAATTTAAACAGCTGAATAAAGTTATGCAGCGATCGTAAGTAAGGGGGTAAGTGAGCTAAAAATATAAAAATCTGTGTTCAATCTTTTTTGTAGATTTATAAATAATAAGTTGGGGTTACCTGCTTCTGTTGTAAACTTAGCCTAGCTGCAATGCAGTTTAATGCATTTGACAGTATAAAAGTTAGATTTAATGATATTTATCTCATTTACGTTATTGCCGGACTTTATGACGCAAGTATTTAGCGACAAATTATGCAAACGGTCTGTAGTTTATTTTTATTCGCAAAAGATAGTAATCTGGATGTAATAAAATTTAACAGGCGCAGTTGTTGATATTTTATGACAAGGTACTCGTCTCAGGTAAATGTTATGCACTGCGAATATAAAAAAATACTTTTACGATGAAAAACTTAATTAGATCCAATTATGAAATGGCCGTTGCATTTATATCTATTTTAATGGGTTATCTAACGTCACTTCCCTCTACTCCACCTTCTACCTGCCTCTCTATGGTTTAAGTTTCTAACTGGTATTACCCACTCTTTTTCACTATAAATAAATATTGTTCTAAATTTTAACAAAAAAACCAACAACAGCTCTCATCGAGCTCGATTCTTGACTCGATTCGATTTCGAATATGAAACTTGGACTCGTACTCAGTGTGAGCGAGTCCGCAAGCGCGGAGTGAGTTACGAGCGTCGGTCCTCGTAAACGTCACATTAATTAGCATGCCCACTAATGAGGAGTTACGGCGGTCTAATGAGAGGAGTACGCGACGTATTTATTAACTTGCTAGCGATTATCTGAGAGTTGCACACGCGAGCCTTATTATTATTGCATTTCGTTTTAATAGTCACCATTGGTTTTGAGGACGATGTGCTCAAGGCTAAGGGTGCTCTTCCACCAGAGCTAAGCTAAGCTACGTCGCTAAGGAGGTGTTTGACATCCACCAATAGGAATCGTTTAATATGAAAATAGTCTATAAGTAGTTGGAAGCACTGTTTGTACTGTACCACGAAATTTACCCATGTAAGATACCACGTACAAATCTTTTTGGAGCCCTCATAGAAATCTCTCTTTCATAGAAGTTCAAAAGGGGAAGGTCAAGTTGACTTGACAATAGTTTTTTTTACTATTTTTAACATTTACAAAAAATAGTTCTCTTTTAAAGAAGTTGGTTTTTCAATAACCACTTAATTAAAGCTGTACAGTTTCTTCATAGTTCGCTCGATATTTTATTTGGCACAATAAATACGTCAATATCCCGTCGAGATACGATTCGATTTAAGATCGAGATAGCAAAATGGTTCTGTTCATAGAGGTTTATTCGTCAGATCAATTACCTACTTCATTGGATTCCTCGTCAGATGCAGAATAGTTTCTACAATTTTAGGTATGTATGAGTTGGTTAAAAATTATACTCGAAACAAATAATACCTAATTGGAATGAGATTAGCCAATTTTGCTTTTTATAATAGAGAAAACCAAAGCCAATGGGGGGGTATCGTTGTCTTATGAAAACAGTTCAGAAAACCTGCCAGGTGTAAGCCTGGCAGGTTTTCTGAACTGTTTTCATACTAAATCATTGGTATTCTGTGACTAAATAGTGACATTAGCGCGTTTCAGCGCGTTTTTCGCTGTCAAAAGCTTCTTGTTTTCGTATATCTGTAGCCACGTCACTTGACATTATGCTGGGTAACGAACGCAGTTCAGAGCTTGCGATACGGGTGCAGCAACAAATATTTGCAACTTGTTCCACCACCACAGAAATCGAATCCGTACCTCTAGAATCGCAGCCAGACTGATGCCTACCACGCTGCAGAGGTCAAATAACATGACTAAAAACATTAACGGGTACTCTCTTAATGAAGATATACCTCAATATCAACCCGTTGAGATAAGTGTGATTCGATGTTACGCAAAACCTCGAAAGAACAAAGCGTGCATTGCCTCCACAAAGGAGGGTGAAAAAGACGTTAATAATATTCGTCAAAGCACTCTGGTTACATTAAATCAATTTGCCCTTTCCGCGCGGTAAGTAGCGAACGGTGTAATTGATAAGTTGAAACCCTTGTACCAGTACCGAGTGCGAAGCTCGAAGCTTCAGTTTGGCACCAACTCTGGGTTTCTACATCACGTGCGATATCGCGTCTTTCTTCTCACTCTCTTATACAAATGAAAAGTTTTATTGGATTTGCGAGCATATTGAGAGCTACTTAACAGAACATTGTCAAGAAACATACGGATCTTTATGCTGATAAATGCAAGTAGGTGCCAAGCTTACAGAGTTTAAACCAGCCATTCTAGGTAAGTTCTCATTTTCAAGGCATTTTACAATCGCTCTATTAAAAAGCTCTCTAGTCATACGCTTCATCCTTTTGGTAAGTACTAGCTGTCGCACGCGGCTTCGCTCGCGTGGTAGCAGCATACGCATTATTTGGTTAAAATCTTTGATTCTAATTTTAGACCCTTTAAGGTGCGACTTTTCAAAATTCCTTTCTTAGTGCACCCCTACACTTTATAAGGATACTACCCTTCAAATTTCATACCTCTAGGACTTATAGTAAAGGCTGTGCGTTGATTGTCAGTCAGCTTCAAAAGAGTTTTGTATATTTAAATAAATAAGAAGAAGAAGAGGTCATACGCTTTAATTTCATTTACTCTCTTACAATAGCTGAATATAAACTTGGCATAAAAAGCTGAGCTGAAACAGCATCTGTATTATTTACACTTGGATCTAACTTCAATCACATTACATACCTCATGTATTCCCTATCTCCACCACAGTGACGTCACATACCATTTCAATAACAAGAGTACCTAGGTACCTACATTCATCAATATTAAATGCAATCACCTATGAGTGTAATGATAAAAGGGAGGAAACGAGTGCAACGGAACAGGATCATACGACAATATCCTAATTCACTCGCGCGAATGTAATCCATTAGTACCCCCCCCCCCTCCTTCAGCCTCCCCGTTTACCCTCAGGCACCCCCTAAAGCTCGTAGCCGTCTGTCATTCATAAACCTCCATATCATTTGTATTGGCACATGTTTCATATGACTAATGGACGATACGTTAAATATAGAAAAATACATTTTACTTATTGCTGTGACTGGTTTTGTGATCTCAAAATATGCTCTTTTGTTCTAGAGTTGGATTGAAATAAATAAATATGTGTGATGCGTAAGGAATACTTTGTAGTATAAATTGTTAGCCAGTGTGGTTAGGTACGAGTACGGAATATAGATAAGTAAATTTTAGAAGATAGCTCAAGGAGGCTTGTCGCGTGTGGTTGCGATGATTCCAAAATATGTCAAACACGCATCTTGTATCTGTTGGAAAATCAATATTTAAGAAAGTTGTAATATTCTTCTTAAAACCCCAAAGCATGTACACCAGAGTTTTACTTTAATTGAAGTTGTCCCACATAAAAACATTTAATTAAATACGTACATGAATTATATTAACGCTCTGAAAATGTTTAATTTCGAGTCCGAAGCTTAAGAAACTTAAGCGATTAGTGGACGTCGACTAATTAGAAATACCTTTGTATGCTGTTTAATTTTAAATTATAAGTTTTGCTGACTAATTTGTAGAAAAATTTTTGGTCTATAACGTATATTGCAGTATATTAAGGACGTCAAGGAAGCTGCCCTGGAAAGGGGCAAATGGCGATAGCTTCAATGTTACACCGACAAAGACCTGAACTCTTAAGTTAGAAAAAGAAGAAGTATATTGTAGGTAGGTATTTTTATACCGAAGCGTTGTTAGTACACACGGTGACACATCAACGGACGGTTTGGACTTTGAACGAGATGATAATGTTTTTGTGCGGTCTTTTCTCTCATATTAATATTTATAAAAAGACGCGAGGCAGACCACCCGCCCGATGGTCCGATGATATTGTGGCTGTAGTTGGGCAGCAGTGGAGAAGACTCGCGCAGGACCGGAGAGACTGGCGTACTAAAGATGAGGCTTATACCCAGCAGTGGGTAAATACCGGCTAAATAGATAGATAGATAGATAATAATAAAGTTATAAAACGATATTTTTTTATAAATGTTCAAAAGTACTTGAATAACTCCAGTGATTAAAAAAAATAGCTTATTATATAATTTAGCTTAATTTTTCATTCATCTATTTGCTTTTCCCTAATACACTTAGTAGGGGCTATGTTCTTGAATTAAAGAAAGTAATCAGTGAAATTACGTCGGCTACTAAAATATGTATTCGTCATAAAAGTATGGCTGACTCCTGTCGAGGATAAATATTCATTATGTCGGATCGCCTAGCGTTTTAGCGGGATTAAATGCTATTAACCTAAGAGACGTTGCTCTTTGGATCAATCAGCATGCGACATTATGATGTTGACAATCTCTTGCTGGTTTCGTGATCGAGCTTTTAGGTTTATATGCAGAGACTAGCCGTCGCCCGCGGCGTTGCTCGCGTTCTACCATTTACAATGTGACGTTTCAAAATTCCTTTCTTAGTGCACGCCTACACTATATAAGGATACTATACCCTGCAAATTTCATACCTCTAGGACTTATAGTTTAGGCTGTGCGTTGGTTCTCTGTCAGCTTCAAAAAAGTTTTATATATGATGATTGATGATTAGTACTTAATTTGATTAAATCTTTAGACAGATTTTTTTTTCTTCTTAATATAAGTAGGTACATGACATGTATGACATACACACGCACAACCATCTTGCAATTTACAATCCAAACCAAATGAAATTAATATACCACTCTACTTATCTTACTTTGCTGAGCGTATTTGGGAATCTTCTCATCACTCAGCAAAAGTGGCTGTAAAATCCTAGTTTAGTAAAAGCGGCAATACAGCTGTAAATTGGGAACTCATCATGAACTTTATTCGTTTGACATAAAGTTGGAAGTCGCGTAATATGTCGGTTGCTGATTCTTAGGCAGTTCTAGCATGACTAGGAGGGGTGTTCCATCCGGCTGGGAGCTCTCATTCGCCACTAATTAATTACTCAACTCGGTTTCAATTAAATTAACTCGAGATCGGGGCATCGACACGCGATTAACCGATGCCAACCACAATTCGATTAAAATCGTTAATGCCGATTAATTTTACTCGTTGACTATCGATGAAGTTGCACACTATAGCATGTCTTAAGACTTATAATGAAACAGCTAAATAAAAAGTAACTAGACAAGTAGACATGTCATGATCATTCTTTATTATTTTTATTCTTCCATATAAGTATGTAGGAGTAGTGTACCTACCTATAATTAATAAGTTACAATTTATAAAGATTTTTTATTCTCAAGGTGAGGTTTTCTTTCAGATATTTCATACTTAATATACTTGAGAATACTTAGGGGTGGTCAGTGATGTGTTCAAATATTAAACGTTTTGACATACTTAAGTATGGACGTTTTTCTTTTTATAATAGTTTGTAGGTAAGGTTGCCCAGAGATAGTATATGATCTGTGCCCAGAGTAACAATAACACTCACTTTCCACACGACACTCCAACTCTTTAAGATGACGAGCGTAACATAGCATTGGTAGTTTCTAAGGAAGCCAAAACTAGCATTCGCTTGAAGAGATGAGGGACTCTACTTGGACACTAAAACTAAATTGGCCGCTGGAAACTAGTCGGGCCGAGTTTAAAACTGTCTCTAACATTTTAATTACGACGTTTAAGTAAAAGCGACTGCGTCTCTGCATTATACAGATTCAGGCACCAAAGGCAAGGAATAAATAATAGTTAGTATGTACCAAAAGCCTCCACTTAGCTAATGAAACATGTTGGTGTATAGTGTTTAAGCGTCGTCAGAGGCGTATTGTGCGCGGGCGGAACTGAGCCGCAGCCAGGGATGTAGTAAGGCTTCGGAACTAGGGGCTACTCTACATTCCTTTTATGTGCTGTGCAATAAAGGGTTTTCTATCTTTGTAAATAAAATAAAACAAGCCAAAGACAATGGTTCTACCTACATAGTCCGGACAACCGGAGGTATCTTTATATTTTTTTTATCCGCAGTCCTACTAAGTTATTCGCTATCAAAATTACCTTTCTTAATTAAACTAATGAACTAATGAGTAAACGTTACTCTAGTATTTTAAACCAATGCTCAGACTCGAATCTAGACTCTAGCGTAGTTTAAGCTTAAGACTCGATTCAAATTAAGTTTGGTTTACTAGCCGAAGAATCATCTAACTTTGTTTGGACTTAGAGTTGGTACTAAGTACCATGAGATCTGAGAGGATGTCTAATATGCTTGGGGATAAAGTCGTGACCATATTTTCATTTGTTATTTGGACTTCATTAGCCAACGGAATTTCTTTTACAACTTAGGTTTAATCAAAATAAGTTTGTATTATTTCATTGATTCTCTTAATATTTTACCTGCCATATGCTTATTTTTCCTTACCTCCATCCCGTTTATGACACTAGAGTAAACAGACACTGGCAGAATTGTGACAAGTTGCAAAAGCCATAAACAAAGAAGTTGAATTTCATTTACATTTTCTAAGCCTCTGCCCCCGTTTAGCAGTACCTGACTCCGCCCCTGACCCCACCAAGCGGATTCGGCGGACCGGTCTCCGCAAATCCTCATTTACTTGCATTATTTTAATGGAGCTATTGTGGGCGGATGCCCTTGTCGTGGACGGATCCGGTAGATGTGCCGGTGCATAAGTGCATCACTGGCCTACATCCTAGACCAAAGAGGACCGTTGGTCAAGTTCTTCTTCTTTTATTTATCCTGTCCGTGATTTCGAAAGACAATTTTGGAATGACCAATTTTCTTAGGGTGATTTCCCACCAGAACTAAGCTAAGCTACGTTGCTAAGGATGGAACCCACCAATAGGAATCATTTAATATAAAAATAAACGATCCCTATTGGTGGGTTTCAAACACCTCTTAGCTTGCTTAGCTTATAAGCTGACGTCGTCTGTTTCCTAAAGTACAAAAGAAAGGTCTATTCTCATTAGTTATATTGTTAGATCTTTTGATGGGGCTAGTGGGATTTCTTGTCCCAGTAGTTACATTGATTTGAGTTAGCTACGGAAACCAGTGTAACTAAATGAGGAATACCATTTAGTCTAGGTATAGTGTTGTTCAATAAATTAACTTATTTAAGCCACAGGTTTTTACTGACCACGAGTGTACCTTATTTTATTTTAATTTTAAATCGTTGTGTTTTTAATTTCAGTTATTAATATAATTTAGTGAACTAAGGATATTTAACTTAAAAAATATCTGAAAAAATATCGTAAAGGTTGCAATGCTTACACGAAGTTAACTGTTTTCATTTCAGCTACGCCTTAATTGCTTCCAATTCCGAGGTAAAGGACCAAAGTACTATTTCAACTTTGTGGCTATGATTGGCTAGTCCATTTTCAGCAAAGTTAGATACACGATTCTCAATAATGTTTACTTCTATAAACATCATTTATTGTGTAAATTAGTAGTCATAGCTTCACAAATTTAAAACAAGATATATACTTGAAATTCGCAACCAAAGACAATATAAAAAATATATAAATAAAAATATTCTGGATTTAAAATAATTTTCAAACAATGATGAAAAAGTCAAGACTAAAAGCAGACGCAGTGCTCTACACTACCAACTCATTATAATACTTTTGCTATAGGTACCTACAAGGTTATTAAAGGCCGTCATAGTTTACCCAACAGTTACTATCCATTTAGCTAATTAAGTGGAGCGAGTCCACTGAGAAATCCCACGGATCTAATAACCGGCTTCCCTAATAAGGTATGAGGCTGTCTTTGGTGTAAAAATGCAATCGCCGGAGCGGCCCGAGTCATTTAAACTTTTCAAATTTTCTACCGCCCTTGATAGAATTAATTTTAAATTAGATTAATACACAAAGTGCCACGTGTGGTCAAAACTTTCTCTATAGTTTTGTTTAGATTTGCTTATTCTTAATTTTTATGTAAATATTAAGTATTATGATAAAAAACTTTTTACAATCAAGAGCAATAGTTCTAGGTCATCTATAAAAGTTTGAATATCTTGGACACTATAACCATAAACTTGGAAAAAAAAACGTATTAGATAAATGCTATGCCTCAATCTAACGAAACTTACCATGGTTGTTACAAAAAACTAGACACGAACCCAGCCCAATGAATAAATTAAATACTAATATCTTGACATAGTTTGTTCAAAGTCGATTGCCTTGCGAGTAATTGCGCTAGTGTTTAGTTCCCGTGCTAAAGTGAAAGTTGTGTACTTAAGTGACGACCGCGGCCTATGATTTTAATTTTTTTTTTATATTAGCTGCACTTGTATGTTTGTTTGTAACCGACTCCTTTGGGCGCGATTTTGACCCACATTAAACGGCCAGATTTCATTCAAACTTTGTAGATTTATCGAGGACCGATGACAATACACTAATTTGATAAGATTATTCCAATTTTTGTCAATTTATATAATTTTCATCTACCTACAGTCCATAAGGCAGGAATTAATTTCCAACCATATTATAGTTTGGTTTTTTATATAAAGCGTGTTTTTTAGTTTTTTTTAACTATTAATTATTTTTATTGTAAGCATAACTGTAAATGAGCTTATTGACGTAGTTAACTGTATTATCACAGTTAGGAAAAACTTTGCATCTAGTAAATATTGGACGAGCATACGCATGAATCTCAGAATATTTATTTGATAATCTGAGGCATGAAGTAAAAATAAACTTATTATCCACGACTACATATCTCTAGAGATCTTGAGGACTTCGATCGGAGAAGTCCCCAAGATGGTTCGAATTTAGAATAGTTTCAGATAGGTGTACCACCATTCATAAAACTACAACCTCCTTTCAGCTTAGCTACCTACTTCATACGTAATATGACCGGCTCCATTTGATCAAGGTCAAATAGGGTATAATTATCCGTAATGTACACGCTCATAAATAATTAATTTGAGCAATTATTTAGCGCCATATTAATGATAAATTGCAGTTGCAATACGACTTTGTTAGTTAGGTACGTCCATAATATACTGCAATCACCACTGTAAAAACTAAATAGGAAAGTATGCCCAGTTTGAGCAGCCACAAGTCCTTTTATGATATTATTGGTATTTATTTTAGATGAGTAAAAATATTTATCATACGAAAAACTAAAATCGAAAAATTCTTTTCCACTATATCAAAGGGAATATTGACTGAAACGGCGGTATCGCGAAGCCATCGCGGTCACAAACGACCCACCCTCGCGTGCCGCAGAACGAAACCGATTGAATTAGATAGACACTAGATACTAGTCATCAATCAAAACGTCCAATAGCTCGATTGTACGCCCACTCATTGTACAGTTTCTGTAAGTTCTACCATTGTATTATCACCAGTCGAGCTCAAAGAGCCGTCAACATCGACAAACAGCTCAGGAGCTGTCCACTGCAACGATGGAAGCTGTAGGCAGCCCTTTGTGGAAGATTTCAGCGGCTACTTTGATCTCGACCCCGGAGGTTATTCGGAAAAACGTTATTTAATTAACTTTCGACAAGGAGTAATCGCGTTACAAAGCCGGGTCAGTCTTTGCCGGCGGCGCACTTCATTTTTACGCCAAACATAGCCCCCACTATAAAGGTGCTGTCATTTTCAGGTGTTTTCCAATTAAAACCCTGCCTTTGACCATGTCCGCTCAAAGTAATACCAACTACCACCCTGTGTAGTTTTAATAAAGGGCTGATGGCTGTAATAGAGCTGTTTTGGAGTTCCCTTTTATTTGTTCCGTGATTGCATTTTTAATTGACACCGCTGAATTTAACTTAAAACATAGATCCCTAATTTAAAATAATTGGCAAGACTATCAAACCTGTTCTATTAAGAATGTCTGAAGATCGAGAAATAAGGTATGTACAGGTACTAGTGGTTGTCTCACCACTTAAAACGAGTTGTTTACTTCCTGTGGAACTGTTACTTCATTAACAACAGTGGACAGAGTTTTATGAGTTGCCGAAATAAGTTTGGTAGTGTTTAAACTTCGCAATTGGTTGCATGTAGCCGTAAGCAGAACGCGGCGGCGGCGGCGGCGAGACTGTAAGACGCCCGCGGCCACCGGACGCCTCTGCTCTACAAGCCTTTACTGCATAATTAACTCTATCAACTATCCTGTTGTCCAACCAGTGTAATTAGAAATTTGCTCAAAAGCCCTTATAAACATTTAGGATCGAGTTTGGCGGGCCATACGTCCCGCAATGCCCAAGGCAGATCTTGTATCGAGTACATTATGCGGACGCAGGTTAGCGCTTTCCGAGCGAATGACTCCCTCATATAAACAAAGCCGGTCTTTGTGCGGTGTTCAATGAACAGCTTAATTGCGTTTCTTCGCCACTTCTCTCTGCGGTATTCACACGTCTTTTAATCGAATTAATTCTTCGGAGGTATTTAGAGGATTGTTGGATGCTGAAATTTCTCTTGTGCATTGGCTTATGGACGTCAGTGCGAGATTACAATTAGGTATTGCCGTTGTACGTAATCCCGCCATCAGAGGTGAGTGGCTTGTGTCGTGAGTGCAAATGGTTTGCGAGAGGGAAGCTTTCGCCTTCATCCCTGTGTTCCGCTTATGATTCGTGAATTTTTAACTTGCCTGAAAGGACTTGCAGCTCGCTCCTATTGTGGACGTATATTGTGGCTTTACAATTGCAATAGAGAAGAATAAATTAGTAAAAAATGTTAGCTTCTATAAAAACCTGAAATATAAAATTAATTTTTAACTGTCGTGAACTATATTTGAGCACGTTTTTTGTGCAGCTATTCGTTCTAGTTTCAAGTACCTATCACTTGTTTAGCAACTTCTTATCACCTATGCAATGGCAAATTACCTATACAACACCAACAAGTTTTACGAAATGAGTGCGACTAATTAAGCCGTTTCCGACGCTTTTATCGAAGTACCTAGTAGGTAATAAGGATAGTTGTGTACATGTCGGTGCTGCTTCTACGAATAGATAAGAGTCCTAGAATAGTCTTGAACAAAACATGTTACTGTAGTATTTATAACGCGGCGGACTTCATAGACGGCAGTGATAAAGCGGACAAGATATTATACACCATGTAGTAACCGAACTAAAAATATCTGATTTTTTTTAAAAGCAAATGAGTCGCGAATTCAATAAATATTGTTTTGCTAAACCTTGGGTAACTTTGGGTTCCCATAGTTAAAGTAACGACAGTACCTATGGGCAGCTTTAACCCGCCCTGCACATAAAAAACAACTACAAAAATAAAATATGCAATATCAATTATAATTAAAATCACGCAACACGGAATGTACATAACACTAGCCGCTGGCGAGTCCATAATTAACGCAATTAATTAGGCTTAGGAAACTCCTTACGAGCGGAGTCACGACACAAGTGTTAATAACACCGATAAAGGTCACCCGTCACTAGTGACGGCACAAACCGGACATTATGTTTATTTATCCGGTAACTAACTAACCGGACATTAGTTATTTGACGTTTACTAAAAAAAACCTAATCCAATTATTTATTATGTTAGTTTCAGTAACGGTTTGTAATTGCTGTATACATAGGTATAAGATTTAATTTTGGTTTTGATATACACTGAACTAGTTCCGGTAGTGAACCATATTTTGGGTGCTATCGTAGCTATGTATCATGATATGCACATGAAACTTGTGCACACAGTACCATTTATCTAATCTTGCTTATCTGCGAGGAACAAGTCATTTAACTGGTGTCAAGTTGTTGCAAAATAAATTCTGCAGAAAGTACACAGATACCAACCAGTCTTTACAAGCTTTGAATTAAGATCAGGCTTTTTATTTAAAGAAATAGGTTTCTTACTCCAAGTGCCAACTCTACCATGACCCGCCCACGGCATAAAAGCTTTTATTGGGCATTTATTATGCCTTAACTTTTAATATAACGCCATTGATTAGTAGTTATAAATTTAAATGTAGAATAATTGGTCATCGTAATTGATTTTAAAGCCTTGGCATCAGCTTCGTCTAATCACAAACATTGGTCACACGTTCGCCACTCCTACGTGATTCAAATATCGTGTGCTGTATGGCATTTAGGTAAAGATGAAATGAGTTGAATTCCACGCGGTAATTGAGTAGGTGTGGCCGAATTGGTAGAATAGTATGAGAATCATTTGCTTTGAAAAGTTTTTAACATAATTCAAAACGTCTGTGGAAACATTACCTATATCGTTAATGAACTCAGTGTTTATTTTATAATTTCTGTAAAAGTGGTGTACAATAAAGAGTTTTCTATCTATCTATCTATCTATCGTATTCTGGTAAGTTATGCACTCCAGTATTGTTGCTCTATAGATACGCTTATAACTAGCTAACGCTTAGAGATGAGATTCTGATTTCATTCATACGGACTTCCACTTTCTGTTGGTATACCTGCTAATGGAAACCATACTTCCTCTGCGACCAGTAAATAAACAGACACGCTACCAACTAGACTGCTAAATTGTTATAACAAAATGCTGGGTGTCGTCATTCGTCTGGAAATAGGCCTACACCAGTCAGTGCCATCCGAGGTCCTGTTCTTATCCATTTACAATTGACATCTGCTATTCTTACCTCCTCATAATCTCTTTGCGAGTGAGGGTGCGGCGCGGCCGGAGCTCATTCGCGCGAGCGGCGCGGGCGGCCAACTTTGCCCTTCCGTACAGGAGCGCCAGGTGTCGCTGTGTTTGCACTCTTCATTAGCTTCTGCCAGTCCTGCTCGCAGACTAGTGAACCCGCGAGCATGTAGTACCTGGAGTATAAAATTCACTCCTTAACCAACGTAAACGTCACTTCAAAACGTTGTGATGATGGCGAACTATGAGTCCGCACAAAGAACTACCGACTATTTTAAAGATGTGAAGCATAAAGAATGGTGGAAGATTTTCTATGTCTAGAGATCTATTTATTTATTTATTTGAGTCCCCAACATCATATACACCGAATCACTGAATATAACAATAACAAAGTAGAGGCATGCCAAGTGTTACAATAATTATAGGAGACAGACAACAAGCTATTAAGATTAGAGCAAGAGCGAGCTAAAAATTTTAAAACAAAAAATAAAAATAATCTGAGGGCATATTCACTGTACCTACCTGAGGTGGGGATAAAGTCATAAGCCTTTTATTTTACTGAACATAACAATATAACTATTGTGCGAGTAAACTGTGATAACAACAGAACGTAAGTAGTTTTGTATGCTGTTTTAGCAAGTTTCATATGAGTTACTGGCTAGTGGTAAATATTAATGAAGGTGTTTTAATAAGTGTATACAAAAAAGCTATACCTAGTCGTTCTACTCAAAGACTTAGAAACACTGTAGAAGAAGAGTGAGAAGAAAAAGAGTGTTACTGAGAGAAGAGGATCTTGAGTACTTAATCCTTGAATCTTACCTATCGCCCTGCATGAGGTGTGAGCCACATTTTGAGCACGCGAAACATTTTATGTGAAAGACGTGGAGGGGTTGCTGTGGTGCGTTCGTTCTCATCACAAACTCGCTCGCAGGGATGGCTTGACCGCACGCTGCGCACGCGCCCCCTGAACCGAACATTCTGGAACAAGTGAACATACTTTAAATAAATAAGTAAATACTGTAATGATTTAGTCTCTTTCATATCATCGAGCGTCTTAAGTATCTACTTAGAGATCTGATCTTTTTCTTACTATGCATATATTGGCTGTCAGCTTTCGTGAGTGATTTAATGTACAACAAGATTTTGGTGTAATTACAGTCACATGAGGCTTAACACCTGTAGGGCACGTTTCTATCGTGCATGACTACGAGGCAATGTTTTGCTATAGGTGATGGTTACCACTTAACACCAGGTGGGCCATCTGCTTGTTTCATCAGCTAGTAGTAGAATTTTTTTTAGTAAAAACTCCATTGAACGTACCTACTAAAAATTTGTGGTTTAGATAGGTAGCCAAAGTAAGCTGATCTTTAATCTATGAATGAAGTAGACTTTGGATGCTGTGTCTAAAATTAGAATTCGCTCAGCAAACTTTATAGAAATAATTTTACGACCCATTTTCTCAGACGAGACACGTGCTGAATCCAGTTACCTAAGTCTAGTGCTACTCTAAACTGGCATATTAATTTAATTCGGAGATGTCAAGACGCTCAATTAAACGTGTTTTATATGCCGCTGCCATTCACATGGAATGTTTGAAATCATCATTAAAAGTGACGCTATGAGTCTAGATAGACTGAACCGAGGTAACAATTTTAACAAGCAAGTTTAGAACGCCACGATTATTGCTCGTTAAGCTTTGATAAATGGTTAATAAAACAAAGTAACGACACAGACTATAAATCTTACGAATGTAGGTATCTATTTGTGTCCAACAGTGTCTACTGTCTAGTCAAATATACTAGTTCTGTGCCCTTAGCACGACCTCTTGTGTATCGAGTCGAATATCGATTCCGTTGCAAGATCTAAATACAAGTAGTATCTAGTGGAATTGTTCGATTTCTTTCCCTTGAAGTAGGTAAGCTTGGAATATTTACACCGTGTTTTGTCTTTTGTATTGACAGGCAGATTTAAATTCAATCGAAAAAAACAAAACACGATGTAACTAGTTTGGAAACATCTTTATTTCGCTTTGATATGGTCAATGGTTAGAAAGACAGAATATTTAGTTTTATACCACGAAATACGTCTAGCCTTCGACCTTCGGTATACATTAGCGACGAACTAAAAATATGCAAATGTAGACTTGTGCTAAGTTTATATATTTTATGACACCTAATGATCGTAAGCATGCTTGTAAGTACCAATTAATTTGGGTTTGTTGGGATTATGCTTGCAATTGATTAACGATAAGCGTTGTTTGTTTATAATCAGATATTGAAAAGGTTAGTTAGATAAAAAAGGTCAGATTACATTTAAATGTCTGCACACTGACTTAGTAGATTATAATAGTTATTTGTTATACAAGAGTGCAAAGTTGCTTTTTAACCGCGTGTTCAATTTTGATGACCGAGCAATCGAAGGATTCTAAAATTGAATCACGAGCGCAGCGAGTGATTCAAAATTAGAATCCTGAGTGTTAGCGAGGGAATCAAAAGAGCACGAGGTGAAAAATCTTTGCACTCGAGTGCAACACGTAACTTTTCATTCCACCTCAGCGAGGAAATGACTAAATGCAAAAAAAGCAAATTGAAAAAAGAACACCAAGAAGGTTCCGAGTCTGAGTTTTTAACAAATTAAAAAAAAGTTGTATGATATATTCGGCACCATAGAGGTAGCAGTAAATAGGTTTAATGTTTTTTTTAATTCACAAACTTAGTGCACACGATGTTCTAAATTCAATTTACTTTATCCTCTAGAGAATAAAAACGGCTTTTCCACTCAGATATTGAAGATTAAAAATACTCTTTCCGAGATGGTGGGATGAAATAGTTATTTGTTATACAAGAGTGCAAAGTTGCTTTTTAACCGCGTGTTCAATTTTGATGACCGAGCAATCGAAGGATTCTAAAATTGAATCACGAGCGCAGCGAGTGATTCAAAATTAGAATCCTGAGTGTTAGCGAGGGAATCAAAAGAGCACGAGGTGAAAAATCTTTGCACTCGAGTGCAACACGTAACTTTTCATTCCACCTCAGCGAGGAAATGACTAAATGCAAAAAAAGCAAATTGAAAAAAGAACACCAAGAAGGTTCCGAGTCTGAGTTTTTAACAAATTAAAAAAAAGTTGTATGATATATTCGGCACCATAGAGGTAGCAGTAAATAGGTTTAATGTTTTTTTTAATTCACAAACTTAGTGCACACGATGTTCTAAATTCAATTTACTTTATCCTCTAGAGAATAAAAACGGCTTTTCCACTCAGATATTGAAGATTAAAAATACTCTTTCCGAGATGGTGGGATGAAATAGTTATTTGTTATACAAGAGTGCAAAGTTGCTTTTTAACCGCGTGTTCAATTTTGATGACCGAGCAAGCGAAGGATTCTAAAATTGAATCACGAGCGCAGCGAGTGATTCAAAATTAGAATCCTGAGCGTTAGCGAGGGAATCAAAAGAGCACGAGGTGAAAAATCTTTGCACTCGAGTGCAACACGTAACTTTTCATTCCACCTCAGCGAAGAAATGACTAATTTGCGCATTATTAACAGTTTCAGTCAATTCTGTTGGCGTCAAACAAACTTCCTCGTCGCTAGAATCACTCATTTTAGTTTTTTCACTTATTTTCAAATTTCTTGTTTTTAATATAAGGTTTAACAATGACGTGAAAAAATGCCGCGTAAAGAACCGCGTACAAAGCAATTTGAAAAAAGAACACCAAGAAGGTTCCGAGTCTGAGATTATAACAAATTAAAAAAAAGTTGTATGATATATTCGGTAGCAGTAAATAGGTTTAATGTTTTTTTTAATTCACAAACTTAGTGCACACGATGTTCTAAATTCAATTTACTTTATCCTCTAGAGAATAAAAACGGCTTTTCCACTCAGATATTGAAGATTAAAAATACTCTTTCCGAGATGGTGGGATGAAAAAAAGATTACAGATTTTCTACTTACGACATTGCTGCCCTAATTTTTGGATACCTAAACTACAAACTACATTTGAGAGCCAAAATTCCGGGTTATTTAATTAAGTAAGCTTAGTGAAGGTTTAGTGAAATTATGCAAGCTGGAGTAATATATTGTATAAATCAAACACAATTTATTTGTATTTTGTAAATATTGTAAATACTGTATTAGTTATAATTTTCTTTGTGAATACAGCATGATACAAATTTATTTCATTAGCAAGCATTCATGATATCAAAGGTTTTATAGATGATCCGGAATTTTTGCTCTTGACTGTAAGTTAGGTGAATATATTCGTATAGCATACAAGTACACAATAGTAATGGGTACCTAATAGTTAGATATAAAGCTCATTAAAACTATTTTACTGGTAAAATATTAAAAAGATTCTTTAAAACTATACAAATAAAGTTAATTAATTATCTTACGAGTCTCGAATGGCCCACGGTCTATAAAAATGAGAGTGTATCCGTTATGATCAGATAATGATGATGATGATGAAGCATTTTAGTAGGTACCTTCTACTATAAACTACTAATGAATTCCATAAACTACCGATTTTAATAAAAATCAAATAAGAGATTATGAAAGTTTAAAATCGTCTTTATCAACACTAGCTGTCGCCCGCGGTTTTGCTCGCATTGTAGCAGCATACGCATTATTTCCTAATTTTAGACTCTTTAGGGGGTGACTTTTCAAAATTCTTAGTGCACCCTTACACTATATAAGGATACTACCCTCCAAATTTCATACCTTTAGGACTTATAGTTTAGGCTGTGCGTTGATTGTCAGTCAGTTTCAAAAGAGTTTTATATATTTAGAAGAAGATAGATAGATAACGGTATTTTTATTACGATAAGTAACGATAGTTTTAGAAGGTCAATAATAAAGATGTTTCTTAGTGATAATGATAACTTTATGAGTAAATATTAATATTTAGTATTCAATAAATATTACTGCATTTTAATCATTGTTGTTTAATAAACGATAGTTATTTTGATTATGTTTGTTTTAGATGAGTCTAAATAGTAGTTGATTTTTCAAAAATTTAAAAACCCTCTACCTTAATAACCTTTTTAGATCGTCATCATCAGACCTTGGAGTATGGTCTTTAGTTCATTAAATAAATAAGAATAATTATGGTATTTTTTTGTTATTTTCTTTACTTCTGGTGTACAATAAAGAATATTCTATCTATCTATCTATTCTATCTAATAATGAATTCTGTGTTTATTTTATAATTTCTGTAAAAGTGGTGTACAATGAAGAGTTTTCTATCTATCTCTATTTATCTACCAAAACTTGGAGATGAATTAAATGTTTTGAACGGCAATTATCCCTGAGATTCCTCTAAACAGGCTTTCAGAGGTTATAAATATCTTTATAACTTGGAAACGGCTCAACCAATTTTCACCAAACATAGCTAAGAACCATCCCAGATAAATTACCTTTTAACTAGGATACAGACAAATAAGGACAAGTAGGACGATTAAAGTAGGACGAAGTAGGAAGTATTTTTATTCGGCAAAGAAAGGAATCTACACCTCCTGGATCTTAGTCTGTCGGTCGCCCACCTCGTCATAGAGTCATTCATATCAAAAAATGATTTGTTTATGGCGCTAGACTAATTTATTTAAAGCCATATCTTTTTATATTGAGAGGCTAATTTAATAGCTGCACTAAAACTCATAATGAATCGTTACTGCGATGGGTAACGACGCTGGCGACCGGTGAGTATTTTATCATTTTATCAATATATATAAAACTCTTTTGAAGCTGACTTAGAATCAACGCACAGCCTAAACTATAAGTCCTAGAGGTATGAAATTTGGAGGGTAGTATCCTTATATAGTGTAGGGGTGCACTAAGAAAGGAATTTTGAAAAGTCACACTCTGAAGGGTCTAGAACGCGAGCAACGCCGCGGGCGACGGCTAGTTTACTATAAATCTGTGGATTGAATTTGATTAAATAAATAAAATTGGTGGACATTGCAATCTAGCCCAAAGCGATTAGTTATTGACAATTGACAACCTAGACCGCCGCAGGCACAGGGTACGACCACAGAAACTTTTGTCACGTCATGTATTTATATATAGGACTAGTATATAGCAAATCGCATAAAAATAACAATGAAAGCTTCATTCATGTTTACAAGAAGCTTATAAAAATAGGCCGATTGCTGTTAGTTCCTATTTCATAGTATCCAGGTAAAATGGAACACTTTTAATTATTAATTGATAAAGTAAATTTGGGAATTAAGTATTGGTAATAGATACTGCAATTCATTTTAATTGATTCGATTTTTTTAATCCAGTTCTATTTGCACGCAGAAAGTCTGCAATAACTCCGAGTAAAAAATTTAACAAGTCTCTAAAGATAAATTCGCTTCAATCACTCGAGGCAAATAGGATTTCGTTTCATTGGGTTACTCTCATTCACCCCATTAGGTCTGTCCCACCAGTAGGGAGGATGGGAAAAATTGACAACGTATAAGCGAGGCATAATATGGGCATAATCGAAAAGCCCATAAAACACCGTGTGATAATGTATGTAAGTCATACCCATAAATAACTACACATGACAAACTAAACAATCTTATGTTATGTGGTTAGATAAGTTAAGTTTTTGTTAAGTATAACTTATGTTTGTCCTATGTCTGGATGTATTATAAGTATTTACAAATAGTATAGTTATATTTTAAGTATTCTATCAACAATCTAGTTTCCATAGTACAAGCTCTGCTTAGTTTGGGACTAGAGGGCGTCGTGTGAATTACAAAGATATTTATTTATTTAATAGCCGTCATACGCGGCGTTGCTCGCGTTCTAGACCATTTAGAGTGCGACTTTTCAAAATTCCTTTCTTAGTGCACACTTACACTACATAAGAATACTACCCTCCAAATTTCATCCCTTTAAGACTTATGGTTTAGGCTGTGCGTTGATTCTAAGTCAGCTTCAAAAGAGTTTTATATATATTGATGATGATGATGATGATGATATTCATTTCACAGAGGTCTATCGTACTTTTTGGAATTTTTCAGTTTATTAGATAAGTGCCTCGAACAATCGATACCAGTGGGACAGACTTGATGGGGTGTATGGGAATAACCCGTTTCATTTACTTCGGCAAGAGCGTTTTCAATTAAGGAGCCCGGCAAACAGTATCGACGTATGAAGGTAAAATTAATTAAACCAAGCCAAGACAAACATATACGGATACCGGCGATGGATCTCGGTTACTCTTCTAAGAGTTATAAGACCGACCATTGTACAGTCAGCATTAGAAACTGGTCTCATTTTCAGAATTTTCTAATGCTAATTATGCATTTCAGGCATTTTGCTACTTAGGCCTTACGCAATTTAGGTAATTTATTAATCAGACAACAAGCGTTTTGAGTCTTATGCTACTTTGATGTTTTGCGTTTAAGATCATGGGGGAAAAAAATTGCGACTGAATTTACTTAGATTTTTAAAAACTCAAGTTAGTCAACTTTCGGTGCTGATTGTACCTACAAATAATTCCTCTTAAAAATAATTTCTTAGAAATGGGTATGTTTAAGAAATGTTTGTCATTGACAATGGTTTTAAAATTAAATGTTGAATGAGTTGAATTAAGAATTATCCCTTTAGATTTATTTAGTTTATTCGGACGTATTACTTTGATGAAATTCGAAGGGTTAAAACCTTTTCACACTGTAATTTGATTCATGAAGTAACAAGTTTACGAAGTTCGTAATCGACAACTTTTAGGATTCCTTTCATACCGATATTAATTAACGAGTGTGTGTTTAACATGAGTTTATAAATGGAGAAGTTTGAGATACCTGCCAAACTTCATGTGCTCGTTGCTTGTAGGAACTTCCACTTGCCGCCTGTATGAAGGCTTGAAACTCAAAGGAGGTTGAACCGTGCCAGTTCCAACCATCAAACATTTCGATCCTCGTATCCATCATATCTTAACTTTACTAACAGTCATGTAGAAAGCCTATAACTCGTTGAATCATCATTAATTTAAGATGAAGAAAGACATAACTTACATGTTATTTTATTCACGTTACGTGTCGAGTTCGGATTGTTGTACTGAAACATAATTTGAAACCTCTCGAGGAGATCATTAGAGCTAGGGACAGGTGGAAGAGGATTTTATCCGGGAAATAATGAGCTTTCATACAACACACTCCTTTGGGGAATGCACGTCGAAAATGGCGCGACCGCGACTGTCAAATGTTTACAACATGCTTCTACATTTGACACGACTGGAGTAGTCCTGACTGTGTTTTGTTTTAATTTAATCCCTTGATATTCAAAAAACTCAAATCGATGTCAGCTTTTAATATTTACACAGTGTTTTGTTTTTTCAATCGGCTTGGAATATGCTTCAACTTCTTGGTTTGTGGCTTTTGTGGCTAGTTGTCACAATTCTGCCAGTGTCGAGTTCGCTAATGCTAGTGTCATAAACAAGAAGGGAGTGGGACAGAGGCCATTAACGAAGAGAAGAAGAAGAAGAAGAAGGGAGTGCGGATAAGAATATGGTCTTGTACAAAGGGAGATCAGTGTAAAAGACAAAACACGGTGTAACCAGTTCATATGATTCACGATAGTCGTCGCATCGTACCTTTTTGCCAAATTCAATCTGAAACCAGTGCATTAAAGCCCATTTTAAATTCAGAGCTGATTTTTCAGCGACACAGGCCTAAGGGGAGGATCGGGACCGAAGACGGATAGCTCTTAATAAAGTCGAGATGCGCCCTCAAACGGGATCTTACTTGTTGCTCACTATCTCCTGAATAAGGTCTTGGAAATCTTTGAAAGGAGATGGACAACTTTGTATCGCGATTCTAATTTCGTTTATTGATTCTGATTACATTAGGGGGTTGCTGTTGCTTAGATATATCTAGAAGGGTACATTTTTTTGTTGTTTTTCATAGCAACCGTTTTGACACTATTACTAGTCCAATTATTTTTTATTGGAAACGTAAAGTCTGGTCAAAAAAGTTGGTCAATATTTTTATAGAATTTGATCGGTTTTATTTGCAATAGTGGTGATCGCAAATGAAACCAATGTACAATTTAAAAAATGATGCAAAATGGTAGATCCATCTCAATGTAAAGTAGTTGCAGAAAGTTTTTCAAATATTTTGTATCTTTACGCAATTTAACCCCCTAATATTCCTCTATAGCTTTCTTTAGCTTGGAACACAACATGGCCTAAAAGACCCCTCTTTGGTCACAGATTTTTAACCCTTGCACTGCAGTGGTGTAATTGATTGCTGCGTCACAAATGGCTGGTACAAATGTCATGACTGAGCCTTGACGGATGCCAACGTCTAAACGGCACAAAGCAAACTGTTCGGACGCTTTTAGTGCTTGACGGACTTCTGACACTTCAGACTCATGTTGGAGCTGTCACATGTAACAATCTAATAGTATATTTTGTGGTATCATGATAGTTATTTAGTTCGTATGAGTTAGTTACCAACTCTAGTGACCGAGTTTTTTAAGCCGCCTCAAGGCCTCCGTCGTGGATTAACTACTAGAACTGGAACAACACGGAAGCGCTTAGATGTAAATGCCACTAACGGTCACCAATCCAAATAGTGACCGCGCAGAACGTTGCTTAACTTAGAAGTAGAAAAAGAAGAATAAAAAATTTTTGGAAACATGACATACACATAACCTAAATCATCATGATAATCTGTGTGGTATAAACACGGAAAACCTGAAGGTTATGATAGTGGCAGGAACTAATTCAAAATGTATGTACAGTATGTAATAAGGTGGTAAGAAAGAGTTATCAGTATTATAATCACAATGCATGTCCCGCACTAGCGCGGGACGTGGGATGCGGGATGGTATCGAGTTAGCACGTCGTTAGCAAGAAACTCGTTAGCGACGCGTGCCGCCGACAAGCCAAGAATTTGCTAATGACACATGCTGCTCGCGATACAGTGACTATGATGTCGGAAAATCTTGAGACAAGTCAATTTTCACGCACCAGATATCATAAAAGCATTATTAGGAGCGCTTTTATTTTACTCCATATTTGGAATATACTCGTAATTTTGACAGCGGGATTTTGGATGTTCTTTTGCTAAATTCACAATCATATGAAATCAATGAGAGTTAAAAAAATCAGCAGAATCGGTTTTATCCCTATTCCGACACCATATTTAGCTGTCAAGTGACATGTTCCAGTAATAGGTTAGGCTAGAGACACTAAACAATAATTTAAACATTTAAGACTATTTCATGTCACCTAGTTCTATCGACAATAAATAAAAAAACAATGAAAGAAATTGTACAAATATATCTTACTAGTTTACAGAAGCATGGTCACCCTTGCGAAAAGCGCCTGCTCGCGAGAACCGGGCCCGTCTAGTGGGTCTCATTCGCGGACGGATCAAGTGGCTTGACAAATCAGATCGCTTTAATGAATACCTTGTTTATCAGCCCGACTGTACGTCGCTGTACGAAAGATAAACATATTACTTGAAACTCATTGGATGTTTTATTTGCATTTGAACGGTTTGAATTCACTTGGAAATATTATAAGCTATGACAAAAAAGTAGTATGCGCGTTGATGTCTTTTGTATACAAAAATATACAAAGTTATAAACCTATTATGTTTTTTTATTTTTAATTAATATGAAAAATGAGCTATGAAATTTATTGTACAAATAAACCACAGAACTGTAAATTGGATTTACACTTCTCGAAAAGAAATAAACGCATTGTAAAAAAAATGCAACGATTCATTCTCATCCATTTTATCCTCGCTGTATTCGTTAACAAGCGCCCGTGAGGCAAAATCGTATTCAAATTGACATAGTAAAACAACAGAGCCTCCGGACTAAGTTCCATAAACTCGTTTGAAACTCCCCTCTACACACTCTATCGGCGATTTTTAATTAAGTCCCTAGCGAGCGGCAAGCGAGCAAAGTAACACCATCAATTCATTATCCTAAACTCTGGCTCGATTGTTCCTCGCTACTTAAGCAAACTTTCATTTTAATCAAGCGTTTAATTAAAAATTATCCGAGAAAAACAAAATAAGCCCGTTAGGGGCGGTCTGAACTAATTAAGGCGCATGCGATGAGCCCGACAACAGGCCCGTGAGGTGAGCGTCCTTTAATTAAACTCTTGTTCCATTCTGGCGGCGGTGCTTAGTGGAACTATTACCACAGACCAACAATAGTGCCTTGTCTCACTCCGAACCCGAAACTGAAACTATGTGTAAAAAATATGACAATTACAACCTATTGTCACAGGACAGAATAGTACTTCTATCATGCTTCATCTACAATATCGTTTGTCCTTGTTCAACACTGAAACACTCCTGTAATCCCTTACATTAAGAGCAGACGCAGACCTACATTGCAATAACTAAAACTGGCACTTGTACCACGCAACACTTCTTAAAATTAACAATTTGAAGGTAAAAACTTCTTGCAACCCCTTTAATTAAGTGCAAAATTACACCGTGAACTAATTAAAACTGACACTAAAGCGTATGTAAACTTAGCTCCACACCACGGATACAAAAACTGCACACAGTAAGGGCATGGACACATCATCGCGCGGCGCCGCCATCGTCACCATGACTGTGACGGCATGTCACCGAGCCGGCTCAAGACACGGCGCACCCGCAGCTGAACAATCCACCGTATTGCCTTCAATATAAATAACAGGTGATGGTTGCAGCCGTAACTGGTTGCGGTTGAAGAGTATTTTATTTATTCTTCTGCCACAACCAGTTGCGGGTAAAGAATGATATTTCTGCTTTCGCAACTGGTTACGAAAATTGGTTGCGAAAACGACCTGTAGGGAATCAGCGCAGTGTGGCGTACGCGTCGTGTTGCGGTACGGTTTTCGTTACGATTGCCGTCACACAGTGGCGGACCTGTGGTCGCCCGTGTGATGTGTCCAGACCCTAAGTCAGGGCGGCCCGCCCGGCTTGTCGGACAAACTGCCCTACACGTGCTAATGATAACGTTACTAGACGCCCTGGCCTGGCGTGTCCACTAAATTATTACTAGACCATGCCAGCCCTAATCAATAAAATAGAAGTCCCGGAATACTTTCTTTCAATTAAGTTATGAGTGCTACAGTTGAATTTTCTTTCGTCTTGGTTATTTTTATACTACTTCGCTACAAAATGAATATGTATCAGAACTTTTTTATGAGTCGAATATCAATTGCAGATATTTTTATTCTATAGATTAGGAGAACTCTATGGTTAAGTAAGTCATAGGTAAAGATATTACTTTACGAAATTAAAAATGTTTTAGTACTTGTCTAACGAACCAATGTGTAAATTACAATAAAATTAATATTAAAAATATATTTTTGATTCAACTCTGCAAAATTACAAAAAGTTGGAAACAGAGGCGAACTTTTCTAATTAATGTTAATACCAATATCAATTAAGTTGCGCTAAGAATTAATTATCTGAGTATTACGGACCCTCGTTTATTACTAAACTTTCACTAATCAATCTTCTTGTAGCCCACGTAACTAATTACATTGTTACTATACAAATAGGTACCTACCTACACGATATGAAATGCACAACTAATTATTTTCTGTTGAAAAGTATACATTTCATTAATTTTATTATCCAACAATGGATCTAATGTTGTACAAAAAATTCAAGTGATGTTTCTCGTACAATAGCTTCTGATTTTTTACAGCAAGTTTTTTTCAATTAATTAAAGTATGTGTCAGAGGCCAGATAGAAAGGCACCCATGCAGAAGCTAATCTAATGTAATCCATATGGGTTTGATCTGGAACTGATCTTTACAAAATATCCATTAAAAATGAATATCCTATAAAAAAGTTTTTTTTTTTTTAATACAATATAGGCAACCTTTTGACCACAATCTCACCTGATGTTAAGCAATGACGTGGTCGACGATGTAGCACGATTACCTAGAAGATACCTATTCACTCTACTCTTGAAAACTTCCAAATTATAGTCATTCGGAAACACAGACGCCGGCAACGAGTTCCACTCACATTTTTACTCATACCTTTTAAGTTTTTAAATTAGACCATGGTTTTTAATAATAGCTCAAATAAAATCTTCCTTATTACTGAGATACCAATACAATAGGTACATGCCTCTTGTAATACGACCGCAGTATTGAAATACTTCTTGTAGGTTTATTTGGGGTAGGCACGGTAATTGGCTGGCAGGCCGGATGCAGGCACAGGTGCTGGGTGCGTGCGCCCTCTAGCGGCCGGAAATGAGAGCCAATTTGAATCTCGTCTGTGGCGAATCGATTAATTGGAAACTCATAATAATATGAATATAAGAAAAAAACAATGATAAATTATAAATGAAAAATAATATTTTTTCATTACATTAAATCAATTTTTAATGTGGTCCTTTCAAGCAGGCATTCTACAGACTACTCACAAGATTTTATACCTTACGCGTGCCAGATAAAGACTAGATTCAATTGAGTGTGTAAAGATTTAGATACAGAACTAGGTAACTAGCTAATATCTCAATAGCCATACAGTTTCATGTCATGACACTTTCAAATAAGGTATGAATTAGATTGGAGAATGGCGAGTTTGATCCTAGAGATTTCATACATCAATTTCACCTTTACAGTTAGTTGGTAGAAGGGCGATTTCGGCACCTCACATCTCTAAATGTCGAGAGTGATAAGATCTGTGCCAGAGTCTGGATCGCCACCTATTTATATTTATTTAATCAGCTTGAGCGACGGACAATGTGCCATTGTATGTCCTGATTTATTGCTCCAAGAGGATCTATAATGGTCGACTCTTGTTATAAAAGACAAGTAATGGTTCGTCGTGTCACTAGGCTTTTCTTGGATAATCAAGAATAATCAGTTTATTGGTTTTTGTTTACAGATTAAGTAAAATTCTAGTAAAACTAAATAAGTAGGTATTGAAATTGTATCATTAATTTGATTAAAATCAAATAGAATAAACGCTTTATTGACAAATTTTAAATACCTAGGTGCTTGCCTACATATTTTATTGGTACTACTAATAGTTGCTCGATGTTGTAGAACGCTTTTTCGATGAGCCACATTTGGTAAGCAGGCAACTTGGTCACTCACAGTGATCTGTTCTACTTATTTGGCATTTAGGTACATTGCTTCTGCATGGTCACATGGTCACGCAGTCTAACTTAGAACTCAATCAATAGTGAAATTTTGTTTGTTGGTTTGTGTTTGTTTATGTTTGCGAAGAAAACCCTCATCTAGTAGAATAGTGGTCCTAGTAGCCCACTACTCGATGATAATAGGTTTACAATAGATAGGGGTTAGATAGATAAATAGGTTAAAATAGATCTAGCAGACCCACAATAACATTGACTTGACACGCAACTTTCTCGAAAGAAAAAAGATTTTTATTTCAGAACTTACAACCCTATCAACATACATCGATCAAAACTAGTTTCACTTCCGAAAGTCATCAATATCATCAACAAATTAGTAGATTACAGATTATAACTTTATAGCTCATTCGTTAATTATAAGTTTAGTAGTTAGTAGATGAACTTTAATTTAGTGTTATAAATTGAGTTCTATTAATTATTCTGTTCTGACTTATTATGAGTTAAATAAAAAATCTTTGTACCGTTTTTTACTAGACAAAATCCCGTTGGAAGACAGCAGGCCACTGTAATAGAGGCTTTGGCGAATGCCTTCGACTGAGTCGGTCAGTAGTTCATAGAACTTATGTCCGTAATATACTCGAGAGCAAAAATTCCGGGTCATCTATAAAAACCTAAATAACTTGGAAACCATGAATGACAGTGAAATTATGCAAGCTAATAATATTATTGAATTAAGAAATATTAAACTGTCTATTAAATACAATTTATTTCAATAAGCTAGCATTCATGGTTTTCACGATATTCAAGTTTTTATAGATAACCCCTAAGTTTTGCTTTCAACTGCATAAGAGACATTAAGCGAATAAGATCGTATTGTACAAATGTATGCAATGCCAGTGCTGTCGATCGTTACTAAGTTATTTCTTAACAAAATATGCTAAGAAAGAACACGGCAATATCAACAAACGAGTAAATTGTCAATGAAAACATCAACAAACGAGATTTGTCGTAGTAATAACAGGTTGGAATAACAACGCAGCCCATACATTATTATGAAGCCGTACCGTATACTTGTGCCTTATTCGCTCGTTTTGCATTTAAATTAAAACTATTCACGGTATTAGCATAGAAATGGGTTCGATAGCTAATCGTTGCGGTGTCAAAAATGTTTAATTAAAAAGATTGATGCTTACTGGCGGAGTGGGGCACCAGAAGTACAGTCGAGTTGCAAACTTATCTAATTAGTTCGGGGTGGTGATGGCGCGGGGGGTGGGGGGTGGGGGTGCCCCCAGGCAGATGAGGGGGGACCAGACGAGGCCAATTAGCGGTGATAGTCGATTAGCTCATCGTACGAGTGCGGCTTTTGACAAAATGTTACGACTAATAAATTATTATTATTTATACGTGTTACGGATAATTGAATCAATTTGTGGGGAAATTAGCAATTTGGGACGGCACCTTTGATTTCAGATGATATTTTTAAAACTTTTATAGTTTTACTAATGAAACTTTTTGCTCACAGTTGACTTCCAAGAACAACTGAGTATATAATTACAGTTAGTAAATTATCATTCAGATTCAATTAGATAGAGTTGTTTTCAACATTAACGTCAGTAATAAAGAAGGAAAACTGTTTAGTTTTGGCACAAAATTCATTAGGTAGGTATGTATTTTTGGCATCACAATGAGAATCATAACTTTTGTTCTGTCAAGGTTAATGATTTGTCCTTTCCTTGTCAGTAGCACAAAATGTTAATTAATTTGATTAAATCAGTAGTTAAACGGTAATTTTTTTTTAAGTGAATGTGAATTGGAAGGCGGGTGATCGTGATTTCAAAGGTATTTTAATTAGGTTCTGATGACGACTAGTTTGCAGTATGTGTGTATTTGTACCTATTAAATTTTTTCTGGGTAATTATACAAATTAAACAACTTATTTTTAACGAAGCTTGTTGTACAATAACAGCAAAGTCAAAGAGACCGGTAAAATACAGTCCGAAATCAAAAATTGTGGGTCTTAAGAGAACCTTTCTTTTTTTAAAACGTTTAGGTAATATCGTGGAAACTATGAATGCTATAGCTTAGTAAAATAAATTGTGTTTAAGAGACAGTTTAATTACTCTTTAATTAAATAAAAGTGATTGTTTAATTGCTTTATTAGCTTGCATAATTTAGCTCAGCTAATATTCATGGTTTCCAAAATATTCAAGTTTTAGGTGACCCGGAATTTTTGCTCTCGAGTGTAGACAGTCCTTTCCGTATGACAACATGTTGCAAAACCAAGACTTTAGGCCCCGACACGGTTTAATAGCTCTGGACCTTGAACTGAGGGGAAGTGAGAGGCAAAAAAAATTTAATTTCTACTTCTGCACATTTATGGTGCAACCGTGTCGGGTTGTTTTTAGGTATTACTCTTCAACTTGAAGAGTGGTATAAAACACTAGCTGTCGCCCGAGGCTTTGCTCGCGTGCTAGCAGCATACGCATTATTTAGTTAAAATGTTTGATCCTAATTTTAGACCCTTTAGGGTTAGTGCACCCCTACACTATATAAGGATACTACCCTCGAAATTTCATCAAACTTTAAGTTTAGGCTGTGCGTTGATTGTCAGTCAGCTTCAAAAGAGTTTTATATATTTAGACTTCCTAAAAGCTCTCGTGTGAAATAAAAATAAATACTCCTGTAATGAAAGTTAATCAAGCTCGAAGTTTAATTAGAAACAGCAAACAAAGCAAATAATTTTTAACGGTTTTCCAGGCGATTTGTTGAAATAAATGGGTAATTAAGAGTTTAACCTGGACGGAAATAAAGGTATTATTAGAAAACAATCCGGACACGTCGGTGGGTTGAGGAGACAGGGGTAGAGAGGGGGAGGTGTCTAATTAGGGTGGGGTGGGAGTAATGAGCCGCGATCGCCGCCGCCGATATACACGAGCCTTTGGTACAAGTTTAGAGGCAGCAAGCTCACTTAGTCTGCTGTAAAGTGCACTTTTAAAATATTAACATTTTATGTAATATTTGTAATAACTAATGTAATATTTGATTATAAAAAAAAACCTTTAATAGTGTTTTTTTTTTATTCGTTATAATTTATCCTTTATAGGTTGATAGTTATATGGTTACTGATACTGAGCCCGTAGTTTGAGTTTTGTTATGTTGGTTTGCGACAAGCGAGAATCGAGAAACTCGCAGTTTTTGTATGGAGAAAAATAGTTTGCGAATCTCCCGCTTGAGGCGCTTATCGGATTTTCATACAAAATATCTCGCAAGTCGCGAGATATTTATCACCAACACAGAGATCACGCGATGCTGTAATAATCACCATAATGATACAAAAAAGGGTTGTCCCAAACGTAACTTTACGTAATATTCGTGACACTTCTAACACGAAGGTCAGATATAAAATAGTTTACGTTTCTATCAAAATTAAATTTTATCAATTTCTTAGTATTTGGGTTGAAGTTGAAAGGTGTAAAAAATACAGGCAAATTGAGAACCTCCTCCTTTTTTGAAGTCAGTTAATAACAGTTTCTTGTCCTGAGTAAAGTAAAGTTAAAATTCTTTATTTGCGAAAAACTGTTGCTGGTAGGTACACTTAAAAGCACATTAAGGTTTAGATATAATGGTAACAAGTAAGTAGTACCATTTAGTGACTCTGCTCCCCACACTAGGACAAAAAGCCTGTAAAGCGGGATCACAGCGACTCTTCGCGGACTCTCTTAATAAATTACCTACCTAACTTTATTACTGCAAGCACATGATGTTATTGCAAATAGAATATATAAAAAAGAAAAGGAATAGAAGCACAACAAAAAACAAAGACAAGTGCGGAATAACTTATAGATAATATAGTAGGAACCTACGTAGGTAAAATATTATTGCCAACGTATAGGTTAAGTTTGGAATGACCTAGCTCACTTCTATACCAAGGGGTTTGCCGCGGTCGCTCCCAAATTGGCCGGTTTGGTTTTAAAACGCGGTAACCGTTTGAGTTTTGCGATTAAGGAGTTTAATTAGACAGTGTTGTTTATAACCTCATTAGGAGCCGAGGAAAATAGCTTCAATATTGGCTGATAATTTATGATTCTGAAAAATGAGTTTCTGCCCGCTAAGTAGAATCTGCTGGAGATTACCTACGCACGAAACAATCGCGGCCTATGAATAAACATAATTTTATTCGCAATAAATAGATTAGATACAACTCTATCACCTTGAAATAAGAGTGGATGTTGCTTATTGTGTTTTTAACAAACTTGACCTTCAATTGTTTTAGTAAATACACTACCATTAAAGCTGATGACGACAGTAGACTGTATCAGGATTTGAAAAAAAAACAATAAGATATTGACAGTTAGTTTTCAGCCATCTTGGTATTGTACAGTCGAGAGTAAAAATTCCGGATCATCTATAAAACTTGGTTATTCTGGAAACCATGAATGTATAGTGAAAGAAATTGGGTCTGATAGACAGTTTAATACGTAAATAATAGTTATTGTTTAATTGTAGCATGCATAATTTCACTACGCTACCATTCATAGTTTTTCGAATATATTAATTTTTTTATAGATGATTTGGATTTGATGACAGGCGTCATAGCTCAGTCGGTAGTAGCTCTGCCCTCCGTGCTGTGGGTCGTGGGTTCGATCCCCACCGAGAACAAACATTTGTGTGTTGTAAACACAGATGTTTGTTCTGTGTCTGGGTGTTTCTATGTATTATAAGTATGGATTTACAAAAAAAAATGTATGTATGTATTCTATCAGCCATCTAGTTTCCATCGTACAAGCTTTGCTTAGTTTGGGACTAGAAGGCGTTGTGTTAAGTGTCCGTGAATATTTATTATTTTTTAATTTTGGTTTTCAAATGTAGAAAAACCTGAACAAAAGGTTTAATAAAAAAAATATAATTTAATTAGTCTTACCATTAGGACCTACCGCCTTTTACTTTTAGCTTAAGATCCAATAACTCTATAAGTAATGCATTTTTTTTAGTCTCTGTATGAAAAAAAGGACTTGTCGACGTCTCGACATCATTAACGTATCGGCAAAGTCGGGCGCGCAGTTATTTGCTAATGTGACAACAACAGAGAAAGCCCGCCACAAATGAGGGACAATCTTTTTGGTTTAGGACTGAGGCACAACGGGCGAGCGAGCCACGAATATCATGTGCAAGGATATTTTTGGAAAAACCCGGTTCAAGAATAACTTCGACTTTAGTAAAAACTTCGACGAAATTTAGCTAGTAGTAGGTATTAACTACCAGCTAAAGAAAACTAAAACAAAAATTAAAAGTAACTTTATAAAATATAAGACTAAATCATTCTGAATAATTATAGCCTACATATTTAAAAAAATTCGTAACCAATTTTTGTGACGTTCAAAACTTCTTCAAAAAAAACTTACATAAAAAAATCTTGTTCAGAATTGTACGGAATACTTTTTGCACAATTCTAACCAACTAACCAACAGTTAGTTAGTTTTATAGTTAGCATTGTGCACAAAATTTTCATTTATAATTTTTATTTCATGGTATAGTAACTATAGATAGTATAAGTTCAACAGTAATACATATTTACAAAAATATTTTTTTTTATCTGAAGTTTTACAATAACCTGATTGTTACCAAAGTAGGACACCTTTTGAGCTCAGTGTGCCTCTCGAAAGCCAGGGGTGTATTCTAATCGCGTGTTAGCGTGGCCCGGTTTTTGCGCTAACGAACAGGTTGCGTTAGGCGACGTCGAATCGGCGGGAATTTCGCCTCATTAAAAGTTGCGACCTGCAGGCAATTTAGGAGACTTCTTTGCACTATCACCAGTCAAATGGAAAGAAATAAGAGTTCTTCTTTTGGCGTTCTGCGAGATGAACGCAAGCGGAATTGACGAATTCGTGCAAAAAATTCGAATATAGCTAATGACGTAAAATCGATATAATCACTTTACGATACGATTTATAGCTTTATAAATTGGTGTTGGGATGAAAAGGAGTGACTATCTAAGTATGCACGTTCACTTACCTAGTTTGATAAAGGTAATGTTTTTTTTGTCACACACAAACTTTTATTCACAAACATTAGTTGATATAAATATCTCACTTGTCTACGCCTGGTAAATATAGCAAAATTTATGAGAGTGGGGGGTTTCTTGGCCCTAAAGGTGTTTCTTGGATTCGCTTGTCACAGCTCAATACACAGTTAGTAAAGTAGAGTACAGTACACTATTATTATTAGCAGCATCCCTCGGTGCGGTCCCCGCCCCACCTGCCCCACTCGAATTAGTAAACAAACGTCTTTACGAGCGGTTTTACGAGTCCCGCGATATTTCGGTCTCGCGCAAGCCGTTTTACGACATAATGAATTTGTTGATGAACTAGGCATTAGAAAGTTTCGAAATAGACGCGTGCTGACCACGGATCGGCTGCGGTGCTGCCTGTTACTGCGGTTTTATGAACTATTATTCTAATATTTCATGCCCTCAATGCTACTGGATAATGTTATGGCCGGCTCCTGCCAACACCAGAATTATTATGGAGGCGAAGAATAAATAAATCTCGTTTGTTTTCTTTTGTTGGGTTAGCAAAGTGCAAAAAGTGGTATCTGACATTCTGGTAACCATAGAACGGTAAACGCACATGATGCGTATTGCGTAAATCCACGTT
This sequence comes from Eulithis prunata, assembly GCA_918843925.1. NCBI lineage: Eukaryota > Metazoa > Arthropoda > Insecta > Lepidoptera > Geometridae > Eulithis > Eulithis prunata. The sequence goes on from OU974007.1 coordinate 3,344,576, forward strand.
ATTTTGCGACACGACGTGTACCGCTAATACTGGTACCATTGCATGCGACATGCGACATATTATTATAGTTGTCTGTGGCATGGGCCCACATGGGCCATAGTCTGAGTTTTTTTTGTAAATGAAATCAAATATCGAAAAACGACTAACGAGATATTTTGAAAAAACCCAATAAGCACCTCTGAGCGGAAGATTCGTAAAAACAGACAGTTTCTCGATTCTCACTTTTTGAAAATCAACAAAATAAAACTTAGACAACCGCTGTCTCAGAAAAACCTGCCAGGTTTAAGCCTGTAAGGTTTTCTGAACTGTTTTTTTTACTAAATCATAGGTATTCTGTAATTAAATTAGCGCGTTTCAGCGCGTTATTTGCCGTCAAAAGCGTCTTGTTTTCGTATATTTGTAACCACATCGCTTGAAATTATGCTGGGCAGCGAAAGCAGTTCAGAGCTTACGATACGGGGGCCGGTAAAAAAGATGCCCATCTGACGCGTTTCTCTGCCCTTATGTATAATAATCACAAAAAAGCAAATAAGTACGAACACGATCAATTTGTTTTAGCATGAGTGCATGTTCTGAGGCTCTTGAACACACCGCGGGTGTTCTTTCTTACAATAGTATTAAAACACCTATTAAACCTCTTACCATCATAAAACCAACTTCACATACATCTACGGAGCTCGGTTATCTATTAGTTAGTAATAAACCACTTAAGGTTGAATTATGGCTGCCGTATTATTATAATTAAGGCGTCTCCGATAAAGTTAAGCATAAATTTACATATCCCGTCACATTATTAATAAGTAGGTAGGTAAGTTGTAGGAGCACGCGCCTCGTACTCATAGTTATTGCGAGGTTAACACATGAGGTTAATTAAGATCAAGAGCGGGACCTATAACTAGCTAACGTCGTTGGAGCAGCTATAGGGTTGGCGCGATTTACCGAAACCACATCATTAAATTTTAAAAAAAATTTAAGGATGCTGACTAGCATTTTTTCGTGGACATAGTGACCCGCAAGCTTGGTACAAAATCTTCTTAGTGAGGTTTTAAAAAGATCGCCACTTAAATAAGCACTTCCAAAGGAATTAACGAAAGTTAAGTGAAATTAGTTTCACGCAGATTTTTAAACGCAATCAATTTTTTGCTAATGGAAAGTTTTTTGAAAGTTTTTTACCCAGCATTTCATTTTATAAAAATAAACACAGTTAAAGGATGTGGGGATCCTCTCCACATTATTTATTTATTTAGGTACATACCTACACTACACACTACACTTTTATTGTTATACATTTATTATATTTATTTTATTTATTTATTATAACTACTTTCGTACCTACTCTCATACCTACATGAGATGTATTTGTTTATTGCCAAATATTTATAGTTTATTTATTTATTACACGATTTATCGGACGTGTGGCGCGCAGCCCGATATTACATTGAAAACGCACAACACGATCCTGTTTGCGTGACGTCACACGCGACTGCCGTGCCGAGCCGATGCGCTCGCGCCTACTTCAGTCGGATGGAATCGCTAGTGCAACCTACTCACGCTTTATGTTTTGCGCCACCGGCATTTGTAAAACTCTTTACGTGCTCCGCTATTTAACATAATTAAGTATTATCTCACTCATTCTAAGCTTACATACTGCTTGTGCCTTTCTCCTTCTGAACTTTATAAATGTTAGTGCTGTGTAGTGTTGGACAATACAAACTGTGAATCTTTCTGGACTATTTTCTTCTATCTTCCTACCTGCAGTAAGAAACCTACTTAGCAGCCTACATCTGGTGACCCCGGAAGAACGTTAAAAAGGTACAATGAGTGATAGCGATGATTCTGTAGAAACCGCCACGTCCGACAAAGAAGCCTTGCCATGTTCGGTAGGCAAGAAAAAAGGTCGCGTTTCCACTAGACCCTTCGAACTTTTCAAAGTCGGCATACGGGTTCCACCGTTTTGGCCAGAGGAGCCGGAATTATGGTTCTCACAGATTGAGGGACAATTTACTATTTCCAATATCACTGCGGATACGACAAAATTTTATTATGTCACCAGTCACTTGGAACCTCAATACTCTAAAGAAGTGAAGGACATCATTACCTCTCCTCCAGCGACCAATAAATACGATAAGCTAAAAGAAGAACTTATCAAACGATTGTCGGCATCACGAGAGCGGAAAATCCAGCAGTTACTGATGCATGAGGAGCTGGGAAACCGAAAACCCTCACAATTTCTGCGTCATCTGCAAAGCCTAGCCGGAACCACAGTTCCCGATGATTTTATTCGAAGCATCTGGTGCAGCCGCCTACCTGCAAATCTCCAAACGCTGATTGCATCACAACCGACGAGTACACTGGAAGCAACTGCCGACCTCGCGGATCGAGTACATGACATCGTGGCACCAAGTCTTCAGGTAGCCTCAACTTCATCGGCTTACGCTGTTCCTGGTTCAATGCAGTCGATGGCGAACGAAATCGCGGAGCTGAAAGCAGCCGTCAAGAACTTGACCATGCAGCTGAACAGCGGTCAACATAGGTCACGTGATCAGCGGCGGCCCAATCGTCCCAACGACCGAAACCGGAAACGCTCCAGATCTCGATCGCAGTCCAACTACCAAAGATTCCCAAACTGTTGGTACCATAACCGACATGGAGCCAACGCGACCCAGTGTATCAAGCCCTGTGACTACGGGAAGTCGGGAAACGCCCAGGGCGGTCGGTAAAGGCGACTGACGATTGCCCCATTTCTCCTGGTCGCCTCTTCGTTACCGATCGCAAGTCGAAGATCCCTTTCCTGGTGGACACCGGAAGCGACGTCTGCGTCTTCCCTCGGTCTGCACTTCGGGAACGTCGAGCCAAGACCAGCTACGAGCTGACAGCTGCCAACGGAAGCGTCATACACACTTTCGGTTCGCTCCAGCTTAATTTAGATTTAGGGCTTAGGCGCGATTTTCCGTGGAGATTTATAGTAGCTGATGTCACTAAAGCAATCATTGGCGTAGATTTTTTAAGTTACTATAACCTTATTGTAGACGTCCGTAATAAGCGCATAGGCCGTATTATAGATAACCTTACATCATTGTCAACTGACGCTTACCTCGATAATGCTTCTGACACTGTTTTCTCTGTAAAGGTTCCATCCGGTGACACGCCTTTTCATAAAATTCTATCCGAATTTCCGGAAATAACTAAACCGGCTGGCACGCCATACGTCCACAAACATAACACTGTACATCACATACGCACCACACCCGGTCCCCCCATCTCTTGTTCCCCTCGCAGGCTAGCTCCTGATAAGCTCAAGGTGGCGAAGCAGGAGTTCGACTTGATGCTGAGCAATGGTACAGCGCGTCCGTCTGAGAGCCCATGGTCTTCTCCTCTGCATTTGGCCCCCAAAAAAGACAATGGCTGGCGCCCTTGCGGAGATTACCGACTACTTAACGCTCGGACCATCGCCGACAAGTACCCAATTAGGCACATACAGGACTTTGCCCATAGCATCTCTGGTTGCAAGGTCTTTTCAACCATCGATTTGGTCAAGGCCTACAACCAAATACCTGTGCACGAGGACGACATCCAGAAGGCTGCAATTACAACACCTTTTGGTCTTTTTGAGTTTCCGTTTATGAGCTTCGGTCTGCGGAACGCTGGGCAGACGTTTCAGAGGTTTGTAGACGAAATGACCCGGGGGCTGGATTTCTGCTATTGTTATCTTGACGATTTTTTAGTATTTAGCCAGTCGACAGCTGAACATGAAAGCCATCTTCGACAGCTTTTCGAGCGCATGAAGAAATACGGCATAGTGGTGAACACGTCAAAGTGTACATTTGGTGCCTCTGAGGTAACATTTTTAGGTTACAGTATTTCTGCTTCAGGTACCAAACCACTTGAGTCTAAGGTCCAGGCCATTAAAGAGTTTCCTGTGCCAAAAACAGTCCGGCAACTAAGGCGATTTTTAGGCATGTTGAATTTTTACAGGCGATTTATACCTAACGCCGCTAAAATTCAAGCTCCACTCAACGCCCTACTAGCCGGCTCAGTAAAGGCCTCTGACCCTGTGGACCTAGCAGGTGAATCTCTCTCAGCCTTTGAGCAGTCCAAAGTGAGCCTCTGCGACGCTGCATTATTAGCCCATCCTGATTGCCAAGCCAAACTCGCGTTAGTTACTGACGCTAGCGACTTAGCATTAGGTGCAGTAATCCAGCAATTTAAGGACGATGCCTGGCAACCGCTGGCATTTTTCTCGAGGAAGCTCAGTCCATCCCAGCAGAAGTACTCACCCTACGACCGCGAGCTACTCGCTATTTACGAGGGCATAAAGTACTTCCGCCATATGCTTGAGGCTAGGGACTTTACAGTATACACCGATCACAAGCCGATATGCTACGCCTTCAGCGAGCGAAAGAGTAACTGCTCTCCGCGGCAATACAGACACCTGGACTTCATCTCTCAATTCACCAGCGATATTCGGCACATATCCGGTAAGGATAATGTCGTAGCTGACACGCTGTCCCGAATCGATGAGCTACAAATTCCAGTTGACCTGGAAGTTCTCGCCAAGTCTCAGTCTTCAGATGCCGAGCTAACTTCTTTTCTCCATGACGAAACGACATCGCTTCGCTTCGAGAAACTGAAACAGCCCGGTAGCAAGGTGGAGATTTATTGTGACGTGAGCACTGGCACTCCGAGACCTTTCGTGACCAAATCATTGCGAAAGCAAATATTTGACAGCCTCCATTGCTTAAGTCACCCTGGCCCAAAAGCAACCGCTAAGCTTGTTGCACAGCGTTTTGTTTGGCCAGGAGTCAGGAAAGACTGTCAGGAATGGTCACGAACGTGTTTGGCCTGCCAGCGCTCCAAAATCAATCGTCACGTGTCCACTCCACTGGGCACCTTTGATTTGCCCAAAGTCAGATTTGCTTACGTCCATATCGATCTAATTGGTCCTATGCCTATTTCCAATGGCTATCGCTACTGCCTAACCGCCGTAGACCGCTTTACAAGATGGCCTGAGGCCATCCCTATCGCGGACATGACGGCTGAAACGGTTGCCAAAGCATTTTTGCTAGGTTGGATCGCTCGATTCGGTTGCCCGACCGACATTGTAACTGATCGTGGGCGTCAGTTTGAGTCCGCATTGTTTGAGTTTCTTGCTAAACTCGCCGGGTTCAAACATCGCAGAACCACAGCTTACCACCCAGCCTGCAACGGGCTAGTGGAGAGATTCCATCGACAGCTGAAGACAGCTATCACGTGTCATGCTGATAGTAATTGGACGGAATCCCTACCACTAGTCTTACTAGGTATCAGGAGTGCGATAAAAGAAGATCTCAAATCATCTTCGGCTGAACTCCTTTATGGTGAGCCACTTCGACTCCCTGGTGAATTTTTTCACACCACTGCAACCGGAACCACCGATCTTACCGATTTTACTGCACGACTGCGCTCAATAGCAGGAAAACTGCAACCTGCTCCCGCGTCGCGTCATAACAAAAGTAGAATTTTTGTCTACAAAGATCTCGCTTCCTCAACACATGTATTTCTTCGGGAAGAAATGTTAAAAGGAACCTTTCATCCATCATACTCGGGCCCTCATGAGGTACTTCAACGCGGAGAGAAAGTTTTTAAGATCCTGGTTAGGGGTAAAGCGGTAACGGTCTCGATGGATCGCCTAAAACCGGCTTACATCTTGTCGACTGCATCGCCACCTGAGCCTACCTACGAGCATGAGCCTAGTCCTACGGAGGTAAATCCTACTCCAATACGTACTACACGATCTGGCAGACATGTCCGTTTTCCGCATTACTATCGCCCGTAGTGACGGTCTTCGAAAGGGAGTGATGTGGGGATCCTCTCCACATTATTTATTTATTTAGGTACATACCTACACTACACACTACACTTTTATTGTTATACATTTATTATATTTATTTTATTTATTTATTATAACTACTTTCGTACCTACTCTCATACCTACATGAGATGTATTTGTTTATTGCCAAATATTTATAGTTTATTTATTTATTACACGATTTATCGGACGTGTGGCGCGCAGCCCGATATTACATTGAAAACGCACAACACGATCCTGTTTGCGTGACGTCACACGCGACTGCCGTGCCGAGCCGATGCGCTCGCGCCTACTTCAGTCGGATGGAATCGCTAGTGCAACCTACTCACGCTTTATGTTTTGCGCCACCGGCATTTGTAAAACTCTTTACGTGCTCCGCTATTTAACATAATTAAGTATTATCTCACTCATTCTAAGCTTACATACTGCTTGTGCCTTTCTCCTTCTGAACTTTATAAATGTTAGTGCTGTGTAGTGTTGGACAATACAAACTGTGAATCTTTCTGGACTATTTTCTTCTATCTTCCTACCTGCAGTAAGAAACCTACTTAGCAGCCTACAAAGGATATTCATATTTTTAGTTTTCTTTATTTAAAATTAAATTACCGTCAAAGAAAGTTCGGCTATAATTCCTCAAGAATAAATGAAGGCACTATCAGCGATACTCGAGTTTGCTGAGTTCTCCTTAATTGATACGATTTGATCGTCATCGTAAGCACTCCGCTATTCCCGACATATGATTTAATTAAAGTTTAGCAGGCGTGTAGGTAAATCTTCGATTTCAGTTTGACAGGCGTCATGGCTCAGTCGATAGTAGCTCTGCCTTCCGTGCTGTGGGTCGTGGGTTCGATCCCCACCAAGAACAAACATTTGTGTGTGGCAAACATAGATGTTTGTTCTGTCTGGGTGTTACTATGTATTATAAGTATGTATTTAAATAAAATGTATATAAGTATTATATCAGCAATCTAGTTGCCGGAATACAAGCTCTGCTTAGTTTGGGACTAGAGGGCGTTGTGTGTAATGTCCATGGATATTTATTATAAGTTTGAGTTAGGTACTCTTATAGCTGCGACATTACAAGAACTCTAGAGAGTTTTACTAAATAGGTACCTAGCTTTAAAATCATTTCAATGCTCATTTCATTGAATATTATTAAAAAACATGATATAAAAGCAATAATTGCAATTCAAAAGAGGATGGTGGGAGGAAGCTCGGGACAGAGAACATTGGAAGTCTTTGAGGGAGACCTTTGCTTAGCAGTGGGACTATTTAAATTAAATTAATTAATTTTTATTTTCAAAAAAGGACTGAGTACAAAAATACGATAATAATAATAATAACTTGATTTTCTTCTACGTAGTTTCATCATCATCATCATCCACGCTTATGTGCATAAAGTCAGCATAACATCTTGTCCTCTTCCACTCTCGTATCAGTCGTCATCTCGAATGTTTCACACAGTCCATCCATCTTCTTCTACGTTTACTTCTATAACTTCATAGTTTATGCCATTAATGATATGCCAGTGAAAATGTTTTGATTTATTATATATTGGAAGTTACTACCCTAGTATTAGTAATTTATTGACATAGCGATTGCGATGGAAGTTCTGTTATGCTGGTAGTGGTGGTGGTGGTGTCCAGAGCCCGTAGTCTGTGCATTTGTTTTGCTTTCGACTCGATTATAGCACACGCAAACGCATTCGCAAAGCGAGAAATTTTGTTGGGAATTGCATAATTCCAAAATCTTCCGCTAGAGGCGCTTATCCGGGTTTCATACAAAATTTCTTGCTTTGCGAATGCGTTTGCGTGTGCTATAATCGAGTCGAAAGTAAAACAAATGCACAGACTACGGGCTCAGGTGTGCTGGCAGCAAAATGCTTAGCTATAGCTCATTAAAAAAAAAATGGAGTCAATTCAAATCCATCAGACAACGCGCAATATGCTATGGATTTTTAAAGTGTTATCGTCATATATTTATATGAAACCAACGTTGAAAAGAATAACAGAATAAACGAAAAGGCTCAGAGAACATGTGACAGAGAGAACGTGACACTAAAATTCAGTGTCAAAATAAATAAAAAATCTTCTGAATGGTGACGTGTCATGATGCTACGTGCAATGTGACAGTAACAAATGGAATTCTCACAAAACCGAATCTCGGCCAGTAAACATTATTAAAAATTCCTTTGACAGCAGTGCCTGCCTATCGAGTAATGATTTGTGTACGACACGCCGCTTCGCGTCGCTGTCATACTTGCATCGAATTTTCACCCGAAACTTTTTTTTACTGTTTTTTAACGGCCGGACGCCGGGCAGTGCGTTTATTTATTAACGAAATTCGTCCGCCTATGAAACAAGTCTAGCCCGAGAGAAGGGCTGTTCTAATCTGGACCCGAGTGGCGGGGAATAGGGTGCCAGCTAAGTCGGCCACTCCAGCATACGTTGGGTCGTTTCGCACCGTGCGAGCATCGTTTACGAGGCTGCAGGCGCGACGCAGCACTGCGCTCCACCCATATCGAATAGGTTTCCTATTCGGCCGGAGAGATTGCGTTTTGATCGTTTTGTATGTAAAACTGCTGCCCTAAATTAAACGTTTTAATAATAGAGTAGAAATAAAACGGGCTGCCTGTTGACGCATGCATCGATGGCGCGGTCGTTTCATATTTCATTAGTTTTAGTGAGTCGTGAAGTAAAGGCAAACATTGATTGTTAGCGGTTCAGGCCATGCGTGGACCACATCAATGATTGGAATGATCAATTACAGAGTTCCAATTAGTGATAGTGCAGTGAGAGATCAAATTTAACGGGTCCCGTTTGGGAGTCGCTAATTATAGCTGCGGGCGAAGTGCCCCTCGCTAGCTCTGGGCTCCTGCGAACTAATCAGGTGGCTAAATAATGTAGTCGTGATGGTCTCGTTAGAGTGAGCTGAGACAGACGTTATTAATTAACATCACATCGGGTACCTCGCACCGCCCGCCCACACCCCGCCACATTACAACTCAGGGATTCCTACCATAGCGGAGCCAGTAGCCGTCAAATGATGGGCAGGCATGCGGTGGCCAGAATACTTCCCTTTCAAAATTCTGCTAAAAGTATCGCTGGAAACTTGCCTCGTCTATAGAGTTTAATATTCACAGAGCTGCAATAAAAGCGTTTTCCAGGTTTTGGTTACTTATTGGTGTCACCATTTACTGTAGGTTTATTTCTTTTTTTCACTGTTTCGTCATACCTTTTATCATTGTAGAAGGTCTTCTGCCATCTTGAGGTACCAAGCTTTTGTTTGACTGTGAATTATTAAAAAAATAATTGACAACCTTTTTACTACTTTACGGTCTTCATAATGCGGTGGCCTTTTTATAGAAAGCCTTAACATCACAATGTGCACTTACTCCTTGTGCACGACGTAAAGTAGCTCATGGCAATAGCTATCTCAGATACATGGCTCATCTCTAATAACGAGGTAATCACGATAATGAACTTGCTAATAATGGCATTATTCATTTGTTAGGTAAGTTTCATGATAGAAAAAAAAATATTTACGATTATTACTATAAAATACTGAAGACTTCGAAAATTTCTGAGGCATACCTAAGTAATACCTAGTATAGTACATATTATATCATCTGTGGTAATACCTCACAAAACCGACTAAGATCTAAGTTTGATTCCTTGGGTGGGAACTATTCTGGAATAATATTTTTTATAGAACTTCTGCAATTCTGTTACTACTATACTAAGATGGATTATGGGATTCCTATATTGGAATAAAGTTAGAAATTACTGCTCAGGGGGGCCATCGGCTTCTTCCATCTCTGTTCTCATCAAAAAACTTTCTACCAATGCTAGTTTTATTACTAGAAATCTTTAGGTGTCTTTTTTAAATATTTTAGTCTACTAACGGTAGTTTTTTAACCAGATCTTTAAGTGTATTTTGTTTAATTTCGTCAATATATAAAAGGGTAGGGAAACATAACAAATATTTCAAGCTCACTAGCCACTCGAGTTCGGCGTTTGAGAAAGCGTCAAAGCAAAATTTTCTATACATACGTATGTAGACTAGCTATAGGTAGATGTACCCTTCTTGTAAGCCGGGCCGTCCAATTAAGAAGCCAAACACAGCGTCAATTTATAGTAACAGTGACTTGGTACGTGTACAAGATGGGTTCATCTCGGGAATTTCTCTGACACAACTTGTGGGGACGTCGTCGTCGTCCGTGCAAACATGGCCGATCTTCCGATGACGTTGCTATTCTATGCTTTGATGACGGCATATATCGAATATTCACTTCGATTTGTATTCGAATTTATATTAATTTAGGTAGAGTACTAAATAAATTATGTGGTAAAGTACGAGTCCAAATAAAATCACTAATTATAATAATATATGTATTTAGTTTTATTTAGATTATTTCTAGAATTTACAACTCATTCCAAGTACCTATCTAAATCTAGAAAATTATCACAACCTTTTGAAAAATTCATGTTTTTTATATAAATATTGTGTCAGGCCTAATATGTACCTAGTCAGTTTAAATAATGTAGTGATCATCGAAACTAAATAAAAAGCTAATGGGACACTTGAAGTTAGTACTTTTTCAGTGAATTCATTTCAAAGTCTTTTAGTCCACAAGTCCACTTAGTCTTTTAAATTATGAATAAGTAAGTATTCCATTAGTAGGTACTACTACAGATAATTGGGGTTAATCTGGTAAAATTTCTAATCTCGCTTAAAGCACAAATTAAATTAAGTGTTCATTCAGTGAATTCAGTTTTAAAATCATTGATTATAATGATTTTTATAAAATCGCAAAAGTTTAGCGTCGTGGGCCGAGGATGAGGGTAGCATAAGACCGCGTGGAATGGCAGGAACAAAGAACCCTTGACCCCCCAAAGAACGACTTGACCCACAGTTTTGACAGTCGTCATGGCTCAGTCGGTAGTAGCTCTGCCTTCCGTACTGTGGGCCGTAGGTTCGATCCCCACCCAGAACACACATTTGTGTGTGGCAAACATAGATGTTTGTTCTATGTCTGGGTGTTACTATGTATCAGAAGTAATGCATGTATTTACAAAATAAAATGTATATAGGTATTATATCAGCAATCTCTAGTTCTCATAGTACAAGCTTTGCTTAGTTTGGGACTAGAAAGCATTGTGTGATATGTCCAAGAATATTAATTATATATTTATTATTTAGCTAAGTGTAGGCCTATCAAGCTGTGGGTCAAGTCGGGCTGCTGATGATGATGATGTTGTATACATAGACTATAAACTTCGTTTATATGAAGAGTAGAGAGCACTAATGGAAACTGGTATAGCATTACTTCAGCAAACAAATAGGACGGTCTCATCTAAATGAGTAGAGTTATGCTATTACACGGTAAAGTTGGAATGTTATTACAAGCTTCTATTAAACTGAGTTGCAATGCTTTTGCTATATTTGTTTTCACCTTAATATTATGACCAGTAGAACTCACTATGAGCTCGAGCTTACTAAAACCGGTAAGTATATAAACTTAGTTAAACAGATATTTTATTTTAATAAGGATGTCGTCAAAATAACGTCGAAAACTCGTTTCACAAATCGGCCGAGATATGACGTCACCCCTATTAGAGAAAAGTATCTGCTGAATTGAGCATCGCCTCTAATCTCACCATATACGGGTTTTTTTAGAATACCAACAACCCACAGGGTTCCAATACTAGTTTTTCCACTAATCGCTGTTCTCTGCTTATAAAAAAAACACTTTTATAACTTTTTAACAACTACTCGTAATGGATACTACATATGACTCTGAACCCACAGGGGTTATTCTAGTATTTCATGCCATTCAACACGTCATCAGCCAAATTGGGTGCGTTCTGCAATGATTTACCGATCAGTTATGTTGTGAGCACACATCGCAAACACGACCAGCGTATTACTGCTGACATCTGACCACCTAATTCATAGGCTGACTCACTCTGGCTTCCGTCGGGTGAAATATGAACTTTTGAAAAAATATATGGTTTTGTTCATAGTATGTGGTGACTTTGTGACAACTATAGAATTTAATCAAGTTGAAGGTAGAGGAACCGGACGTCCATGTTCCCAATATCAATCTCGTTTATAAATGTTAGATATCAGTAATCAAATTTTAAACAAAGGTTGACCGTTGGCAGACTCATTCGTATTCTAAGCTAGGAGCAATTCTCACTCACGAAAAATTCTCCTTAAAATATATTGTATTTAGACGACACTTTATTTTTTAAGGTTTTAAAGTCAACTTAATTTAAATACGGAGCATCTACCTTAAGCATTGGTCTCGCGATCGTAACGCACTACGCAGCGGTATGCAGCATGCAGCGCCGGACACATAATTGTATGGAAAACGTCTAGTATAGTCTATGGTCACGTAGCAGTCAGCTGCGAGGAGCAAACGCGGTACTCTGCGTTGTGCATTACGATCGCGAGACCAAGGCTTTAGGTATAAAAGGGGTACGAACTCAAAATTATTAGTTCAGCTATGAGTGGAGAATAAGTTGAGTGAATAAACCAAAATACGTGCGTATTTTAGCTGCAAGGACTCAAGTCCGAGTAGAGGGACAAAGAGACAAACGAAATTAATCGGGACCATGCACCGACCTAACCCAATCTTCGGAGCGAAGTTCCTATCGGCTCGTCTTTTAGATTGACCACCGCAGAGTTTACTAAAGCTTCGGCTTTGTAGAACCAGCTGCCGTTTTATGCCGGAAAAAAGCAAAATACGAGTAACATAAGGCAATTTACGTACATATTTAACAGACACGATGCAAAAGTGGAGCGAACGCGACTGAATAGTGAAAGATGATATATTTTAATATCTTGTTGACGTCTTATGTGAAATCAAAAATATTTCTCGTTCATACATCAAACTGAGATAAAACGTCCGTTTTATGCCGGCTGCTGTTTTTCATGAAACATAAATTTTGCTTCAAAATCTGTAGCGTCTGTGTCCGTCCGTGCTAAATGGCGGCTTTGAAACAAGAGAGTCTATATAAATGCTTTTGCGTTCAATTAAGAAATACACCTACATAGAGACTAGTATTTCACCACAAAATAAATAAACAAGGTCTCTGACGCACATCCAAATATAGTTGTTAAAATACGTTTGAACAAACCCTACGCCAAGAGTGTATACTAAGAAAATAGGTCCAAAAACTGATTCAATTCCACGCAATGATTTCAAGGACGAATTAGTGTGTTAATTCGTCCTTGAATGATTACCAAAAGCTTCTATGAACGTCGCGTCAGATTCAAAGACATCAATTTACGTACAATGTTAATTTGGGAAACTACGGACACAGGGCCTCATTAGGGCGAGCGGTTGCAATTAAGCCGTACGTCTTTTGCAACTTAACGAGCTCCCAAATTGGACCCCCTTACCGCCCTCCCTGGACACGCGTTTTAAATAAACATTTTGAATTTACACATTAACAAAAGCTGCTACTGCGTAATACGACGTGCTTTATTTTGCACTGAAATAACTTGTATTTTTATAATTTGGTGATTTATAGAGAAACGAATACTTGAGTGAAGACCACGTTTAAGCAAGCGTAGTGTAGGACGCCCTCCGGCGAGGTGGGACGACGTTCTGAGAACTCTAGCTGGCAAACACTGGATGAGAAGAGCCGAAGATCGAGCTCAGTGGCGCGTCTTGGAAGAGACCTACGTCCAACAGGGGACTGATATATATTGATGATGATGATGATAGATAACTGGGATACGCTGTAGCGCCTGTAAATCATCTAGATTAAATGCAAACACTTACTTATTATCACTCTAAACTAAAAAAAACCTATGGATTTTTTTTTTATTCTACTAGCTTATGATACAAGCAGAAGCTGAAGAAGAGACGTTTAAACTTTTTGGTTTTAAAACCGTTCATAATTCTAATGTATATAAATCTAGTAATGTACTTACACAGATAAACCTAAAGCCATAACAAAAATTATCTTTGAAAACTCCGCGTTCCAAAGTTTAGATATTTAAACGTAGCACGTAAATAAAATTGCTTTTGAATTATAGAATACACAAAAACCTAGTCACAATCTTGAACATCAAACAGTTGATTGGTATGAAGCTTTCACTAAGGCTTCTGTACTAATGAAACTGTAAAAAAGCCAAAAAAATATATTTTAAAAAATAGCTACCCGCTATTGCTATTTTTTTAAGCTTTTTCTATGCTATTAATCGTTACCTATCTGAAAAATGCAGGGGCTGTGACTCGATTTTTTTGCTGAAAAGTATATTTACCTCAATAGGAATTTCGGTAGTAGATACATAGCACATTTAAAAGCTCAGTAACACCGCTTGCAAATCAAAAAGTTGGTTAGTTAGAAAGTGTTATCGGGAACGGGTAAGAAGTTATTTTCCAGGGGTCTCGTTAGGACGGGGGCGGGCGGCGGCTGATTGCCGATTGAGCAGCAATTGCCTTGATTGACGGCGCCCGCACGCCCTAACGAACCTGCTTTCAGGATCCAGTGGACGTGCCGGCTAGAACTCTGTACTCTCATCTTCATTACAAGCGTTTACGACAGTTTTTGCATTGCGATTTGGTGAATACCGTTACTTGGCTTGACTAGTGAAAAAAACAATGAAGGGTAAAGAATTCTTATTAATCAATTTTACAAAGATTTCATGAAATGTCCATGTACTAAAATGATTATATTGACATAACGCCAAGATCGTAAAATGTTGTATGATTATAGTATGTTATAGTATGCCTATTTGATTTATAGCAAAACAAGTTAGGTGTGCGATCATAATTAAGAATCAAACAAACATCATAGATCATTGGATAGATGTGTAGAAGGAAGGTATGGTACGTGAGGGTCTCAAACTAGTCACTTCATGTTTTAGCCGTAAGCTAAAAACTTGAAAAAATATGTCGTAGAGGGTCTACGAAGGTGCTACAACTTTTCATTCGAATGACGTTGTGCTATAAATTACTTTATGTAAAGTTACAAAAAATGCAACGGTTAGCTAAACAAGTAGGACGATTTATTTAGCAAAAGAGGTAATAAATCATTATAAAGTTCGTTATTAAACCATCTTAATGTTTATTTAATGCTTTTACCGCTACAGCAAACACGGCGCGTACCTCCGACTAATTTCGTACACATATAGTAATCAGCACGAACATCATCAGCGTCTTTGTGAAGCGAGACCGCAATCCATCATATCGAGACAAAAGGAAAACGCCTGTATGCGTGAGAACGCGTTAATTTTGTCAAGGAGTCTCAATCAGGAAAGACGTGCGGTGTGAAGTTGTCGCGCCGTCGCCGCCGCCGCGTCGGTTGTACCTGAGGATGAGGCGCGGGGGTCGACTCGTTAGTTGTTGTTTGCCGAGTGACGCGGGTCAATCAGCAGAGACATGCACGGAACCGCACTTCTTCATCCCCCCGGACCCCGTTCCCAGAGCACGGGCCCGCTCGTTAGGCCGCGCCGTCTCTGTCAACTGTGAGACGAGCTTTATCGAATCTACGACGCACGACCCGCGCCGCGGTTGGCCCACTCTTCGCTCTAGTTTGACTCACAACCGCCGGTAAACAAGGGAAATCAGTGTAAAACGAATTTATGCGAACGCCAAATACAAGCTTCAATTCCAATGCTATTTATGAGTATTCGTAACGATAAATCAGCGTTTGAGCTTCTTGAAAGGAAAAGTTGTCGCTGCAAAAAGCGCATATTTGAGGGAGAGTACGGCGGAGATAATTGGATGAGATTCCGTGCATTTGGCTAATTAACACAGGGACGGCAGCTGCGAACCGCCTGAGGATAAACGACAGGCTACAAACTTGTTGCCCCTGGCGCCATCTAGGCATGGACTACGAAACTATAACTAAATATTCATTATTCATACTCTGTGACTTTTGACCTATAGCACCCTATAGTAATTGTTATTTGCGTTTCTAACTGTTTCCAATACAGTAATTAACTAACAATAATTAAAAAAGTAGTTTTAATGAATGACGCATAAAAACCACCAGTTTTTTTCCGTCAATTAGCTAGAGATACTTTTATGAAAGTGAGGAAAATAAATACTCGTAATTGGCAGAAAATACCTCAAAGGGCTTTACAAGATTGCATAGAAAAAACTGGTTCCTGTTTCCATTGGAATAGCTACACGGTTTATTACTCGCGACATATTTATCAATAACACTTATGGTTATTGTCCATTTACGGGCATTCATTAGACTGTATCAGCGGTGGCCACTGCTATGACTGTCTGCGTGGCAATAACTTAGCTCGCCTAATACGTATTTGCTGTATAAAACATAGAAGGTTAATTGACAACGGAGCTGGTGCAAAAACTTTGTTACCTCCTCCCCAAATTAGTCTTTAGCAACCCATAACAAGAGCAATTTAGCTGGTTTGCGAGACGTCGCCGCCGATCGGCCGTTGTGTGCAAAACTGTGTACTTTTTGTACCTCTCCCAGGTAGAGAACCGCAACGTTTCAAAGCATTTTCATAACAATGCGCCCGCGGCTTTCTCGGTATATTTTTTTGGGTGCTCGATGCGTTTGACAGACACGCCATTGTCATCGTCAGATGACAGACTAAAAACTGATTAAATTGATGATCAATGGGAAAGATCGATTGGGAGAGTGGAATCCAGTGCCGTAAATGGTTCTAATTAGAGGTCTGTAAGAATCTACGAAATCTATAAAAAAGGAAACAGTGCGACTTACCTCGTATAGTCGCTTTTGCATAAAATCATTCCGCCTTTGAAGTAGAAGGAGCGTCCCATGTCCGCGAGGGCCTGGCCACAGCAGGTGCATTTCAAGCAGCCGTGGTGCCAGTATCTGTCGAGTGCGTGTAGGAGGAAGCGTTCTACGATCTTGCCGCCGCAGCCGGCGCATTCTTTGAGTGCGGGGTTGTTGTTATTGTGGTACTGTGAGTCGTGTCCATTGGACGCGAAGGCCGCCTCGGGCGAGGGCGGGTGGGGCGAGCTCAGCTCACCGTACCCGTGGTAGTGCGGGTTCATACTCAGCGCGCTCGCTGCCAGCTTGACGGTTGGAGCGAGGACCGCTCGCACTCACACCACGACTACACGCCCTGCAACAAAACAAACATCCGTGTTAGTAAATCAAAAAACTTTCAAACGAATTCTCCGTTCGGCCCCACACTGTAGAGTGGAATAGCTTTGACCTTGGGGATTTTCTTCTTTAGCTAATTTTTGTTGGCAATCCTCGGGCGAGCGGGTTCGGATGTAGGCCTGCGGGTGGCCGCGCTTATAAAATTTTCCAATTAGCAATTTCATACAATTAGGAGCGGGTGAAGGTGCGGGCAAGGAGCGGTGGTGGGGGTGAGCGGGGCGAGTGCGTCAACCCGATCCAATTAGCTGGTGGCCGGCGGAGCGACGAGACGCCCGCGTCTCCGCAGCTCTGTCGCGTCGCCATAAAACTTAATTAAACGTTTAAAAACAAGTATTCATTAAAGAATAATCAAGCTTATGTAGTCATAAATAACCGGATAGTCCCGCGCGGAACGGGCGCCGTAATTAAGACTGCACAGAGTTGATCAAACGCACTGATTTGAAACTACCCTTCATTAAGAGCGCGAGTCGGGCACGGGAGTTTCCGCGGTGCAGAAACTAATTAAGAATAACGGACGCTTTAAAAGCGTAATTAATTTAGATTGTAATTCTATTTCTCTGAGAGTAAAGTAGACAATTATTTCAGTAGCCCTTTCTTTTGGAACGATTTGCTTTGCTGAATGTAATTTGCTTAATTTCTGTGTCGGACAGAATAAAGGGTTGTAGCACAGTTTGGATTAATATCTTACTGGCAGCGTCCGTAGCGAAGCGTAAACAAATAAACGACGTCCGTCCGTTTAGTTCTTAGGCCACATTTAGTAATAAGCATTCGGTGAAATACAGTTGCAGTAATTAACTGGTAATATAGACACGTTGCGGATTATGTCACGGATATTGACGAGTGTCGGGAATGCCGTTGAAATATGACCTTAATTAATTGAAGCTTTAAGTTTATATTTGTTTTAGCAATGATAAAAATATAATGAAGGCAAGTGCTAAACTTCTCTCTGAATACTGTACCTTTTTTTTTAATTGCACACCCTGGAAGTGTTATTGTTTCTAGCCAATTTGAATATTAAGAAAGCAAGTTAAGGCTCATTTTTGATTGTATTTTCAGTAGCAGTGACAGAGGTTGATAGAGGCCAGTTATTGACGTACCGTGCACCGTGTTGCGTGCCCACTAATGAGCCCCGTCGCGTGCACTCCATAGATAGGACACGGAATAGGCGCGAACTTAGAACAGACTTTAATGTCTCTGTTTGGTCAATTTTCTACAAGCGATTTTCTGCTTAATTAGAGTTCAACGCGCTCATTATAAAGTACTAGTTTTAATTTAAGGCTTGTACGCTGCAAAATCGATACTGAAACATCGACTTGAGTATACTTAAACCATGCGTGACATAAGCGCTTATTGTATCGAGTATTTTATTGGTTAAGCATACGAAACTCGATGTAACACTTTCATATCATTAAAATGATTGTAATCTAAATGGATATTTAATTATAGCATATTTATTATATCAGCTTTCTGTAACAAGTTAGCTTTACATGTTGATTAGGGTATCATAGAGAAATGAGAAATTATAGAGGGCCAACCAAGTACAGTATAGTGGTAAGATTTACTAACAAAAGAATAGCTTGAAATAGGTCAAGTCTACAGCTTTCACAAGCTTATGATATAAGTGTGATTTATAAACTAAAAACAAATGCCAGTATAACTTAACTTCTATACAGATCTACCGTAGCGCCTTTTTAGTAAACATTTAGGTACTTACCTAGTGTATTGAGCAGTTAAAGTACCTACATCTCTGAGATTTGACAAAACCTAATGAATGTTACTACGCTCGTAAATAAAGAGTATTTTACTCCGAACATAATATACAATGTGCATAATTACTTAAACTTATACGAATATACTAAAAGAGATCGAGTTTGAGCGAAAATGTGTTTTGTGCCTATCAAATCAAGGTTGGTAATGTTATTGTTTGGTTGTACGTAACTTGCGTGTTAGACGCGGGGGTGGCTTGAGAACGGGCAGGTGCCATTTTCATTATTCAAGCGCCATTGATTGGATACTTTGTTGCCGTTTAAAAATCTTATTAGCAACCAACCGCCCGACAACAAAGCGATGATCCCTCGCTATTTACAACTTAAGTGATTTTTTTTCAATTACAACGATGAAATTTAGAATTTTTCGGGTCGCAAAACCGTTCGTCATTCTTGTTAGTGGATGTTTGTTTCCGTATTCTTTGCTGAGTTAAGTGGTACCGCGGCACTAAATGAGGTGACAAAGCATAAGCGTTATTTGAAATTAAAATTGTGAACATGACAAAATCTGAGGACATTAATCTAGGTACAGTCAATAAAGTGAACTGTCCGCTACTTCAAAAAACAATGATACGATAGGTACATATGATACTAAGTAAGTACTAACTGATAACATACAATCGACAACAGAAATTCCAGGTCATCTATAAAAACTTGAACATCGTGGATAGCTAGCCTAGTGAAAAGATTTTGATAGATAGTTCAATACTCATAATCCCTATAATAGGCAGACGTTCTAGTTTAGTTAGGTAAACGTTAGCTTATTCTTCTTCTTCTCTTCATTAATGGCCTGTGTCCGTCATTTCGACAGACAATTTTGCCAATGTCAAGTGTTAAAATTGTAATAAATAAGTCAAGTCAAGTCATTAGTCAAGTCGGCTGTCGTTTGTTTTGAAAAGAAAATGGTGGATTTTCTCTTCAAAACCTAACACGAATTTTCACATTCAGAAAAACCACTTTACACACATTTATTCCAATGGCTCACACTTTATGTTACGACCTAAGTATTATTGGTTAAAATTCCACCAAAATTAAACAACAATACTCACAATAACACAAGAAAAACTATTAAAATAAAAGTGCTATGTGTCGTTTCAAAAAATGTCAAAACTCTTTTACTATTCCATAAATAGAGATCAAAAATCTTAGTTATTCAATGTCAATGCATAATACGAAACCAGCAGTCCAACACGATAAACCGTTTAAATTGAAAAGTACCCTGCGATACCTCTACATCGTTTGAGTTCTATGACTGTTTCTTTTGGTTAACTACATAGTCGGCCACTTGCACGACCTCTCAGTTTAGTACAAAAGCCGCCACGGGTAACGTAATTAAGACGCAACCGCCAGTGGAATTAAACGCAAAACGGAATGAGAATGTGAGCCTAATTAAAGTCGCGAGAGAAGGGGTGCGAGAGCTGCAAGAGTACCCCCCTTTTTTGTACTGAATGTTGCATCGAAAATGTCACCGACAGTTTTAGTGTATCTTATCTAAAGGCTGCGAACGAATTGAAATATGGCCAAAGCTCAAGAGAAAAATACCAACACTCAAATACGTAAATAAATATATTGTATTAAATTATTATTTTATTTCAAACCAAGTAATGCAATTTAAAAAAGCGCTTGTTGAACTAATCTAGTAACTAGTAACTGAACTAGCCTGGTAACAATGCCAAAATGACGCATGCTCGACTGATAATAATCCAAGTTGAAAATTAGCCTGTCGTAGAATTACACACCATAATTGGTTGTAATACTCAATAGAATCCTATTAAAAGCCCACTTGTTTGAATATTAAGACAAAGCGAGGACATTTTGCAATGTGAGTAATACGATCCAGCAAGGTCTTGCTTGAGGCGAAGTCAATTGCCACAATTACTTGCTATCCACACAAAGGTTAGTATACCAGGTCATTTGTGGTACCATGGTTAGGATTCTTTGCACCCCAAACGAAATATTTTCACACAGCAACCATGGAAACTATGAATGTTAGCTTAGTGAAATTATGAAATTATTATAAAAATTTATAATAAGTATTATAATCAGCAATCTAGTACAAGCTCTCCTTAGTTTGGGACTAGAGAGCGTTGTGTTGTGTGTAATGTCCAAGGATATTTGTTTATTTACGCAAGCTAATAATTAATTACATTTATTTGACTAAGAAGTAGTATACTTTTTATCACACACAATTCATTTAACTAAGCTTCATTCAACGATATTCAATAGATGATGTAATGACATCTTGGACGTAACCACGTACGTAACTTGACATCTCGGATTTTGTACGATTAGTTTTTCAAACTCTATCGAAAATAAATAGATAGAGGAAAATAATAACGTTTTTATTCATAACAGCTGACCCAGAATATTTGCTCTCGAGTGTAGAAGAAATAATGTTTCTAGTTCTATTTGCATGCGTGTTCTCGTTAAAACGCTCTCATGATTTCTACAAAATTATCGTAAACGGCGCTCATTATCCGTTATTATAATGAAAAATAATGATTGTAACGTTGTGTTTATACTGAGAATAGTACATCGATTCAACGGTTTTTTTTCTTGGAGGTATAATATTGTGTAGGTTTTAGGCATAGTATTATATGATCTGTGGTTTTAGTATTCTAGCGGCTGTTAGCTTGCACAGTACCAACGGTCACAGGAAAATCGCATAAAAAAAAAATGCTAATAGATACACATCTCCTTCGAACTTTTTGACTGTATCAAACCCCCTTTGGCCCTTCTATACAAAGAAGGTAGTTAAAAATAGCTATATTATATTACAATTTTACCCACTTATTACACGTACAACGAGATTCAAACTCACAGTCTTAGAACCAGAAGACACGTTACTAGACTCCTATTAGTACTGAAACTGTCGACATTTTAATCTAATCAGTATGACGTCATACCTCGGTCGGAAACTCGCGTCACCCACTTGTGAATCGATTATTCAAAGTTATTTTGGCGTCATCCCTATGAGAGTAACATCTCTGTCGAACTGAGGATAAAGTCCCTGAACGGACAATATTATTATTAAAAATGCACTATCCACGCTATTGTTACTCTACGGATCTTGCGGCCGGTTTGAGGTCACGCCGGATGAATGCCGGGCCCCATTAACGGTCATTATATGCAAATAATATTACACATTAGCTTGTACCGAGGTAATGCGAATACTATAGCTGTATCGATTTTTTAATGTGTGCGGTGAGCTTTTCAAAGCTTTGTCGACCTTTGGCGCATCGCCTACCCCTCTACACCTTAATCGACACCATTTTGGTACTGACTTTATGAACACACCTGACGTTAAGTGGTTACCTCTTCATATAGCTATATTGCATTACCACAGAGCATGTTTGCCGAGAACGCACCTAATGTGGCATTGCACTCAGACGTGCGTGCTTATAATAAGGTGCTATTTTCAAGTTATATTCATGTGCCTGTAATATCACCGTGACCATTACTGGGGCTATTTAGAAGATTTGATCCCAAAATAGTTGTACTAGAGCCTTAAAGAGCGATCGAACGCAAAGTTACTCACCTAATGAAGCATGACAATTACCTCAAAACTTGGAATCGCGTCCGATTGGATAAAATTAATCAATGGCGAACCGGTCCCGGTCTGTCCGGACCCTGGGTCGTTCCCAACACAACCCGAAATTTTATCTCCTGCACGAAAAATGCAAGGAATTCATTTTTTGTCAAAAATCGATTTGCCGTAAGTATTATTTTGTTCTCGTTTCGTTTATGTAACTCTATTTTGTAATTATGTCACTGAATAAAAGTCAAGGATTGTCTGATTAACTAGGAGCACCTAAGTTGTTTAAAAAAGGTAGGTTATGAAACCGAAACCATGTGTGAAAATGTTATCATAATATTGAAAAAGTTCAGGTTCGAGATTATTTTATAAAAAACAATGTTTTTTTTTCTGCTCTAAGTTCTTTGAGCAATTCCATTTGAGCATGACGTTTTATACACGTCTTCTGGTTCGTGGTCAGCGGTTGAGACCGATTAGCAAGTTAGTTTGAGAGTTGATAGCTACGAGTATTTCAGCTAAATTTAAAAATGATGGCTTTTAAAAGTGATTTATAGCACTTTTTAAAAGGCATAATAATATCTTATTAAAAAATGACAGATTGGGACACCCTGCAGGGACGTAAGGAACGTACCTAGTCCGGCCCGTCAATGGAATGGATATTTTATGTTCCCGTGGGCGAAGTGGGCTCCAATTTGTCCGCAGTTTTTTAATTAGTATGAATGTGAGAGAAAACGAATTGGATTTATGTATGCGTTTATATGCGGTGCAATTAGGAAAAATAAACTGATGAGTTTGAATTGTGATTTAATAATATTAGGATATTTTATTTGCGAACTGTAGGTATCTACGCGAAAAGTATAGTTGGTAGGTACCTATATAAGTTGGTACATCAGTAGGTAGAATAAACATCTGTGTTTCCCACACTCAAATATATTTACTTATTGGGGATCGAAGCCGCGAATAAAACCGCCTTTCGATTGAGTAAGTGCTTACGACCAGAAGAGCCAAACAAAAACCTAGCAATTACGAATTTATTAACACATAAAAACAAGATCATTCAGCGTGTAATATCCACATTCTATCATCTGTCATACAAGAATGTTAAATGAACATTTTGTCGATTGTAATCTCTCTGTGACAATGTCTCACTTGTATGCTGTTTTGTGTTTTGTCGAGTGAAACAGGTGGCGTGAGGAAAAACACGTAATAGCTTGCAATGTTAACTTTGCCACAATGTTACACCGAAACGACATTGTTACAATTATCCAAACATTGAGTTCGAAAGCTCATTCTCAATTCAAAAGACACGCCATGGATTAATTTTTATTCTTTCAAATTCAAAAACCGCTTATTCGAAAATTTTAAGTTCAAAATCAGTAAAGTTCCTTGAGAAGAGGTTGGACAAGAAAAAGTTAAAACTTTTTTAAAGCAATATTGCATTGATTAAACTATTGTATAATTTGTACAATGATTTAATTATGTCCAATTTGCAAGCCGAATTTATGTATTTGGCTCTTTGTCAGAATAAAGTATTATTTTGGAGCGCTCTGACAATTTGTGTCATTATTAAATGTCACTTTGACACTGTCTTGGACCGTTTCCGTAAATATATCCTCAAAGTGTCATCGACCCGGGAAGTATTAAACACACACTAGAAATGCATTTAGTAGGTATAATTATATTGCAAGTAAGCAAGTACCTATAGGTATTCATTCTTATCTAGTTAGCAAACACTGATAAAACTTTCCATTGAGGTCATCAGTCAATGCACTTTAGATAAGTAGGTGACTGTTGTGTAAGGAAACTAGTAGGTAAGTATTGTTGATGCTAATAAATGTATAAATTTTATTGATGAAGTAACACTCACTATCAATACCAACCGATCAATCAAAGATATTAATATTGTCACCTTTAGTGATTATATTCCAATGACACGTGCCAACAAATTAAGTTAATTAACTACTCATGTACCTAATTAAATATTAGGTACCTAGGTATTGAACATAAAAACAGAAATGTAAAAGTACTTAGATACTATAACATTTCGAATATTTTAAAAATAAAATTTTATTTAAAAAGTTTTTATTTCTGTTTATGTACCTGCCTATTTACTTAAATCTAAGTTTTCTTTTTTGTTTTGGAGAAAAACAAACAAGTTTAAATTCAATTCAATACCTACTTATCATTTGATCAGCTCTTATGCATGATTGGAGGTAAGTACCTATATGTAGGTAGTAGCTAGTATAGTACCTATTATATGATCTGTGGTAGTAGGTACACTTTTACAAGCTTTCACATTTTGACAGATAATCGCAGTAATATTTTTATGCATTCAAAGAAAAGTGTGAACGCACCGTTCGTCATAATTTGAGTTTGTGCTCTTTATTCATTATACAGTTATGTACCGAGCGGTTATATTTTACCGTTATCTGCATGCGTTGTCAACCGCAACATTAAAATGGTTAGATGAACTCCAACGGTCTTATTGAGAAAGACTATTAGTTCCAATTCTTCACTTGAAACTTAAGGTAAGCCCGTAGATAAAGAGATAGGAGATAGTGCAAAGACATTGGCGCCGGTGACCACGTCATTTATCTATCTATTTATACCGCTGTATATAACTTGCTTTATCATGCTTACTAGTAAAGTGTGACGCCATTTCTAATTTCTCATACATTTTATTTTTCTTCTCTTTCATTTATCGCTTCTGTGTGTCATATATTGACGGACAATTTTGCAAGTGTCAAGTGATTTAGTTGTCTGTCGAAATGACGTACAGAGGCCTTAATTGAAGAAGAAGAAGAAGTAGTTGAATAAAGTTTATTAGCTAAGTCAGTCGTCAAGTCGGGTGTATTTTTCAAGGCTCGTTTGCAATATGACGTTTTCATATCAATGTCATTTCTGGTAGGT
The DNA here is from genome assembly GCA_918843925.1 of Eulithis prunata. Lineage (NCBI taxonomy): Eukaryota > Metazoa > Arthropoda > Insecta > Lepidoptera > Geometridae > Eulithis > Eulithis prunata. The sequence continues at coordinate 3,369,761 of OU974007.1, forward strand.
TTCATCTGACATGGACGCGGGAGGAACGATGCAGTATTGTAATGGTTCGAGCGTCTCTATCTCCGTTACTTATTTCATCTGTGGCAATTATAATGCCGAGATTAATTATTGCTAAGTAATTTTGAACACTGTCATTGACCTGATAATGCCTGATAGAAGTGAAACTTAGATTCTGGGTGGAATTTTATCGTCACCTGTCCGTCCTGAAGCAGAGTTATTTTATATCATTATCATATAAAAATAAAACACACACTAAGGGTTCCAATGATTTTGTTTTAAACGCATTGAGAAAACAGCCATGTCGGATTTACAAGCACTTTATTTCGGCCGATTATTAATCTTTGATCAATCTCATCGCTCGAAGCCATTCGTATTATAAAAGGTCCAATTACGACGAATGTAGCTAATTTCAATCAAATACCTCTAATTAGCTGACATGGAGCGTTCTTTGTGTTGCCGCTTAACAAATTGTTCAATTGATGTTGTTAATGGTCTACCTGTGGCACAGATTAGTTAGAACTTAATATTGACTGAAGTTTCACTTCATCTAATGACACCAAAAATGGGAATTATCAAAAATCTAAATTTGCAATGAATGATTTTTTTGTCAATTTACTTTGGAAGGTAAATTACTAACGAATTTCCAAGCGGAAAAATTGTGAATGAAATGAGTGACCCGTTGGGAATTCTACAAAAAAGTTGCAACTGGTTACAGTTTGACTGAGTTTGTGTCCTAGCCAAACAACGGTAGGTATTCAAAAACGGGTTAATTTATTTTTAAGCTTTGATACCTTAGTTTTTGTAATAGGTACAAATCCCTTGCATTTAAGCTATGAAGGTAATTTTACATTGAATTTCGACAAAGACAGGCCTGTCATTTAATTATTACGAGTTGATTAGCTTTACAAGAAGCAAAAATGTCGGTCGTGCGCGGGCTCATTCTAAGTGACATCTTTGAACAATTATTGTGTTCCTATACTTTTGAAAACACTTTTGCGTCTTCAGAATGATAACTCCAATTGATAAACAGCCTCATTAAAATATACCTTCTCTGATCTATGCCACAATTGCCCCCACGATTCGTATAAAATCAATTTATCAGCGCCAACCGGGGCATTAAAATCACAATTACAGACTGACGGTCGTGTCTTTGATATTAATATAATGACTTAAACATTGAAAAATCGCCGTGGCTTCATAACAAATGGCCAGACAGTGATTGTAATCGTGGATCTGGTTCATTACTAGCTCATTAGAGTCGTTAAGTCGCCGCTCGAGGCCATGGCAGATGTCAATCTGCCTACTAAAATAATTTTGTTTTCAAACTAATTAAAGTAACCGCTTGTTTTTTGTTTCAAAAGAAAAACACAGTATTTAATTTAGTTATGTTTTCCTCAATTAATTGTACGCGTTTTGGTGATTGTCGAAAAATGTGGTCTGATTTATACATGGGAAGTTTTACCCAAACCATAAAATTGTTGATTTTGGCACAGGCCCGAGATGAGTAACGCGAAAATATAATTCATTTAGTCTATCCAATAAAGTACGTAGACATTATACATACATAAGTACTTTAACATTTTAGAATGGCAAACATTTTCAACTTTTTAACGAATGGTATTATAGGGGAAAACTAAAAGGGAATTTTGAAATTATAATACCGCAAGAAAATAATTGGTTCAAAACTGAAATAGGTATTATTCTCATGTAAAATCCTATCTGTCTGTCCGTGTATGTATGCATGCGTCTCAACGCCATTTGACGAGGGCATTAAAAGTTTTATTGTACTAGACGGGATAATAAGTCCATTTTAACATTCTATTTGATGGACATTTTGATTCAATGTCTGACAGACGCCAGGTGGTCCTTGGCATAGTATAGCGAGACAAACAGAGTCATCGTAAATAATGTGTAGCTGGTAAATTGATCGATTGCGTGCTGACTGCTGACTACTGACCATCCTGCATCATCTTTGGGTACCAGTAGTAGGTTTGTTCAGTGCATATAGGCGATGTAGGTAAGCACAAGTACCTAGTACTGACATTGGGTTAGTTCAAATTTAAAAAAAAAATGGTAACTTTTAGGTCGTGAGAACTGTTTGGTGTGTTTAATCTTTGAACTTTTTTAACTAAATTCTGCTGGTCAAAACATCTAGCTAGGTAAACCTGAAATGATGTTGAACAATTGCTCATTGCTCACACTGAGGTATAGAAGAAGAAATAAAATACTTTTGTTATATAAGTTTATGAAGTGAGTGATCCCGATTCCGAGTTCTATATCCGGGTACTCCGTGTAAATACTGTTTCTCAATTTACAATGGTCTTTGTCCCTGACATTATTATGCTATGCAGTGAGTGACACAAAGAATTTAAATTATTTTTAGCTGATGTTCAACAGTTGGTTACTAGAGCGTTCTATTTGTTGTGTGTGCCAGTCATCCAAAAATTTGTCAAAGCATATTAGCTTCGTGTTATTTTATTTACCTATTATTCAAATAATTATTTTTAAAAAAAAATTGTAGAAATAAAAAAATCTGTTCGTTCTCTATTTCTATTTCTCTAGTAATTTGTAAATATTGATACTTCTGATAAAGCCAGTTCAAACGATGATTGTAATTTATACTATTAACTTGATTGAAGATTGAAGTATTAAAAACAGTAAAGATTTTCGTTTATATCTCGTAACATATATGACAACTATACTTAACTCCACTCCTAGGCAACGTTCCAAAACGTAAAGGTGTTCCAAAAAAACGAGTGTAAAGCAAACAACTGGCATAAATCTAGAGCAGTAATGAAGCGTTATTGGTATGATAATAAAAGCTAAATTGATTAGCGGTGGTCCCGGTGTCCCGGAGCAGGTAGGCCGCATTCCGACCCTCCCCTCTCACCCCCCTGCAAGACGAGACGAGATGTACACACTGCTGCTTTATCTGTGGCATCGGGACGGGACGGGAATGTTTGTCATAATCTAATGCCGATGAATTAGTTGTATAATACCGAACGAGACAGTCGTCTTGGAGTTAAATGATTTATTGATTCTATAGACATTTTTTTTTTATATTAATGCTTTGGAAATTTAAAACATTTTTATTGATCGTAACACTGGAAATAGAATATAGCAAGGATTTTCTCGTAGCAAACTTCCTTGAGCTACTTTTATCCCGCGATCAGACCTAAACCAGACACTAGTAAAATAAACACAGCCAATAATAACAGCGATGTGTGAAGAATGTCCGAGAAAACATTATAAAAACTTTAAAAAACAAATATACTTTGTATTTGTGATAATAAACACGTCCAAGATGATGATTGATTTAACTACTATCTAGTAGGTAAACTTGTAGGTCTGAAAGGCATTTAGGGTAAAACTATTTTCTAAAAAATATAGCAACACTACAAAGTTATGTTTATTTCAATGAGCATAAAACAATTCAATAAATAATACAATAAATCTTTTTTATTCAAATTCAATACATAACTTGGAGAGAGTTTATTACTCAGCTAAATACAAAATAACATTGTTATTGCGACTCTGATATCTTGCTTGGTATGTTCCAAGTGAAATATGCGTCTCCAAACCTTTATTTTATTGTGGTCCGACAGTGACCATTTTATCGAGTGAGACTGCGTAGGTGTATTTACGTTTCTACTAACTAGTACTAAAAGTGCAATATTCGGCTACATTTTTAGCTGAAACTAAAAGGAAACTAAGTTTATTTTGATAGTACGTGACAAAAATAAAAATTACGGGAGTGTCAAAAATTTTGTGGAAAAATCTCTTGAGTTGTCTTGAATACATAGTTTTTTTTATTTTAAAGGTTTTTACAGTTTCGGTCAAATATGAATCCGAATATTTCGCTACACACTAATAAAAACTATAAATTTAAGGCTGGCTATAAAAATACTACTAACACATTTCCTACACTTTGATTCGACCTGTTTATACAGATCAAAGCCGAAGGAAATAAAGTTTATCTAATCTTCCATCATAACTACGTAAATTTCTCAGAATTAATGACTCAGATCACGTCTGCAGCCGTGTTTATTTTCACGCAGAACATTCATAAGACATTGATTTCTAAAATTTACAAGATTATACGCCACGTATCTTTGCGACTGTGCCATAAACTAACTTTTTAATATTATAGCCTAACGCAAAATGTTTCGGTCCCAATTCATAAAACAAATGCAAGGGCAAAGTAACTAATAAAACTAAAAATACCCACATAGTTAGTCACTATTAATTTATTGTGACGAACTCTACATCAATTTTAACCTTTGTGTCATTTGATTTCAGTTTCATTTGCATTAGAGTAACAAGAAGTAGTGGTCCCAACAAGTCTCATCCAGTCTAGTCACATTGTGATTCGTTGGGAAAAATCCCAACGGGTAACACTACTCGTTGTAGTTCCATGTAAAACCGCAAACTTATTTGACTCGCAAAGCCCGAGAATTGAGATGTCACGGTTATAATGCAAATGTGACAATCAGGTGAAGAAGTGTGAACGGCTGTTGACTAGTGTTGACTACCGTGACATGCGGTCGATAATTGTGCATGATTAGTGCCGGTGTAATGAGTAGGCACTATCGTGTCTACTGTGTCCCTAAATGATTGGAATGGTGTCACATTGCAGAGTGCGAGCGCGCCTTGACACTTCAATACTTGGCCAGTGGTTTTTGTATTCAGTGAGTCATCTGTTTTAAAAATAAGATTTTTTTTACAAGCTTTTGTAAGTAATTTTGCCATTAGATCGCAAAAAGCTGTGAATAATTTATGGCCCGTGGCTTTATTGAACTTTAAGTTCCTATAAATACTTTAAAGATTGATTGTTTTATGTCCTTGACAAATAATTGTAACAGTGTAAACCAGTACTGTAAGTACTGGTTTACACTATACCCAATGGTGTCTCGTTATGTCAAGCCACCATCCCCTGAATGCATATTCACATTAGAACTCTGGTTGAAATTGCCTGCCCCCATTCTGGCCTGTCCCCAATGTTGATTACCGAATAGTTACTACGTCGTCAAGGACGGTACAACAGCAGACTCAAGGTCACAGCAATGCGGTACTGCGCACACTTTCTTACACATTGTATAGAACAGCACTCGCGTGATGGCATCCCAGCCTCATGAATGAACAGATCCATTCAACCAGTTTGGTCGCGCACTGATTAACTTCTGGCTACTTTTAATCTTATCTACTACACTTGGAAACTCGACGTGAACTTGAATCGGAAACCCATCGGTCCGCTTCAACTAGGGTTGCCAGGTGTTGCAACTTTCTAAAAATCCGTTCTTATTTGCCGGAAGGGTGATAAATGATGTGGTTTTACTTACGCTGTTATGTCCGTGACGCTGTATCAAACGGAATGTATTTTGTCTATTGAGTGAAGAATATTAGATCATGAAAAACAGGGCACGTGGTGTATTTCAAAGTTGTAGATAAACTAAGTAGAACGCAGGATGACGAGCTTCTAGCTGTTAGAAACCATGGTTAGGTATAATACCTATGGTTCATCATCACAATATCACTCAAAAATGTGACCTAGAGGGATCCACATCAATTATTTTGGCACAGTAACTACTATCTTCACTTATGATTGGCAAGTTCAAAAACGTAATAAAACAAAGACTTATTTCAAAAGCATACTATAAAATATCAGATTATTTAGAAGACAAACAAGCTTGGGACGAACTAGCTCCAACTCATCCAATAAAAAAAAAATTGTAATCATACCTAATCATACAAAACGTAATGACGATTCAAAGTGATCAGTGAGATTTTATTGAATAAAAGCTTTTTGACTTTGACTTTGACTTTGATGACGTTTTTAAACTGTAAGGAATGCAGCTGAGCTGTGGATTGCACTGCATGTATGTGACTGCTATGAAATACCAAAATAAACTAGACGAGTCCGGCAAGCTTTGGCAACCCTATCCAACTAAAAAACTGACCGTTGCCTTCCTCTTCCATTCACACCTTTTTACGATGTTTTTGTGAATGAAGTCGTGTTCGGGATAATTATTGAATTTCGACGATTCGTTACGAATATCGATGAGCCGGAAGCCCATCGGCGCGGCTGATTGCGTTGGTGATCAAATTCCGACATTACCAAAGTAATTTTATGGTTTTTAAACCGAATCTCAATGATATGAAAAACATTTTGCCGTTAAAAATATGAATCATTTAAATTGACAATCTCTGTACGTGTAAAAAAGTGTATAATCAAAAAGTCTTTGCGTTTTCAGTTTCAGGCTAGAAAAAATCAATTAGGTAATTATTTCTCGTCTGTTACTTTATCTAAAACAAATAATATATTCTCTATCCTCTGAACTAAGCAATGTATTCTAAAATGTTTACGTGCAATGAAAAACTTACGGCGTAATAGGTACTTGAAATATCGAGTTTTGTATGGGTGTTGGGTGTCGGGTGGATATTAGAAGGGCATTATAAAGCGAATCAGTGGTAATAACGACGGGATCTAATTAAATTGCCGCCAATAATAATGGCGGTCCCCTTGGCGGACCCCTCGACATTTATTATTCCTGCTACACAACGCGGGGACACGGTGTAGTGCGACACAGATAACAGAGCCCGTAGTCTGAGTTCTGTTATGTTGATTTGCGACAAGCGACAATCGAGAAACTCGCAGTTTTTTTATGGAGATAAATAGTTTGCAAATCTTCCGCTAGTGGCACTTATCGGATTTTCATACAAAATATCTCGCAAGTCGCTTCTCGGCATGCGTTTCGATCAACAAAACAAAACTCAGACTACGGGTTCTGATCTATTGCCAATTGAAACGATATTTAACTTAATTTCACTTAAAACACATTTTAGGTTAGTATAAGTTTTGCTGGCATTTTACTGATACCTAATTATATTGGTACTGTGTTTGGTGGTATCTTCATAAAAGCCTTCTAAAGCTGCGCTAACTAAAATGGCTGCTAAATCTCTTGTCATCTCTTTTCGTTGTCATGCAAGTGACAATGACAGAGCAACTTTAAGCCGCGTTAAAATGACAGGTGAATATGAATAAAGAGATACTGTTTGTATGATTATATTATACTTACCTAGATATATAGAAAACACATGAATAAAATGCAAAAGTGCATCTCTTTATTGAAATGATTACAAAAATCCGAATTCAGTACCTCTGAGCTATGTTGCACTACATCTGACATTATAATGGAACAAAATAAAAATGTTTTGAAACTCTTTCCGAAGTGCGAGACCGATTCAGACGTGTGTATTTTTAGAAACATGTCTGATTAGTAGGTCGTGGGTTTGAACTGGGGAGTCGAGGCCAATTAAAGGGCATCTGCTACAAATCTTTACGTGGTTTATGGATCAAATAGTAAGGGCTTCCATCACTGACAGGTAATGTACCTAAGTGGGACCAAAAAAGAATTATAATAGTAGAGAGATTTGCGCTCACCAGTAACTGTAGTCCGGTGACAATATAGTCTCAAAACCCCCCTTTCAGTTTTCCCCTTTACTTAAAAGGGATATTTTGAGACTAATATACCTATAGATATAGATGAGCTATTACGGTATAATTTTGCCCAAAAGATTTAGAAGAAAAGAAGGATTTTGAGACTGGAGAGTATATACCTCCCCCTTGATTGTAAACTTTCAAAATCAAGAGGATTTTAAGACTATACGCCCGATGTAAAAAACTTTACTTAACCCCTTATTGATAGTGCGTATTATGTAACAGCCACTCTCGTCTCGGCAATCCAGACGCACCTCTATATTGTTATCCCCGTTTCATTGCTCGCCCGGGAGTACATCTGCCACTCTCCCCACCCCCCGCCCGCCGCGTCCATTAGTGTTTTGTGAATGATTTAAAAGCTCTTTCGGATAACTACTCTGTAAGTGAGTAATTTAAGACTAGCTTCCCATTTTATCAGTGCTCCCCAAATTTGAGTGCGCATTAAAACATTAGTGTTTCTGTGTAGGGCTTTATGAGAAAATGGATTGCAATCTCTAATTCGCTTCTCGTTTGGATAAAGCTTTGATGTCGGATGCTTTTAATAAATTTAAACGAATTCGTGTTTGAGGAAGTAAATGTTCAAAGATTTGCTTTTTTGTCACATCAGCATGTTTATCTCTCTACTACGTTTTAGCAACATACCTACTAATTTTATGGGATATTTTTTTTTATTTCTTCAGGCACATAGGCACTTATTTTTTAAGATATCTTGTAACAATTTGATAAGGGAGAATGCCACCCCAATTTCTGCACCCCATGTCGGTTGCTCAATAAAAGTTCAAAAAATACTCTTATAGTATTTTTTGTTGTACAGTACCTTGAAAACACAAAGAAAGCAAACCTACTTGCCTTATAATTTGGACAATTAATAACACGTAGGTACAATTTGGAATAGTAATTCAACCAGGCAGTTTTAACGAGGAAATAGTCACTAAATCTGTGCTAACTTTGCGAAACAAACGATCATAATTCGGAATTTCCCCAGCCACAAGCGGTGCGGGGAAAACGGAAGAAAATCCGTCATCTCCGGCTCGTAAACAACGCGCATACGAATACGTGGCTATTTGAGATCAGCTAAGTCACTTTGTTAAGACAAATCTTTTTTTATTATTTGTTAAAAAAATAGACTGCGATGAAGAAAATCAGCTGGTGAAGTTTTTCGTATCGCAGTGAAATCTAGTATTTTCGAGTAGGTATAACAGAAAAAAGTGGGACTTCTTCATGCAAAAACATAGTAATAAGCGCAGTGTAACCATAGATATTAAAGCAAAAACTATGTCATAAACAAATGTTCTTATATGTCTCGTGTGTGTGTTGATTTTTTTATGGAGTGAGCGAACTGTTTAGAATCATTGATGTAGGTGCATGTAAATGAGAGCTATGGTAATTCATTGGCGGGGGATGGGAGATAAGATAACGCTTTGTTTGCGCCCGCCGGAGTCACGGCCCATGGACCGCGCCTAATCGCTTTAGGGTTAAAACTTTTTGGACTTGGCACTCATTAGCAATGATATCTAACCACGATAAAAATCATGTTTTAAATAATGAATAACGAATGCAAAAATTGAGTGAGCAAAAACAGAACAGGTTATGCTGATTGCTTTGTATGATAAAACATTGATTAAGGCTATGTTTTACTATAGTAAGTTTTGAGTTTTTATTGCATGATCTCAATATACAACCAATCGGAGAAACGCAGACAATGCTGCAGGGATAAACTAGTTAAAAATAAAGTAGGTATTTTATGAAAGCCTACTTAATCTATAGGACTGTGGCCGTGACCGTGTATTTAGTATTGAAACCTGAGCCATCACACCTGCTTCTAGTTTTAAAACACTTGTTGTCGACCGGGGTTGATATATAAGATAAGCTTTGGGCCCAGGCGGCCACCGGCCGGTGTAACGATCCCTGCTTGACCCCACATCGTTTTAGGGTTAAATATTATACTTACTACCTATACCTACCTACATGGTATTCTAAGTAAACATGTAAGTATTCATCATTTCTTTAGTTTTATTTCATCAATTTTATTATTATTATCATTATACTCGTATTCGTTTTGACTGAGCATTTTTATTTATACACCGTTTGGTCCGTAATACCTATTGTAAAGTAGGTAAGGTTCTTCTGTACCTACGTAATAATGTGTTGTAGGCAGATAAGTAGTAGATATAAGTAAAAATATATTGACGTGGGATTTTGTACCAAAATACACCTAAAACCACAGAGCAAAAATTTTTATAAATCGTGGGCTGGGCATGGAAACGAACCGGAAGCACGATTACTTATACCTAACCTACTTATATTTTGTGTAGGTAGCTGTTCCAAAAACGAAATACTGGGTGTCCTGGAACTAATGTTATTCCGAGGGGAGGTAATTCTAGACTCCCACGGGAACACGTTCTAAAAACTTTGTGTATTCAATGGTTTTTACACAAAAATGAACAAGGATCTAAGTTTCTTCAAATTGCATATTATAGGTACTAGTATAGTATTATATTGTGTTATCAGAAATGCGAAAGATTTATGTTGGTAGGAAACGTATGTATTGACGAATTAGAGTTTTCAATTTTATTTAAGTATAATTATAAAAAAAATATATAATTAATATGGAAACTTAAAATAAGAATTATTGGAAATTTCACGCGTACAGCTATTCATTTTCATGGCCTGAATCACCATGGTTACGTTCAACATACTAGTTCCGGGACACCCTGTATAATACGGCAGACCACAATGTGTAAGTGATAAGAAATATAGAGCTTCGTAATAAAAACCAATATAAAAATAAAATTATTGATAAAGAAATCTGGAGTAAAAAATTAAGCTGAATATATTTTTTCTGTGTTGTTCTGTATTGACCACAAATCATATAATACTATGGTATAGTATAGACTAAATACTGGTTGTTTGACGATTTTGACAGCACTACCGAATAATAAAAGTTCAGCTAAAGTAATGAAACTTAAGTAATAAGTATGTAACTATATATTATCAAGCGCCGTCCCAATGTTTCTTACTACTCTGATGCCAAAGCACTCGTGGACTTTTTTTCTCTAGATTATTATACGCAATTGAAGCTTTAAGTGTTCTCAGTAAAGAGACGAAATTAGGTATGATCAATGTTTGCTGCAGTGTAAATAGCGTTATTCAAATGTTGATAAACATCTAGAAAAACCTAGTGGTACCTATTTGCGTCATAATATTTTTAGACAAATGATTGTCATGTGTTTTTTGATGTACTTATTTATGGTGATTTGATCACTTTAAAATTCAAAGTATACCGAAGTTTGAGCCCACGATGTTGAAGATCTTAGACTCCTGTTGTACCGTTCACTGACGTAGTAGTGATATTTGGTAATCTATATCGGGACCAGGCAAGTATGGGGACCAGGCCATTCCAACCTAACGCGCTGTATCTATTATATGGTAGGTTTGTTTGTACGAACCTATGAAGAAGATTTAGCGGGAGACGATTGTGGAGTCGAGTTTCTGGTGGACAGTATTTTGAGTGCAAACTGTTTTTTAAACATAATGAAAAATAATAATCAGAAATATTGCATCAACAAACAGAAGCCATGCACGATAAGATATAATCTAGGGATTAGGATTGTTGAAATCACGATGACGCCATTTCTCACAGGCTCAATGAGTTCAATGCGTGTTTTGTCACTAAACGATAGCTGTCATCGTATCGACAATAGAGGAGACTGGGGTAAATTGGGAGATAAAAATTATTCATCCCTGGATGTGTAGTTAACGAGCGGCGCAGCGGGGCCTCCCTTCCCCTATCTGCTTCCCCTGCAGACACTGCGACGCCGCCGGGAGTACGAGATATTATTATAATTATTGTAGTCAGATTATCTGATACTTGAATTACGTACGTATCATACTTAGTAATATGTTTTATTAAACGTTAGTAACAGGTAAGTTAAGTTCAGCGTTGTTTGAAAAACATAGTTTTCTACTGGTAATAAGTAAACGCTTAGACCAATACTAAAGATTTCTTTCTAGTCTCCTAGCCCCTGCTCTTGTCACGGTTTTGGGTACCTCCAACTACGGTAAACTAAGATGACAGAAATGTTAACCAGACAAACGATGTATCTAGGTACCTCCTAATGTTACAACGACATGTCTTTTTCGGCTGACGACTTCTTTTTCTTTGCCTATATGGTCGCTGTCCGTCATTTCGAACGACTGTAACTTGTAGAATAGTAACCATAGTAACGAAGACTAGCAATGAAAACGAAAACGCAGATTTTTTCCTAAATATCCTTGAATATCCATAAACAAACAGGTCTGGTAGTGCGCGAGCGCAGGTCACTCATTGTTCACGCTGATGAGCAGCGCGGAACAAAGGGGGCGCAAGTCATGGCGAACAACACTAATATGCCTGAACAAAATGCCTTTTAAAACAAGCTTTTTACTAGTTTTAAATTATTTAAACAGTCAGGTAGTTGAAGAAATTTCTATCTATACACATCGACTACCGAGATGCTTCTGTAGGACAGGATTTAGATGAACCAGAGTGGCTAAGAAGCTCTTCTACTCTTTTTTTCTACAAGGAAGACAATCAGCTGCTACGTTTAGGTGTGCGAGCTTCAAACTGCATTGACCTACCCCAAAACATGTTATAAATAGAGTGCCGATGTAATTTCAGTGACCATCAATCTACATTCTGCATCAAATAATTTTGCACTGTCTTCAATTGCATTATTTGTCTCAGAAAAATCTCTTTGATAACTCTCTTGCCATCCCTACAGTGTACCTAAACTAATAAGCACCCACTGCAGTCCCTATATCAACCTCGTTAAAACTTCATACGTCCCAAAATACTTTAACAAGTTTACTTTCCTTCATAATTTTAACAGACGCCTTCATGTACACGTGTTGAAAGTGATTTAGTAATACCAGTTACCTAACGATTTATTGAAATCTTACCTAGTGCGTGACGATATTTTTTTGTAAGTTGATTGCCAAAGCATCACTGTAGGTACTGTAGGTACCTGAGTTCTCCACAGAAGAAAGAAAAAGGAGGAATCGCAAAACAAGGAACGCTTTTAGAAGAAAGTAAGAACTACATGTATCTGATTGACTCAATACCCCACCTCCTTGGTGAATTACATTTGATCAAGTTTTTAGTTTTAGCCAGCTCAGTCTTTTTTAGGATATCAGTGCTGGTTTATTTCACCTGATGTTGAGCTCGCTTCGGCTTGTAAGAAAATGCACTTGCATTGCATATACCGTGGTAATATCTATCTGGTTCTCATCTGAGCAGGGCTCCATTTAAGACATTATATTGTGTGCAAAGAAAATTTTTGAATGTTTGCATGAAATCACTATCGATACGTATCACTCTAAATTCCTGCAGGCTAACGATACCAAAGTGATAAAATGTATTCGCATTCTGAGCTATGGAACACTTTTGGTAAATTTTGTAGAATAGGCTAAAAATTTTGAAAAAAAAAATCATTCACGAATTCGATGACCCACTGAACTCAGCGCACCCCAAGCAAAAATGTGAGTAATTGATTGCATCGACGCGAGCTCATTCCACTGATTGTACAGAGCTTCCAATTGCATATTTAACGTATGGGAAGGACCCTTGTGAACCGTTGCCAATTCGGACGGGCACCCCCGTGACTGAAGCTATCCCTGTTTGTATTACATTTATATTTTGCAGTATTATTATAAGATGCAATACATCTGGTTCTGAAAGCATAGCGTATGACGAGTCATTTCATTTGAATTTAAAGTGGAACACTGTCGCCAAATGATCTGTTTAAGGGCCGTTGGCGTGACACTATCAGTGTACAAATATCTCGCCCTACCGAGATAAGATACAGAAAACGCGATGAATGTCGTGTCGTGTCGTGGGTAGAACCCAACAATTATGATGTAACCAGCCATTTTAATTACAAAACGTTTGAGCAAATTATTATACACCATTAATCTCTCAAGAACAACGTCTGCGGCATCATAAATAACATTTTTGCACATTCGAGGTCGTTCAATGTGACTTGTTTGTTTTATTTGAGTCGTGTACCTATCTATGCGTTTGCGTTTGGTGTCCGGAATTAATGTCATCATGTGTAAATGAATGCGCATAATTTGGACAAACTGTCGGATTTGCAGGAAACGCGAATAACCGAATCCCCGATCGTCCGGTATCTATGCAGATCTAAATTTAGAGAGTAATCGCTTGTTTAATAATATAGGTATGCTGTAAACGTTCACACTATTGAATAGAATGATACTTTGGTATATACTCGGCGTGTTATGATAGATTTACTATTTGGTTCGTTGAACACTGAATGGTCTTGAGTTACCAGCAAAATAAACGTAAGAATAAATTCACTTCGTTTTCACATTATTTTGATGGTGAAATAGAAACAACAAATTCGACACAAAAATCTCAGAGTTCCTTTATCTACTTCCCTAAAACTGGCTAGAGATATAAAAATATCGAAAAGTAGTGTTGAGCCGTGGGAGTGGGTCACGGATATCGTCATTCATCACCACGGCAACAGATGCCTCATTGTGTTGAGAAAAGAGATAAGGCATGTTGAAGCAACAGTTTACTAACACGCAGCGGCCGTTTTATGGTGGTCGTAATGAAAGTTTTTAGTTCTCAGAAGAAATGGTACCTAGTACCTACTATAATGCCTTCAAAACGGTTTCTTATATTAAATCAAAGCAAATTATAAGCCTGTATGACACGGGCAACAAGGTGCCTATTTGTCCATAATATTATTTTATAAAATTGTTTATTTAGAATTGTGCAACAAAGCATTATTGCACTATTTGATAAAGATTTGCTATTTACTACGCAATTATGCCTTATAAAATAAAGTAGGACCCAACAATGAGTCAGCCTCAGATGAACACGAAGTATAGGCATTGTCTTCGCATTATAAAATTAATAATAACAGTGACTCAGTCAGAATAAATCAAATTACATCGCCTACATTACATAGCGGGGAACAATGAAAACAAAATATCGTTTAGTAAAGAGTAAAACGCAAGACAATGAAAAGAGCTAAAGTACAGATCACCATCAATCAGTCATCTGACTTCGCTAAGCTCATAATTAATCACAAAATATAATTAAACGATGACATCGCTCTATCACCGCAGTATTCAGAATAATAATAATTGATCGTGATAATCTTAAGAAACAATTTATAGTCTAACCCTATTGATGGTACCTTACAACCATAGAGTATGTAGATTATACCCAGGGCGGCAACAAAGTTCAAGATTTCTAGTCAAAATATTTCCAAGTAAACAAAAAATTATGTAAATTCAAAAGTATTAGAGACTAAGAAAAAGATTGAAAACTGAGAAGCTACACTGTATCAAAGAAGTAATCTTCTTGACCATGTATGACATGATGGATATTGCGAAGGTTCGATGGATGTCAATGAGAGAAGAGGCTATAAATAAAACCATACTGAGAGGAGTTTTATATTTTTAACCCTCGACTTGTTATTCAAATATCTTCTAGTTACTTTGCGAGTATAAGCCAGTTCTGTACAAAAGAAAGAAGCAAGATAGATAATGTTAGATTTGAAGCGCCTTTGCGGCGGCAGCGTCTGCCGTAGTGTAATTACCTAGTGACTCAGCACGGCTTAGTACCCCTGCATAGGATCCGCGAACAAACTTGTTTTAATTAATTTCGTGTCTCGAACAAGCCTTCAGTTGATTGTTATCTACTTAGTTGCTGTTAGCGCAGCGGACGCCGCCGCCGTAATGAAGCAACAAATTGTTCCTAAGTCAAGTTATGATTGTGATAGCGTACCACACGCAGATCATGGATACAATCATTGTTTTGACCCGGTATCTCTTGTTCCTTGGCATCGGAAAGGTTGAACTGGCGAAACTTACGAGCTAGACTCGAACTCTCGACAAGATTGAAATGCGTTTCATACGAAACAGATATTTACAGTATTTTTTTGGTAGAATGAGAGTCTCGCTTCTTAGCACGTAGTAATTACATCTTCTTTGGGTAGGTTTGCTAATTAGAGGGTTTACTTATTAGTTAACAAATTAATTATTAGAATAATTAATTTTACAAAAATATAACCAATTTATTATTTCCATGACCTAATATATAAAAGCTACTCGAAACTTCTAATAGAAACGAGGAATTGAACTAGACCATGATAAATTAGCCAAGGGTTAGTATCGGCGCTATTCACCGCGGTTGTTTGGCACGCGTCGCCATAGCAACCAGTGAAATATGGCCCCGTCTTTACCACGCTTATTGCCGTTATTAGCCAAGGATACCTATTAATTTCAAACCGTATTACAATACGTATGCAATCGCAGTATTTTATTACCTACGTTTACGGAACTGGATGCGGCTACTACGTCAAACCTGCTTTCTTACTCAATATTCTGACCGTTTTGATATGGTGGACTACAATTTTGAAGTACTGGTAGGTACTTCCCAGAAATTGGTTGTTTAATGTGTAAAAGTCACGTTTTTCCACGTAATATTGGCATACTTTGTACTATTACATAAAACCTTCGGGCACAGTCTAAAGACATTTACATAATCAATATTTATCGGGCTGATGATTTTTTAATGGAAATTGGTTATCAAATAATTTATTGCAAGCCGTTGATAGAGAACAATAAACGTAATAACACGATACTCAATTAATTCGAAAGATAGCCCTATAAACAGTAATTAGTACTAATTACACCGCAATACTCCCTCGACAATCAAATAAGATGACTGGCAATATACACGACCGGCCGCACGCGGAGAGAAATTAAGATGCTTCATCTCTTTTCTTGACGGGTTAACCTGCATCTATCTCTTACTTTCATGTTTTGTGGTCACAGTTTTTCAATCACGGATATCAAGACGTCTATAATAAACATAAACTGCTAAACGAGCGATTAAAGATAAAAACATTGTTTAAAAGTAATTCGAAATAAACACACTAACCACATGCAGCAAGCAGCGTTTCAGACATTAAAATCCTCTTTATTATAATAGCTCCCAACCTTTATGGACTGTAAAACGTCAAATTATAAGTGTTCATAATAAGGTAGTAAACGTGATAGCTCGCTTGTAGCCTTTGTTACTACAGCAAAGCTGGATTTTTCCCGCCTGCAGCTTCTCCATATAAAAATTCCTTTTGAGTCTTGTAATAACAAAAATAGAAGCTAAATTCTTGTTCCTAAATTCTTCAAACATCATTATTCTAAGAGACCCTTCTTACCTACAAAACAAATACTACGATTGACTTTGTTTATTTTTAGATGGTAGTTGAATTGCCTCTTCCTGGAACGCTGGTTACACCCATAATCACTCTGTAAATAACGTTCGTGAAGTTTTAATAACTGTGGTCACATACAATACCTATGGATTCAATTGAGCACAGCGAAGAAAGAACAACAAACAATATTGAAGTAAGACACACAGTATAAGTAATTAAGAAGTTTACTTATGGTTAACAAATTAATTGTCATTGACTTGTAAGTTGTATGCAGAGGGACTGGTTTTTGGAATCTTATAATTGAGAGAGTAGCAAACAAGCCATAAACCGTTATCCGGACCGAGGACTCCTTGAAATAGGTGCTTGAACTTGTTTCACACAATCGTATTGTCCGAATTCTGCGTCTCAACAATCTTGATTTAATTATGAATATGCAAAACGTTCAATGCGAGGTTCGTTTCCGCCAAAAGAATAAGTAGGCAGCTATAACCTGTAATCGGAACCGGTTTCGTCAATGTGGACTTACGTACCGGAGAGAGGGCATGCGCGATATCAAAGCAGGTGTTCCATGAGCCTACTGCCTCAATGAGAATTCCAATTCAAGCCTTAAATAGCTTGAAACAGATTTACTTAGTCGACGGCCTTTAAAGCACTCGAAACACATAATTCTATAGTAGCGGCAGCATTACTAAAAACAAGTTAATATCGAAACATTTAATTTTGATCAGAATGGAATTTGAAATGTTTTATTTATCAATTTGATCGAGCAGAGCCTTGGCCGAAAATAAGGTTACTCTACCCTTCTTTATAAACGAACATCATGATAATGAGATTCGTCATTGAAAGTCCGATTTTGCCCAAAAGTTTAGGGACATCGGGTAGCTCAGGCCCAAATTATTCTTCCGTCAAGATGCCGTATGGGCATTTGAAGATGAGCTTGGGGGTGGCGTGTTTATAACGCTTGTTTAATAATTTAGCACACCAGCGTCTCCCTCCCGTCCTGTTCCTTGAATAATGGATGCAACAAAATTTGTGACTACGTACGTATGCCGTCTATGTTTGTTCAATACCTCTAAACAAGCTGCTATATAGATGCCTTCGCCAACCTAATGTTACATTAACAGGATTAAAGTTTACAAATAGTTAACAGACTACAAGGCCTGCATCCAAACAACTAAGTGTGGTATCTTGCAGTGACTGTTGCAGTAACCATCCGTTAATGTACTGGTAAACTGGACTCCAAGTTCTTTAATAATTATATAATTTCATCGTCTTGGTTTCTTAAAAAAGCTGTATCCTAAATTCAGAAAATTTTTACCTCTTAGCGGTTCTTCTATAGCGGTTATCGTTTCTTAGGAATCAAGAATACTTGGATAACCGAAACATGGGAACGTACACCTGTCGCGCATTAGAGAATCGTCTGGCTAGAGAATTTAAATACAGTAAGTAGCTGTAAGCATTATTGCCTACTTAGGTAGGTATATTTTATTCACTTTAAAATGTTCCAATGTTTCTTCGTATCACAGATATAATCTGCATAGCCGTTCCAATGGGCGATGTGCTAAAGTCTGGAAAGTTCGAAATCTAGATTTGTCTTTATCTGGGACAATATCCTGATTATGAGCGTTTTATTTGCTTTCTTGCTCTTTAAATGAAAACTAATGTGTTGGTGGAGAGAGTCAACCAACCGGAACTGGTCGAGCCAAGAAATATCATGGCCGTTTCAAATCTTTATAACTTCTTGGTAATTTTATGTACACTCAGCCAGACCATAATCATTACTAACATTTTGTGGTTGTTGACCTGTTTTATTTCTCGGTGTTAAACTTTTTACGGTTATTTAAATAACTCAGCTGCTTGTATAATTTATATTTTAATAAATAATTCTCTCCTTATGTTTGGCATAAAATAGCTTTTAACTAAAGGTACAATTGAATAAGGAACTTCTGTAACTACTATTTCTTTTCTTGCCAAATTATATTCATGCAAGTCTAATACGAGTGGATTAATTATAGCTTCTTTTAGTTTATTTGCCCACATAACTGCAGACACTTTTAAATAATAAGCAGGACTTTCATCTAATCTTTTAAAAAGCCTCTGGGGTCACTTTTTACCCATGCTTCGATGAATGAGACGTTATAGTGCCTGGTACATGGTTTAGATAGAATAGGCATGCCCAGCACATTATCCTCTTAGCCTAGTCAGCCTTATCCACAGCAAAGACTAGGTCTATACGTGCGGAGCTGACTAAGCTAATAATATTAGGATAAGATATTTTCAAATCAAAGTCTTCTCCATCCAATTTTGGATCTAATATTAAAACATATACATCGTGTAATTTGCATGAGGGTGCAGCAGAATGCGTTTAATTCGTTAATAAATCAGGCTGCGGGGGTGGGGCGAGTTCATTAGACTGATCGCCCGCGGCCTTCCGGGGAGCCCGGCCCGCCATCCACCGCATTTCTGTTGCTTGATGTATTCCATTTGGCAATAGCATACGATGATGGATGCTTCGCTAATTTGATTATGCCTCTTCCAGGTTGCGCTCGTTTACCCACGCTTGCGCTTTCATTATCTGCATTCATAATTGATGGATGATCACAAACAACGCTGCAGCGTAAACACCACGTTACATCTAAATGGGAATCTTACTTAAATAAGTAATTAATTGGCTCTCATAACTCGGTCTTATCCCTGGCATAAATTAAGGTAGATTCGCGGCGCGGCGCCTCGTCCACGCACGTAGTGAAACTTTTAATTGCATTGAGCTCTATCACTGTCGTCAACCGTTAGCTGTGAACGAACACTCTCTGGATTGGGGTCTTCCAAGCAGAGTTTCTACGAAATAAGCTTTTAATATTATAATCTTCTTTATTACCAAGTTTAAAACTCAAAGAGGATGTGTCTATTGCAGCATTAAAAATGATACCTTGCGTAATTTCAAAGATAATAAAGAAATTTCCATTACAAAAGTTTTCGTATTTGGCCTGGCTGGAATTAATTAAAATTTTCAAATTAAAATTGTCACTGTGTATCCGGCTGGCCAGCGTAAATATAATACAATAGAGGCCAGCACCGGACGAGAGGACTCATTAATTTAGATGATTGTACAATTATCTAAATATAAGCGGAGCGAGACGACGGTACAGAGGGGGCACTCCAACCCGAAAACGAGGGAGGGGTGCGGGCACTCGTTTTTAATTAAACCGACGATGAAATGAACTGGTCCGTATAATATTGCTTAGACATGTTTTAAATTAATTTCACCCCGTCTTATTAGGAATGATTTGATGAAATAATTTGGAGTGTGTGGTTTCTATTCAGTCTCTTTAATCTCCAAGTGGGACTTTCGGGAATTCATAATATTAAAATTCATTAAAGTAGAATCGTGTTTTATATTTTTTAAGACTCATATAGTTGACGATGGAGTTCATTATAATAATCAAAATATGTACAAGTTGGAAAGTAGCTTAAAATGGTGTACTTATCTGCATAAAATACTGGTTTAGAAGATAAAATTCAAAATTTTGTTTTGTAAATTTTTTGCCCAAGTAGATAATAGATAATTTGATACACAATCTCCATTGTCCATCCATACACACACATGCGTATTTATTTTATTTTCATTGATTTCTTTAATTTACTTTGTAGTTTTCTAATATCAAAAGTATGTTTAGTAACATTAAACCCAATTTTGGTAATAATTGGACTAAGTCCTCGATAACAATTAGGGCCCCAGCGTGACGGAGCGTGCGAGCAAGGGTTGTTCGCTTCTCTATTTGTTTTTCGTTAAAGCTTTAATTAAAAGTAGGTTTATTTTAAAGAAAATTGATGTTCAAAGTAAATAAATCCTTAATGGTTTAATTATCTCTTCGTAATTGAGTTTCACCTGACGGAGAAATAATTAGTGTTGTGCTCACGAGTTACTTGGTGCTTATTAATTAAAGATTTGAAGATACCAGGCTGCTGGGTGTTCGGTTCTGTTGACATCTTCTTTGCAGATAAGTTTTAATTAAGTCCAAAAGTTTGGACCGCTTTAGTTCTATTGAAGTAGGAAACAATTCTTGAGGAATTTCATTTCGCTAAAACTCGTCTGCAAGCTTAGTGCCATCGTTTGATAGTTTTTAATTTTCTATAGCTAGGTACTTCTGGACTAATGACATCATAAATACTATTTTTTGCTATTTCGGTAACTTTTTTCTTGTTTCCAGCACGGCCATCATTGCCACCCCGCTATCGCTGACGTAGCTGTGCGTATTCTTTCGTTCAGTGTCATCCATCGTAGTAGGTTAGTTCATTTAGTGTCATCCATCCTAGAGGTTAGGCAGGTAGGCTCAACTCAATTTGGATTTTTTTTATAGTTTACCGACCTACCTACCTTACCGTGTACTTATGTTTCATTATTATTAATTAAATTTTATAATATCTAAATAGGTACATAACAGTTTTAATGATGAATACACAATACTTCTGGGGTTTTACCTTCCTATCTAAATAATTACATCCTCTATTTAGACTAGGTTAACATTTTCCTGTTTCCAGCATGAAACCACTATTCCTGTTAAATTAAAATTAATATTATAGACTCCGATTATCCAAGCCGCGATGAAGATCACTGACATCTCATAGATAAGACAGCAAACAATGTTAGCACGACAGCATACAATGTCCACGTGGTCTTCGATTGTATTGTTTGTATCCTGTTGTTCGCCATTCATGACTTACTAAGCTTAGCTGTCTAGCTACAAACAAATGCATTGTTCTAAGCTTCTCAATGTTATTCAGTTATGTTTACTAATGTGTGTGTTTACGTCCTCGTGCAGTTTGGCGCTAAAACCGTTCGGTCTCACGGTAACCAGTCCTTGAATAGTTACCTAAAGGCTTTGTCCTCTGGGGTCTGTCAGCCGCGCGTCCAGGCTCGGTGCCTCGAAGGGACCGCACCGGTCTCCGGACCGGCAAGATGCACCAAACAAAAAAAAACTTAACAATAACAAAAAAACACAACCAACGTATAAACTCCGAAACTGCACCGCCGAATGCAGTATTTTAACCTTCAAGTCTAGCAGTTGAAAAATGAGCACTTATGAACTTTCTGGTGAAACTTTAAAACAAAACTGCGCTGAGAACTTCGGAAAAAGTATACGTGTGGATGGGGATCGACGACACTTCCCCGTGCGGCGCTTCGGTCGCGACTGAGCACGCGGCCGCGCGGGGCCAGCACCCCTGTCCCCCGCACGCCGCCGCCTCGCCCCGCACCGAGCACCTCCGCGGTATTATTTGATTAATTCGCCTCCCCCTTGTATACTCGCTCGGTGAGTCGTTACGACGAAGGCGACGTTAAGTTTTTAAATTTCAGTGAGAGGGCCGCGACGCCCGCAACCTTCACCTACTCCATAATACTTTAATTGAATTAATTAAGATCGACGGGCTCGACCGAAGATTAGACGTTAATAAGCAAGCCCGGAAGCGCCGCCCGTCCCGTTCCGGGGTAATTACTGCGGGTTGCTTGGAAAAATCTCGACTTGAAATAATGAGTATTGCCTACTACGGTACCGAGAAACGCAAGACTCGCTAATTGGAGTGCATTTGCATAGCGAAGTAAAATAAAGCCCGAGTGAGTTATTTTGACGATGTCAGACATTAACAAACAACCTGCCTCTGATGAATGACGTTATTAATTAACAAACTGTTTACTTAATTAAAGTTTATATATTTTTTTATGATGAAAAAGATCCACGAGGAAAGACGAAGACGGAAGTCATTATAGGTAGAGGAAAATATTTTAAATGATATTTTTGGGAGTAAAAACAACTAATCTGTCTATTATTTAATTTTAATAAATACTTAGCTGTTTTAAATTAAACTTTAAAAATTCTACTACATACTTGTAACAAAAACAGCCTTTATCACAATGATAAAAAATTGGTAGATCATAGTCTCATAGTAAAACATCGACTAAGCAATTTCTCCAACCACCATTTGACTCTTGGCCTCCTCTCTTCTAATATTTCGCCATTAGGCGTCAACGTTTCTTAGAAAACGAAGGCTTTGACCTTTAAAAAGCTTCCACATCCGATTGCAATGTGTAAGGCAAAATGACCCGTTTAAAATGCACAATTTATTCAACAGGAAACTCGTTACAGGTACAGCGTCGGGGTACAAGAAAAAGGTCGGTCGATTCGGCCCACTCGACCACTTTCGGGTTAATTCAATAATTCGGTATCGGCTAATTCGGCCCCGGCTCGATCGATCATCTTGCGCGGGCGCAGCGCAGGTGAGCTTTTAGTGCACGCGCAACAATTACCCCTACTAAGGAGAGCTTTGATTATTCTCGTAAAGTTTCTTTGTCACTTTGCTGTTGTATTAAATGCTGTGTATACTCTTACAGCGCCAGCGTTACCAAAGTTTGAAGAACTATTGATGAAACTCATAATTGATTTTCTCTGTCTGTCAAGGTTATATTAATATAAAAATTCCTAAAAATAACGATGGATAAGAACAGTGTTTTAGGTATGTTTATGCTTGCCAGCAACAAAAGGATAAGTATGATATTTCATTTTCTAAATGGCATTTTCCTGTTTTTTGTTAAACATAGATTGATCTGTGGTGAAATTATCATCATTGTATTTAATCAAAATTGAAAAACAAATGATAATCAATGCTTAGAAATAACAACTTTCGATTGTATCGTATTATTAGGTTTTGGAGAGCAATCCAAAATGGTATCGAAGAAGTTGCAATAAGGCTGCCCATTGTACCTACCTCCTAAAACTTGTTTTTTTATTACCAATTTTGATATTTTCATGTTATTAAGTTTACTTTTAAGTGGTGTACAATAAAGAATGTTCTATCTATCTATCGTTCACTCAAGCTTCATAGTAAGGGACAGCCCAGCTCTTTAGATTAATCTTTGTTTAAAGTTAATGGGCCTTATTAATCATGGCTATTACGTCTAGATGAATTTAACGGTTAAATTGTGACTCACTCCATAGACTATAGATATCGAAGCTTTTATTACGAAAACAAAATGCACTTACACAACCTACTCGATACTCTAATTATAAACACGGACAGTCGAAAATAAGCTGTAATGTTATCAAATAAGGTTGGGTTTAGGTTGCAGTTAACCAACAGATTAGGGAGGGCAGGTGATTGTAATAATGATAGTAACTATTATTATATCTGTGGTCTTACTTGGTTAATTAGCATATCGAATGCACCTTTTGATAAAATCGGTGTCTAGTAATGGTGTTTTTTCTACGATCTGCACCCACCTCTATTTATACTAATGAACAGTTTATACTAAAGAATATTTAGTTATTCCTTTTTTTTATCAACGTGCATGGAGAAATTGCACGTAGATACTATCGCATTTGAGGGAAACGGCAATGTAGTGTAATGATGACGGACTTATAGGCTTTGTAGATGGCTCAACTGTTTCATGTGTATTTTGTAAATATTGTGAATATTATAAATACTGTATTAGTTGTAATTTTCTTTGTGAATAAAAAGATATTAAACTACTTATAGGCCCATATGCAGATTCACTGATCAAGCACTGATCCCGACTCTAGCATAGATTTTTGTATGCTTGAGTCCGGATCAGTGCTATATCTGCTCAAATCTATGCTTCAGTAACAATTTATTTATCATCATAACAAGCCGCAGACTCACTAAAACGACCTCAGTGGCCGGGCCCCATTCTTGACAAGAAACTCTGGCTCCTCGGACGACCAAACGACGATTAGTTGGATTATTATTTTGACTTTTCTATGCAATTAACCAGTACCTTAATTTGTTCTGCAAAATTGGTAGTCAAAACAATAACTGAGTGAAATTCGAGCTAGAAATACGATGGACAATAAACAGGATATTACAAAACTTTTTCGGATTTCTTGAATGTTTATATTCTTCTTCGTAGTTTTGCTTCCGGCGGCTCAACAGAAACATAGTTTATGCATTACACATCCAAATGCGAGTACTGTGGAACAAGAGTTACAATTAAGGGTGCACCGATGCAAAGGCGGGTGTCCGCTGCGCCCATCACAATGCGCCAAATGACGGCCGGTACGCAAATGAAGAATATTGTCGGACGCCCTGAATACTCCTTAATGACGACCCGCTGTATGCTAGACATCTCACCCATAGCATCCGTGCACTTGATAAACCAAAAGAAGCTGAACATCTCATGTGTATCCCGCTTTCAAAATTACCTTTGTCCAGTTACATACCATACCTAAATGCTTAATAATAATCAGGCCTTTGGTCCTGTCAAGGGCCAGTTTATAACCGACACGCTGTAGTGCCTGGGACATGATTTAGATGGAGTAGGCTTGCCCAGCACGTATACCATCCTCTCAGCCTAACAAGTTACTCTATTTGGTTTTTTAGCTGTTGCTGTCCAACTTTAGGGCACTCCCTTCTTCCTTCCAACATAATTTGCAATTGCAAAGATTAGAAGGCGTTCAATAGAACTCTGCAAGCCAAGAAGTGCGCATACTAAGCATGACGCAACAAACATCTCTCAAAAGTAGGGTAGGATATTGAGTGGAACTTTTTATAAGACTGAATATTTGCTCAATGCGCCTTCAGACCCAAAAGGTATTTGTTTTTTTTTTATCTAAAACTTACGCAATATTTATTTCCGTACATCTTACGTTGCGTAGGTTTCGGATATCCTAGATGTTCAGCTGTTTATAACGCGTAGGTACTATCCACAACTCGCACCCACACAGAATTTACGCAATTGTCAACTCTGTTAAGTATCGGATCATTGTTGAAGGCTCTTTACCTGAGCCACAGATCAAAACACACTATTCCAAAGAAGATTCACTTTGACTGCAAAACTACTATAGTATCCGATACGATACCTACACGATATCTAGGAGACACTGACATGTCGGACATCGTGTAAGCAGATGTCGGTATCACCCAGTGTGCAAAAACTCATAGATTCAGCGTATTATCCAATTCAAACAAGGAAAACTTTCCCAACCAATATACAATCAATTTATAGCCACATTTATGCCATATTGAAGCCAAAGTCAAATAGATAAAGTTCATTTTACATTGTAAGTAAATTGAGTGACACACGGATCTACCTTAGTATTAATAGTAAATTAATTGTCTACCCCTTAATTGAAGATTGAGGGTGGTTTGTGGTAGGAAAATCAAATAGATTTTGCTATAGCAGGTAAATGGGCCAGGTAATTACTTTGAATTGCATAACTTAACCACATATCATATAATACTATACGAGTAACTTGACTATTGTTTTGAATCAAAATATTTACAGACCGTAATCACAGATCATGTAATACCGTAAGTAATCGAACCAACACAACCCAGCATTTCTAAACTCTAATGATTCCTTTATCTCATTAGTTTTAACATTGAAATTATTATCTACCATGTGTTCCTTGTAAGTTGTTTGAATAAATAGAAAATTGGAATCTGTATGAGGCATAAACAGTTCTAAGTCCTGTGATCGCGTTACCAAATCATGTATTATTTTATGAATCCATTTGAGTAATAATCATCTAAGGATACCACTCAATATCAGGTGGGTCAGGTGCTTGTTCTAATTTTTCTTATATAAAAATAATACACAAACATTCAAACATCTGATTGCAGGATTGCACAAAGCGCTTCGTAGCACTTGCGTAGGCGCACGAGCGCGTTGAACTCTTTTTACCCGACTTCGGTGAAGCAAAAAGGAGGGTTTATATATTAGGGTAGTTTTAATTTTTAATGCTATTGAAACATTTGCATAATAAAATTGTATAGGTAGTTCGAAAAGTTATAGGTATAAGTTAACAAACTGTTCAAGTAATCATTATTTAAATAATTATTATTCATTATATAAATCTCGATGTAACTTGTTCGTCTTCGCTCATTCATTCTTTATTAGAAGACGGGTTTAAAATGACTGTCATCTACCTACTGTGTGTATAAAAACTGAAATCAAAGTTCAATGAAATAGGTTTACTTAACTAGCACAATCATGCATTTTCCATACCTATGACTGACTGATGTGCTAGTATTTATATTATGAACATCAAAACACGAAGTGTACCTATCAAACATTACAAATAAGAAAATATTAATACCTACTGGTAGTAATCATATCAACATGTCTAAAGCAATTCTAATTTACCTCTATTTGTAGTGGCTACTTATCAAAACCGTCAGCCGATGTAAACACTATTATCTACTACTTTTATGCTAGGGTCAAGCGCCATACTAACGTCCATTACGTCAATACAGCAACATAATGAATTCAATATTTATATAATAATATGCATTTAACCTAGACCTCTAACATTGGTTCACAAAGAAGCGATGACGGGGTGCCAGTCGGAGTTGACCCTACGTCCTTGAGCTTAAAGGGACTGGCGATGGAGTCGATGATTGAGAGATGATGTGATACGAGTAATTTGTTGTTGAGAAATCGATGACAGCATTTGTCTGTAGTATAATTTAGTGATTCTTTGTTTCTGAATCCACACGCGTAGCGAGACCTAAACAAAGCTAAACTTTCACAAAACGCGTTGTTTAGAAATGCGTTTTGGTTATGAGGTTACCTTAAGATAGTAAATGTATCTTCTCTGTTTCAAAAGTTTTTGTACCAACCTAATTTCCAGGAAGTTATAAAGCATTTTTACAAGGCAACAAAAGTAATTTCGTGTCAGGCAAGACATCGGTATGAAGAGGCCAGGATGAAGGAGCCGAGCCGGGCGTCATCGAACGAGCGCGCATTACGTTCGATTGTAGGGCTAGGCGGCCTAATTGCCAGCATTGTGTCGGCATGCAGATGTGAATGGGCTTTGATTTGGGCCCGAGCGGGGGCCGGGGCCAGGGGACAAATCGCTCGTTACGGCTGCAGGTAAACTTTCATTGAGCGTCGGAAGGCGTCGGACGTGAGAGGCGGCCGACAAAATGCCCTCGTTATTCGCCGCCAAATCACTCGCTCATTGTACTCCGGGAAACGGTAGACGCGGTTGCCGAAACGAAAAAGACTTTAATGAGGCGTGAGAAAGCACCAAATGAACGATTGTGCAGCTTCGTTTAATGAACGATTGATACTAAAGTGGCATTCATTAGCGCGAATCATGACATATTGTTTCGAGTTGATCGGATAACGGCCTATAGAAATGTTTGCTTTGGAGTTGATGGGTATTTCGGAAATTCGGCAGTTCATCGAACCACTTGTTGCTTTATAGAGGGTGAGAGAAAAACTGGGTGTCGAGAGGCATCCCGCGCCCGCTGTCCTTTGCCAAACTCGACACCACGCCAATTAAAACCTGACTCCTGGCGTTTTGTCATGTAGGAACTGCACGCGGCCTAGCTATGTTAGATTTAGCTAGCTGTGTTGAATTTTAATTGAATCAATGCTTTGGAATTGTTTTTAATTGGTAAAAACTACAGGTAGCGTGTGAAACAGACTAAAAACGCAGGTATTCAGTGTATCTGCGTTTTGAATATACAGATTACGAGTAGTGCTAGTTAATTATGCAAAGCAAAAAAGTAATTAGGTAAACAAGCAACCGCCGACGCCGGCTGTATGCATTCATGCATACTATCAAAATAATTAAAAACGTCTAACTAGGTTATAAACACGACAATTTTATTGTTAACTTAGACTGATTATTTGCCTATCTACTTAATATTGTTATTAGTATTACATCTCTTACAATATTCCGTATGATATACTCATAAAAATATTTGATGTAGGTATAACATCGGGATAATTATCAACTAAATTGATAAACTTATGCCCGAATACTAACACGTCACTCGAAATTTGAACACCACTACAAATTTCCCTGCCTCTTTTTTACTTTATCCATTAGTAAAAAGGTAAAAGATGAAAATAATCCAAGTAACGTTTCAGTTCAGCTTTAGGACATTAATGTTAGCAAAGGTTTTCTACTCCGCTTGACCAATAAGGACATGTATGATGTCTACAAAATGAAGGCTTTTTGTCACAGAGCAATAAAGAGTTGCTATGTCTCAATGTCAGTAGGGCAGGTGGCCCGAGGCACAACAGCAGACTTTGTTGCCACACCATCCATGTTTTAAATTAAATATTTAATTCACGGCTTTTAATATAAACATTACGTTGTAGTTCAGAAACCAGTGGTAGTTCCCTCATATCATACTTCATAGGAATAATTTAATACGTCACTGGTACTGAGCGGAGTGAGAAATCGGAGAGCTTAAAGTTTACCCATTTATATAGACTTGACAAAATCACGTAAAAATTACATTAGAGTTGAGTTGGGTTAGGATGTAATTAAATTCATGGAACTTGTATGATATCCCAACATTTTCATTACATTATTATTGCCTTTCTGATCATCAGATAAAAATCACCACTAAGTTGGTACATTATTATCGCACTATGACAGGTCAATTACCTATCCGTGTAAGTAAATTAGTAGATACCTATCCGTGTATATAAAATCCGAATCCGGGATTTGTGGAAAAAAAATCTGAAATCCCCATTGGCAGGGATTTCTTAGTGGGGAATTCTGAAATATATCGTAAATAGATATGTAGATAGGTCGGTAGTACAGGCAAAGGTCTGACCGCCAAGTTTAATGAAGTTCATCCTCATAGGTAGGTTTGGTACAGTTAATCCAAATCCAGATGGTGGTCACGAGCATGACGTAAGAAAATCACACTTGTCTCTGGAACTATCAATTCAAAACTCGAGTTCCACGTCAGCTGCTTAGTGAAATAATACTCTTGTGGTTATGTTGCACTCCGACTGCAATTAGTTAGTACCATTTGATACCTTTCACTTTAAGCCTCAACTCAGGGGCGTTTATTTCATTGCTAATTAGTGAACAAAAAGTTCACTAATCCCCGTTGACGGGGATTGTCAAAGGGGATTAGTGGAATAAGCCATGTAATACAAGACCTGAGTTCTAGCTTAATGCGCGTCCTTAGAAATTCAATTAGCTTAAAATATAGATAGCAATAATACGGAATCATATTATTTAAGAGTTTAATCTACCTCCCTAGGTATCTTCTCCCTGTATTCCTACTATAAAATGTTTAAGGATATATTCCAGAAATCCACTAAGAAATCCCTACCAGTGGGGATTTTTTTTTTCCAAAAATCCCCACTAGTTATTTGGTCCTTAATAAAAGCCATTCTTTATGAATTGAAATTGGCTGAGTTTATACTTCTCTTTATACTAAAGTTAAAAAGTAGTTCTTCCATAAACAATTAGGTAGCAAGCAACCATAGAAAAGTAGTTCACCTAATTAATAACTATTTGTTTTATAGCACAAAGAAGAAATGGGGAAATTATTGGATAAAAAAAATCACAGATAAACTCTTTTTAGGGTTAAGCTCGCCTTTGTACATGTTATCTATTTCTGTCTTCTGTTTATGTGATATTTTAGTGTATAATAAAGAATTACAAGAATGACAGATAAACTGTATTTTTTCATCAAATGATATGATTTGTACCTTCTAAAAGGTGTTTTAAAACAATAATATAACCAAGTGACCTTCTTTTCTCAGTTGATAATTTGATACTACACTCTAGAGCAAAAATTTCGGGTCATCTGGAACATTTTGAAAACCATTAATGCTTGTTTAATGAAATTATATAAACAATTACTTTTATTGAATTAGGAAATATTAAACTGTCTATTTAATTATTATTTCACTAAGCTACAAGTCATGGTTTCCACGATATTTAAATTTTTATAGAAAACTCGGAATTTTTGATCTCGACTGTACTAACACAATTGCATTTTCGGCTAAACTACCAACCATGAAACAGTGGTGTCAAATTATACATTCATTTGTTCTAAAGTTACTTCAAGTACATGTCACTGGCAACACAAGGCCCCGATATAGGGTTACCTCTAAATAGTATTATGATCTGTGCCTCTATTAAACCCGGAAGGTTTTTAAAAGTAGGTTTTACCACTAGCATAGATCATTATAAAAACTATGCCTATAGATAGATTTTGACGTGCATGGGCAAAATCCTTTAAATTTTTAAAGTGAAAACTTCTTTAGCATAGTTGTGATTTGAAAGTCGATGAAACGTAAAAGCGACAGTTCGACCCAAACAAAACGCAAAACACTTCAATAGCACGTTCTAAGATCCGACCAAACTTAGCAGCACCATCTAGTTCTGATTTAGGTAACATGAGCATAGAACCTTTTCTAACTAAATAAGTACTGCATACTGCATATTGCTTTTTGAAGGTTTCATTTCTACCACGTGTGAATTGAACACATGTTTTTTTTTTGTTATAGGGAAATGTGACGATCCCAAAGGTGAGCATTTCCTTAGTTATAAGCAGTCAAAGTAAAGAAACCTCAAATAGAAATACATAATCGTTTGTATAGGTAGGCAGGTAGACTAGGTAGGTACTGTTGCTAAACCTAAGAAAAAAATATCGAACACGCTGACACGCATTTGCGAGATGTAAATTAAATGGTTCCCTTATTCGTTTTTTATTTTTATGATATAAGTAATGGAACAAGATGATAGCTCACCTGATGTTAAGTAGTAACTTCTGCCTATAACAATGCATTACCTCACAGAGCAAGTCCAATGAGAACGTGCCCTGTAAGGCAATGCACTGCGTCCATCACTCTGAGACGCAAAGATCTAGAAGTCTCATGTGCCTGTAATTACACCGGCGCCCTTACTCTTCAAACTGGAACACAGCAATGCGAGCACTGGAGAAATATTCCATTGGTCTCAATCACAGGACGTGAAGACAGATTCGCACGTGATTTCAATATTTCATCTCAAAGGCATTCACGGTGCGGTCTCGGCCCTCACGCGTTCCACTCCTGCAATTACGCGCTTGTGTCATATTTACAGCCCAGGTAATTGCCATTCAATTACGAGGCCGGCCTGCTGTGCTTTCCTGAGCCACTCACAACCACGATGCAATTGAAAACCAACTTTATGCTATTGGTATTAAGATTCAGTTCCACAGGAACTCTGAACGTAAAAATTCGTGGTATTCAAACGAAACAAATGAAACTAGGTTGATATGTTTTGTCTATTTCTAAAGTGAAAAAGTGATTGATTGATGCAATTATTAGCGCCGTGTGCATCAAAGAATAATGAACTGTTTAAGTACCTATGTAAATAGTCGCTAAGGTAAAATTTTATGTGCACCATTGGTCTAACATCGTTTAACCTTTGGTCAAATGCAAAACGTCTTAGTACAAAATCGAAGGTTTAGTTAATTCTAGGGGACACAGGTTTTAGTATAGGTTAGCTTTATCTAAGAGAAAAATCTGCATGCTCGTACTGTTTTTTAATCTGTGTCACTGTGCACCCAAGCAAGAGGCTAGATATGCCCCTCTCACTTCCACGTACCGTGCACCCGGCCAGCCATCAATCATCGAACACCCCCCGTCGGGCGACCGTAGGGTTGGGACACCTCACAAAGCCAGTATCTCTGTCAGACAATACTCGATAAGTGGGCAAACGCCACGCTAAATTGATTCTGAACCGATTCGAATCCGGGTGGTGTTTAGTCGAATTAATCCACCTTGTCTGGCTGTCACTTATGCAATGTTGGTTGTGAACTTCACCTCTGTCGATGTAAATTATCTCAATAGATTTAGGTCATGGCTTTAGTTATCTCGAAAGCATAAAACTAAATAAAACCAATTAGTCCCTATGTTTGTGTCATTATGATACTCTTTTTAAACAATTTTGAATTATAAATTCAATTCTAATAAGTAACAACCACTTAAAACAAGGTGGGTCATGAGTTTGCTCCATTATTTTTTCAAATTAATAGATAAAAGTCGCAATTACAAAATATATTGACAATACAATACCATTATTTTGACTAAAATTATAAATATCGATAGTATTAATTTTTCTGCGTGAGCAACCCTAAGCGAGGAATTACGGACTCGCACAGGTACGTTATCAAGCTTTTGTACCTTCACCCGGCAATACTCGATCCTCTGACCAATCTCAGAATGAAGTATTTCAAGCATTTACATTTTGTTTTAGATCCGTTTAGAATAATTGTTAGGTTTCTCAACAATGCAGTTAATAATGTTTAGGGAGTCCTACATTAATCATCAAAATTGTTCTTTCCAAGAAATACTAAGTTGCATTTTTCTAAACAAACCTTATTTTAGTTTGACAGCGAAAAAAACATTGCCGCCTTTTTTTCATGACCTGAAATGACAAAGACAACTATTCAGCGCTGTCAAATTAGGTAACTTTAGCAAAATGCAAAAACACCACTGTCACATGGTATCGGATTAACCCTTTTACTTACTCCCCTCAGAATTTCGTACATTCAGTATTTCGGACTTTTTCCTCTACAACAAACACTGCGTAAAGTTCAAGAGCTGCTTAGCGACTACGAGAATGTCTTTATAATACATAAAACAAAGAATACCCCACAAATTATTATTTTCATTGTAACCACGATTATTATTTTCATTGCCACATGTAGTATCACAATCTAATCAGATTCTGATTGTCGAATTGGCCGTGAGAGCGGGTTGAACTGCGAATTAAAAATGCATTAATATCTAGTTACATAAATCTACGATGTAATAACACCGTTTGTGTAGGTTGCCAAAATATATCTGTGTGTGGTGTGGATGTGTTTTTTCAAAATCATCATCAGCTAAAAGATGTGCATTAATATACCGATAGGTCTTCTCCGTCCACTGATTTCGCAGTTGTCGGTTAGTCAATCGGGTGGGGGTGTTTCACACAATAGGCTAGGAACTTATTCTAAATCAATGAGATTTACTTTGAGATTTTTCTAGACAAACTAAAATAATTTATACAACTGAATAATAGACAGAATTAACCAGATATTTTGTTGTAAAAATCCTCGGCTTGCTTGCTTCAATTACGCTTACTAATGAGTTGACTCCGCGCTAATTAGCCGCTAATTACTCACGGGCTCACCTTGTACTTGCGAAAGTTCGTTTTACACGAATTTCTTGTTTACTCCCTAATTATATCTCTAATTAATGGATATAGAGTGTGTTTTTACTTTGCGGATCGCGTTTCTCGAATTGTTATGATTTTATCGAAGAATTAATGGTATGTTTACCGTTTTTCTCGCTTTATTTTTTCAGGATGTCGATGTCTAGAGCCTGGGGGCAATCGTTATAGTATAGCCTGGCAGTTTTCTGAACTGTTTTCATACCAAATCATAGGTATCCTGTTACTAAATAGTGACATTAACACGTTTCAGCGTGTTTTTTCTTGTCAAAAGCTTTGTTTTCGAATATCTGTAGCCTTTATGCACATCGCACATAGCTTGACATTAATGCTGTGCAGCGAAAGCAGTTCAGAGCTTGCGATATGGGGGCTGGCCTAGCGCGTAGGCTTGACCTACATGTATTGTATATACGTCAATAGATTCAATTACTTTTATTCGGTCGTGATACAGTAGGTACATATTTTTAATGAGTGAAAACGGTGAAAACTACCTATAGGAAGGTAAGTATGCATTGATACATACTCTGAACTAAAGGTTCACTCTAGCATTTGTTTTAGTATAATCTATCTAATGCACGAAATACTTTTTAGCTTCTGAGTTGAATTATTTACGGCTGCGTTTTATTAATACAAGTATTGAAAACCAAGGAAGAATTTACCTGAAGCATTATTGGAAGTTCATTTTAGATGTTAGAGCACAAATAAATACTAGAATATAGAATTATGCAATAGATAGGCTCTGTCGGCTCCAGCCTCCGCGGCCATATGTTACGACTGCATGCAGATAACTTATCGCTCACTTATTATTTTATCGCGTATGATTTACTGCCCAAACGCCCAGTAATGATGTTTACAAGTATTTTCTATTTTCTATGTACTTTACACTATCAGAAGATCTCTACCTTTCCTGGCTCGGCGGCTGCTGTGTTTTTATTATCTGTTACTATTTAAGTACGTAGGTTTATGCAGCTTGGGTTACCTCTCCTACCTCACCTTATTTAGATATATTTGTCGAGCTTTTCTCGTCATCAGCAAATAATTTAGATAAATCAACTTTTACTTGAATAATTCAATAGCATAATAAATTTCGCAGGAATCCTGTAGTAAACTATGTTTGGATTGATCTGAACTAAAAACAAATTAGCACGCCTACTCTGTTACATACAAGTTACATACCTCGTTCTTCTTACATTTCACTCAGCCAATAAGTCGACCGCGGACTATAACTCACACGGAACTGCCAATTACTCTGACTATAAGAAAAAGCTTTTAAGACCATGTAAGCATATCTCTCTTCGACGTATCTCTGATGGAGCGCGTGTCACAACACCTTCAATTAAAAGCATTACTCTTATCGAAGCCTTCATTATATCAATGGCACTGTAAGTGTTTGTAAGTGAGGCTACATTATTTGCCGTCACAGATTGGGACTCCACTCGCCCATCACTTGGCGACACTCGAAACTTGTTCTCGTCAACGTAAGAAGGCACTTGTTCAATTTTAAGCCTTATACTTGGTATGTAAAATTAATTTTACAACATCATTTTGTCGTGTACACAGTGCTTAAAAAGTTTGGAACCGTTATAGAGGCTGTGAAGGAATTGTAATTTCTGAAGTGTGACTCGGTGTTCGGTTGTTACTGGCTTGTAATATTTTGAATGCTTTCCCCAAATCACTGAGGTGTTTTTGAAGCCAAATCTTACGTATTCAATTAAAGTGACATATTTTTTACCTTGTTTAAATATGATATCTTTCCATATCTTTAGTAAGATACGTCTAATAATAATAATCAGCCTCTGCATCTAATCTATATGACTTGTACATTAGAAGCCACTTTTTACCCACGTTTCTATGAACGGGACGCTGCAATGCCTAGGACATGATTTAGATGGAGTAGGTTTTCCCGGCACCTATACCATCATCAGCCTAGTCGGCCTTATCCAAGCCGCGGGTTTCCTCACGGTGTTTTCTTTCACCGTTAGAAGATACATCTAAGTATAGTAATAATTATGTAGTTTTCAAGCCAACTTTAATTTTAACTGACTACAGCTTTATGTCAGTGACATAAAGGATAATTTAATCGCATACAGAAATACTTATCTTTCGATCTTTATAAATCACGATTACGGTTCGATAGTTGCATCGCAGAGTCGATGAAGTTGTATCGAGTGCGCGTGCGCAATGTGTCTCGCTGCTGTAGTGTAAGCTCTCGTTACTCTTTCCATTACACACAGGGATGCAATAAAATTAATATAAGCAGTCTGCAGCATTTGTATAGTCAACGAAGTCAGTTGATGGAGCCTTTTTTTACACTGTTGTTGTTAACTTTTTTACAGCACAGTGGAGCGTTGAGATTTTTTTTTGTTCTTTCTACCAGTGCGTAATGTATTTCTACCAAAATTATTTTAATTATTTAATCAGTCTAAGCTGACGGTCTGGAAGTTTGGATCAATAATAACTACTCGTGCATTTCACTATGTATGTCAATTGTCTGTGACAATGTTGATCCACGCATCGTGGAATGGGTAAGCTTTTGATTGGTGTCTGTCCCCTGCAAGCTCTGAACTGCTACATGTTACAATTCACTGACCAGTGTAATTTCAATCACGTCAAACCACCTAGTAATATGAAAAGCTGACAGAAGTTATTATTAAGTCCTGTCACCAAAGAATAGAGAGTGAGCGCTCTTACTACTTGCGAGATGGTATCTGCGCAGGCGGCGATACACCGGCCGTTATCGCAATCTCATTATTCCACGCAATCCGATTAGTCTTGTCGTCTGAACTTAGATGTGTAATGCTGTGTGTAAACGCTTTATGTGACTCTACTTAGCAACGTAATGTATAATAAAAAAACTACTTATTTAACAGTACTTTTTTACTAAGAGTTAGTCTCAAAATCTCTTTTAGGCGGAAAATTGCACGGTAATAACTGTATAATAATTTAACTTTACTGCTGAACTAAGTATCCACTTCTTCATAAGACGAAATAGATTCCCGACTATATTAATTCAAGGCATACGTACCTACTAATTATCGCGATTATAATAAGTAGACACGTATTTAAAAAATCTAGTTCCCATAGTACAAAATTTGCTTAGTTTGGAACTAGAAGGCGTTGGGTAAAGTTGTCAATGAATATATTTATTTATTTATTTTATCAGGACGTACTTATGTGATTACGAAAAAAAATAAGAAGCTCTACTTTACGACTGGTGTTTAGTTTATTTAATTTATTTAAATGCTTGCGCAGTGAGAAATCTAATTACAGTTATGTGGTAGTAATTTACAATTTAAATGAGTATGGGTGTTTTAAATGTTTAGTTAAAGCAGCAACAGAGCTTTCGTTATGGTAGAGAAGCTTAATTAAAAAAAAGTTGCGGTACAATTTTACATAAAACATAATATCATTTGGTTTGGATGATAATTCTCTTAGTAAAATATGATTCTGGAACTTCAAAAAAGCAACGTCAACAAAATCCCAATAATATACATAAAACTGTTCATCATCATCATCATCAACCTATATCGGTGCACTGCTGGACGTAGGTCTCTCCCAAGACGCGACACTGAGCCCGGTCTTCGGCTTTTTTCATCCAGTGTTTGCCAGCTACATGTCTCAGATCTAAAAGAGAGATAAAACTGTTGCACAATATCAATTAGGTAAGTCCTTTATTTTTATGGCAGCTAAAAATAGCAAAATAATTGCAAAAGAGATCACTGCGCAAACGACACGGGAAGGCTTTCTCGTCAGAGGAATGAAAGGTATATTGACAGCACAGATCGATGGCACCCTCAACCTGCTCCATCAAAACTCGAGCTCATTACTCAAAATCAATTAGCGTTATTAGTGCGGCGCGTCTTCGTTAGCCCGTGATGGAGGGTAATTTATTGGCATCTCTTAATTAGGGATAAGTCTAATTGGAGGCTTAGTCGTAACGAGGCCCTCGAAATCTGACGTCCCGGGGAATAAATTGGTCGGCCGGGCCAGCGCGGCACGCACTCCGCTCTCTATTACCACTGTGTCGCTAGCACGGGCACGGAACGACTATACTCTTTGTTCTTGTGGTTTCTAAAACTGACTGCATAAATTCCTGTAAATTGTAGGTTAGCCAGCAATCACACAAAGAGTGTTTTGCCAATATAAGTTGTGAATGACTTCAGTGCGATTCGATTGCGTGAATTTCTCGTGCTGTGGATACTGATATTTTGACGTGCCAACTCGATTTATGCCCCGACTCTACTCAGTTTAATGACTGCACTAATAAGTTTCAAACACCGACGAGCCTGGTTTAAAAGGGTATAAGTATTAGTAGACGAAAAGCTGTGATTGTGAAACGTAGTGATCTCCTTAAAATCACCTTCTTTTTTCTACTCTATTAAAAACATTTTTCTTTTTTTCCTATCGTATACACGGAAGTTCTTGCCAGTGTCAAGTGAGTTTATAAAACAAAACACAGTCTACTTAGTCTAGATAAACCAAGTCGGTCGAAAACGAGGGCTTTCATTATTATTATGAAAAGTAAACTTTTAAAACTGGTCTGTTTATTTGAGTAAGCAACAGCCGTAATATCACGTCCGTAAGATCGTGATGATCATGATTTCTTAACTACATTATTCGTACACCATATTTGGTAATGGCGGAGTGTTGTGGATAAATAATTATATCCTCCGAGATTTCAAAATTTTATATCAGGCGTCACGGATTTACGTTTGTCGTGGCACCAAACTTTAAAAACGTGTCTCAAAATGTTTGCTTGACTAAATCCTTCTATTCCCCTGAAGTCTTTTAACGTTTTAACAGTGATCTTATACACCTTATGGTTTACTCTGTTGGTTATTATTTTACGTTAGTGAGGCTGCGGCGAGCGCTAAGCGGTGCGGTCGGCGCGGTCGCTCAAAGTGGTCCCAATAAAAATAAAGAACAAAGCAAAGCACACAAATAAAAGAGCTGAGACAACGGCATGATCAAGTGCACCGAAAGATGTAATAGGATACTCTGTGCTTTATGAGCCGTCTGCACGTGACGAGTGACTGACACTCGCGATATTTTGATATTACTGGATATTACTATCTTCAACTTCAACTTCTTCTTCTTCTCTTCACTAATGGCCTCTGTCCGTCTTCTTCTTCTTCTTCTCTTCGTTAATGGCCTCTGTCCGTCATTTCGACAGACAATTTTGCCAATGTCAAGTGATATAATTGTAATAATATAAGTCAAGTCAAGTCATTTGTCAAGTCGGCTGTCGTTTGTTTTGAAAAGAAAATGGTGGATTTTCTCTTCAAAACCTAACACGAATTTTCACATTCAGAAAAACCACTTTACACACATTTATTCCAATGGCTCACACTTTATGTTACGGCCTAAGTATTATTGGTTAAAATTCCACCAAAATTAAACAACAATACTCACAATAACACAAGAAAAACTATTAAAATAAAAGTGCTATGTGTCGTTTCAAAAAATGTTAAAACTCGTGTCTCAACTTCATCTTCTTGGCTTGTGGCTTTTGTGGCTAGTTGTCACAATTCTGCCAGTGTCGGGCTCGCTAATGCTAGTGTCATAAACATGAGGGGAGTGCGTATATTAATATCTTCTTCTTCTTTAATTAATGGCTTCTATACGTCATTTTGACACACAATTTTGCCAGTGTCAAGTGATGTATTTGAAATAATTTACGTCAAGTCATCGTCAAGTCGGCTGTCGTTTTGAAGGTAAAATGGTGGATATTTTTCTTCAAAACTTGGAGACGAATTTTCAGATTCAGAAAAACCACTTACACACATTTATTCCAATGGCTCACACTTTATGTTACAACCTCAGTATCATTGGTTAAAATTACACCGAAATTAAACAATAGGTACCATACATTTTTAGCTTATCACATCTCTGGTGGAAAGGCAGCCAAAATCTGAGTTGCTGAAACTTTACCAGTCTTCAAAATTACAATTTAAAATCTTTCGGTACTCTATATCAAATGTCCGGTTGTGGCGATGTCTGTCAGCAAGTGTGGAAGCTCCTTTATTGTAAAGATACTTGGCGAGCCGGCCGCCGCCGGACCGGTTAATCTCTATAATTAGATTAGTTGATGACAAGGCATGGGAAAACTGTTTGTCTTCACAGTAATGTTATAATTGAGTTTCTGCGTAGAATAAAAAGTACAAGAAAGGTACGAAACACTATTGAGTGTTCCAATGTCCCCATTCAAACACTTAATAGTGCAAATCCAAAAGCCTTATAGTAAAAAAAAGCTCATTTTTTTAAAAGATATTTTCTTTTTATAAAACTACTATCTTTTTCTTTTTATATGCACTCTCAAGTTTTTTACAAATTATTGCTCTTTGTGGTGAACTTTTGTGTGACAGATAATGATAGAAAAACAGGCCCACCTAATGTTAAGCGATAACTTCACGAAGCAAGTCCATTGTGGACGTGTCCTCTTAGGAGATATTATCTCATATGCCTGTGGTTCAATCAAATAGGGCGTTAGTCATCTGAAAATGAAAACTTTCCTAAGAATAGTTAGTTTATACAATACTAACCTAAAATTCGTAAAACACCATAAAATTTTATACCCCATTCATAATTTTCTCTACGCTTTAGTCGCGCAAAATTTCATACGTGATTTATACAATGCATGCACTCCGGGTTATACCAAGAAACTTACATAGGTACGTCACTAAAGCATAGGTACAAGAATCGCCATACAACAATCCTCCTTTCAAAGGACCATAAAGATCAGCGCGCTAATCCTCAGAAAATAAATTAAATAAAACAGTTTGAGGTTTGCTTAGAAAGCGTTCGCCGTCATAATAAGAAACGCGTTGTTTGCTCGGTTGTGGCGTTGTGGCCTTGTTGTGGCATGTTTGTGGCCTGTTGTGACGTTCTTATAATACAAGCAAACTGCATCCAAATACTGAAGATTTTTTTTTTTATCTACCTATGCTAGATTTTTTTATCTAGGTATAGATATTTGAAATAATGCCAGATTTGTTTATTTATGCGTTTGAGTTTTTTAGCATACGAGACTTAGTTCTTCATCGTGTATTTTGAAACTAGGAGTGCCACTAGAGCAGTTGTCTAGTGGATCATTTCAGCCATCTTTCGCTAAAATTAGCTGTACCTAAGTTCTGTAACGGAAGATGGCGATTACTCGAGGTAAGTATATCTTAAATTTTTTTACAAATAGATATAAGATTTTACTAATCATAACACATCCCAGTTGTGGAATACTTATAAGATTTATTATTCGAATTACATCTTCGTCGTATGATGACCACAGCTTTCTAGAAACCCTGGTTTAGCCCTCAGGACGTCGTACCGGCCGACTAATGCCTACAATGTATATTATAGCATTTATTAAAATAATAACGTAATGAAACGTCTCGAGGGTCCGGGAGGTGTGCGGGCTGGAGCCGCGGGAACCGGTCTGTGGAGGTCATCGGCTGCAAGCCTTCCGCGACCAGTGTCGCCAGCTCGAAAATCTTCTTGCCCATTTTTTAAAAATTTTAAAACAATTCACCATCTCCAGGCACCATAGACAAACTTTTTGTAGGTTTTTTAAATGTTTTAGTTAAATCATTTTTTATAACTTGGAAAGGAAGGGTACATTCAAACGTAACATTGCAGTAGTAATTGGCTTCTGCTTAAAACGTGGCGGGATGCAAACTCATCGCCACTGATACAATGACTTTTATACTCCATAATGGCTCAGGATGTGGAACAATGCTGTTGTATATCCATATGATTAAATACTCGTATTAATTAGGAAGCATTCCACTTTTGCGCATCAAAAGATGCGCGCCAAGAACTTTCGCACCTACGCTATTCCACTTTTGGGCACCAATCGATAGTAATGGACCGTCCACTACTTACTTATCTTATAAGTCATCATTTTATTCATATAAACTCTCCTATTTGTGATATGGGTGCTGTCGTAGAGCCACCACACCACGACAAAACGGCTGCATTATATTTCTAATTATTTAATAACATGCTATGATTTCAGCCACTTCGAAACCACATTGCTAAAAAGATTCGGAAACTAAAACTAAAACCCTACAAAAATGATTTAATTTTTATTATCATGATGACGCACGTTTACGCTCAACAAGAAATCAATGCCCCCATTGTGATGCTGATTAATATTCATGAGGTCTGCTAAAACAAAAGAGGCTACTTTAGAGGTTATGCTGAATTAACGGAGTGTGTAATGCAAGAATATTCAATTATTAAACTCATATCAAAAGATAGATAGAAAATTCTTTACTGCTCAACTTAAAACTAGCGTATACAGGCGAACTTAATGCTAAAATAGCATTCTCTACCAGCTAACCTTTGGGTAGTGGAGATAAAGATAAGTTTCTATGTAACGAATGTAGTTGAATATATCATATAAAAATAACACAAAAATAATAAAAATACCTGAAAAAAATCCTAATGTAAAATGTTAGCGCTGGCAACACCACGGCTGTAATGGTCCGACGCGTCGCTCGCACGTATGTTAATGCTCCATTAAGATTATACTAATTGAAAGCCAATAAATACAACGGCTATGAATATTAATTTTATTTGGCTTCGGCATTATTGTGTTGGGGTCTGATGGACCTGTTTACCTTACTTGTTGAGTACAAGAAATACAGGATGAAATTTATCTCTTGGCGTTATTGAAAATAACAGTGGCTTTAGCCATTAATTGAAAGCCAATTTATCCAAATGTTAAGTACCTATTATTATATAAAAAAAAAGCGGTCAGCT
The DNA here is from genome assembly GCA_918843925.1 of Eulithis prunata. NCBI lineage: Eukaryota > Metazoa > Arthropoda > Insecta > Lepidoptera > Geometridae > Eulithis > Eulithis prunata. Next base: position 3,412,231 of record OU974007.1, read on the forward strand.
AAAGCTCAACCTATACTTACCCACTAGTGTGGTTTGGGCTGTTAGTTGGAAAGTAGTCATCAACCTTGCGACTTACCTAGATTTGGGTCTGGTTTAATGGTTTTTTTCAATTTTCATGTCGCTATACCAAAATGCGGTTTGTGCATGTCTCCACAATCAGCCGGGCTCTGGGAGCATGACATTTCGATATTCCTGTCAATCCCGCCGTCGATTACACAGGACAAATCAATTACCGCTCGCATTCCACCGGCGGCAGTCGACCGACGAATTCTCTGTCACGATCCTATCGGCCGATGACGAGGCCTCTCGGAACATCGGATATGCCACGTCGGAATGCCAAGACTCCACCTCCAACTAGATTAGCACACAGCGCTCGATGACGCGCTTCCATCAATTGTCTGTAAATTCCACGCATTCGAACATACGTCTAGATGGAATCGTGCTTCAAGCACGGTTCAGCTTTGACCGCGCTAAGAATTTCGTGTTCGATACTCTTAACCGGAATGTTATCGGCGCATCGCATCGGCACTCGGCATCAAACATGTCAGTCCGTTCCGTACGTACCGCATTGTAAACCACCTTTTAAATTGAGTACGTAAATTAATTGAAACATATCTGTGGATGTGGATGACGCCGCTGCACTATACAATACGTTCTGCGGTAATTGGCTAATTGGATATGAATTATTGATCCCGTAAGTGGTATTGATAAGTTTGTGTCGACCGGGTTGATGTATTAATGCCAGTTGTGTTGAATTTACCGCTATAATGAAGCAGAAAATTTAAGATATTTATTTTCATCCTATCCAAACTCTCAAGCATTCTCAATTGGATTTTTTTACGTTACGTGAGTGTCTTTCACAGTTTGTGTGAGTGGAGTCGGCAGGTCAATGTCGCTCTCGTGCGGTTTTGCCTTCGAGCCAGGCCGCGAGGTCGACTAACTGCTAATTATTTTTCGACTACCATCATTGCGACATCGCTGGTTTACGATGAATAACTAAGCGCGGTTTAGTGGTCACGGAATGTTTTAGTAATTACGGCGCGGTAATACTGTGGTTTTTCATATTGCAGGTAAAATTAGTACAAGTTGTAGATCTACATGAGTACATGGAAGATGGACTCGGCGCCCACGCAGAATCTCTTGTCTCGATTTTATGTTAATCGAAGAGCCGTGTCCTCGGACGTGTACGTACGACACGGTTAGGTAACAACGCACAACACATTAAACACACCATTATCCACAACAGAGAACAATTTTACATTTACGACTTTACTCTGACAGATCGTAAATACTGTTTATATACCATTTCTATTGCATCCTTATTTGCAGGTGTGGTGACTGCAACAAGCATCGGATTGGACTTGAAGATAAAGTTACGTGCGTCGTTCGGACCATACATTTTTCAACGTTGTTTGTTAACTACAAGTATTTACCTTGAAAGATATTTTTTATTAATTATGATAAAGCCAAATTACATTCAGCAACTTTATGAGCGTAACGTACTAATATTGACGACGCATAATATGTGAAGTTCAGTCTTGAAATTGAAATTAAAGGACCATTTCGTTGAAGCTTTAACTCTTACTTTTAAAATACAGATGAGAGTAATAAACTTTGGTATATAGGTAAATCTACTTACTTTTTTATTTCACTAATCCCAAAAGTAACCAAAAGGTCGAAGCAAATGTTATAAAACGTTAAGTTAAGTTAAGTTGTGCTCTAAACTGATGTTGTTAGTTCAATGAAAGGTTAAAACTTGTTTGTTCCAAGTAGCCGCATTTCAAACCACAAGGTTACATTCAAATGAGACCACGAATAAAGCCATTTACAAGATTATTGTTGGACTAATAAATATCATATTGTTTACCCAATCTCGGCGTTTTAACCTACGCTTACTCCTACTAGTTATCATTCAGAATGATATCTTTATTAACATGAGAACATTTATGACTTCCATGTAGGTACCTATAGGATTTCTTTTAAACATATTGAAGTGGTATGTGCGCCCAGAAACTAAACTGTTGCAAATGATCTAATCCTTTTTTAACATAAACAAGTTATAATATACAAAGGTTAAGTTTAACCTTTATTTATAACTTTGGAAGTCTTCAAAATAAGGAATGCTTTTTAAACGCTTTTTTTATTAAAAAAATCTGAGTCGTGTTTTTTTTCACACGACGGGAAAGTAAAAGAAACATGAGCTCAATTTCCAAACTGTTCGATTACAGGTTTACTGACTGTATAGTAATAAAATTAAAATAGCAGACCGGTAAGTACATGTTATATTAGATATAGGTACCTTATGAAATTCCGGGCCAAGTGAACATTTTAATTACAACAGAATTCTGATGAGCTTTTTTAGAATTTAATTATAATGTTAACACAATACCCACTCATGTTTTATCACGAATTAACAATCCAAACAACACAGTGGAGGCAGCTTAGAAATGTAGAGCTACCACTCTCCATACTCATAAAAGTACACACTATATTTTTAGTGGCACTATACTATAGTGTCACTAGTGTGTTTCACAGGACAGAGAACTATACAACTTTTTTTTTTTTAGTGGCCTGCATATCCCCTTGCTGCCCTACCTTCCTCTGTCCTATTGGTTCAGACTAGAGTGGGAGCTCTACCTTTTGTAGATCTAGACATATACATACATGACACACACTCAGTAGTTGAGACACTTTTTATGTCTGAATATCATTATCAGATTCTGATGAATGCGTTTGTCATGGACTGGACAGTTGTCTCCAGCGCTTTTTTTTAATCCTCATTGAATGTAAGGCGAGTGATTTATCCCATATTTTAGAAAGTCTATATTATGTGCTTTATACATATATGCTGGCACGCTAAAGAACAGTAAAGTATATGGGAGTTATGGTGGTCACACACGTTCAAATAAACTTGACAAATCCAGGCTTGTGGCAAACTTATTTCAAGGTGTGTGACCACCATTAACAAATAGAAATTACATTTTAAAACATATTGATACGAAATATTCTACCCTTATCTGATGTCTAGAAAGCGATAAGAGAGAAGAAAATGAGACCTTTGTTCTACAGAGGGACAAAGCTTTCCTCTGTAAGCTGTGGCGGAGGTAAGCATGAGGGCCTTCTAGGCACAAGTATTAATTAAGAGGGTTGAACCACTCTGTCTCTAATTAACCGAAGACCCGAGCCACATTCGGCGTAATTAGTTCCCTCTAAGGGCTGGTTCTCACGCCCTCGGACCCTAGTACATCATCTTTAATCATGCAAATACCATCATTATAATCTAAATTATAAGTTACCGTAGTCAGGCTTATTAATATTAGACACGATGTTTAATTCACGGGTTCAAGGTCAAGTAGGAATCTTCTGTAAAGTCCTTAGAGATTAAAAAAACATTCAAAAGATTTGCATATAAAAATAAGATCATGAAACTAGTGACACCTAGATACCGTATTGTAGCAGAAATAACTTACAGTTGAATTTCACCTGCCCTCAACTTAAGGAAGATAAATACAATTTGAAATTAAAACACCCCAAATAAGATACGGATCGAAATGTCGACAGAGACATAACACCCCTAGCTTCATTACTCGCCTGCAATTTGTCCAGCAGTACGTGTATAGGTTATTAATCTGTTGGTACAATTACACCGACCATTGCATTTATGTACCCCTTATTTGGCGAATACTCACCGATTCGTCTTATCGAGATGTTAACCTCTTATAGCTGTCAAGGAACACCCGTTGCAATATTTTTATCACCGCAAAAAGTGACGAATGCCATCTCGCTTTCATATGCCAAACAATCGAACAAAAACAATCACCTACTTCACTCGAAACGCATTTACGGCATTCGATCGAAAAGCCGTCGACAGTGAAATTAATCGCTCACAACGACCGCAATAAAATTTTCATAACACGATTTTTTAAACAATAATACGCGACCGAGGGTGGTCGAGAATCTTTATTAAAATCTCGAGAGAGTAATAAAAGCACAGTTAAATGCGGAGAACTCTGATGAAAATATTAATTAATGTTTCGGAATGGGAAACATGTTGCTAATTAAATGGCGATATCGCATAAAACGTAATTAGAGGTCGGGAACATTCGTTTCTCACGGGGCGAGGGTTAATGCCGCGCCGCCGCCGCCCGCCCGTCCCGTGCGATACCCGCGCGCCATCTCCGTGCTTTATAAAAGGAATGCATCGCGTACCTCAATATCTCGCAAACAGGTTACTCGGTGAACTCGCACTGCATTGCATTCAACAACCGACCGAAACATTAACATTCAGTTCTAAATAGCTGTAAACATTTTATCAGGTTTATGCCAGCTTTACTTATAACATCAGATTCCTTCATCTAATAAGAGTTTACTGTAAAAATAGATTAAAAACTGACTTTATTAATATAAATTCCGCGAGAGCAAACTATGAACATTCCGAAGTCGGCGTAGAAGGGAACGAGCGAGACGTTATTAAATGCACTGACTGGCAACTATCGCAGGCGATGATGGACGCTTCAATGAGCGTAGTAATTAAAAAAGTCAATGATCACTTATTGTAATTAGCGGAGTATCGGTTCGCCGACAAAAAGGTAATTGTTTTCTGACGGCTATCAAACCGAGAGAATGGGAGGTTGGAACACGTGCGAGAGTGTGAGATTAAACTCATGCTTTTATATGGCATTATAATGAATGACGACTTCATCAACCATTTTATAGATATAGAAAAGAAAGCTGATGAAAAAGTATTCGGCTCTCTACCAGTTTGTACCTAAGCCTAAATCAAACTATTCTTAGGGACTCGAATTTTTAAATGTAAAAAGGGCACCAATTTTTCACTATAATTATAGTATTATATGTATAAAACGTAATAAATAGTGAGTTGGTAATAACGAGCATAATGGTTGGCGTAGACCGAAATCAGATGCTGCAGCCATGAAATATGATCGCGATGTAAAAGAAAACAAATAGTATAAGTATCCAGGAATAGTACAAACTGCAGAGGTCCTTATATCTTATAATGAGGTTATTACCGAGCATTCTAGTTGGCTTATCTACTGCTATTCTGAAGCGGGGACTAGCACCAAATTGGCGTGGCGGAGTGCGCAGGCGCAGCTGATCGGTCGACCCGATATAGCTAATTAAGGGCCGCGCGCACCGATCTATTTGGAAAGATCTAGCCGCTGACGTGTGAAAATACCCAATTAATTAACGCGAACCGTTCACCCGATCGGGGGCCATCGCTCCTCGCGTGCTCAAACCAGACTATCGCTACCAGTTTCCATTACTCGTTAATTCAACTACAGTCGCCTCATCAACGTCCAAATCTACAGTGTAAGCAAAGCAAGACTTCTTGTTTGCTAGTTGTTGATGAGGTTTGTAACAGTGACGTCACTAACGTGCCTATTTACATTATTAAAACTGTGTACAATGCTACGATTTCTATCAGTTGATTGAGTGTTTCACTTCCAAATTTATATTGATCTTCTAAAGCTGAGCTACATGATAAAGCATTTTTTAAAGCCGCGCTAAAATGACAGTTGAATATGAATAAAGGGAGAATAGAACAATTATTACTATGAACTAGTACTTTTTCTTGAATTGAATATACGGTTAACTAGCAATAGAGCATTTGTTTTATCCATACATATACTTGTTAGGCAGAATCAGACTGGCGGGCGGCGCGCAGCGACGACTCGACGCGACGCGTTGATTATTTCCATAAAATATCATCTAATTTGAGATATTATGTTGTATCCGTCAGTCATACATTGTAGGTGGAACCTCAAAGACCACCGTCGTCCACCTGATCACGACGGGGCTATAAATTTGTAAAATTTATGCCATAAATAAGTTCGATTGCACATTAGCAGGGCTTGCTATAAACTGGAGCGTCGGATATTTTATTACAAGCATCGTGTCGCGGATTCCTGTGAGTTCCAGACATTAAGAACCATTTTACATTTTTATTAGTGGCAGGTGATCAATGAGTCGTTTTTTAATAGTGGTAAGAGGACAAAATTAGGGCCAGACTTCACCGTTGAAAGTCCGTTGACAAAATGTAATACTTCCTATTTTAAGTCTGGTTTAAGCCCTCTTTTGATTGGTTTATAGTGAGTACACTTCGTCAGTACCGTCGGTCGCTTTCATAACCGAAACAGAAAATCATTGCCATCTCCTAGATGTTGAAAGGAATGCAATTTCTGACGTTTTCTATCTATAAAAGATACCGCCTATGTAAAAGGTATTATATGACATCGAAACAACGAAATATTGGCCGTTTACGATTTTCAATTCGTTTTACAGTGGGATCAATACCTAACAAATGTTACTTTTCTACTTTACTATTTTTAATTATTTGACTAATGAAAACCTATGAGACGAGATTGCCTAACGAAATCTTACTTTTCTATTTTATAATTACTAACCAATGGAATTGGTTAACAGCGAAATTATGTTATTTGTGACCTAATAATGAGGCCTTGACCTCGTCCAAAGAGAACGTGCGGGAACGTAAGTGTATAATTATTGTTGATCTCAATGGTATAGCATAGTTTTATCGATAAAGTCATTGATCTGGAATAATATTGATTAATACTTACTCGTAGAAATCATTAAGTTTCAAACCATTCAAACTTTAAAATAGAATGGTCTAACGTTCGAACGGTTTTTTTTGGGGCTTAGATTTTATTTAGATGTTGGACCTTTCTATCAAAAATTGATCTAGTATAGTATTATATGATCTGTGGCTTAACGCAAAGATTTTGCTAGCGGTTTTGTCCAGCAATTCCAATCAAAATCAGCGCAATTTACCCTCAGCCTGAAAGTGCTGCTGATGCTTTCATATTAATTTGTGTGGTAAGTCATCTTTTCATCATTTTAAGCTTCATTATAACCGAAGCGAATGCAGTTGTCGTGCGTGGTATCTCGCATCTCGCGGCGTGCAGTCCGTGCGCCAATTACCGCAAGCGCGCCGACTAATGGGCTATTAACACTCGTTACACGCCGCCTATCGCTCAACCTTTGTTCAAAAGCTGACTATTGTGCTGGCTGTTCAGAAGGTGAGCCGTGTCACAGGCGAACTCGATGCGTCTTATCTATCGAATTAATAATACTAATATAAGGTCTAGGGTTTTTTTATAGAACGATATATAGAAAAAAATATACCTATATATTTGTAAAGTCACATGGAAATAATGATGTTATAGAGATTTAGTAAAAAACACTGCACATTTAGTGCGCATATCAAACTTTATCAAACTCTAGCTTTAAAACGAGCTAGAGTTTAGTAAAGTTTATATGTGCCAAAGTTGTGGACAAAGTTTTTTGGATATCAAAACTCAAAATGAGTACTAAGTTATCTCCAAAACTAGAAATCCCTGAAAACCGACAGAGTTTGTTCAAATAAAAGGATGCTAAAATTTTTAGGCTCTATATAGCCACCTACATATATTTTTTATACTATATATGTAACCGTTTGACCACAATCTCACCTGATGTTGAGCGATGATGTAGTCGACGATATAGCACGCTTACCTAGAAGATACCTATTCACTCTACTCTTGAAAACTTCCAAATTATAGTCATTCGGGAACACAGAAACACATATAAGTACTTTTGGGTTAGCTATAGTAAACCTAGTACTATGAGTGTCCCACATAAACTTTAGATGAACCTACGTACTAGCTTATGAAGCCTTCAAAGGCTGTTCTTGCAGCATAATCACGCGGCGCTGCAGGAAATTAAACGATCTGCAAGCCGTCCTCACGTCATTCAACTGGCGATTTACTCTGTGGCTTGGATTTGATGCAACGACGCAGAATGTGTTGTACTGATTCTTTTGAGGTCGATTTCCTATGGCTATTTTCACACTGCTAACGACACGACACCTGCACGATACCGCTATGTCAATTACCTTATGTATCCCACTCACTCTGTCTCTGCGTGCTTTTTTGTGCCCAGTAAAATAAGTTTATTGCGTAAACAGCGATTATTCATTTACTGTTTGCAATAATTTCACCGAAACCTAGGGAGAGGTTAACGTTTAACCATCAGGTGGGCCTTCAACTTCTCTATATCTCTATCACTTATTCTCATAAAAATAAACCTTTTGGATGACTATCCTCGACTCCAATTACGATTGTTTTGTCATCGACAGTGCCCTAAATGACACACTTGCCGGAAACTATCGACGTCTGCAGTGGTGAACTTAAACTTTTTGAAGAGATTTTTGTAACGTACAGAAATGAAAATGCTAATTTACTTTTTCCGTTGACTGTACAAATGTAGGCATTACCATTCACTCGCGCTTCTCGATACAAAGCTTAAGACAAGCCTATACCGTGCTAATTGAATTTGTATCAGATTATATGAGCAGAGGGGCCATTCTCTTAAAAAAATCTAGAAAAATATCACTGTTTATATTAATGTCTGCCAGTTTGTAATTAATTTTATGACATCTCAACTAAATCTCAATTATATTTTACTAGATTACTGGTATTAGGTACTGATTTGGACCAGATGAGCTATATATAAATCGTTTGCATCGGTTTGTAAATAGCTCAACTGTTTCATGTGTTTTTTGTTAATATTGTGAATATTGTATATACTGTATTAGTTGTAATTTTCTTTGTAAATAAAAATATTTGTTTTTACTAGATTTAATTAGGAGAATTAACCTTACATCCAGCGCGAGAGCTCGAAGGAAATTAAACGTCGTTCGGTCACTTTCTTCATGGCAACAATGCACACTAACGGGTTTAATAAAGGGTATACTTATAAGATAGTAAGCGGACTTTTATTTAGTGCTCTGCATTTTACGCAAATGTGTTGGAATTATTATCTTCATAGCTTTTTCATACAACCAAAGAATGTGTTGGGGTTTCCACACCTGAATTTACCAGTAACAATTCACCTTCCAAATACAATTTTAAACGTGACTTATACCTATGTATATTTCTAATGAACCACAAAGATCTTTTAACCATCACAAAAGTAAAGAAATCACACTTTGAATTTGACTGAAAAACTCAAAAAATTTGTGTACTCTATTAATATATTAGTAATTTTTTTTATACCGTTTATGATATCACCTAGGTACGTATTTCATTGATTCTATGACAGAGAGAAGAAAACTTTTCAAGAAGATCGTGCACCCCGTACCGATCACCAGCTCCACTGAATTACGTAAACAATATCGCCTTAATTTGGTTTCACTGCACATGACGTTAGCATCGGAACGCACTCCGAGCATCAGGAAATTAAACCTTCAGCCCCGCCGGGCTGTCTATGCCACTCAATTACGTTGCTTACATGGACTTGATATTAGTTTGGAGACTTGCGATTTGGGTTAGTTTATCAACATCTTTCAGGAAATGAGAAGAATCAAAGGCGAAAAAACTCACGGTGGTTTCAGGCAAGTCAGCTTATTTTAAATTTTATTATTAACAAGCCGTCGCCCGCGGCTTTGCTCGCGTTGTACCCTTTAGAGTGTGACGTTTCAAAATTCCTTTCTTAGTGCACCTCTACACGATATAAGGATACTACCCTCCAAATTTCATACCTCTAGGACTTATAGTTTAGGCTGTGCGTTGATTCTAAGTCAGCTTCGAAAGTGTTTTATATATATTGATGATGATGATGATGACGTATATTATTAATTTTCAATATTAGCATACATTAATTTGTGCATAAAAAGATACGGAAACTCTAAAAAGCTTTACGAATGAACAAATCTTCATACTAGTGCACACGGGCTCCGTCAAAACCACAGTGCAATACCAAAAAAGCTCGAAAACATCCGACGCCAATATGAATCAAAAGCACGAAATAAAACCGTGTAAACCAGCACCGAGGAGACAATGCTTCGGTCGGCTCGTCCGAGGCAACAACAGCGACGAAGTAATTTTCCCGTGCAGGTTTCAGAGCGCTCGTCGCGTGTTTGCTAGTTAGAATTCGGGTGTAGTTCGGAAATTAATCAGGGCCCATTGTGGGTGCTTTGTCGCGGGCCCTGGTGCCAATTATTGGCTGCACGGAGCAACCCCGTAATTGAACCTGCCTCCAGGCAGTTGCAAACTCCGGCGACAGAGCGCCACAGTAAAAAAGTTACCGAGCTGTACTGCCTAAACGCTAGCAGCCTAATTGCACGACTAATTTGGAAAACCCGAAAAGAACAAGCATGTTTTTCGGTAAACACTACCCATTTGAAAAACAATACTCTGGTTGATAAACTTATCCGTTTAAAAATATTGAGTTCATAACTCGGTTAACAATTGCATCATAAGCAATCAAGTTTGAATGAAATAAATTGCACGTTCCCGCTTACAACGCGGCTGTTGATAAAAACTGGAATAACAATTTGGTTCATTGGATAAGTCACAATTTGGGCACTTTGTGTCGACGTGCAATTTTTTTTTACAAATATATCTGGTAGTATATAGGGTTGTTTATCTATATTATTTTTCGTGAATTTCTTCATAGTATATATTGGTTCATCATCATGCTTATGCTTTTATCCCAACCCATGGTTTACTCTCAAGATGTTTAAAGTTAATATAATAAAAAGTAACTCATTCTAAAATATATGAGAGTCTCTTACGTGATTATACTCGTTATTAAAAACCGTAAAATAAACATAACAATAGTCAAGTGATAAAGGTTTTATAGTCAGATAAAAGGTATAAAGTCCAGAGGTATTAAACGGCAGGGTAGCGAAACCCAAAATTTGCATTGCTCATTGCTAGAGAGCACATAAAAATGCTCTCATTAACCTGGGCGGTCAAAAACAACCACCCTGTTAACTGCTCGTACTAGGAATGCGAGAGAACCGAGCACTGAAGGGGTGTGCAACATTTTCGGGCTATATTTGGATGGAAAATCTTTGGGTCGGCAACTCAAATTGTTAACCAGGGAGTTTTGCAGTGTTTTTTGTGCCTTACAAGAAAACATTTCGTTGAATTACTTTGTAAATTTTAAATGTTAGTAACTTTTTAAAAGTCTATACATGTTTTTCATTAGATTGTTGGAAAGAAAGGCTCTTCCTAAACACAGCGTGACACAGCATATCCTGCACGAAGTTACAGTGTAGGTTACCACAACTTTCATTGCCCGCTGCTCAGCATACCAGCCAGCAGGAGGCATTCCTGGGCACATGTTCACTTTTTACAATGTCCAAGTGTCCACTCCACCTAATGTTTATTGCTCAAATACGCTTTTAATTTCGCTAAAAGGCAACACCGTTCTTTGGACGGAAAAAGGGCGTAGTTTTTAATTACTGAGAAAATAAAAATAAATGGGAAGCGTAGACGCATTGCTTAAACAAATGTTCCAGATTAAAATTCCTTGCGGCCTACCTATCAACATATATCTGGAAATGGAAGAATTTTCCGACGAAACTAACCTACTTAATGAAGCATACGAAAAGGTTTAAGAAGCTAACCCAGTTGTTGCGCAAAATGATAATATTACTTTAGAAACTAAATGAGAGCACTCGGCGCTTTGTACTTTAAGCCGATGCTCATAATCTGGCGCGTTCAAGGGCTGAATTTCAGTCCACAGTGCCGGCATTGTTCCATTAACACAATTTTATAACCGACATATTAAAATAATAAAAACTTATGCCTCTCTTAATTAAATAATTTAGCGGCGGGCTGAGCCGAGATATGTAAATTGTTTTAGGGGATAGATCAAACAACCCTTTTTTATGACTTTAATATGCGGTTGTGGGGGGGTCGAGGTAACTTATGAAATATTTAATAACGGTGCACACGATTCCATTTGAATTACTTTCGAGGAAATGACGACGTGCAAAGCAGCGAGCGGCATCACTGCCCTTCTCGGGCCGCTCCGCGAGACCGAGGCCCGGGTTGAGCCGAGAAACAAATATTACTACAAACAAACTTTTCGCTTTATTAAAAATTGTAGAACACAAAACCTTGGCGTTTTCATTTGACACGAGTCGTCGTACGTTTCTCCTCAACTTCGCTGTGAAATTGAAATATTGCATCCGAGATGGCTACTTGTAGCTTGCAATATATATTTTAATTTGTTCCTGAAGCGTGTTATGAAAAATCAAAGTACTAGTTCATCGAACTATGTAGGGAAGTATAAAGGGATAAAATAAAAAAAATACCGGTACCTAAATAGGTATAGGTCTAGAGACCTAATTGGTTCAACGTCCTCCATAAAAAGCAAACAATTTGCATCTAAATGCATTTTTAATTAATAATGCAATCGCAACGATTTCGTTCAGTACCGTTTCAAATACCAGGGGAGTGTTTTAATTAATTTTCCCTACAAATACAAATTGTAAGAAAAACCTAGTGGTGACACATAGGTACCTACTTGTAAGTACCACCGTATAATCGAAGTAGGTACTACATACTAGCGCAAATATTAATCAATTCTCAAACTCTACCTACAGCATCACGTAAATTTTGCATGCACCTTTCTGCACACCAAAGTAAGCGCGAAGCCAACTTTTTCATGATATTTTTCAGCAGATATACTGTGTATGCCCTTTTCAATGTAGCGTTACTTAAGGTAACTGCGTCATGTTTATGAAATTACACTTATTATTCTAATGGAGAGATATTAGGGTGTCTTTTAAACGATGACGGTCGAAGTACAGAAGCTTGTAAAGAAAAAAGGCAACGGTTAAAATGTCGCCGTTTAGTATTGACACAACAATTTGGCAAACTTTTGGATTTAATAAAAGAGTTCTGTAAACTTGACACGTTTCAATGAGAGATCTATGTTTCCAACTTAGAGATTTCGTTATCTATGAGTTGTTACCGAGAACCTGTGCTGGAAACTTATTACGTACTTATGAGTATCCAAACGATTATAAGCTGAATGAAATAAAGGATCATGTATGAATAACAACAGCCGCAAAGTGGCTAAGGTGCTCAAAATAGCTCAGTAAAAGCGTAAAAGTAAACGCAGCGTTTTTTTGCTTCATCCTGAGAAATGATAGCTGAGGCCTTCTCACGCCGTGATGTATCATCAGAGGCCGTAGCTCATCGGCTCGTGGCTTGTATGTCTACGCCCTTAGCCACGTTTGGCAAACCGATCATTTCAGTTGATTGCAAATTTACGGTTTTTTTTTTCTAAATACGAATTCCATTTCAATTTGGAACTAGAAGACGGGTGAAACATCCTAGGATATGTTGATGATTGTGATGACTAAAATTTTATTTAGAACTAGCTGTCGCCCGCGGCTCTGCTCGCGTGGTAACAGCATCCGCATTATTTAGTTAAAATCTCTGATCCTAATTTTAGACCATTTAGGGTGCGACTCAAAATTCCTTTTTTAGTGCACCCCTACACTATGCAAGGATAACTACCTTATATATTTCATACCTCTAGGACTTATAGTTTAGGCTGTGCGTTGATTGTCAGTCAGCTTCAAAATAGTTTTATATATTTAGTAGAAGAAGATTTAGAATCTCGCATTATGATGGTGCAGGGCAATGTCTCTGGGCGGGCCGCATCGCGAAAACTATTCATAGTTAAATCGATAGCTAATTCGAAATGGCTCATTGTTGTCTGCTTATACAAAGGAACACAACTTTTTAGATAGCCGCTGTGCAATACTGCCGGCAGTAAAACGGTAAGGGTTGAGCTAAGAATGCATTCTTTGATGACACACAAATTATGTATGCCAGGGTTAGATAGATCGTAGCCTTCAGCACTTTGAGGCTGGCTGTTCAATCACGTTCTATTGTATTGTACCTATGACTATTTTCATTGCCACCTACACGATATCCACAGAGTGTTAATCTCATCCGTTTAGCACTAGAGGCGTCCCCCCTATCATAAGAAAAGTTAGAGTTGACTGATTACGTATGGTTAACAAGACATAATGTTTACTGTAATTTTTGATTAGATAGACCAATCGTGTTAATGCCTACACCGATATTTTAGTTAAACTAGTAGATCCACGGACATATCGGTATCGGCCAATGTGCATATGCTTCCTATATAAAACATAAAAAATATAATGGTCTGATTATTTAATTGAAAACCCTTAAAGAAAACGTAAATCATATTACTAAGCTTATTAAATTGGTAAAAGATGGAAATTGTTTTAGTGAATTAAAAAAAACGTCTCGTACAATGACAATAAGGCATAAAATAAATGAATACTTTCCTTATCAAAAGTTTAATTTGTTTTGCTTTTGATGTAGTAAATGGTTTGGATAGCTTATTTCATTATTTATGTAAAGTACAATGCAAGATACTACCTAATACCTAGTCAATAGGCCCATATTTATTATGAGTTAAGAGTTAATATAAATGCCGTTATTCGAAGAAAAAACCTAGGTCATTCATCTTATAGCTATAAAAGGTAAACCATTACTTATTTGGTGTAATGGGCAATGAAAATTAATGGATAAATGTGTTTCGCTGTCATCCAAGTTAACATATTAATTGACTTCTTTTAAAGGAAATTGAATTAGCAATTCAACATCGCATACTCGTATACAATGACAAAGGTGAAGAATCACCTGTTGCATCACTATTAGGTTTTTCTTTTCTTTTATTATGAGGAATGGAGTAAACGTGGTCACGTGACTTTATAATATACGTAAGTATATGTTGTATAAGAAAAATGCAAGTATGTATCTCCATTAGGTTTACACAATACATACATACTAGTATATGTTCCTACTAGTAAGTAGGTACCCATATGACCGGCACACGTCCAAATAGTAGACATTTCACCACCGAATGTTCAGCATTTGACTTTTATTAGATTTTTGAACGCATAGTTAATATCTATTCTATGTACTACGTACTATATCTAATAAATCGCTCAATAGTTACGCTCAGGTAATTTGTCTACTAGGACTGGAACAGCGTGCATTCCAGTGCAAATATAAGGGCGTGGACACACTGCGCGCGTGGGCCTCGGACATGGGGCCATAACAACTTAATAAGCGGTTGTTCGTGATTTACGCGCGCCCGCGGCGCCGGCGCACTAACCCAACCTTATTTTATACTAATATACGACAGATAAACATCGATTCGTGTTAGCTGGACAAAATTTATTATAAATCTTACATGGTTAATTACACACCGTAAACTATTTGTACAATATACAGAAATATCCCGTCATTTTTATGTTGAACCCTCACATTTTAGTGGCAAAAATAACCAATAAAAAATACCTCAATTGAATTGCTTCATTATGGCCCTAGGTTAAATTCGTATTATAAATCTTGAGTCATGCTAATTACGCCACACCTTATAAATCTCTCGCATTATATAGGCCGTAAATATACCACGAAACATCGTAAATATAGTATAGTTGTAGGCCGAGGACCTCACCCGACGCGGTAAAGCACAGGGGACAGATAGGGTTAGCAAAGAAGGGGCTGTCACTTCCAAGTCTGAATATATTTGCTAATTCATTAAATCATACTCAGTATTTATCTAATAAAACTGCAGTAACTGTAAACTCTTTGTTAAAATAATAGAAAACTGCGTTGCCATAAGGTCTTTACCATCGCCTTATAAGATAAATACAAATCACTTATTTATAATTCCAGGTAAGTCAGGTCAGCCTCTAGCGTAAACTTACTAAAAATAATAATTCGTTATAAAATAATATTCAATTTAGGTACATACCTACTTATTACAACAAACAAACAAAAATTAACGTTTAGTAGTGTTCAGTAGAGTTAGGGTACCTATGCCTAATGCCTAACCCCCCAAAGAAGAGGTCCTATAGATTTTTCGGAACTACGATTTTTGACAACTTGTGAGGTATAGGGACCCTAAGCCCTCTAACTACGACTCTGTGTTCGGGTCGAGTTATAGCCCTTCGAATGGCCGACTCGACTCCGTGCAACAATCGGTGTGAATTGGAAATAACCGGAAAATTTCCACAACTTGTCTAATAGCTTATTGTTGTGTTATTGTCGACCCGCGAATTGCCACCTTGAAGAAAATGTTACTTTGAAAGACCTTAGAAAGGCTTGGTTGAGCACATGAGACCAAATAACACAGTGAATATTATACTGAGTAATGAACGCATGATGGGGAGTTGTGATAAGTAGAAAAGCTGCTTAGCATCGGTTGGGTCATCTTATTATTCCATCATTATTCTTGTACAAAAAGTAACTCTATCAAAATGGTTTTACGAAAATAAATCACTCAACATCGCGACTCAAGTATTGTTTTTTTATCATTTGTCTATACAAGTCTCTACTCAATTATATGCGTGAGTCACGCTTGAGTCTTGAGTTCTTTGTGCGAATACTGCACTAAGTAAGATACATAAGTATTGAGTTCATCTAGCACTGAGAAAAATCTGTAAAATCTATTATTAGAACAAAAATACAACAAACACGAATATCTAGCTTCATTTTAGTAAACGATTGAGAGTAATAAAATGAGGCTCCAAACGCACTTGGCGACTGCTCTTGCTGCCTGTACGAGATATATAGATCCAGAAGTCACCACGACTGCTTTGGTCCCTTGACGTTTGATCGCGCTTGAATCACGTGGCCCCGGTGACGCTGAGCTGGTCACGCGACTTGGCCGCCAAGTGCGTTTGCAGACTAATGCTCATTACAAAATCGCCGACATAAGCTGAGCAGAATATGGATATGCTAACAAGATGGAAAGAAAAGCAATCAACTTCGCGGCTCGATCATTGAGTGCATAAATTAGTGCAGTTTGTTAGCGAGCGCGGCTCGTTTGTGTCACAGCAAAAATAGAATAGTCAACACAGTTAGCATGAATGTCTTAGATTTTTTTTATCTAAGAAAAAACACATCATGCTACGCCCTCTTCCTCCAGAATGAGACAAATATTTTAATCCAGTTTTCCGTAGACAAATTCTGCGTTAGTGCGGCATAGTATTAATAAAAATTTACTGTAAAAAGAAAGATAATTTTAAATAAAAATAGGAGTGTAACGCCATGTCAACAGAGTGTAAACAAAAAAATCCAAAAAAAAAATTGTACTTATAATTCTTTGATCCTTTTAATATTATCTAACAAAAATTCTTATCCTAGAAATATTATAGTAATAAGAATAAAAAAATATTTTCTAAATTAGTAATAATACAGGTGCTGATGTTGCATAGGAGCTTCAAGACTTGATAGCGTACTAGATAATAATTAACTAGCTATTTCTATGTTCTGTGGTATCCCTACTTCACTCGTGCAAACATAACATTATGAAAATAATTAATAATTCATTAGCGCGATGCTCTCTATCTCTATGAAGAAATAATAAGGTTTAGGAAATATCGCTTAAAATAATTGAATAATACATATTAGGCATAGACCCTTTTCTAGCGACCTGCAAACATTTCATGACGTCATCAAAACCCTCGTTGTCTGTGACGTAGTTAAAATGTTATAAGGAGAAAAATTATCTTGTTTAAAAAATATTTGAAGAAGAAATAACCGCCCTAGGGAGTTCATTTATTTATTAAAAATGAAAATAATACGGCCATGTATAAAATTATTAACTTTTTCATATAAATAATCAAGAGTTTTACATGGGAAAGACAAGTGTAAGATATTAAAAATGTTTTTGTTCGGCTTTCAGTTGTCACAAGACGCTGAAGTGACCGCTAATGACCTCCTCGTTAGCGGAGACCATTGTCGCTAAAGAGTTCTCGATTCACAAGATAACACTTGGCTGCGACACGATGGCTTTATAATTGTGTGCCACCAAAGTGTTGAATTATAAATTAGATGTTTTTTTTTCTGGTTTGTATTTTCACAACATTTTGATGGGAAAACACCATCAAAAATGACGCAGGATGAAAAGTTTTAGATAGTACAATTCAGAAATAGTACTTTAGAGACAATTTGTGTTTCTTATTTTTTTTTACCATTCCCTGAATAGCCACTAACTAATCGACATACTAGTATTACATACTAGTTTAATACAGTTTAGACATAGTACTTTTAAAAAAAAAAATTACACTACTATCATTTCTTCTATAACAAAAAACTTCGATCTGTCTCCTACGAGTATAAGTGAAAAACTGCCAAAAATATTGCTGAGTCTTGATTTATAAATCAATCGCCACCTAAATCATTCGAATGGAATGTAGCCGAATCAGGGGACTGGTACAGCTTTCATGAAAATGCCTCAGCAAGCATGGTTTACAATTTGATAGGAGACTGTAACATCTATTCAGTTTGTGCAACCAACAGATTCCAGGCAAACCGAAGTGCTACTGCAAAACGTCAAATACCACATCGTTCGTAACATAGGTAACTAAAAGTTTGCCCTAAATGAATCTGAAAACAAGCAAGCTCG
Source organism: Eulithis prunata (assembly GCA_918843925.1). Taxonomy (NCBI): domain Eukaryota; kingdom Metazoa; phylum Arthropoda; class Insecta; order Lepidoptera; family Geometridae; genus Eulithis; species Eulithis prunata. The sequence goes on from OU974007.1 coordinate 3,430,516, forward strand.
TATGAGTTAGTGGCCAACTCTGGTGACGGAGTTTTAAGGCCTCCAGGCCTCCATCGTGGCTTAACGATTGAAGAAAAAAGGTAAAATGCATGGACAAAAAAATGAAGTGAATTGTGTTGATATAGTTTTTCAATCTTTTTTTTTTGATATCGTTTGCAACGGTTTGTAGATGGCTCAACTGTTTCATGTGTATTTTGTAAATATTGTGAATATTGTAAATACTGTATTAGTTGTAATTTTCTTTGTGAATAAATTAGTTTTTCAATATTGTTGAAATAACTTTACAATAATTATGAAATCTGGTTTTTCGCAAGGCAACGTACACTAAAGCTTGTATTCTGATAAAGAAGCTTTAACTCGAGTACTAGATTAGAGTAGAGATTCTCATATAAAAATCTATGCTCGAGTCCGGATCAGTGATTGAACAAACACAGCCCTAAGAAGACAAGTTACAAGAAAAGGAAGCAAAGCTTTCTCAGTAGACCCGTTAAGCTTTCTTACGCGGTATCATAAGCTGTTTTTATTGCGATGTAGCACAATCGTAGCCAAGCGGAAAAATAAATCTCAATTCGTTTTGTCAAGTGAGAAAATATTTTTAAGAATCGAAAATAAATGATGGAAAACCTAAAATTATGGTCCCTTGATTCCTTACGCTAGGTTTTTAAGTATTTGTTAACATAACTTTCATCACCTAAGTAAGATTGCGGTCATAGGTTTGGCACTGTTTCGCTATCAAAAATTGAAATGAAATGAAATGAAATGATATTTATTAAGAACCAAACATCTGTTACATTGTGTAAAATTCGCGATTGAAGACTGCTGGGCCTATTTTATTTTAATTCATACATTTTGTCTTACAGAAATTGAGACGCAGTCACGGTAAAAAGGTAGTATTGAATAAACCCAATTAACACGTAAATATGAGTCATAAAATATAATTCGTTCAACAAAGATATCTAATATAGGCTGGCAACACGTATTAATAATTGACTGGGTTTATATAGATAGACGATTCTGTAACCTGCACTCCAGTTTTGTACGCCTGCTGGCTGGCGCTGTGTTTTACTCTAACAAGGCTCAATCCTTTTCTTTTTACCTGGTTTTACACTTTTATGAAAGCTGTTTTTACATTTCTTTTATGGAAATTATTTACTATACTGATTGCCCTCGGATCGTGCTATTTATTCTGAACTGATTTCGCTGCCCATAATCTCAAGCGATGTGGCTACATAAACGAAAACAAGAAACTTTTGACGGCAAAAAACTATTTACTATTTAGTACTATTTAGTCACAGAATACCCATGATTTAGTATGATCAGTGCAGATTTAGTATGATGAACAGTTCACCTTTTTGATAAGCATTATATTTTTTTAAACTATCATGGGTAGGTAGCGAACATTACTTTCATCAAACAGTTCAACTCACAAACCACAGTAAATATTTTTTTGTAATTTGGATATTTGAACATATTATTTTTTACAATCTTTATGTTTTACAAAATACCCTGCTTTCTACGTACATGTGACTTTTACAGAAAGCTATTAATTATGTGTTGGGTTCCTTCGGCACAGCAACGTGTAATTAGGAGTATTGGAGCGGGTCATTTTCGATAATTCATAATGTATGTTAATTATGGAGGCCCCTTTGCCCCGGGATAAAACGTGGGTAACGTAGTGCGAGAGCTCGGGGCTTATCTTATCGTGTTTATTTTATAATGAACGCGTTGATTTGTTCTTAGTTTTCTTTGTCTTCTTTTCTTTACAAAGAGTTAACAACGTTTTCAAAATCTTTGTACACTTTTTAAATTAGAAAAAACATTTATTAGTTAAATTAGGACAAACGTTTTATACAGGAATTTAAATCAGTATTGAATCTTTCAACCTCATCTAATAGTAACAAAAGTTATCACCACAGGCCAAATTATTCGGTGCAAATACTATTACGCGGTCTCTCTGACTATTACCCTTCGGCCCAGTGTTCTGTTCATACATTGTTATACCTATAAATAAATAATAAGTGGTAACAGAGTGAATTTCAAACAAATAAGTGATAGTTGTGTGTTGTTATTATGATGAATTCGAAAATTGGGTCTATAATAATAGTGCGCAATGATTTTATTGAGGAAATTATAGTTTGTGTGATTTTAATATTCTACTAAGTACATGATACCCTTATCCAATGTTGATGTTCCCACGGCTTGTTTTAGTTTTGATTAGGCAGCCATGATAGACAGACAAAGTCGCACCACATAAGTATTCCATTTCAACATCATTTCTAGTTTATACCTACTAGAATCCGTACCTGATTGATTTACTTACTATCCCTAGCTATATGTTATACTAGCCGTCGCCCGCGGCGTTGCTCGCGTTCTACCCTTTAGAGTGTGACGTTTCAAATATCTTTTCTTAGTGCACCCCTACACTATGATTATAAGGATACTACCCTCCAAATTTCATACCTCTAGGACTTATAGTTTAGGCTGTGCGTTGATTCTCAGTCAGCTCCAAAACAGTTTTATATATATTGATGATGATTTACCAACACCAATGTTCTACGTTTTCAAAATTCCAGAAAAGCACGACCGTTGTTTTTAAAAGAAAAATGTAGAAAATAACTTAGAACTAAATGAATCCTCGGCATAATTTAATAGCCTCTGCCAACAATCAAGTAACCCAACACACGCAATTAGCTGAATAGTTTGATGCACAGTGCAGATTCGCGCACAGCACTTTTGTGTGTTTTTCACGGCAGCAACGAGTCTCGCTGAAAGCCCCAGGCTCCTAATTAGGCTGAAGTCGGACGTGCCAATTAATTCAAGTTTCACTCGGAAACTTTGCCGCGTCAATTAATTTCATAGTTAATTAGCAGCACAAAACCGCGTCTACGAAAGAAAGGCTAACGATGCCAGCCCGCGGCCGCCGACAATGCACCAATTACAGTGGCTTTGTCAGCGCCAATCCTATTCGACGGTATCATGCGTGATTGTGTTGATGCTCTTCTATGGAAGTTCATGACCAAAGACGTTTGGAGTTTTTTTTTTTAGGAATAACCAAAAAAAAAAATATTCAAATCAAGACAATCGCACTGACGTTTCAAGCAACTATATAAATACCTGTTACTTGTTCACCTGTAATACCTGGATACCTTGTTCAATACTCGATAGAGTTGCAATAAAATAAATAGGAGTATAATTTTATGTAAGCTTTGTCTTACATCTAGCTGTAATGGCCAGCACCGAAGAAATGTTACAACACCCAAGAAGTATCGGGCTATAACTCTTCGCTAATAAAATTTAACCTCTGCTTAATATCTGGCGGTGCGATTCGTTGAAGAACCGAGCAAATTGACAGACTGTAAAATATTTTATTCGCGCAATAATTTCATTTGGTAGAAAAACAAGACGCAGCGCGCCCTCCACAAATATATTTCACGTGAATTAACCTATTAAACAGCTTTGAGAGTAAACTTCGGTTCTGTTCTGGCTCGTAAAATCGTGCCGTTTTGGTGTCGTTAAAATCGTATCTCGTCTCGAATAAAACAAAGTCAGGGAATCGCACCTAAGTCCTCTAATGACCTGAAGTTGCCGACGGAAATTACTGCCGTTTTGAACAATCCCATAACAGTAAATTAAAAGTTATTTTGAAATACAGTTCATTAAAAATATATGTAAAATTGTGAAACTTAGAAATCCACTCACAGTTCAGCACTACGGTGCCTTTGCCAACCAACTTAACACGATTTGCGATCAATCATCTCAAGTCGCGGAACTCCTTGGTGGTGTAATCTTGAGTGCGAGCTCATGCTTGGGCCGAATACCGTTGGCCGTGTTGAGCTTAAACCGAGCGATCACTACTAAGCATGCACTCGTCCGACATTCGTCGCGAGCTCAACCATTCGCTTTGTTTTCCCGCGCCATGTCATTAGTGGAAAGCAGAAGTCAGGTCAAAGCCCAGCCAACCCAGACCCTCGATATTTTCGCGAGCATCGATTATTTTTAATGGCCCGACGATGGAGACACGGTCGGAGTACGTCTAGAAGTAATTTGATCGTAATGCCTGTTTGAGAGCAAAAATAGATGTTAACTAAATTATCGAGAATAGCGAGTTGTAGAGAACGTTCTTGGAAACATGGAGGGAAATGAACGTGCTTCAGTACATTACAAGCCTCCTCTAACTAAATCACGTCTTAGGCACTGCAGCGTCCGGTTCGTAGGAGCATGAGTAAAAAGTGTCTCGAGACGCTTTATCTAGATTAAATTACGATTAGTCGAATTTTTTTCGTGAATAATTGTTCTGTCTGTACCGATTGCTTAGCAGGTTCGCGGCAAACTATAAAAAACCTTCAGAAGTTCAGCACTCACACCTTCACACTATTCTCCATCATTATAAACACCGTACTAGATATACAGGGTGTTTTAAATCGGAGCGGGAACGCATGGTGTCGCCACTAGCCCCGGGCTCAATCATTAAGGGATCATTAAAAGTCTACCGTCAACCTGTTGGGCGCTCAACCGATGCCCTTTCTCCACTTTTATGCTATTCCTTTATTATGAGGCATAGACGATATTTGCATTCGATTTAAATGAGAATCCTTTATGGATGACAAAGGTTAGTCTAAAATATTTTTTTCTAACTTCCACCCGCAATTCTCACGCAAACAAAGTACATTTAACTATTTCAGATCACAAACTATTTCAAGTTTTATCCAAGTCCTTTGTAGTTAGGGGGTACTATACAATTCCAAGGGATTTCCCTACTACCTCATTCGATGTGACAGCGTAGGGATTCCCCATGAAACGTTTAATTCTGCCCACTTATGTCAATCAAAGGAGTTCATAATTTAGTAGCAAAATCCTACCTGCAAGGTGCCAGGGATATTACATATTTTTTAAAAGATATTTAACTAAGACAATGAAAAAGTAGAGAAAGCTCTTTGCTTGAGGAAAATGTCCTAATGTTTTTGCCAAAAGAAAGGAAATAGCTTGATAGCACCCCCGGCAATAGCTTGCAAATTCAAATTCGACTTCGTTTCGTATTGTTTCGGGTTTTCCCATTCATCAGCAGAAAAGTAGTTCTATCAATAGTGAAGTTGTAAGATGTTTTGCAAAGCGATAAATGTACCGATCGGTTTCTCTTGATAGTTAGTGTCGTCGCTGTGTTAGAGTGAAAAGAGTGGTGACAGCAGTTGCGGCGCGCCGACTCCGCGCGGGCGGCAAGTAAATGAGGCGCAACGCTCACTGCTAACTAAACCAATCGTCCGTGCGGGCTGAGCAGACGGGCGGCTGATACTATAACACTTTATAGCATAAAAGCATAAAATCGATCAGAAAAACCGTATGTGTCATTGTAACAATAACACATACGGTTTTACATACGGTTTACAGTTTTTTTTTAATTATTGTTAGAAAAAAGCAGCAATAACTAAGATTTTTATTCATTTATCTCTCTGCTGTCGTGTTTGCTAGGTGGTGTCGGTTATACACGTTTCTCTAGGTATACAAATCAAAAACATATAGAGGTTTATTTCATAACTAGCTGATGTCCGCACTACTTCGTACGCGTGCGAAACTTTCCACCAAAATATCTGTCAACCAGCATACGATGAACCTCGTGCCAAAGGCTGCTTTTTGTTTAGAGAGGTCACATAATCCACGTCTAATTTTTTAATAAATATAGCCTTTGTTTCAATCCGGAAAAAGGTCTTCCGAATGGTATAAGATCCATTTAAATTGGTCCAGTAGTTTAGGCGTGATCCGCGAACAAATAAACAAACAGACAAACTCGATTTTCGGAATCAGAATCGTTTATTTAGTAGATCTGTATATTTAGTTTATCCATATTTATTTAATTTAACTTTTTGGTTTTTTTACAGTTTTATAATAGTATATATAGATTAGGTAAAGCTAAGCCTCTAAATAAAAGTAAACTACGCAGCAACATATAAAAGTTTGTTTTCTCCTTGAACCATAACAAAAAATAAAAAAAAGATGTTAAGATGTTGAAAGATGTTAAAATTAAAAGATGTTAAAACAAGAATAAAAAAATCCTGTAACGTTCCGCTCAGTTTTTTTTACGTCTCTAGCGCTCTAGCGCCCGTTTGCAGTGTCCATTTAGCATCATTTGCGGGAACTGCTTTTTAAACCTCATCTGTTTTTAATGCTTTTCTGGAATCCTTTCGTGTGCTTGTTACTCGGAAACAATGCTTCGTGATTTTACGTGTCTGCTGTGTTATAAAAGCTCACTGAGATTGATATCATTCTTACCAACCTTATTATTTCCATTGCTTACAAAAAACTAATTTGATGATATTATAATACATGCTCGTATGCAAGTAAGTACCTACATAACCTCATTATAGAGTTTAGTAATGCGTGTTTATTCATTAACAACCCTATTTATATACAGTTTTCTAAAATATTCGTTGTAAAACCAACTACTTTAAAAAACATTATCCAATGAACTCTGACTTTTACCTGCAAGCACAGGCCCAAAAGGTTGGCGACGATCTCTTAATAAAATAGAAATTTTCATTCTTTGTCCAATGTGCCAACTATATGGTCGTTTGACACATCCTCCAACCCCTTAAATGTAACTAAAGAGTTGAGCTATCTATAAATCGTTTGCAACGGTTTATAGGTAGCTCAACTGTTTCATGTGTATTTTTGTAAATATTGCCAATACCGTATTAGTATAAATTTTCTGAGACTAACCCAATAGATGAACCCCCACCTCCGAATAAAAGGTTTAACTTCCACACCGCTACACTCGTTTACAATACAAACACTGCCAATAAAGAATAAATACATGCAATTTATTCAACTGCTCGGTTTTCCTGCAATTTACTTTCAAGAACAACACAAGACTTGTCTTGTGGTCAGTTTATCTATTCTGTAATTAATGGCTGCAATATCGAGCTGGTGCTAACAGGAAACCTGTTCCTCGGGCATGCAAGTGTTACACTTTCAACTGTTAGAGTTAGTACGTTTTAGATATTTAAACTAAAAGTATGAAAGTAATGGTTTTAGTATTATTTTTTCAAAAAGTATTTTTATACTGCAGTTGAGATTGCTAGCATTCATGGTTTCCAATATATAAACTTTTTTTAGATGGCCTGGAATATTTACTCTCTTTAAATAAAAGTAATTGTTTGATTGCGTTATTAACTTGCATAATATCAATGAAATTATGAAACTATAGCTTAGTGAAATTATTTAGCATTCATGGTTTCAGATACTTACTCATTTTTTTATAAATGACTCGAAATTTTTGCTCATGAGTGTACTAATTGTTCAATATTTTATATTAGTAATGTTCGGTAAAATACTGTAAGTAGTGAATATAGAATCTTTTACCTAGAGAAATTTAACGTAAATTATTTTAACCCAGAAACTTTAATATTCGTAAACCATTATCTGTACGTCTGTACGTCTGTACTCTCAGGGACGCACAATAGCAAGGTGCGTCGTCGCCGTAATCCGTAACGGCTCAGTAACGAGTTCGTAACGAGTGGGTAACGGCACCGGCTCGTTATCGCTAACGCTGCGGCCGCCTCATTACGCGATGCGACGCGATATAGCAGACGTACCATCTCGTTATTGAGAATATTCTGAACGTTTAGGTGTTTTGTTAAGAAGGTGTCTTCCAGTATTTTTTATGAACTTTGTGATAGTGAATAAATTGATTATGTTGCTGCATGTTCAAAGATAGAAGACAATAGGCTTAAAAAATATGACTACGACATTGTTTTTGGTTTGTTTCAAATAATAATAAAAACTATTTTGTTAAGAAATAACCGGAATAATAAGACTATTAGGCACTTTTTTGTAAATTATGGCTAGCAAAGCCAAAAAAGTTCAATACTGGAATGAGCTTCTCTCAATAAAAATTGAGCGATTATAAATTTCGTTTTTGACAGATTTGAAATGTTTTTCAACAAAATAAATCTTTTGCAAAATGTACTCACAGAAAACATTTTTGAAAAAACTATAAAGCTAAGCAAATGTTTCAAATTTAGACTAACCGACGACAGTAAAATTTAAACGCAAAAACGAAAAAAGCTAGTCTAAAGCTCTTCTCATCGAAATTCACTATCCGCAAACGCAACAAAAAGAAACCTGGATGGAGCACACTCCAAACCAAAGCACCCTAATCGAAAAGGAAAAACGATCGCAGATTGCCGTAAAAAGATCACGAGTAAGGCTGCCAATTGTCCGGCTTTTGAAAGGTTTAGCCGGATAACGGAAAAGATAGATTTTCTTTTTTTTTCTTACATTTTGTTTGGCACACCTTTTTGTTAGTTTGTATCTGGCCTTGGTGTGTACTACAAGTGATTTTGCTGTCAAACTAATATTTAATAATAATAACTAAAATCGGTCATTTTCTTTACGAAGAATTTTTTTGTTCATGCCATTTTTTTTTATATTCAAAAAAGAATTTTTTTTCTTGAAGATAATATAGTAGGTAAAAGTTACACCTAGCACCATAAAATGAAAATAATTCATTCCATTTTTTTGTCTTTACTCTTTACGTAATTTTTTGCTATCGCCCTTCCAGATTGTCATCTGATAACCCTAATCTTGGGCAATAAAACTGAACCAACATTGTCAGCGATGATTCCAATTCCAAAAGGGAGCGGGCGGGGGGTGAACACGGTTTGGGCGGGCGGGCATTTTTATACGCAGTCGAGAAAAACTCGAACGATTGCGACTCGATGGCGATTGATTTGTTGTGATTGAGTCGGGTTGCGGTGTGTTTTCTTTAACTAGATTAAGATAGGTTGCGAACAATTGAGGGTTTTGTGATTTAAATGTGTTATGTTGTATCCTATTTGATCATTACGCGAAAGCCAATATCCTAACTTTTTTACAAATAAATTACGCATACGCATGATCGTTTTTAATTTTACAAAGCTAGGATCCATTCCACAAAATGCTCAAATATTGAACAGACTAAAATACTCGAATACGACACGACACGATAAATAAAGTAAAATAGTTTAAATTTAATGCCACAAATATATTCCTAACTTCACAAGTGATTTAAATATTTTGCCCCTTCATAAAAATGAAGCCTGCGACTCTTGAGTCTCAACTAATTTGTTGCCAGTTGAGCTGCAGATGTCGTCAAGTAATGTGGTGTCGATTTTCAAAGAGATTCGTTCTACAATAATTTAGATAACTCAAAACAACTGAATAATTTTAAAATTTTTGATTAAAATATTATTAAGTACCTAGGTAATCTTTTTTTTTTTTTTTGTTGACGGTGGGAATCTGCACACAGACACCAATACCGCAAACCTAACCTAACTAACTAAAATGGGTAAATTTTTTTTTATCTGTATTCAATAAATCATTATTTTACCTGTGACTAGTACTTGTGAAACTTTAAAACGATATTTTGAGCTGAAATAATTATGATATAAAAGAAAATCGAGAACCTGTCTTGTATCACGAGACTTTGAGATTACTTAAAAAAATATTTAGTTTTTTACGAGCATTTTGTTTACTACAAACTTACTTGGCGTGCGTGTGGAGTGGTGCGGCAACAAGCGTCGTGCAGCGATAGCCTCTGAACCCACTACAACCACCTTCCAAGTCTCTATTTCAAACTTTGTTCATATATCGTAACTGGGAAAGTTAGGTGATACTTTCGCGCGAATAGTTGAGAGTCAGACGTCGCGGCGTCACGTCAGCAAGCCGACTGAACGAGGTCGGTTGTGGCTGCGATGAGCGCGCTGCGCTGCTGGGCGGCATCTCCCTCCGCCCCGCCTGTAGCCCCGCCCACCCGCCACCACGCCTACCTGAATTAATAAAGGCGGCAAACACCGCCGGACACGCGGACAATGTCGCATTGTCCTGCGTCCAAAATAGTTTCAATTAGAATCGAGGCAAAGCACAAAAGCGCCCGCCAACGGATCGTTCACGGCTAAATTGACCGATGCATCGTCGACTAACCAAAACCACATGCAAAAGTATCGGTGGTCAGCCAATTTGTCACGAGTTGCAACCTTAATTGCAATAAAAATAACAAAATATTATTATCACAACAAATAAAGGAAAGTCCACAATTAAAACTAATCTAAACAAGGACTGAAAAACCCTTGTACGGAAAAACATTTGTTTAGTAAAAAACAAGCTTTACTATCTAAGATTATTCCGTTGTTTGAAATGTTTCAATTGTGCAGTTTTTTTTATAAAATACCTAAGTCATTTAAAAATATTTTTATGAAAAAAGAAGGAAAAGAAAAAAATGGAAACACGAAGCTATTTTCACTTTGTTTATATGTATTTACATAACCCACCTATTCCCACCCAAGCTGAGTTAAGGTTTCTTCCGATGCACGTATAGTTATAGTGTTTGGATTTTCAGTCTTCAGCAACCTACTCCTTCCCAATCAAAATATTGACACAATAAAATATTCGTCCATTCCACAAATCCAGCGCAAGTGTAAGTCCTGGAGCGTAAAGCAAACTGTAATATTTCCTCAGCACCAGTGGAGCGTATCTAACAGATTTACTGAAGTCTGAAGATGTCCACTCACGGATCACGGATCGGTGTCGGCCCATCGGTGCGGACACCAATAATACGTTTAGAGTTCCGTTTGCTTACGAGCCGAGGGAACTGAGTAAATAGAATTTTAGAATACTCGTAGCAAAGAACAAACGTTTTCCAAGCTCACGGATTTGACTCAATAGATTTGGGAAGGCTTCTAGACTAGTTTCTGCAAACGTTTTACTCAGTTACTTTCAGGTGCGTCGTCATTCCAGTGGTAGACATCTTCAGATCTATAGGTTTTACTGATATTTAAGGATGGCCGAGGAAAATTTGTTTTGATATGAATCAGCTCACTTGTTATTTTTTAATTGGATGGAGAAATATTTATTTGACACAAATTATCTGTTTTGTCCAGCGTGGGCTTTTGTATCAAGTTGTTTTTTCATAATTGTCTTACCACTCCGTCATGTTTTCCCCAATTGTCATCAATTAAATCATGTTTATCAAATATCACAATATCAAATAGTCGATAACATTGAAAATTTAGACAAATTCCAGTCTAGTCCGACAATGCTGTTTGATTTACAACCTCGAGATAGCTACGGTTTGATTCCACATTCCAAAATACCTAACATTGAATGCGCATTGGCTACGTAACTAGGTTCTGTGTATTTATACTTGTGACTCTAGCAAAAAAATATGTCAGTAGGTAAATGTATTTCGTTTATTTCTTTCTTGGCTGGTTATTAAGGCTTCAACAGTTTATTTCACATTCAACTTACGTGAATTTCAAAACCTTTTGTCATTTTATAATTTAAGAGTCGTTTTATAGACGTGGGTTTGAGTAGCTAAAACTGTAATGGGTGGAGCGAAATACCATTTTTTTTTCACAAAACGCAATTTACAAGCATTGATTAGATTTTTTGTTTTAATGAGAAAATGTAGCAAATGGAACAAATGCAGACTCCATATCCATGAGTAAGTCTATTGAAAACCTGCTCTGTGATATTATAATTTGTAGAGTAATTTTATAAGTAGTTATGGATTTGAATAGAGAACTATTGGATAAACAGGTACCTACGCGTACGTCGTTTTCAGAAAATACATTTTATAAATTATTTGACCCTCTAAATACTGTGGCGGAAATGCTAAAGATCGTCCCAGCTATTGAATGCTTGAGTAGTCACGTCGACTCGTAATTCCGATGAATTGTCTGAAATGCAAACACCAGTTGAGGTGGAGAGACGTCGGTCACGTGCTCCAATATTTATTTTATCAATATTCAAACGTTCCAAATTGCCGCGTTTTGTCTGGGTAAGGGTTGTAAAAGGTATTTTAGCCAAATGTCTGTCCAAGTAAATTTCAACGAGCCTCATGTTCTAATGTGTTTCGATAGTGTGTGCTTAATAGAAATGCAAAAAAAATCTCCAGTTTAGCTATTTTTAATAGTTTTAACAATGTAAACTTGGACATCTTGACTTGGAAAGCAATTTTTACCATAAGCGAAATCTATCTCCTCTTCTAAAAAATTATCAATTGTCAAAAATCAAAACTAAAAGTAGGAGTGAGAAAAGGTAAATGAGACTTCAATTGCAGCCATCCTTACCTGAAAAAGAAAAGCCACTCGAACACGAAGTGCGATCGTGTCAAACACGTTAATGCTTTAACGAGAGCGCTCAGTGGGTTTATTTTCTTCCATCACCGCTCACCGGAATGTTAACCATTCAAGCCTCAAAGTCACTACGAACCACCCAATTGAGCACCCAATTTAGTCGCATGTCTGTGTTGATAGAGATACGTTTTAAAAAATTTGGAAAAGTAAAATCGAATTTGAAACATAAGTATCTAACCCTATTAATCCTATACTTTCATTTCACTACAATTCTTAAATTCCAGCCAAGAATAGGGTCATCAGAGCTAGCTTGCAACTAAGTTCGAAGAAACAATGATTGATTGTAACTGTTTTAATTTGATATTTTTGACCCGCTGAACATATTTTGATTTTTTGATTTAGATAATAATTTCAATCCGAAAGCCATATTAAAGTATAGTTACGAAAAAACTAATTCAAATACAACGAAACTTCAAATTGGACAAAATTTCATGTAAATTGTACAGAAAATTGGATCGTTCTAAAGCACCCGAAGCAATTGGTATTCAGCGGCTATGCGATCGAACGGAAAATACACTTGTCATACATTTAACGTGGGCTTTTTAATATTTTACTGCGAAGGGGATGTCGCGATGTTTGAGAGGTGGCTGATTGAGTGATGCTCAAGATTTGTTGATTTTGGTGAAGACGTAGTTGATTTGGGTGAAGATGTAGAGTAGTAGTAGTTACACTAGTTATTTGTTTTTCTGATTAGATCTTTTATTTTATTTGATGACAAACAATAGGTTACACTTTTATATAGCCAAAAATTAGAAAAATATTTTACCTCATTAAATTTTATGGGTACAAAAGAACTTTAGTACGAGAACATTTTAGATAGGGCTAAACAAGCGCATCCGTTAAAAGTTTTTGCAACCTTACGTATTTATTGATACTTTATCCAACAGCAATCTACTAACAATAATAATTCACTCACATTTCTCTTCGTATCCCTAAGGATCTCTACTCTTTACATACAAGTCGAGATGTCACGTCAGACGTCCAGAGACGATCATTGCGGATAACTTTCATAAAAATACACAACAAATGTATTTGGAGCCTAATTCGTGGCGCACGTCGCTCTTCGCCCGTCAAATTTACGTTCAGGGTTACCACTGCCTGACTTATCATCACCATCATCAAGGTTTCTCAAAAAACGTACTAATAAGCTTGGTTTTCGGTTTTTTCTTAGTGTTTGCAAGCTACATTTCGCATATCATCGCCCACTTTGCCAGAGAACGCAGTCTCCATTTAAGATAACTCTCACATCAAGACACTACAAAACTAATAATGACTTACAGAGAAATAATCACTCTACCATTACAATCGATTAGGGGTAAAAAAAATACGCTGTGAGTGAACGCCAAAATAAGTTTTTTTTAACTTAACATGCCCAGGCGTTTATTGGTACGTAATATCATGGACTAAGTTATTATATTATGTTCGTGGTCGATAGATAAATGATGAGCTCGATGAGGCCGACAGAGTGACAGTGCAGGCTCTCATTTTAATGCACTTTAGAACAAATCTATAGTGTACCTAATCTACTCAAATTAGAAAAAGCTAATTATTTCGTAAGCTTCCAACACGTTGTTTTGGCTACGCTGCATTTTTACTCAAAATAACTTTCTTTTGTTTTAAATACCATGGCCAAATATCTACTTCCCCGTATTTTCCATCACCCCTGAGGCCTGAGCCAAAAGTCGGCTGCTCAGACAACGTCTTCGTTCGAGTGACAGTCGGCGACATATTTTATTCACGGCGCACCGCCGTAATTCCGTCGATGCAGATAAATTGTTTTACCGCGGGAGCAGCCACGTTTCTTGAGTGGTAACCAAAACATGCTCATAGAAGTAACACTCGTCAGTTTCTTCTTCTTCTTCTTTTCTTCTGTCTCTGTCCGTCATTTCGACAGACAATTTTACGAGTGTGTTTAACATCCAGCATTGATTTTTTTACACTTTTTAATAAACATTGTCACAAAAATGTACAGCAGTGTGTCACTCTCCATTGGGACTTGAATAAACTTTCAGCATTCGAATACCAATAACCATATTTTTGTACTTTTTTTTAAATATAGAACAGCAGGCACCCAATTCTAATTGACGTAATGCAACATACGCTAAAACTTTTCAAAGGTTTTCCAATAACGTCGGATCGAGTTTGACTCCTATTATTCTCTTGCAGCACAATTGACAGGCGTCATGGCTCAGTCGGTAGTAGCTCTGCCTTCCGTGCTGTGGGTCGTGGGTTCGATCCCCACCGAGAACAAACATTTGTGTGTTGTAAACATAGATGTTTGTTCCGTGTCTGGGTGTTTCTATGTATTATAAGTATGTATTTACAAAAAAAAAATGTATGTATGTATTCTATCAGCCATCTAGTTTCCATCGTACAAGCTTTGCTTAGTTTGGGACTAGAAGGCGTTGTGTTAAATGTCCGCGAATATTTATTTATTATTTATTACATTAGTAAGTCATTTTGTTTGAAAACTTTTAGTCAGTTTCCTTTCTATATACTCTTGTTTGTCTGCTCTATGAGTTTGGCGTTTGCATGATGAGCTCGTTTTTTATGCTCGAATAAAATTGTGTTAGCCACCGCCGCCGGAGCGACGTGTGAACGCTGCCCGTGGATCCCAAGAAATTGTTTTTGGCTGCTTTGATATTTATGAAAGTTGGCATGTGAGTTTGAGTGAAGGGTACACAGTGGATTTAAGGATCCCCGGACGGTCTATCCAGGCATAATATTTTTGAAGTAACCTTTTTTACCATTTTGCTCGTTTCTTGACACCACCGTCACAGAATAGTCGTACTACTCAATCACAATGGTAAATTCATTATCCACTCTATTGTATAAAGTTCTTTATGTCCATTTAAGTCTTTCCCTCTTCATTGATGGTTTCTATATAGTATCTATCTCATGTTTCGTAGCCTATGGTATACAAATGCCTGATTTCAATTAGAACGTTATTTGTACGGATCCCAGACATCGATTGCGGTACCAAAGTCGTCAATTCGTTGACACAGTTGTACCAACATGCTGAGGAAGCGAGCGCAGACGCTGCTATTAATATTAAATCGGCAACATGAATGCGAATGCATCAGTTAAATCAAGAGAGAATTAGGATCCATGAAATTGTGTATACTGAAGTACTAACCACAACTGTTTTTTTATTTTTAACTACTCGGTAGCCTAAAAACTACACGTAAATTCTACAGGTCAAACCATCCTTATGTAACGAGATTTTATAAAACATACAGTTAAAGTAGTAGAGCACCTACTTACTAGCAATCTAATTAACACTGATTTATTTTGACGCAAAACATCCAAAAAGCTCAAAACTCGAAAGCAAAATCACCTTTGACCCGTCTCGGAGTTTCGCGAACGGATTATGATGTTTATACTGAAAATAATGCGCGGCTGCGGTATTCGGTGCAAATATTTGAAGACGTGTTCAAAGGGTGGCTTTTTGCGAAGGTCCTTTGAGCCGGCCGTGGTCTGCGGTCAGGTAACCCGATTACCGGCCCCAGCTAGCTCCTCTAATGTAGTTTCAGCTACAAACTTGGACTCCTCAACAAATATATTTCGATAAACAATACAGTTATTAAACAAATCAACAATATCTTGAGAGTATCTATATAATTCTGGTTCAAAATGCCAAACGTATTTTACTGAATATAAAAAATTTCATAAATATTATTTTTAAATTGAAAGTCTAAAGTATAATAACAGCAGGAATCTTTCCTATAAAACTACCTGTTTCAAAATAAAATAAAGTTGATGGCATACAAAGTTAACATCTACTTTTACGGCTGACTGACAGTAAAATGTATCAAATAAAATTGTTATCCGTCAAAACATCCCATGCTGCTTTAACATGCGGAATGCAGGAATGCCTACACTTACTGTGAGGCACCTTCACTGGAATAGACCAAGCATATAAGCACCTTGGTAAAAAAAAGTATGTTGGTTCCCTGTGAGGTAATGTAATGTTGTTTTGGTTCCACTTTTCATAAAAAAGTTACGTTCCATATGAATCAGGATGATACGAAACTTGTTTTAGCCATCGATAAAAACCCTTTTATGGTACTCAAGCATACCTGCGTGAGTAGAGACGTATGTACTACCATGCCATGGAACTAGTCAACCCCGATGAGGATTACAAAACGAAGGAAATTAAAGATTTAATTGAATTAACTACGTAATTTTCAGAGTATTTTATGGACATGATGCAATCAGAGCCGCATCCAGCAGAACAAACACAATATTTGTGTTCTACTGACTTATTCAGGGGCTAGCAAAGGCTTCACTGTACCTGCGGTTAGGTGTAACTTAACGAACCCTCTCTGAATCTTTAATATAGTTTCATTTAATGTAAGCTAGTTGCCAACTTTCGAGGGTTCATGTTTATTTTGAAAGCCTCAAACTTTTGGCCATAATGCTGGCATAACCACACATTCATTAATATTTACACAAATACAGAGAGCATTTCTGATTTATTTATTGTTAGGTAGGTACCTACATATTATACGTCACGTGCGCTATCTAATCAAGCCTCTACTCCCTTCTCATCCTGTTTTCGCTATACCTACGATAGGGCCCAAAAACAGCCAGTGCCATAGACATGACTGCGCAATGGATTGAATTTGAAACATTTGTAAATCTCGTGTCGGCATCCTGTAGAATTAGGATAGACAGTGTCAATATAGGTACCATTAGAATGTCAACAGAACGAGTCGCCAAATAATAACCAAGAGGCAGGTAATTCAAAGCGGAATTAATTCCATTACCAATACAAACATCCACCTCCAGGCCGCGCCGAGGCACCCTTCTTCGTAAATTAGATTTTGCATAAAGCCTATTTTAATTTGCGCCGTCTCTAAACATTGCCGCTCTTTAATGTTTGAGCGCAAACTGGAGGGCACCGGCGGCGGCGGCAGCGGCCGGTTGACATTCGGCAACGCAAATAATGTTCTTGTTGAGGTCGAAATAATAAGCTTAGCTCGCTGAGCGCTGGCCGAGGGCGGGTCCACCCTGGCCCGCCTTGCTCTGTTATTAAATTCTTTTGTCGGCCACAACTGGTGAAATGCCCAGTTATTTACGTGCGGTCCGCGGGATCAACGTAAATATCTCGGTGTGTCTTTTGAACTCGCGTAATATGCAGGATAAAAGCGGATTGCTCGAATGTCTTTACTTTTAAAAATCTAAAGCTCGGGTCGACGATCCCGCCAACGAATTCTGAAACAATGCTTTCGTCTCATCGTATTATTATTTTAACTATTACGAATAGAGCATGATTTATACAAGGTAGCAGGTGTTTCAAATCCCACTCACTCACACGTCACTATTACACTCCCGACAAGTATAATATTGCATGAAAACTCAACATAAAATAAGCTGCATGAAGAACGCGTGGAAAAGCTCCCGCACGGTTAGATATCTAAGCCCAGCTTCGTTTCGAGAACATTACTCTCCGTACAACAATAAAACTCATTAATTCGCTGGCGCGGTCGCGTTTCATAAATGTTTCACGTATTAATAAAATTAACAAAGCGGTAGTACGCGAGAGGGCTATTTCCCGACAAAGCGTCGGAGCGAAGTACAATGGAATCTAAAATAAATACGAGGACTTTAGCAAACAGGAGCTCACAAAGCGTTCACCTGGCGAGCCACTGCTGGGTGCTATTGAAAATTAAGTGGGTGCAGGCGAAGTTCAATTAATGCCCGCAAGGCGTTTCAGTGTCGCAAAGTTTCGTATGTCCAGATCTGGTAACCCTTTGTTAGCCAAAGGAGCACTGGACGGACGCCGGACGCTCAAAACTTTATTTCATTTGTATCGTTTTGGTACTTATCAGTTTTTCCTATAGCGGGAATGAAAGTTGGCTTTGAAGCTTTTCCAAAGATGTCATACAGAAAGCAGCTGGTAATGTATTCAAAATGTCCCACAAACTAATTTTACCTCTAATCCCTTCCTACCTAAAAACGTTTGTCCCCACAACGACACACACTATCGACGACACCCTCGTATTGGTAGATCTTTATCACAAATCGTGTTAAGAAAGGTTTAGTCCAGTCCGTGTAAAACAGTCGCTTATCTCAAATTACACTGTTTTACTGGATCCTTGCAGGACTTGGAAAGTGGGCATTTTTTCCAGCTTAGTGGTGACTTTACCATTGGTTTTTAAGGAGCTTTCTATAGTGATTTTAAAATATAAATCTCAGCTCAATAATTAGTGAAAGAAAGAAAAGACATTTATTTATTATTGATTTCCCATGATTTATGTATATATATAGGTATCTTCTGTTCATAGATATGACTAATCAATATGCACTGGCACTGAGACTGGCACAAACGACAAACTAATCTAATACCTGGACTAAAAGACAAATCCAAATTCACGTTACAAATCTGCCGCATAGATAATAGGCATTCTATCGCAAACAAAGTTATACCAACTGAAGTGCGATTGTCACATTATCCAACAGTAGGGGGCGGAGAGCTTACCGATTGCCGGTAACCCTCTGTGGATTTTATTGCCATTCGTATTGTCGGCCAGAGATTTACTTTGACGTGTCGGAAATTCGTTTGTTTGACTCTTCGCAGCTATTTCCAAATGTCTATCTCTACTCTCGACCGCAGTGTTTTTTTTCTTTTGTGAGGTGAGGATTAACATCGAGCTGCTGTCTAGTGATTGGGACAATAGATTTGGTTTCTTTTTATTATGTCTTTTGAAGAGAATATTTTGTTGGCTGTTGTAACAGGGATATCATATGAGGAATATTTTAACCCGAAGTGCGTCAAGCACAGAATAAATAAGATAAAGCCTCACATTTATGCAACTAGTATGTCAATTACGATACGTAGATACCTAATAAATAAGATTAACTGTTACTTCATCTGATTTATGTATCCAACTTTTTTTTTAATAACTGACTCGCATGAATCAAATCAGCAACCTATGTTTAAAGTTGAAAGTAAAGGCTTTGTGCAAATTAAAAATAAAAAATAACTTGGCATCATTCTTAAAACGCGCTATTCAAAAAAGGCATAGCACCTGCATACCTTCGTCAGGTGAAATGATGTAAGTCTTTGTCTGCTACGAATTATGAGGAACGGCGAAAATGTAAATACCAGTCGCTGTTTTACATGTAAGAGATGCACTTTGCATGTTATGTGACGATTACGAGACAATGTGCGGAGTACCAAGCGATAAACAAAAATGTTTAGTGTTGGCAACTAATTTAATTTAGCCAATTTATTCGCAAATGATGCAGGTGTAGTTAGGTCATATTGTTTCTAAATTATACAAAAGTTGAAAGCATAACTTTGTTTATTTATGAGCGCCTAGAAACTATTTGAATATCAAGTAGGTACACTAACTAAAAAATTTTTTTACCCATTTATTACAAAATTTATAAAATACGTCTAATAAGTCGAATACTCTTTCATTTGTGCTGCATGGATTAAATTATAAAGAAATAGCAATAAGTTTAAAATTTTTGTATAGGATCCGTTTCCGTTCAAAAATTATCCGGACCTTCAACAGTCTAGAGGTTAAAATCAATAAATACCTGATCAGCAAACTGAAAAGACGTCAACTCACATTCGGTTGATTGCCCATCCAAATAACTCATTTCCAAAGCACCTATCAATTCATTTCAAAGCCCTTACAAAAAGGTATTGACACCTCCATTTTATCCTCCATTTTTCTCTCCATGTGCCTGTTAGGGTGACACGTCGCCACAAAGGTGCAAAGGGAAAACTCAATTAAAACAAGCTCCGCAGCTCCACTCGACCGAATCACATTACCCGACGATTAAGCTCCGTGCAGGCTCTTTAGACGCATGCAAGTCAAATAGAGCATAAATTAGTTTCGAATGGGTTTAGTAATGTTTTTGTTTGAAATTGTACTTGGAGTGTTTCTTTGCTGTACGATCTAGTTTTGCGTATGTCAGTCGTAGCTGGTAGGTACTTAGCTTATAATATAGAGTCTATGTAGTGGATTACGGTGTAAGACGCGAGTATTAAAGAGTCGGGCACCTACATGACCTATTTTTTTTTATCTTGAAAAAAAAAAAAAATTTAAACTATTTTTAAAGCCTATAGCAGACACTCATACATAAGTAGGTACTCTACATTGTTAGTTCCACTAAATAGTAAAAGTAACACAAAAAACGTTTCTATAAGTACTATCGTAAAAAAAAGGGTTTACGTGTATAGGGACAGATCATATAAAGTATAAGTAAGGTAACCTTTAGCACTGTTTCCATCACTTAGTAGTGATTGATCCGGAAGCAAGTTCCACTTAAGCTTTATATTCTCTCTTTCCACCCCGCAACAACCAGCCCTGCAAAAAAACCTTATCGGTGTATAAGACAATGGAGAAGTGTCACATCTCACAGAGCGTTCATTATCTCTAGTTGACGGCCGAGGGGCGTAAATGACGACGACGTCCTGACCAATGGCCGGCGTTGTGGGGAGGATACTTTGCTGATAAGAAGTCATGATAGCGACATCCTTGTAAATTTCCAAGATGTGGTAGTTCAGTAATAACAATAAAATCACATCTTTTTGGATTTCGCGTGGAGATTTTATTATGTAGCAGAGAATAAACGTCAAAAGATGTTTTTTTGTGTTTTTTTGAAGGATCCAATGTTGCACCTAACAAATAGTCTCAATAAACGATATTTTTAGATCACACTTTCTGGCTTAAAAGTCCTAGGTATGAACTTCGAAGTAAGTATTTTTATTTCTAAAGAGAACACCATCGTTTTAATTAGTGAGCGTTAATTAAGGCTCATTATAAAAAAGAATAAGTGCAATAAATAATTTGAGTTTGATTTTTTTTCCCATAATATAACATGATTAGAAAAACACTGTGCGTTCATTTATGTGTTGTTGAACAGAGCTAAAACCCTATATAAACTAAGCAAACTGGTTTAAGTTGAATTTCGAAAGATGGGCAGAGGAAATTATTCGGGCAGCTCGAGCGCCTCGATGGGTAATTCGTTTTTAAGTTGGCTCATTATTTAATTGGGCGTCTACGGCGATGGGCCGTGTGCTTTTTACGATAATAATAAAGACTTTATACAAGTTTTGTTGCTTTTGTCACTGCGGGTGGCTTCATTATCTGGCACAGCCTCTGAGTTTTACGTCTCAATTATTTAAATATTTTATTTTCATGCCCGCCAAGAATTTGAACGGCACTATCGTGTCACGCACATGCTGTGATTATCGTTCAGTGTTAACCCAAATTGTTATAGATCTGTTTTTTAGGTGACGGTGGTACTTTAAGAATGTTTAGGCCGGTATTATACAATTAAAACATTCTCCTGCATTTTTTTACTACGATTGTCTACTAATCGTCAAATAGAATAATTCTTATATTTTTAAGAAACTATCTTCTTTAGATATTTGTGTTTTAATTTATAGGTGACATAAAAAAGTAACTGTAAAATATATACCTACCTTGTTTTTGAGTTAATTTATGCAAAAGTTGAAAGCTCTTAAAGCTGCTGTTCTTACCTACAAAACAAATAAAACAGCAAGTACCTCACTTCAAACTCGAGATGTATCGCGCACTCGCTTTACGCATATTTAATTACAGACTGTACGCAATTAAACAGTTTCTAGGCCGATTCAGTTTACGACTTTCCAGGCAGAAGGTTTTGGAGGCTTTTCAGAGCCGCAATCAGTTTTACGATGCTTTTTGACAGAAACTTATTGAAGGCAGAATCGTGCGCAAATTCAAAGTAGGAACATAAAATTGTTTAGGACTAAGAAAACGTAAGCTTCAGAAGCACAAGAAATTTTAGATGGAACGAGCAGACTACTGAATAGCCACAAATTGTTTGAGTTTTACTACTGTCTGTGCTTAAGTTTTTCCATCATCGTTCGTTAAACTCGGTTTGAATTAGTTTTCTTATATTTTTCTAGTCTAACATTTTGCTGTGCATAATTTCTTCAGTCAAACTCGCACCTGATAATTCAGATTGTCAGATATAAATAGTGGTACGTAATCGCACAATCCCATATGGCAGATCGTATCAGTCTTCTTCTCATCAGTCTCACCAACAACCTCGTTCACATAAATAAATTCAGCTCAAAGCTAAACACACCCCTCTTTAGTCATTATTCACCACGAACATCCCTCAAGACTCCACAATCTTGTTCTGTGCCACTTTTAATAGCACACCGCGCACCGAATGTAAATCTCCTGCCACATTCGCGCCAACAGTTGCGAACGCGGAATAGAAAACCAGTGGAAGCTACTATACTGTATCTTCATCCGAGCGCATGTTTATTCATCCAAGGAGTTCATAGTATTAGTTGTAATTTTCTTTGTGAATAAATTATTTTAATAGGAGTTCATTCATTTTATTTGCTCTATAATGCATCTATTAGGTAGACTTTCAGTCCAACAAAACAACCCGCGAGCGTGTTCATTTGACAGTTAAAATCGTGCCCCAAACGCGGTGACGTCACAGTAAGGAATGACTTTATGGCATAGGGAATACGGTTTTAGGCGATTTCACGGCCGCTGTCTTGTCGTACTGTGTAACGCGTTTGCATTGGTCATAGTGAATAAGGCCCCTGAGAGACACCGCTTATCTGTGAAACTATGTGATCCCTACTTGCCACATCCTCGGAATCGCATAACATTCTCCATGGCTGGCAACACCTGACTATTTACGTTACTGCGTCTCCACAATTCCCCGCAATTTTATAACTTTCCAAACTTTACGCGAAATTGCCGCAGTTGGTAAAATAATTTCTCTAAATACCACCTTATTCAACTCCTGAATTCAAAGTGAAACACGTCCGCTTCTAACATACATTTATTTTACAACAAAATAATCAAATAGCTTTTCACATCACTGCCTAAAAATACTTATTCATACCTACATACATAATTCTCACGCATTAGTTTACTTTAGTAACTAAGCTGGCTTCTATTTTACAAGTTGGTGTATTTTTATCTAACTTTGACACTAGAAGAGTCTTCAACATCACATTATTATAGCACCATAATATGTATTTCATAATTACTAATAGACATATAAGTTACTTAATTACCCATTACTTATAGGTTGCCACGTTAAAATAAATAAATAATTTACGCTGATTGCTTATTAAAAACATTTGTAGGTAACATTTCCCTAAAATATATTTCAGCAGGTAGGTCGATTGTTACCTAATTTTATTGAAAAACCAAGTAGGTATAGGCAGTATTCGAGAACTATTATAAGTAATACCTAGCAGGATTCAATAGCTGATAAGAAGACTATCGTTACGTTACAGACTCACTTAGAGACGTCACTTAAACAATTATTACATAAGTTAGTAGTGTTTAAGCTCATTGGTATAAGATGTCAATAAGCGTTGATTATCTACGTCTCTGACTGTGGCAGGCTATAGTAAAATACTGTTGAAACTAACCCATAACATACAACACGACTACGCTAAAATTTCAGTCAATAACGTCAAATCCTAAAATTAACAATATTCATCAGAAAAATATACGTTTCCAAATCACATGCTAAAATTATGTCATTACCAAGTAGGTTTTATCTGATTTTCGTTTTAACCCCTAACTAACGCGATTGATGTTACTGTGTGTTGCCTTGTGTAAGGTCCTTTCTAGAAGAAAAAAGAAACTGCAATTTGAATGGGTTTTTAAAGAGTACATCGTGCATTGTGAAAATTTTTGCAATTATTGAATATTCAGGTAAAGTCATTTTTGATTGGTTTTTTTCTAAAATTTTAAATACTTACCCGTATATTTAGCAGAAATAAAGAAAAAGGTTGGTCCCTTTACGTTTGGAATAAAATACTGTGTCCAAAAATATACTTATTTATACCTACATCAAAAGAAATTTAAAATCACAGTGGATATCCCTACGACCCCATAATTTAGGAATGATCTACATTACAGTCCTTCTAGTTTTATAATACTTATTTTTTGCTAAATAAATATACGTATAATACAGACATTAAGTACTTACATTCTTTACATAATATTTTAGATTACAAATTCATAGCTCAACCATTTCTTGTAATAAGACTACTAACGCCAATTATTATTGAAGTACATACCTCGTAGTCACATAAAATCACTGAAACTTAGGTACCTACTTAGGTACGAGTATGTATCGTGGACTTCGTACTAGTTCAATCACAAACTCTTGGGTCTTAATTCTAGTTCTCAATCTCGCTTCATTTACTATCTGCAGAGGCTGCCGTTTCAACCTGAAATAGAACAGATATGAATATATTATAAACTTTTATGCTATCATCATCATCATCATCAATATATATAAAACTCTTTTGAAGCTGACTGAGAATCAACGCACAGCCTAAACTATAAGTCCTAGAGGTATGAAATTTGGAGGGTAGTATCCTTATATAGTGTAGGGGTGCACTAAGAAAGGAATTTTGCAACGTCACACTCTAAAGGGTAGAACGTGAGTAACGCCGCGGGCGACGGCTAATTATTCATATTGTTCTCCTAAAGCTACTCTAGCTAAAATGGCTGCTAAATATGGTCAGATTTATGCTGTGGCGGCGAAATACCCAGTGTGGTGGATGTAATCAGTATTACGTCGTAATGTCTTTACTAGGAGTACAACTTTCTAAACACAACAATTTATAATCAAACTTTGCCAACCACGCACCGAATTAATAGAAACACATAAAAAATTACGAATGCTAGAACCTAGGTAAAAATAATTCATGTAGGGAACAGATCGCAAACATGAAGCTACATTGCTGAGAATACAATCTCAGGCACCTCACCGCTTTGAGAAGTTTGACATGCGAGTACGGGCTTGGTGTAGACCAAGCTTCTCAAAGAATCCGCTCAGTGTCTCCATACAAATCAGCGCCCAGTGGTATGCTGGCGTCACACGTTTCACACCAGATTTACACACCAAAACTCGTACTAGGCCCTCTGAGCTGTGACGCTTGTCACAATATGATAAAATAGCTTACTTAGTTACCTTATTAACTAGTATAAGCGGTGCAGCGGTCTGTGGCGATTCATCCCTGGTTCTACCTCGTCTCACTGCTCCACTATTCTCAATATACCCGCTTGGCAACCACCGATGGACGCACGGAGTAAACAACTCAGCGTCCATCAGAATACTGGACTTCTTGTCGAAACACCATCCAACTAGAGCACCGACAGTGAGTGTAGCTAGCAGACCCATTGGAGCAATCCAGTGGTAAGATATGCGGAATATTGGGAAAATCGTTTCAGGGTTCTGTGGGAGAGAAAATTGAAAAGTTGCTAGATGATATTTCTGTGAAACTCGTGACTGATGGAGTTTGTAACGCGCGTTAGTTTATTTTTCTCCTCCCTTGCGTTTTTTAATAGCTCTATATCTAGCAATCATATTCCCTTTCACTAGCTCTTCAGTAGGTATGCTTTTTTCTAGTAGAGGTTAAAACTTCCTTCATGAATAAGAACTGCCTTATCGGCTTGCTAAAAAAAAGTAAATTATTTTTACTCATATTAGATTTTGGATTGTATGCAAATGTATGTCTTTATGTAAGGGTTTCAAACACTCACCAAATCCAGATTGACATAAGTGGCATTAGCAGCGCACTCTGTTGTGATATTCAGCGGCGGAGACCTTAGTCCTTTGGCCGCCGCAGCCTGCGTCCCCAGAGATAAACTACCAGCGATCAGGGCTCCGGCGATGCCTCCCGCGATGGCCCCGCGCGGTCCTACCCACCAGCAAACCATGCCTAGAGTAAAGATCCCGCAAGTAGCACTGGCTGCAATAGCTGATAGTGCTGTTGCTACACCTGGAAATCGAAATACCTTAGTTGGTTTTGGTGTGCGGGATTGTGATCTCGACAAGACATCAACATTGATGGTCTATCAGAGTAGACATTATGTCTTGTTTACCATACGTAATCAGCACATAATGTCTAGGTACTCTAACTTTTTATAAGATAGGGGGTAAATATTTTATGACTGGACCAGTCAAGCTAATCAAGCCCTTGCCAAAAGAAATTCTTATAACAATCACAATTCTTAATCTGTCTGATATTTTTCACTCACTTACCAAGAACACCTCCCAGCTTCTGAATGACGATGAGCATCAAGACTGAGATGATAGCCAGCAGCGCAGTGACAGACCTGGCGAGGATGCCTTCCGTCATAGGCTTCAGGTGAATTTTCAACCAACCGTGTAGCAGATCCTCTACCACCACTAGCGCACAAGCGTTTAATACTGCAGACAGTGAACTGTTGAAAAATAACACTGCAGTAGACTAGATTACAAAGATTTCTATGAAAACTTTCACTGGTATAACGGCAAATAATACGTAATCAGCAATATGACAACTCAATGGCAAACCACTGAATATGCCAAGCAAAACATGCAACTAAAAACACAGTGAAAAAGTTAGCATAAAGATTTGAAATAATGCGTTCGTGGTCTTTCCCTCAAATTCTCGAAAAAATACTATAAATCGGTTTATTTATACGGAATAAAATTCTGCTGAAAAAGCCTCTACGTTGTTTCATACAACGTAAAGTTTTGGGCTAACCTAAGACCTGCTCCAAAAACTCCAGCGAGAAAGACCCCAGCCAAGCCCGGGAGGTGCTGAGCTCTGGACACGTAGGTGACAAAGGCTGGCAGCAGTCTGTCGTCCACCAGTGGCTTTCCTCCTGGGTGACATCCTCCGGACACCCAGGACGCCCATGCAGCAAGGCCGCACCAAACGCACAGCGAAATGGCGAGAATCGCTCCGATGCAGAATATGCCCAGAGCACTAAAAAAAATTCTAATTTTATTTCGAAATACAACTTATAATTTATTAAACACCTGGTATTTGGCCAATCTTTAGACAGTAAAATTAGCTGTTCCATATACTTTTGACAAATAGGTAGCTATGTTTTTTTCCACGCAAGCATATCATTGGTCCCATTTAATTTTTTTTTCATATCGGTCTTTACCCCCGAAGTTTTGTGTACAATTATGAATTTAATAATAGAAATTAAAAGATCAGTACATACCAAATAGCCTTCTTCTTAGTGGGAAGCGCTATATATCGCTGCACCATGGTTTGGTTGACCGAGTTGAAGCAGGTCCAGTACAAGAGTCCTCCAATGACGGCCCCCCAGCCCGTTTGTCGCTCGTAAAGAGAGAAATTCCAACTGGATCAGACCAAAACGACAACTTGAAGTCTAAAAAACTCTAGGTGTGTTTTTATTTAGAATGAAATTATTAAAACTTTTAATTAAATAAAAATCATAAATATTACAGGACTTCGCACGAATTTAGGATTTAGTGACCGCATTTTTACCAAAAGTCATGTACCAAATATTCAATAAAAAATTTGCATAAAATCTTTGTTTCAGTGTCTTTATCGGGCAAATAAAGCCCTGATTTTATTTAGGCCCTATTTCCACACACTCCAACATCATATAGTTATTCCTACAAAATCCAGTTGTATGTTCTCTGGTATTCAGACGACTCACTTTGAAAGTTCTAATCTGCCAGATTGATTGGCAATATGCAAGACGCTATTCACGCCTCCAGCCGCAAGGGTCCCTGCGATGGACACCAGGAAAACTCCAATAAACATCACTCCAGTCTGTACTGAGTCTGTCCACACCACTGCCCGCAGACCACCCTAGAAAAAAAGATACGTAATTGCATAAGAAAAATTAAGGATTCTGTGCTATGCCTACAAATGGCGTGGTAATTGTAAGAAAAAAATTTTACAAAACAGAGACAAAACAAATGGAAAAAATACTCACTAATACTGTATAGAGACCGCATATTGTAACCATAACACCACCTACGGCGAATACATTGAAACCAGTCACTGGAAAAAATAACAAAAATAAAAGTTTAAAACCGGATCACCTGTAGAAGGATTTAAAGTGCTCATGGCATAGCTTGCTTAGTCAATCTTCACCGATTATCTAAGTTAAGCGACATTCTGCCCGATCACTATTTGGATGGGTGACCGTTAGTGGCATTTACATCTGAGCGCTTCCGTGCTTCGGAGGGCACGTTAAACTGTCTGTCCCGGCTCTAGCAGTCGTTAAGCAATGACGGAGGCATTAAAACTCCGTCACCAGAGTTGGCCACTAACTCATACGAGCTTGCTTGTTTGTAGAAGAATTTATCATATAGATTCGATATACTGTAGCCACTAGCTATCGTATAGAAGGTATAGCATTACGATCATTCGTTTTCCATTAAAAATAGAGCACTGAGTACTAACATTGATTAAACGCTAGTGCAGGAACGTAGACCACCATCGGCAAAAACAACACCTGGAATAAAACAAAATAATACTTTATCATATAAACAAACCAACTATCTAAAGCTAGACCTATAAAATAGAACAAAATAATACTTTATCATATAAATAAACAAACTAGCTAGAGCTAGACCTATAAAAGAGTAGACGTGACGTAACCTCTGGTGGAAATCAGTCTTTTATTTTTTTAACGCGAGAAAAAATCCCCGTACCTACTACAACAACTTTCAAAATTTTATTGCGACCACTGACTGGTATTTTCATTAGATGAAGCACTGTTTTTTTCCTTTACTAACACGTTGAGAGACGATCTTGTCCAGAACTGCTTTCTCTCGACCGCATTTAAAGCTAATGCTGGATTAACATCTACTCAAAAAACATTAACACCACTTGATCTCAATAATACTCATCTTATACTTAGGTATAGTTATAACGGTCACGGAAGTCAAAGTCCAAACCCAGTAAACAGTTCTATGATGTCCAATTGACCAATTCAATAAATAAAGGCATTGTTTACATCCACGACATGCTAGCTGTTATTTCAACGTATAAAAGTACCAATTTGGAACTACTATTATTTTTATTTTAGCTTTATATTCTATGATCGTGACCATTGGAATCGTTTCGATCGTTTGAAATTCAGTTTGATAATTTTAGGTGTTTATTTAGCATTGGAATTATACCTATTATTGGTAAGTAGTTCTACTGCGTACAACTTACAAGGTAGGTAACTGACACGACTGATACAATGAAGATGAACTCACCTAAATTATATTGTACAACATAAAAACATTGAATGGCTATTTGATAAAAATAGAATACTAAAGTCCAAGCCAATTCCTTAATTTTGGCGATGTGATTTATAATTTTAAATGACGAGCTTGAAAATACATTGTAACCGTGACATTAATTTAGGATTGGCGTATGAGAGATTAGGTATGGAAAATGAGTGATTTCATTTAACCAACTAATACTTCATATTTCTCACACAAACCATAGTTCAACTACTAGAATAGTATTATATGATCTGTGGTTAAACAAAACTAGCAATATCTCTGACAAATAGTAAAGTGCGATTCCCATCAAAAGATAATAATCTAGTTACCAAGACAAGTACTATCATAATTTTCCTGCTAACCGACTTTGAGTCGCTTACGTCAATTGATGTTGATTTTCTTTATAAATGAACGAACAGAGTGGACAAAGTCCACCTATGTACAATCGACGATGAATACGAAAATTCCATAGCAATTTATACTCTATGCTATGAGAATACGACATAGAAAAGATAAACTTCTCCGTTTCACCTTAGTGTTGTAGCGAACGACCGCCGCTGGTAAGTTTGGTACCAACATACTCGCTAGCTGATTAAAATGCTGATTTTGCAATACTCTACACACCTAGCGTTTGACGTATGAAGTATCATTAAAGCCGTTTGATTTCTACGGACATAAAAAAAAATTACAACAATTGAAACACTCTATACTTTCTGTTATTTGTATGCATTGAATCAATCTTCTTGCAGCAATTATTACTGTGATAGAGAGATCCCATTTTGCTCTCCCTTATTTATCGTTACTGACAAAACAGTAAAGAAATAATAATATATATAGTAGCTTATGACGCCTAAAAAAAAATGATTTTTTAACTCAGTTACCTAATTCAGAATACTTATAAATAGTACATTATCTCCCTATAGCTTAACGTAATCTTTATAAAAGGTAAATAAGCCGCTTTATCTAAACCTAATCATAACGTCGAGATTGCAATGACTATTGATTTAGCAAATCTAAATCTAAATTTTTTTTTACCAAAAAACTGTGTGCCCGTCTTTCATTCTTTAAGTTTTGAATATTTGTAAATACAGGGAAGTCAGTAATCAACCTAGTAAAATGTTTTCTACTCCCTATGGTTACGAAATAAATGATTATTAAAATTATCTTACCTCATCAAGCAAAAACAGAATAGAAGCAACTGCCCTGACATGTCGATTGAACCTCAACTCCAAATACTGAAACAAAAAACCAAAAATCATTATAATTAACCATCGCATATAAATCGTGCATAAATAAAACAATGGTATGGATATTCTATACGTATTATCAACCTACACAATACACAATACGCTTTATTTACCACACATTTAGATTCATGAATTTTAACGACTTTAATGGTAGAGTCATTCATTGAGCAAGTGCTGGTTTGCTTGCTATATAAAATTAGAACTCGCTAAAATACGTCTTAAATCCATAAATCTTAAAGATAAACAATGAATATTTACCTACTGAATAAAATACAAAGCTGTAATAAAGATTGAGTAAAGGCAAGCGCATCTATTTTCATCTGTCCTCGTTTCAACAGCGCGGCGTGTTACCACCATATTCCGTACTTTCGTATATTGAACGCATTTTCATAATAAATCACACATATTGAAAAAATATATAATCAGTCATTAAAATAAAGTATTTTATTTATTCCACATTTTACATAAATGCATAATAATTTAAATCAAGTTTGAAGACGACATGGTTTCTGTTAATATAAATAACCTAACTAAATTAATGGTATACCATATACTAATTACTTAATTAGTCTGTGGAACTCTCTATGTAAGGTTATTAAAACGTACCTGAAACTATAGTTGTAATTTTTAATATGCTTTACCATATTCAGAAAACAATACAAACAGTTTTTGTTATCAGTTAATAGAATTTTGCTTGCTCATTCTGTTTATATACCAGAAAATAACATAAAAACAAGAGTGGTTTAAAAAATCCTTAGCTTATTTGACGCTAACAACCAAAAATATATTATCAACTGATATAATAAGACTGTAATAAACTGAATTGTGACTGTTGATACTCAAAACCATAAGCACGTTGTTATCTAAAATCAAATGGTAGTCAAATCAGCTGTAGTAGATGATATATACCTCATATGAAGAGGAGAGTCGCAGCGTGCAGAAGACTGGAAGGTAGATGGTGGCTACGATGACACAGCTCATGCTGACCCCGATGATGACCAGCCAGTACTGCGTTCCGTAGTTGTATATCTCCGCAGGGGTGCCCAGTATCGTCACTCCTGATACGTAGCTACGATTGAAATGTTTGTCAACAAGGGATGGAGGAAGGAGATTGCCAATAGGTTTGTTCTATAGGACTTGTAGTACGTAACATACGTAACGTACTTATAGGTAAGTATCAACAACTGCAGGAAATTTTATAAAACGAGCTCTTCGAAGTTTTTGATAATATATGGGTAAAGTTTGGGAATAAGGTTCTATACAAGTCATGGACGAATTATAAGTGGTTTGCAAGGTTGTAAGATTTCTCCAAAGTATAGTTTAATTTCAGTGACAATCGGAGGGTTGGATCATGTTCCGGGAAAGTTGGGAGATATTCCGACAAGATACATAATTATTCATTTAGATAAAATGTTACAGTTACCTAATATTAGTTAAAAACTATGTACTGTTTAATCTCTACATCTATATGATAAAAAATGCGGTCTAATAGGGCAAACTCTGAAAATATAACTTGCTATTTATAGCCAAACAGTGAGTTTGTAACAAAACATATTTACCTGGCGATAAGAGACATTGCCACAGGGAAGGTTGACATAGCTTTTCCTCCGAGTAAGTAGTCTTTTAAGTCCACTACGGCTTTGGATCGGGTGCCGACGGCGCTGTACCATAGTCCACCAACGCAGGATGATATGCAGAGGATTCCAAACACCACATAATCGCTCGCGCCAAAGCCTCCTTCATGCATTGTGAACCCCATTTTGGGTTGTTTTCGTCTGTGAGAAAAGCAGTGATATCAAAATAACTCGTCATAGTTGGTAATAAATAGGTTTTTTGGTACTAATGTTACCAAACTATATATAAAGTTCTTGGGAACGCTAGTGTAAAAACAGCTTTTGCACGCCCAGTATGACTGGTAGACAATTCTTTTAGCATTAAGTCCTCCTAGCTCTAGTTTGTTTCTGTGAAAGTTTTTAATAAATAAATATGTAATAAGGTACACAAATATTAATCTCACATACATTTCCTTCCTATACAATAACTATTTTGAAAACCTAGGCCATGGTTCGCTCATAAAGTACTTTAGATGTAAACACGCAGCCTCTGTGTGATAAGATTGCTAACCTTGGAAACTTGTTTCTTGCAGTTGAATCAAAAACCCAAAAGAAATTGCAAAGAAGGCTTTAAGTATATTCTGTTACAATTTTATTATCTGCGTCTTCGATATTCACAAATTCACAAAATCTATTTCACAAAGGTTGTCTGGAAGAGATCGCTTATAGCGATAAGACCGCCCATTGTACCTCATACTTAAAACTTATTTCTCTTTTATTGTTTTTCTTCTTTTCTTGGTGTGCAATAAAGAATATATCAATCTATTTATGTATCAATAGTTATAAATCAATTCCCATAAGCAATCTAAAGTGGTAGACTTTTTCGGGGAGAGAATTGCCTCATAGTACCTACTGCATCGTGATGACACGACGACTGGAATGTTGAAGCTACTGTGCATCAAGTACAGTGCGTATGCAAACTGTTTTATACCGGCGGCTGTAGGTACAAAGTTCAGTAGCGAAATCCGCGTAATCTTATCTAAATATCTAAACGAGGAAGACCAGTCTGATGGTCGATGTTATGTCATCAAATGTCATGTATAATGCAAATTTTGTGAATACAAAAATGTATTTTAGGTAGATATATGAGTTTGCCTTGACTTGCTTTGATGATACTACCAAATATAGGTACCTACCTAATACCCCTAAGCGCTACCAATGCCAAACGAAACCTTTTAGGTAGCAAAGAGTAATAAACTTAGATTTTTTGGTGCCACATATAGGTGAGCTGTTATTAGGTCACATACGAAACGGGACTTTCCTTGACCGCTAGTGGAATTGTAGATCCATCAATGTCGACCACATGCTTTGTTTGTCCAAAACTAAAAATACCTATATGACTTTCAGAAACGTGTTTCTGAAAGTCATATAGGTATTACAGTACATACTACCGGTTATAAATACATGTTTCTTCTACAGTGTTATATTAGGTAGGACGAGGTGGGACCTATTTATTATTATTTTAATGATATGTGGTTGTCATCTAATTTTTTTTTCATATAGGTATTTACATACTAATACACAAACAAATTGTATTTGTCAGTTACTCACGTATTGACCTTGTCTTTCCTGCGGCCGACTAGGCTGCGAGGATGGTATAAATGCTGGGCAAGAGGTAGGTACTCTATTTACAAAATGTTCCAGTAAAATATTGGCCCGTGACGTTGTATAAAATCATCTAGATAACATTCAAAGGCCGGTTTTTATGTGCTATATTAACACTATGTTGTATAAACGACTTATTTAACAATAGGATTTGCTCTACCGCTCTACTTAACAGCATACTCGTCGTCAATATATTATATGTACTAATAAAATATTTATTTTTATACTTTGTAGGTATAACTAAAAAAAACAGTAATTTAAGCATTATGCATGCACCGGGCTAAATTAAAGAAAATTACCTTAGTTACAGTACTAGGTTCCTTGCCACTAACTTATGCGGAAGTATAAGTTACATACAACAATGTTGAATGTATGGGATGTTGGCAATCGCGCAAGGGCATGGACACGTGCAAGACTATTGGCAATGACGACGTCACTAAACCAGCATAACCACATTGCAAACTTCACTTTCACTCCACATGCCGTACTCCATCACAATTCACCAGATTCAAGAATCCATAAGCACTGCAAAATTTCACTCAAAACTCCCGCGCACGCACTACATGTCAAAGTCGATCAAAATATCAATGCATTAACGAAAAATATTCTGGAAATTATAACACACGTGAACAACAATATTACAAACGCCTATTTTTCAGGCAAGCGTTCCCAAAGTTATTGCTTCAAGGCTAGGTTCATTGAGATTATATTCTTTGTTGCGAGGAATTCATTTGGATTTTTTCAGCGATTTGCACATTGGCAGCTGTCACGCAGCTGTCTTGCTGTCTGTCGCTAAACCGCGCCACAGATATACTACACAATAGTTGCCTTGTGTTGGAAACTTTTTGTAAACATAGTTTAACAACGCGACATCTAGCGGATATACATCGTACAATCATACAACCAACCGTTGTTCGACGCACACTCATCATGAAACTGTTTACCAACTTTTTAATGATTTATCTTGATTTATTTAATGTAGATATCATGTTGATACTATGCATTATGCTATTATTATCATCTATAATTGCCTACTCATTTAAGTTTTGCTTCTAGAAAATCCCTGGTAGGATATCTCAAAATTCCTTACACATTCAGGTTCAATAAGACCTCTTTTAGTTTTGTAGAGCAATGCTTATTTAAGATTAAACCTTTTCTTTAGGCCTCTATAGACACGTGTATTGCTATATGGTATTGCATCAAAGCTCTTGTATTTTTTATCTGTGCATCAAAGTTTAATTTTCTTTGATTATTTTTTGTTTAGGTACCTACGTGAATAATTTAGTTTTATTTTGGTGGAAATAATTTATTTAGTGTAAAAATGCCCCCAAAACCTAAAGAAGTTGCCAAAAAACCAGCTCCTCAAGTAGCTAGACCACCAATTAGCGATTCGAGTCTTCTTTTTACTCCCGAAGATGTTATTGAAGGTATTTTCTATGTTTACTAACACCCATATATCCATTTGGCAGCTTCTTCTACAAAAGTTACTTCCAAAACCGTTACTTTTCAGGGTTTCAAGAACGCATAGAAACAGGCATTGACTGGACACTCGTAGAGCAAGCAGCACGGCACCATAAACGGCTTTGTTTAAGAGAAGTAATACCTCCAGTAACTTTTTCGGAGGCTCTACAAACCACAATAGATAACAGCATATTCGGTGGTTTCCTGAATGAAAATTCTACGCTTACTCTTGAACAGCAATGGGAGTTACTTTTGCCTATAACTATGTGGGATAATGAGAAGTTTGCGAACGAAGAAGGCAAGATATGCTTTCACAGTGCGAACTGCATTACTGATGATATGGTGAAGCTTATCAAGAAAGCCGTGATGCTAAACGATCGTGAAGCTCTTAGGCAGGGTATTAAAATGGTCAACGTTTTACGGGTGAAAGGTGCCCAGGTAAAATAAAAAAGATTTTTCTTTATTATATCCATAATTTATAGGATCTAAGAAAACCAAAAGTCGGTAAAATCGTTTTAGATGACAGACCTGGATGAAGGCTTAGCAGAATTTCAAAAGTTGGTTACTCTCAATTTATGCGGAAATTTTATCGAAAGTCTGGACACGAGGTTTATTCCACCGAGTGTTAAGTTTATTGAGCTCCAAGCAAACCGACTAAGGAGTATTGAAGGGTTCGTTGAGGATTTATCGCAAGATTTGCTCTACTTGGGACTTGCCAGAAATCTACTGAAAGATGGTAAAAATAAGGGACATCAAACTGTTTCAAACAATGTTTGCAATAACTGGCTTACCTTATTATTTTATCAATTTGCAGACTGTGTAGAAGGATTAGCACGTCTGCCACATAATATTTCAGTCTTAGACCTCTCCGATAACGACATCTATGAATTGGAGCGTCTACTTGATGCCTTGGTGCGACTACCAAATCTTACATGTCTACAACTAACGGGGAACCCATGCTCGGTAAGCTCGTTGCTTATTTTGTTCGCACTACTTTGGATAGATGGTGTTAGTATGCACAGAGTTTAATGTACTTTGACCTTTGTTATTATCCTAGATTTGTGCAGGATACGCCCGTACAACATTAATGAGATTGCCGCGTTTAAAATGGCTGGATTCTCGAGAGATTCTTTCTACGGATAGATCAATAGAACCATTTGAACCTCATCCAGACGATTTACGGTCGGCGTACTTCAATTTCACAGTATTCCGAGTGATGTCAGCTGCACAACCTCCAAAACCAGAGAAGGTTAGAAAAAAACTAAAAAAAACTGCACGCTACCCTCATTTTAATCAGATCAGATCAAAACTTCTTTCTCCATATAACTTTTAGGGGGCAGTAACAACTTTCCATGTAGAGCTCCAAATCCCCTTGATTGACTCTACCAGAAGAAGGTTTTTGATGTTTCGTCGAAACGAATCTCTGATAGAAATGCTTCCGCCGCCAGAAGACGAAGAATGGTCTGCAGAAAAAAATCCATCGATTTTTATTGATAGTAAAAGTCTAGTGGGTTAGTCAGTGTGGGCTATTTTTAACCAACTTAATAAAAAGGAGAACTGTCTCAAGTCGCTTGTATATTTTATTCATCTTACAATTGTTTATGAATTTTCCATCCTAACATCTATTCTGAAAGCCCAGGTCTTTAGATTTTTTTCCTTCTCACCATTGACCTAGTTTCTTATAATTTTATGCAGTTGATGAGGCGTCATCGCATGAATCCGACATCTACAAAACTCTAACAACTAAGAATTCCCGAGAGATCTGCAACTTCACCACCTTTGAAAGCAATAGGGTGCAGTGGAACAAGCTTATGAACTTCCAGGAACCAATAATCAGAATCTTTTGTCCTGATCTCGTCACCCTAAGAGATACCTTCAGAACTGTTATCACTGTGAAACTGATTTATTCTTTGGTAAGAACACCTCGGATTTT
This sequence comes from Eulithis prunata, assembly GCA_918843925.1. Lineage (NCBI taxonomy): Eukaryota > Metazoa > Arthropoda > Insecta > Lepidoptera > Geometridae > Eulithis > Eulithis prunata. Next base: position 3,467,585 of record OU974007.1, read on the forward strand.
AGCATAGCATCTAAAAGGTCTAATACGGATAGTGTAATGATATTGCTAATTTTTGCTCATATAATATCAAACAAATGAAGTTTTTAAATTTTCGAACAATGTGATCTCCCAGGCATCTACTGACTGATTTAACACCATTTAGACTGTGACATCAAAACCTGCCAAAGATAAGAAAAGCGTTCACGCTTTCAAACCTCCAGGCGAACAAAGAGTTGTTCTTGCAACCATGAAATGTGCGCTTCGGAAACCGGATTGGAGCCAGACCTCACAGCATTTTCACTGGGACGATTCTTTGGGGACCGATGAAGCCATTCACTGGGGAGATGGTGATCTATCTGTAAGACTTATTCTAGCTCTTCTATATTTTTTTATGAACTCAACGGGCGTCCAATGCTAGTACTTAATCAAATCCGGTAGTCCGTGATTTATTCATTATCAGTGCTCGCCTTTACTTCATAAAAATCAGTAGGTTATTTAGCGAATCGATAGGTAATTTTTTTCCATTGTCCGGATATTTGTTTTTAGATTTCTAGTTATGGAAATTATCTACCATCAAATCCAACGTTCTCATAACAAACATATTTTCTCACAACTTTATAGAAACAGAATAAAGTTTTCTTTCTCGATTGTGAAACTAGGTGCTACAATAGAAAATGTTTTTAGTTTTTTAAACCAAAATATATGTGTTATGCTTACAGGTCCTTCAATACAGCCAAGCGCCGATAAAGCCAGTTAAAGGAAAACCAGACACCGATTTGGGATCTTCAAGACAAATGCCTCCAGATAATCTTACTTGCCATTTTGGCTTTGGCATTGATACGCTACGGGCATGAAGTATAATATTTACGACGACGTTTACAATAAAATTATATGATTTTGCTGAGGCTGACTGCATAAATAGAATACAAAATTCTAAAACTCGCTTAGTATCACTTTTTTATGATTTCATTAACAGTGTTTTACACTGAATGTTTTTACTAAAAGCGGCCTTGAAATCTTTTGGTGAGTAGCTGCATCTAGATAAATACATAGTAATATATTCCTTTCTGGTTTAGATTTAGTCTAGAAATATATTCTGCATGCATTTGCGTTACCTACTTTGAATTATAAAAACTGTATTCAGCCGTCCCTGGCCACCGCCGCCACCGGCTGCATTCACTGTTTCGCGGGCGACATTAGAATAGTATCTACCGCCAAATCTATAAAGTCATCTAAGTTGAAAACTTTTTACGCTCCAGAACTCTTAGAGTAGATAAACAATTTATGAAATAGAATCGGACCCTGCTACGATATTCAATGACCAGTTTTAGTGAACACTGACTAAGGTCCTAATTTTAATCCATGACAACAAAACGGCTACTGGATACTGATATAATAATTTAAGTGCCTACATCCTCGATGGGGCCAGTTCAAGATCGGTTATTGTAATAGACGGGTGAGCTAATCGAATGGCCGGAGAAACTCAGGAACGATGGGCTAGCCAGGCGGAGTACCTTCTGTCATGTCTTGGATACGCAGTGGGTATTGGGAATATATGGAGATTCCCTTATTTGTGCTATCGAAATGGTGGAGGTAAGCCAAAGATCTTGATAGAATCTACAGAGCCCCTAGTCTGAGTTTTGCTATGTTGATTTGCGACAAGCTTTTTGCATGGAGAAAAATAGTTTGTAAATTAGAGGCGTTCAGCGAATTTTCATACAAAATATCTCGCAAGTCGCTTCTCGATATGCGTTTCGATCAACAAAGAAAACTCAGACTACGGGCTCAGTGTTATTGAGTTGGCTTTCAATGGTTTTTACTTTTTCAGGAGCGTTCTTGATCCCATATTTTCTAACACTATTCATTTGCGGTATTCCACTGGTTTTTTTGGAGACAACACTAGGACAGTTCGCTAGCGCAGGATGCATCTCAGTTTTCAACATCAACCCTCTGTTCAAGGGTAAGAACACAAATATTATTGTGAGATAACACCGCTAAATGAAGACATCACAACATGCACTACATTTTTATTCTATTTCCTCTATCAACACTACTTCCTCACCTATGTTATCTTCCATCATGGATATATGGTTCTCAGGTGCTGGATACGCCACAGTTATACTAAATGTGATAGCTATAATGTACTTCTCGTCCATCATGGCCTATCCACTGCTCTACATTTACCATTCAATGGAGTCACCGCTTCCTTGGCAGAGTTGTGGCAATTCCTGGAATACCGACAGATGTACAGAGGTAAATGAATTCTGATGATTTATGAACTGAAACAAAATTGACGCATGCAATACGTAAAATTCCATTCATCATAATTTAAAATGTCACATTTTAGTCTTGACTCACTAGTATAGTGCATTGTAGTGTAGAATGTGTGTGTGTGCTCCATTTTTTCTGTGGTAGCCCTTCCCGGGCGAGCTCATTTAGAACGAGCTCTACTAGTACTCAAAATGGCCGTGATGCTCCGTGATTTTTAATATACTGAATTATACACTTTCTTACTTGTATTTTTTTCAGATAACACAAAATTCAAGCGTTTTTACCTCAAATGGATCAATAACTACCCCAGAAGATGAGTTCTTTCAGTATGTAATTGTTTGTGTGGTTATGGCTTCTATTGATAATTTCGGTTTTGACAGAATATTTCATTTAGTTTCGCATCTTGTGATGTCATCGAATTCACAAGTGTCTTGTAGTAGCTTCTGATATATTGGTACACAGCATTTGAGTAAAATTATTTTTCAGCATTCGTCTATTGCACATGTCTCCGAGCATCCATCAGATAGGCGGTATAGTCTGGCCAGTGTTCTGGGCAAATGTTATTTGTTGGATCATCGTATACCTCTGCATCTGCAACGGGGTCAAGAGCGTCGGAAAGGTAATCTTTAAATTTATTTTTTGATTCCGCACCACTTGGCACTTTGCCGTCGCGTCAATCACATTGAATACTTGAATTCGTCGATACGGGTACTACATTTTTAAAGAGTTTGTGTAAACTAGAATAAAGTATCTATATAAGTACCCATTAGCGGAGTTTATAGTCGACCTATTGGTGCTATTGGTCGATGTTCTCCAATGTAAAATATAAGCATCATATTTTTAACCAGATTATTCTCGCCTAACTTCGCCTATAACTTTCGTTCTAAAAGGCATTTTCTGTAGTTGGCCAAAGCGGATTCAGAGCATTTTTTCATTCATTATTTACTGTATGTTTACAGATTGTATACTTTACGGTAGCATTCCCTTATGTAGTGCTGGCCATACTATTCTTCCGTGGCGTGACTTTACCTGGAGCTTGGAAGGGTATAAAGTTCTACATTCTCCCTGATTGGGGTCAGTTGGCAAAACCAAAGGTAATTTTTTAAAGCCTTTAAGTCCACCTTATAGATTAATAAAGTATCTCTTTAGGCTAATTTAAGAGGGAAAAGCACGGATGGCGAAAAGATCTTCTTGTATGAAAGCTTTCTTACTGTAAATATTCAGAATCAGACAAAAAAAATTACAATGGTAGCGATTTGAACTCGTGAAAACCGCCATCTTGGATTCTACATAATAATCCTTATCAATTTGGCAGGTATGGGTAGATGCTGCAACTCAACTGTTCTATTCCCTTGGACCAGGCTGGGGAGGTTTGGTCGGCATGGCCAGTTTTAACAGATTCAACTATAAAAACTTACGGTACATAGACATATTAGCAAAAACTAACATAAAAACTTACGAAATCAACGTCGGTCATGCTGTTGTGAGTCATAGTAATGATTTAATACTGTTGTACTTATTGAAAAGTGTGAGTTTATTATGTACCTACACTTTTCATTTTCACAAACCGTACTGACAATATGCACGTAATATTGGTTACACTTCATTATTTACCAAGAGCCAACATTATTTTCTTCAAAATTTTCAACCACATTTACACCAAACTCTTGTTCTTCCAGATCCTCTATAATTATACCACTAGTGAACAGCGGGACTAGCATCTGGGCCGGTTTTGTCGTTTTCTCGGTTCTCGGTTTCGCGGCAGAGAGAGCCAACGTGCCAGTTGGCGAAGTTGCCACAGCTGGGCCGGGGTTGGCTTTCATCACCTACCCGGCAGCTGTGGCTATGATGCCGGCACCCAATCTGTGGGCGGTCACTTTTTTTGTCATGCTGTTTTTCCTAGGCATTGATACGATGGTGAGTGTTTTTCGCCAAGGGTTTTTTTAACCATAAATCATATTATGATGTAAATTTGTGTTAGAATTGTTACAGTGATTAGAATATTAGGCAAGTAAAGATTTTTCCTAAAAGTTAATGGAGATGCTTTGCGAAGGGCAGAATATATTTCTCGAGAAAAAAACTACACACAACACTTACAAGAAAATTTGATGAAACTTCTTTTTCAGTTCGTGACCATCGAAGCGGTGATCACTGGGTTGATGGATGAATTTCCTAGTTTACACAAGAAAAAACGTTTGATAGCATTCCTAACTTGCGTGGTGCTTTTCTTGCTGTCCATCATCTGTAACACTGAGGTAAAGTTTTTATAACACAGTATTGGTAAAAAAATATTCAGAAACCGACGCCTAGTTCGCCAAATCTCGAAAGTAAGTAAGATAAAAGATTTTGTTTTCAAACGTTCTGATATAACCAAATCAATACTTAATTCTGTTAACAGCGTTATTTTTTTAGGTCGGCGGTAGGTATATAGACAGAAATAGGGTTAAGTAAGTATTCTAGTTTTGTCAAGATTGGCACTACTTAAGTGAGTGAGTTCCGATTGAATAGCGCTTGCGTGACTGAAGCACTTAAAAGCTTCTCATGCATGACTATAAGCTCTTAGTGCACATAATTGAACGAAATTTGGTTTTTCATAAATTGCTCGCTACAGTTTACAAACAGCTTTTTCTGTAAGTATTAGATACCTACTAAGCTGGTAAAATACGAACTTTAATAATAAAATGGATTGGAAACACTTTGGTATTCATAATTTTTATCAGAATCTTAACTTAGTAATGTTACAAGCCTCTTGATTTTCATCTATGTTTTTTTCTTCATTGTAAACAGCAAAAATTTTTATGAATTGCTAAGCAATAAGTACATAGTTATCCATCACAGCATCATGCTACTTGAATATTAAATTCTTTACGTACAACACTTACACTTAAATTATATAAAAGACTAGCTGATACCCGCGACTTCGTACGCGTGCGAAACTTTCCACCAAAATATCTGTCAACCAGCATAAGATGAACCTCGTGCCAAAGGCGGCCTTTGGTTTAGAGAGGTCAAGCTGTATTTAAGAATCCACGTCTTTCATTTCAATAAAATACAGCCTATGTTTCAATCCGGAAAAAAGGCTTCTGAATGGTATAAGTTTCATTGAAATTGGTCCAGATAAACAGACAAACTCGATTTTCGGAATCAGAATCGTTTATTTAGTAGATCTATATATTTAGTTATCCATATCTTCAATTTTAGTTTTTGGCTTTTTTACAGTTTTTTAATAGTATAGAAAAGAAACCGTGTGTATATGTAATTGTAGGTACACCTACTTATCAGAATTGCCCGGACCAAAACTCGTTTCCAATCTTCGGCAGGGTGGACTCCACGTGGTGGGATTGCTAGACGCTCACGTGGCTATCGCGTGCGTGCCTTTAGTCTGCATGCTGGAGATCATAGCAGCAGTCTACACGTATGGACCCAAGAAGCTGAGCAGAGATGTACTTTTCATGACTGGAGAGCCGCTATCGAGAATTTTTCTGATACTATGGCGGTATATCTTACCTGTTATATTGTTGGTAAGTACTCGGAGATAAGTTGCTTAAATTATGTCAGAGAAGTTTCATCGAGAACTGACCTACTTACTATACCGAACAGTGGGTGAGACCAGAGTGGAACACAGAGAGAAACAGGGTGGTTTATAAACGAACGCTAGCTCTTTGCTAAAACTACGTGACTATAAACTTACTATACATACTTACTTACTTGACATAAACTTACTTACTTGACTATAAACGCATTAGGTCCAGTTTCCACCAAAGCGGAGAGAAGAGGAGATGAGAGGAGATGTGTTTGAATAAACCAATCCGATTTCGTTACTTCCACATCTCTTCTCCGATTAACTTCGGTGGAAATAACCTGCCAGCTTTGACTTAGTGTAGGTTTTGTATTCAAATATATAAATATCAAGCCGTTAACTTTTAGACACCTATATTGTATACATGTAATATAAGAGTGTGCTTTCATGAAATATAGTACATTATGGTACTAGTGTGGTACATTGGTGATTACCGCCGAGGTGCTATTGAGACCCGAGCCGTAGGCGAGGGTCTTAAGAAAGCCGAGAACGGTAATCACCAATACACACGTGTATATCATACGACGTTTTTCAACACACTTGTGAATAAAATAACAATAAAATAACTATAATTTCAACAGTGAAAACGCGTTGTGAAAAATGTTTCGCTATGGCGGGAAAAATTAATCAGTTTTCCTATGCACGCGCATTGCGATCGGCCACAGACTAAAGGGATGAGGTTTTTTTTTATTTATTTTCCGCGCTTAGGCCTTGCGCCTATTCTGCCACGTAAAAAATGGGGAATTTAAAGTTTTCTTTTATTACAGAGAAAACAAAAGTTATATTTGAGTGAAAGTATTATTTATTAAACACGTACGAGTTAAAATTATCTATTTAAATAAGAAGTTGCATGAAATGAGCAAGCAATAGGAACATTCATTTATTTGTTCTATTGAACACGATCTTTTTTTTAATAAAAACTTTTTTAGTAACAAAGCTACTCAACCAATAAAATTTAAAAAAAAAAATCTATAACTCACTAGTGAGTTATAGCAATGAAAAAGTCACAGTTTGATTATGGGTATCATTATGTGCCTAATTGCGGTGACCATAGAGCCACTTTATGAGCAAGTGTGTTGAAAAATAAATTATCTTATTTAAAACTGGGCCTTAGTATTTGGTAGAGTGTAGTGTAAAAAAATAGTAAGGCATGATAATGTCTAAGCTTTGTATTTTCAGATCATAACAACCTACTCGCTAAGAGAAGCCACAAACCTAGGATGGTTTGTTGCACTGGTGTCAGTTGTGTGCATTCCCATACATGCAGTCAGAGTGTTGTACCAGTCAGAAGGATCTTCTTTTATAGCGGTAATATTTATGAAAGTCTTTCATAATAAAGAATTCAAGTGTCACAACTCAGAAAAGACAAATATCCCATTAGGTTTTGATAATTAGCTTGATCAATTTGATCATATTTGCGTTTTTTTTATTTTTCAGAAATTCAAACAAAGCTGTCAGCCCAACGAACAATGGGGCCCATCAGAAACTTACATTCGTCACCGCTGGAACTCAGATAGACAGAAGAAAGAAACCCAAGTTTATGATTTAGATAAATATTAACACAGTTCAACAGTTTTTTGTTTTTTTATTACAAGGCATTTTATCGGCGAAAGGTTTGAGAGTAAATTTTCTCCTCAAATCCTCTGTACGTAAATTCAAAAGGGATACAATGAATACCCCTTTTTATATAAGTGTGAAAAACATACGTACAATTACAATATCCGGTATATTAGGGAGATGACCTATCTCGGTACTTCGGTTTATGCTGCAGCAGCCAGCACAGTAATCATTATTGTTATTTTTGATATAAATACTTAATAGCCGCTATAATGAAAAACTTTTTGGTAAGCAATGCTAATGTATCTGTCAAAGTATTTGGCTGTCAAGTACAAGTCAAATGGATCTATACAATCTATATTTTTTTCATTTTGGATATTAAGGCCGCGCGGCCATCTAAATTTTAAGATTTTTTATTTTACCCCTTTTACCAAAATTTCAGTAATGAATTATTGTTAGATTATCAAAATTAATTTCTAAATTCGCAGCAGTTATAATTTTCAAAATTGTTAAGTTATTCCAGCATTAAAAATGGGGGATTCACCGCCAGCGACCGCTGATAAGGACAAAAAAGTTAAAATTCAGGTAAACTCCAGAAATGATTCTTTTATAATTCTTAAACCAATCTAGTAGATAGTTGATATTATACATAACTAATCGGTGCCAAAATCAACCTCACCTATGATGATTTCTGTGAACTTAGGTGGAAGGTGAAGATGAAGCTCAAGAGGGCGAGATGGGGCGCAAGAAAATGAAGCGGTTCCAGCTACCGGCCCATCTACCGCGCTGGTGGCAAGCCAAGATCATTCAATATGCGTAAGTAAAAAAAAAATTGTAAATTTTCTGGACTCCATACAAAATTTTCTTTGAGTTGTTCAAGGCTTTAGGTACGTTTAGATACTAGCTTTGGCTGTACGTACAGTAGTAGGGCCTTTCTCTTAAAAAAATATAGAAACTACGAAATCATGAAGAGTTGGAGGTGATAGTGACAAATAAATGATCCAATTTGTATTCGGATTGGACGGAAACGTCGCAATTTGGAAGACTTTTATTCTATTGGATAACGATTTCAGTTCGAATGTTGATTCGACTTCATTATGATGGGGTAACTTACTTTATTTTCGAGGAAAGTGCGAAATGCTGCTGATAACTACTTTATTAACCGAACTAATAACCAGAACTTGGTAATCATCTGATAGTTCTATTACGATGTGAATTCGAGATCCAATAATAAAATGATACGTACCTAATTAATATCCTAGGCCACTCCAGATTGACGTCAGCGTCTGGTCACCGTGATTGTTTTGATCAAAATTCCAGCTACCAACCAATGTACAAACATCTCCGGCACGTGCTGGCGTGACCTCTCCCAGTTATCATTGCAGATATATTAGGTACTCTGGTTCCAAGAAGTAAGAAATAACGCCAATATTTGAATATTACATTCCAACTTGCTATATTGCAAATTCCCAACAACACCATGATATATCTGCAAGCTTTGCAAAGTTTATCAATTTCTACCATCGTGTACCACCCTGCAAAACATGTGATTCACGTGACAATATTCCCGTGCAATCAACAGTCACGGTATGAAAGCAATCTTCAAAATACGAGGAATTCAATGAGTCGCAATTTTTCCTCCAAAGGTTTTTGTAACTCGGTCAATGCAATGATGAAAATAAAGCAGTTACTCACGGGCTGTCATAAAAGTTTCAATGTCTAATTATTCGTTTGTTATGAAGGACGACCATGGCAGGCTGACCCGGTCGCGCGGGGCGACGTTGGAGCTATCCGGGTCACCACCCAATGATCCGGGTAAAATGAATGCGCTGCGCCGTTTAGGCCGTTAGTCCACTACCCGCGACCTGAAAACACATCGCACTTTACGTTGAAAACATTTATAAAGCACTAACTCATTCAATATTTACCTACATAAAAGACCTTTGAGTTCATATTAATGATCAAACAGCAATTTCTTTTTTGCTGATCATGATCTTTTTTTATCGACTATAAACCTTTTAGCGAACGTTTCGAAGTGCAAGCACTTTACTTGAACAATTTACAGCAATTAGAACCTCAATTCAGTGTCGATAAGCAAAAGCGCGGGGAGTCGGCTAAAGGTGTCAGGTCGTTATATTAATGTTCGCGTGTGTGCTAGTGAGAAGTAGCACGTGGGGTGTCGACGGCGCCAGGTGGTTCTAAATCCCGGCAGTCATTGCACCTTGGGCCGCGCGACTGGCTACATGCACAGTATTGCACAGTTAAACAAAATGCAACGAACAGAGTCCAGTGCTTCTGAAGGATCCTTTTGGACGACGATAGAACTGCTTGCTGGAAGAGACCGCGGAAGAAGACGATCCACCACAGATCTCGAGGACTATGGCGAAGCTCCGGCGAGGGACGCCTCGTCTCTCAGGTGCCTGTTGCTTTTTGCATGCACCATTATTTCAAAATCTGTAGCCCAGACCATACACCAGCTGTATGATAAGATGGTGGAAGCTTGAGCACTGAGCACAGGGATGTGTTTATTACCAAAGATACTTAAAAACTTGTGTGAGTGTTCACACTCGTTTTATTGATTTTATTAAATAGTTATAGGTACTCATCCTCAACGTCTCTATTTACAACGTTTACTTATGCATTTTGGAGACCTTACGAAACAGAAGTCATAACAAAACAGTATATTTTTATCACGTGTATCAAAACATTTCCAATAAGTTCTTTCTTATTTGCGAAAAATATTAAAGCTGACGAAATTTTGGCAAGAAAACGCGGAGTTTTCGCAACATTCGATCTCCGCTCGTGCGCTGAGTATCTGCTCCTGGTCCTGGTTCAAAGTGCTCGTGATAATAATGCTCATATCTACTGCCATTTTGCGTCATTCACACTCCCATTTATTCGGTAACGTAAACATTTTGCTGGATTCGCGTGCCAGGGCCGTTATCACTTCTCGGTGTTGTTTTATGGATTTACGATAAAATATTTCTTTAGATAATTTTTTCCTCGTGTTATTTCGTTCCTGATACTGATGTAATTTATCAAACTCATCTTTGTGTATGTTTACTAGAAATTCACACACTAACAAAGCTTAGTCATCACTATCATTTTTAGCCTTCGTTAGTCCATTTTTGAACGTAGCCACCTCTTACCTGTTTCTCTGAATAGTGATAAACGTATCTTGCTTTATGAGAATTATAGCGCATTACTTCTATCGGAAAAATCATCATGATGACGTAGTTTTTTATCGATATGTAGGTACTTGGGATATGCATGTAAAAATATACGAGTGTGCGCTGCACAAACAGATAACATTTTTACGGCGTCAATTCTGTGATCTGCTGATACTGTAATATTGTTTTTCAATACAGTTTACACCACCGAGCGTGGATTTTATTACACTGGCCTTAGAAAAATATGGCTGAGTGACCTAAAACGCTTATACGTTTAAAATATCGTAGAGCACTTTTCAACGACTTCTATACGTATGCAGCGTTGAATCTGGAGCGCTTGTCTTTATTGCTTGGTTTCCCTACTCACACTTTCATGGACCGCTCTGGTAGATCGATAGGTAGGTACCTAGGTGATCCTGTCACCGGTTCTCGATAATATTATTTCTCCTAGATAGTATCAAACAAAAATATTAAACCAGGTACATCGTTTGATGCATGTCATTGTTATCAACACTATTGTCCTGTTGTAGGTAGTACCTACCTCGTGACAGCAGAATTAAAATCACAAGATATCCGTGCATCGTATACCCGCTTCTGACAAGACGATACATTATTATAGAGTGATTAATGAACATGTCTGACTGGCAATCATTGCTTACAATAAAATGTAACTATTATTAGCCTGTGTGTAAGCTGCTTATAGTGGACATATGGAAGTACTGTCACCGCTCAAAAAGACTGAGGAGTTCAGAGCTAGACGGTATTTTCTACCCAGAGCAGTAAACGATAACGCTAGAGTGCTTTGAGTAGCCGCAGAAGCCGATCCACGAGTCAATGTTTGTGGACGTCATGAGATATTGTCTGAAGAGTGGCAAAGGTGAGACTTACGCCTGAGATTTGCTCGTCTTTTACCTATAAAGATATTTACGTTGGTCTAACTTTTATTGGTCCATGATCTAACTAAGCAGTATGCTGTTCTGATACTGGTATCGTAATACAAACTAGCTTGCATAGAAACAAGATAACGGTATTGGTACCTATTGTTTATCTTCCGTTTTTTGAACACTGAAACAGGGTCATTACTCGTAGGTACGTAGTTTATCTGTCTGTCAATAAATAAATAAATCGGGTTTTGTATTTCGGACAACCGTGTAGTGAACTCATGCGAAGTCCAGATAAATAAAACACACTGAATATACTCGTAGCACAAAGTATTACGTTCCGGAAACACTCTTGACATTTTCATTTCACATTTTCTCACATTATCCGGTTAGTCACTTGTAAAGTCATTGGCCTGGTTATTTTTAAATGGTTTGAAGTTTTGTCCAAATAAAAGATTCTAATACGTAGTTATGGCATTTTTCTCCCATGTTCTTGGTATACATATTGTATCAGGACAAGGTAGCAATCTGTGGGACCAAGGGATGTTATCACTCTAATTAAAAAAATCAATTCTGGGTCTTGTTACAGTTGACATGGCCAACTGAACTGAGTACTTACCTACACTCTGCTATGTAATGTACCAAGAACTTAATAGGTAGGTATTTGCAGTAGGTAAGTATACCCTGTATACCGAATTGATACCCTCTCGGCACCCTCCGTGTGACGCATGGTTGTTTTATCGTCACTCGTGATTTTGCCTTTGTGTAAACATTACTAGATAATGTACCTATCGACGTTTATCTTCAAACTTCAAGGTTTGGTTCGACGAAATAAAAAAAAAGCTTAAACAGCTCGAATATCAACCTTACTAATCAACTATTTTGCTTAAAATAATTAAATAGTCCCTAAATATTGAGTATCTTTTGTGACGGTTACAAAAAAGCAAAAACCTACGTGGTCTTAGTGAGTCTACTTATTTTTAAAATGTTTATATCGTTACTAAATTGTTTACTTCACTGATTAGGCCGGATACATCTTACGTTATCTGTTGACGACAGCGGCTCTATTTACGAGACATCAAAAGAACACTATAGTTTTTTATCAAACAATTATTATTGCCAGAATCTGGCTGCTACTGATAATTATTGTTGTGCTTTGGATTATATACCTATTAACTGTCTTGCTAGCAGCGACTTCGGCGACTCCATAGCCTGTAAGGTTTTTCGCTACTTGGCAACATAGCTAAAAAACATTCCAGTGGTAAATACTGTGGTGCTATATGAAAATATCTAAGCGCTGAATTTTACTTTGGTTCCCGTCTGTCATATTAAATTATTAATTTACTAGTCCAATGCATACAAGCAAAACTGCAGACAAACAACCGGTTTCCCGTAAGGTGATCAAATCAAACCTCTGATCAACTAACACTTTACTCAAGCACTTTTTTCAGCGGTCGGCCTTGTGTTGTGAAAATCACAGCACTCGCCTATGCCACAGTATATTCACGTTGTTGATAACAGTATCAGCGCACGCGTGCGTGTACCAGCGCAGCGTCTTGAAACTTAATCGTCCCGGGTCGTAACATTTTATAGCCAGATTAGGAAAAACTTGTTATAAAAAAAACATAATTATTTTCTATAATTATAATTAAGTAGGTATAATTCATTTTGATCATATATTTTTTATAAACACAATCATTGGACTCAAATTCTGCTGCTACGCGGTTCTACGTTAATTGCTACGTGGGTGTACTGTTTTTTACCTACTTATTCTGTGGTATTGGGCCATTACTGTAGCCTAGCAACATGGTGCTACGCCGTAGAGGATATAAAAGTTATAGTGTAGACTACCCACATTAGGTACTCGTAACTTTTTACTGTGTTGTGAAAGTTTGGAGCACCCATTAATTTTGTATTGACTTTGTAACAGGTAACGTTCGTGTGTCCTACATTTTTATCTTTATGGATGACCAAAAACACAGGAGATTACAGGAAAGACAGAAATTTTAAATACGCTACTTTTTTTCTTTTAGAGCAAAGAAGTAAATAATATAATAATCACAACCCTGCTACAATCTATCTTCAGCCTAATAAAGTATTATCACATCCCAAAAATCGAGGGGGATTCGAACCCGCAACTTTCTCCTAAAAACAATGCAAAAGAATTACACTGTTTTGAAGTCTGCAGTGAATTTCGGCAATTACGTACAGAGCCCTCTGGTAAGATCGGCGTAATAGTAAGTCCGGATGCTAAGCAATTCGGTGATATTTTTAAATGATAATTGCTTAGTTACGTGATTTATCCGGACTTAATATTACGCCGATCTTACCAGAAGGCACCCTAATTCAAACGTCATAAAGTATGTATCATATTGCAGTCAAAAGTTAGCTATTCGCAAAACTCATACGTATGTAAGTACAATTCACTAGATGTATTCAAGTCACGTAAAATAAAGAACCCAACACAAAGGGGCTAGAATTTATACTAAGCCGCTATTGAAAGCAAACCTTGAACAAATAACGGACAAGTATGTAATTTAAACACGTGCTTTATGAATGTTCCCTCAGCCAGATAATATATTTCTCAATGGAAAAAAACATCTAAAAATAATTACTTATCGTAAAATGTGTGTGGACTGTTTTTAAAACAGCTCCGCGTCTTCAAAAAGCCATGGTTAGTAGACCATCATCGGTACGTAAATGGGTGCATGCCTAAACCGCTTTTTCCTGTTCTGTTATAAACTAGTAGTTCGCCCCGAACTGAGATCTCGTGGTGGTCGGAGGTTAAAAAAAACCAAACAATTTTTATTGACCAATGGGTTGTAATAAACTTAGCAAATCGCTTCGAAATCGCCGTCTAGCTATGTACCAGTCTTACTTGAACTACAAAATCAATGAAACTCCAAGAAATGGTAGCTAACGTTATACTGGGTTTGCCAATTTTATAATTTTTACAACAACTCAAAAACTATTAGACCTAGAATTAAAATAAAAACGGTTTTGGAATGTCTAAACCAAACCCTATCATATGACACCCCACTTGGTATTATTGTACGACTTTTTTTTTTACTCCCTTTGGACCCTCATAACTTCACGACCCCTTGACCGATTTACTTCATTTAACAAACCAGTAAAACTTAAGAGTACTATCCGTATACTACCAAATTTTATGAAGATCGGATGAGTGGTTTAAAAGATCTCGTCGAACAAACATACAAAGCATTTTTGTCCAAGTTGTCACTAAGATCTCGTTCGCTTCGCTCACTCGATCAAATAGGTAAGTACTGTCAAAAAGTTTGGGGTGGGCTACTACAGCGTGTAAGCATATGAAAGCTGATGCTATGTATTATGCTGATGTTATGTAACGGAATCAGATGTTGTAGAATATCTTTATAAACCATCAAAAACTCTATTTTTACTGCAGAGTTATTTCGAAAAGTTTATGAGAATCAAACGAAAAACTAAACCCTAGAATATACATAAGCATCACTCTTAGTTTTAATGAGCTCCGACTGATGGTCAAAGTTAGATGCTAACAATTCTGAATGGTATCAAATGCTGGCACATGTTGTGTTCACACCGTCGAATGTGTAGAGCTCTTTATGCGAAAGTTATACCTACATGTGGAGGTTGTGGGGGCCGTGCCGTACCGTGCCAGGCCCTCGCACCCGCGAAAGGGTCTCAACTGTGACACGAGCACCTAGCGTCAAAACCACTAAAACTTTACGGCAGCGACGAGACGCCTAGCTAGACCGCGATCACTGCGTCCAGTATTGTGAACAAAATACTTTCCAAAACGAATCGCCAAAATCGACCAAACGGCCCTGCGCGGCAGTGGTGAGTCTTACGGAAATTAGTAGAATTATCACTCCGTAGTCATTTGCCATCAAAGCTCTTCACAAAATGCTTCTATCTTCGCGGGTTTTGCGTGGTGTCTTTCACTTAGCCAGGCCCCCGTTATTTGGCGCGAAAAAATTCAAAGAATGAAAGTAAAAAAATCCCTTCGCACTTTCAGACATTCATTTGCATAATTTAGTCGAACATGTTTCGTTCTGTTTTTGGTCCTGACAAACTTTTCAAGAATTCGTGGAGTTTTACCATGATTAAAGTGTGGTATTAGATAACGACATGTGCCCTTGGAGTAGGAGCGGGTATTCATTTGGCAAAGTGCCTCTTAAATCTTGGGAGGTAGATACCATTAGGTGATCGAAATGGAAAGCACACCTATCAATTCTTGTGTTACATAATAACGAGCCGTTTTAAAATGTAATACGAAAAAAGGCAGTAGCCATAAGGGTCTTGTACCACTATTTTCTTATTTCACTGGTCTACAAGTTCCTATTGTTGCATTCTGACCATAGAAATCCCCTTTTTCCATAGCTTCGCGCACCCGCATGTCCGCGCGCGGCTGGAGAAGCATATGGGCTCCAACCTGGTGCGGCTTACGGATAAGACCTACATGACAGACCTGGAAGAGAGGATACGGGCCGTCAATGAAGAGAACCTCAACAAACGGATCTCTTCCAGAGTTGTAAGTAAATCATGGCCTCTTCTTTTATCTTCTTTCATGCATAATTAGTAGGTTAAACATGTTGCTGGGCGGATTAAAGGTGACAGCTATGTCCTTGAACTTTTAAAAGTGGATTGAGTTTTTCAGTTTCTATCATTTTGGCTAAAAGCACTTAAAAGTTGGTTGACTTGCTGTTAAGTTTGACCTTGACTTAAAAAGCTTACTTTCTAGGTAGGCGGTCTTCTAAAGACTGCGGCCATGAAATTGATAAAAATGACATGCTCTAGACTAGAATCTGAGCTCGAACTCGATTTGAATTGATTTTATCGTGAAAGTAAATTATAATCGCAGAGTGGAACAATATTTCTGTCTGATAGCTCTATGTAAATAGGTTCAAGTAGGTTTCTATTAAATATGCATTTTGTCGCACTTGGGCTCTCAAAACAACTTTTAGATAAAACAATGATGTGGCATTTTCTCCTATAATCAAACAAACTTAGTACGTCTATCGCGTCACGTAGACCATTTGCCTATAATTGACATGAAAGCAATTAGCCAGCCATCATGAGACCAGTTTGTTTATCAACTCGAACCCTCATTTACATTTTACGGCCTGGGGTAAGGGAAGTACCTACCGTTAGTGCGAAACTGACAGTTACTGCGAATCAAACTCGTTTAAAATGATTCACAAATCACGAGTACTACGCTTTAGAGCTACATAAAATGTTATTACATTCTGAAAACGAATTGCTTAGTAACGTACTCGTAATCATTCATTGTTTGTTATTCTAAATAACTGGGACCGAACAATATGTTTAGACTAGGAGTTATCTTGTTCAGCCATGTATAATGTATATCTCTACAGGAACTAATTACAGCGGCTAATGTTACATACTTCAACCAACTAAATTGAAGCAAGGAGCAAAGAAATACTAGTACCAACTCAATGTAAATGCAAGCTAGAATATTTTTTATCTGGATCTTGCAATCAAGGGTTTCGCTAGTTTAGTCAAGTCATGGTCATAGCTAACCCTAGCGCTGATGTAACATGATTGATAAATGCTTGGTTTCCTAGGTGCGTCACCTTGGAAACCAACGTGTTAGGTGTTAGTAAAAGTTACTCTGCGAGCGGTGTTAGCTCTCACAACGTCAAAATGTTTTTTTCAGCTCGATGAAATGGAAAGGCTGAAACGGTTGATCCTAGTCGGCAAGACCCCGCTGAAGGAATGTCCACCTGAGCTGTTCCATCATCCAGTGTTCGTGTTCTGGCGTATGGTGAATCGCGAAGTGGCTCTTGCTTCGAAGAAACGAGCTGACGCGTACTATAGGAAACTGAAAGCGTCTCAAAGATCTGAGCAGGTAATAATAATAGTGAACTAATAGATTTTTCTTGTTCATCAATTAATTTAGCTAGCTATTATGTACCTAGGGTAAATCACGATACTTTATGGATAAATCACGATAGTTACAATACAAAGAATTTAGTTTCATCTCTTGTACGAAAGAGGTGAACCAACTTATTAACTTTTACCAAATAACATTACACCAACTTACGCATTTTAATGATTCCTGATTTTAAGTCAGTGGATGAAGAAGCAGAAGGCGAAGATATGGAAGAGGAAGGCGAGCAGCTCACGCCGGAACAGCTCCTGGGGAAATGCAACGAAGAATTGGAAGAACAGAAACAGATTGACATAGAGAAGGGAGTGCGATTCACTGATGAACAGTTCGCCGTTCTAAAATATGAAACAAATGATGTTAAAACGCTCAAGAATCTCACTGTAAGTAATTTGCTATTTTTATATTTCATTTTATTGATGCTAATACTTTACAGAGCCCTGTGATTCTGCGCATGTGAAGCAGAGTCTGTTTAGGTGGGACATTTTCCAAAAAAAATATGAACGTGACAACTTGCCAATTCATTTTAAGTTCATTCATTAATTTTGACTCAAACTCACTCTCTTATTTTACTTTAAATACTGTCGATATGATTTTGCTTCTATTCCGAGTTTTCATGAATTTTGATACACATTCTAGGTACAGTTTCCGTGCATTCTAAGTTCACTTAAATAACGTGTGATTATTTATCATTAAACTTTCACAAACGACACGTGTGCATCCGTGAATGTTTATTTCATTCTCAGTAAACTAGATGCATCTGGTCTAAACAAATCCATATCGCTAAGTCACTAGGTCTGGTCAAAGTGTCTTAACTTTCAAGAGATTGTAGATAAATAAATAAAATAAATAAATATGTATGGACATTTTACTCAACGCTTCTGTAAACGGGTTGGCTAGTTTCATAGCAAAGCTTAAGTAGAGGAAAAAATTATAGAGCGTATTTTGCATCCAGCTGGCGTAGATTTTCTGAAAAGTCTTCATCATGTGCGGTTTAATAAAGTCTTGTCTTTAAAAACTTAATAAAAGGGCTAGTAAAATTAGCTTTAGTAAAAAAGCCTAAGTAGCTTAGTAAAACAGTATAAGCAAAAGATAAAAAAATGCAAACCAATTTCCCTTGCTGGAAGATCAACATATAAATTATTTATATTATAGTGTAGGGGTGCACTAAGAAATGAATTTTGAAACGTCACACTCTAAAGGGTAGAACGCGAGCAACGCCGCGGGCGACGGCTAGTTATTTATATAAAAGGTTAACAAAACTGTGCATGTCTTTATTTGTTTTTATAAGTAAAACGGATTCGCTGGGCTCGTGACAAACCGATTTAAACTAGACCGCTTGACCTGGAGGGCTGCGATAATGCCGAGATTATAGTCTGGTCATCGCTGGCTCGTGTTACTTGCTATGAGGTCATGATAGATTTATCAACACATTAACCGGCCGGTGGAGCTAACCAGAGTAACGAAGTGACTGAATATGATGATTGATTTTAGTTGTTTGTGACGGTTCTCAGTCGTAACCAGCTTTCTACCTTAGTTTGTTTTCAGTCAGTATTATGACGGTGACGATCGATCTTCAACTTTCAGTGGAATTTTACATCGGTTAAATTAATTAGCTAACATTAGCAATTCCTTTTTGGTGAACTTTGACCTTAGGATATAAACTATTGCAATGACATATCATTTTACTGAAAAGTGATTGAATACGAATCGCGTACACGTATCAACTACGTATCACTGGAATATCCAAGTCCAAGTACCGCGACCGACCGGTCAGTTGTCAAGGGCACACTATCACTTTAGTCCGCATTACTACAATCTCACTCTCAATGCCAAACTATACTTAAGCTGATAGAAAACCTACCTCTTACTCAATTTGGCAGAGATTTTACTCATTAGGGATGACATTATTATCTCGGCTGAAAAGTCGTTTCACCCACTGAGTGAATAGAGTTTTAGACGTCATTTTGATATCATGCTTATTGGAGTAATAAATGTCGGAGTGTGTGTCGTGCGTGTCGTGTCAAAGATTGTGTGTGTGTGAAAAGTGTCAAAGATTTCACACTTCGACAGATTTTCTATCAGCCGATAGTTTGATCAAGTTGGGTAGTGTGCACCTGGGTCGATACGGGATCGTTATTATGCGGACTTGCACACATCTCCATACTTATAGCCCGACTAAACTATCGGCTGATAGAAAGCTGCAGTCTACGAGTTCGTGCCTGAAGTTTGTCATTTTTGAGCTCCTAAGTATTTCAATTGATAAATTTACACTTACTGTAGTGTTTGCATCTATTCAGTAGATGTGTAACCCTATCTCACGTGCACGAGTGGTTAGGTAACTGTCAGTGTCAAACTCCCGACCTGTCAAGTGTCAATGTCTCCCGACGTAAGGGCGGGAGACGGAGGGGGTCGGGGAGTTAGCTGACGGGTACGGCCACGGACGGAGGCCGGTGGAAGACCAGCTCGGTGTATCAGTGAGCCAGGGATAAAAAGTACAGTATTCTACACTTACTTTAGTACACCAGCTTACTTATTCTGAATATGCAAGTTAAGTAAGTGTTACGTCAATGTGATTAAGGTATAATTCAAACAAAAACTCAAGTGTGTCTCACTCAAAATGCAATCATAGTTCTAATTTATCAATAACTGGTATATACTAGTTTCTAACCGGACATTAATCAATACTGTTTAGTTATAGGTAATGACCCAGCCCTGATATCGAACGTCCATGTTGAAATTTACTTGTACTGGCAGGGCAATCAGTGGTTGCTGCATTGTCTACGAACTACTTATCAGCGTCTGAGCAAATGTCTCCCATCCTTCACAATCCCTTATCCAGGATTGCTGGTTCATGCTGTTTTCATCGTTTACTCCCACCTGTTCTGTTTAGTAGTAAATCCCTTCTTTTGGCATGACTCAGCCGTGACGTCATCGTGCTATGTTACCACTCCATAACTCCATACTCGATAACTCGGTAGTAATTTCAATGCACCTGTCGCCCGACATGCGGTAGCCACGACTAGGTAATCAGTTTGCGTTTTTTTTTACTTTTTTCATACAATCACGACCGTCACTTCTGTGTAACGTGTTCAGAAGTGGCTCCCTGCTAGGGCAAAGGGAACAGGAAGCAGAATTGGACTAAATGAAACCTATATTACGCCTCTTTGTATACCTACCTATAATAACGAGTATCTTTACTAAGTTTTTTTAATAGCTTATCTGAGTCTCGTGTGTCTAGTCACAATGAATAGAGATTACATATGGACTTGAAGAAACTAATTAAAATATTCGATAATTCTCTTAGCTCATGGTCTAGTTAAATGAACCTTATCTGTGACAGTTGTAAGTAGTATTTATTACTCAAGAGAAGGACATGCCCCAAATTCTATTTTAGTTTTCTACTATATTCTAATGATTCGTCCAAAGGGTTGACGTCGTAGTTATCTTGATTCAGAGCTAAGTCACAACTTTTTATAAAATAAAACACGTTTGTGATGCCAGGAGTCTAGTACGTCGGATGTGCTATCCTCTTATTTTCATTAGGTATACGAAGTAAATTTACTTTGCCGTAGGAGGTATATTCAGCTTTCATTCAATGCAGCTGTTTTTTTGTTTCAGACTGTGGAAGAACTGTATGCACTTGCGGACAAAATAATTGGAACGAAACGTCTTTAATTTATATTTATTTTGGTAGGCGTATGTATTTTTTTGGAATCGATAGCAACTAGTTATAGTGCCGCATTTAAATAGAAAATAGTAAATATTGTAAAGCTGTATTAGGTACTCGTAACTTAGTGGAAATAAGCAAGAATGTAATTTTATATACAGTAAATGGTTGTTACCAATTTTTGCTTTTTCATTGGCTAGTTCCTTCAGGCCATACCCACCGACATTCACTTATTACTCAGAGATACTTTGCATAGCAAGGTATCTAGTTTAAACGCCATTAAATAAAATGGTATTTTAAGCAATCTATTAAACTGATTATTTAAATAATCAATTTAATTTATCCTTTAAGCTGGATGATTATTTAGAACAAAAAAAACAATAACAATTATTACAGATATCGTTTATTGAGTACAACACTTCTTTGTTTTACAATAAAATTGTACTCTACTATACTATTTTAATTTAAAAACATAGCCTTTTAAATATACTTTTAATAGGCCTTAGGAACCTATTCGAGATTTGATAAAAATATCCAGTTTTTTTAATAGTAAGTATGAACACTTAACTGATGGGGTATGTTCGTTCTAATAATGGGACTGAGCTCTGACAAAATTGCAGTACATAAAAATAACCTGTCAAAAGTTACATCATTAAGATACGGGTAGTGTCGTAAAAATATATTAAGTTCTCGAGTGTTCGCTCATCCACAGTACATTAAGATACACAAAATTACAATAACTTATATAATAGTTCTTAACACAATATCTTTCCCTGGTTATCTCCTGATTATGCCCTTTATTCGGATCATCCTGTATAAGAAAAAAATACTAATGAAGGATAAAGTAAATTCCTCATACAGGTGATGTATAACTGACTAGACTCTAAAAAACATAAACAAGAAATAAAATGAAGAATAATCTGATTAACACGTCAGTATTGACGCAACAAAAATACTTGATAGCAAAACTCATGGCGTGAATCTCAGTAAGGCTAGGCGATTCAAATTGCATCAAATAATATCACATTTCTTCGAATTAGAAAAAAAACCTAATTTAGAACCGGTTTACACTCTCGTAAGTGTATTAGCGAGCTACATTACCGGGAAACAAGGTAGCGCATAACCAAGTAGTCATCGTTCGCGGTAGTGTACGATACGCGCTGCATAATTCGCCATTTTGTACTAGGAAGACGTGTAAATCGGGTTACAGAGAACTTTTAGCACTATGAGGTCCGCGTGTAGAGTTGCTACGCTTGTAGCCGTCTCCGCTTCGTCACAACCGGCTCTTGGGTCTACGGCGTAGCTGCGCGTAGATGAGCCCAGAAGGTTTGTCGATGGGCTGGTAGATTTGATGCCTTGGGTCGCCTTTCGTTACGTTTGCGGGAAATTTGGACATGTCTATGTTTAGATAGTGTTTGTTGGGCATCGTCATTTTGATCCATGTGACCTGCGAATAAAAAAATATAGATAAAAATATGAAAATAAATAACGTAAGTATTACCTTATATATTGTTTTGTAAATGATAGCTCAGATAAAATACTATGAAAAAATGTTCGTCTCATATCAGGAAATAAATGATGATACAAAGTGATTTTTTTGCACTAATATTATAGATAGTCGGTTGTCAACTAACCGATAACATGACCTGTCACGTGATATATTATGACGAAACAAAAATAATGTTAGTTTTTGAACATTTTATCTTAGTTTGGTACCTATCTTCCTAAAAGATTAGGTAATTGATGTATGAAGTACATAAGTAATTTAATAGTAAAACATATTTTAAAAGTTTGCTTTTGATCCCTACTAATAATAAGCATTTCATAACCTATTTATGTGGTTTATTCTTCATATTTGCTATAAACGTGAAGATAGTTACTATATTTTTGTATGCCAACCAACGCTGTCAGTACAACTTATTGATTGACCTACTGTCTAGTTTCTTTATTTTATTCTAATACCAACTCTGAGACTCGTATTCTGATAGAGAATTATTACTCAAGAATAGATATGAGTAGAGATTACCATACAAATAATTTGTGCTTGGGTCCGGATCTGTGTTTCAGCAGTAAAAGTGAATACGGACCTAAGCTAACCTTGTGTAAATATTCATTTCATTAGTAGGTGCACTTACCTCGGGAACTTTCTCCAAAACGACTTTCTCGGCCTGATACAAGGTGTGCTGAACTGACGGGGAGTAAACGCCGACGTCAGGAGGGCCGGCGAACTTGTCTAGAATAGCGTCTTTGACCGTCAACCACGCGTTGTCAAAGTCGGCGGTACGCATGCTGTCGTACACCCATTCTGCTTCCACTACGGTACTGTTGACAAAGTAAAAAAAATAAGCTTTAGTATACTAAATAGTTAGTCTAGAGAAATCTGCAGTTAGATAGTAAATTTACATTGGTTATAAGGTGTACCTACGTACAATAAAGCATTTTCATTCATTCATTCATTCATTACATTGGAAAAATACTTTCTTGTCAAATATTAATTTAAAACTTTTTATTGGTTAAGGACGCACAATACGCACATATCACACAGTTACGAGATGCTTTAGATCTGATATATCTATTAAATATCATGATACCAAAGCAATAAACAAGAGAGGTAAGTAAAAAAAAATTTACTGTGGATGGTGATGAATATGATGATAACACACCTGAATATTCTCTCCGCGGCGTCAGTGAGGGTGGTGTATTCGTCTTGTACAAAGTCTACGAAAGCTGATTGGGTTGTCTTCAAAACTCGAAGACCGCTCAAGCCAGACTTTACTGTTACAGCCTCTGCACAAAAGAAAATACTTCATAAGTAAAACTTTACGAACACACTGTGATTCTTATACATTACAAGTTATATTCTCAAGAAATGTAAGAGCTATAAACTCACCATGCCTAGCTTGTGACACTTCACACCATCTTGTTGCTGTTGAGGAAAACAGGAAAGCGTGGTTATGAGGAGCTCCAGCCTGCAGCCTCTCCCACGGGTATTCTAGAATGTGACACTTTGCCTCCACCACTTGTTTGTACATGTAAAGGAAATGATTCACAACCACCGCACCAAACTCCTCCGGAGTCTTCACACCATGCTTCTTAGCGAGTAGGTAGACTGTGTTCTTCTGCGAATCGGTTGCGACAACTTCTTTGTTGTCACCGATGACGTATGCTGTTTCTGAGGCGAGTTTCAGTTCTGTAGACACTTCAAATTCTCTTATCGAATGGTAGTCTCCATCTCTGTGTACGTGCAAGAGTTTGACGGAACCCTTGCCGTAGCCGTGGTCACTGAGTTCAAAGCGACCACCAGTCTCCTCGGCTGCCGTCAGCGCCGCCCGAGTGCCAGCGCTGATGGAGGGTCCCATGGGACCTTCACCGGAACTGGTGTTCGAAGGTTTCGCGTAAATTCTGCAAAACAACGTGGTTTTAGAAATGTTGAATACTTTTAGTATGAGCAATTTCAAATTAACTAAATAATAAATGAATAGCAATGGATATTCAGTATATACATTGATTTTTTGTGTAAAATAACAACCCCACGAAGTAAAAGATTTTATTCTAGTTTACCTGTTTATGCTCGTCCACGGCATTTTTTGTAGACAATCAAATCACTTGATCTTGAGGGTGTGCAGGAAGCTGCGCCGGCGCATGAGGCACACAATAGGTACACAAGCAAACTGCGACGATATCTGCTCAAACCCTCACTTATAAGAGTACCCTGTGACCCTTGTTATCAGAATAGAGCACGCGACACTAGCAACTCATTTGTAGCTACACACACATGCTCATTTATAATTTATAATAAATTAGTGTTTATCTACACTGACGACCAAACTTAACCTACTGGTTTATTTTTAGGTTGTTGTAGTCTCACAACAACTGTGACTTTCAAGGTACCTACCTATAAGATGGACTTCACTGTACCTTTTTCCTCAATTTCTTTCTCTTACGCAAATACATAAAAATTATTGCAATGTAGATGCAATTATTAATCACCAGTTGTTATTATTCCAGAATAATTTATTTTATTATCGATGGTAGGAAGTACCTGTATGATAAACATGAATGAATAAGAGGTGTGTCAGGAAACCCGATAAACCAAGAACCAGGAAACCCAGATTGCCTACCTTTAAAAAAAGGAAAAAGAACAGACTTGAATAATAGCCAAACGCCTAGCTATATAGGTAGGTACTTCATAAAAAAAGTTACTTATGTTCTGAATACCCCAGAGAACGTGCTGTGTGAGGTAACGTATTATAGGCCGCCGCTGTAACCGCCCAACAGGACCATGTATATTTTATGCATGCCCTTCTTGCATCACAGTTTCGCATAAAAATGCGAACTGCCAAGGAGTGGAACTCTCTGCCATCATCAGTATTTCCGAACCGATATAACGTATAGGAATTTTCAAGAAAGGAGTGAATAGGTGGATTATTGCTAAGCGTGCTCCACCTTATAGGCTGCACCTACACATACTATCAGTTGTGTTGGCAGTCAAACGCACGCTATAGGTACATAATTTTAAAAAAAAACCTAACTAAAGAAAAAATTCACGATCATAATAGGTATATATTGGCAGCTAGATATGAACGTATCAAATAAACATTGCCAAAAAATAAATATGACGTACACATTTATCACTATACCTGATAAAAAAGCTCGGGTTATACAAAAATACTATGGGGTCATTTCAAAGTGCGCAAACTCTCGGCATAGATCTTATAACTATACTAGGTCTCGGTTACAATGAACCAAATATATTAAATGCTATTACAATTACACTTTTGGCAGTCTTACCGAGTTGCTTTTATATTCGAGTCTACTCTCTGACGCGAACACGCATTGCAAGACACGTCACCGATACGATACGTAGCGTAGGAAGAACATCCTGCGTGACGTATTAGCTTAGTAATATCACAGACTACTCGTATTAGTAGATTACTAGTTTACAAAATTTTAAAAATTACCATTTATTTTCTTAGCCTATTTTTTATATTTACACACCCAGACGTAGTGTAGGTACACGTACTTCCTATTATTTTTTATATACTGGGTATTCGTTATTCCGGACGCAGGCGATTTTCGACACTTACAGGAACAACAATAAAATTAATATTCAACGACTTTTGTGAATATAATGATATTCACTAAATAAAGTTAAATGTTAAAATTTCTTCAAATTTCGTGTTTAGGTTTCGTAAAATTTTAATCGAAAAATGATGGGAAAATAGGCTGTTTTTTAAATTTAAATTGTCTTTTCAAGCTTTTTTTTTCTTGGTCTGATTCATCCTGTTCAGAGTAACACACTAGTTCCAGAACACCCTATACAATTGGTAGGTAGGCATCTTAAAAAAAACTAAGTACGTAGATGACTTACCTAACCTTTCTTACGAAATATTAGGTACCTATGTAGAGTCGTGAGTGAGTAAACACTTAATATTGTGTCGTCCAAAAGAGACCACCTTAAACTACTTTATATTATCGTGGCAACTTGAAACTGCAAAAACATAAAAATATCTGAAATTTTATTATATTAGAAGATCGACCTATTTCCTCCCACGTCTTCTAAGAGCAATTTCGACATTTTAATGTAAAAGCAGCATAAAATGTACAATTTTATGATTCGTAAAATTTTTATGTGTCTTACATATAAAACTAACTAGGCACATGCTAGCTCTTAAAGACTTAAAATTATAGAATATCGCTTTGGCTATAATAAAATTATATGAATCCAAAAATTGAATTATATTATATTAGATACAAATACAAATACAAAAAACATTTATTGCCTCGGTAGAAATTATAAAAGGTACAAGGATATATTAAATTAACAGTAACTTCGAAGAGGGCAAAAGGGGTAAATTCAGCATAGACTGGATGCAAGACATCCAGCGCTGGTTTTCAATTTGCCCCTCTCGGGTAGATCTGCACCGAGAAGTGTGATACTTATTAAGTTAGTAGATCTTATATAGAGCGACGGCGCCACCGCCCGCGCTGCCACTGCCGCGCCGCCGCCGTGCCGCCCGAGTCGCCCGGGTCCAATGAACAAGTTTCTAATCTCTAAATTTATTTTTACTTTCGATAACATTCAGCATCCATAAACAAGATGATTCAGAAATATTAGTTTTTAGTAAACAAATAAGATCAAGGTCCAGACAATAGTACATTACTGCAGCGGCCCGTAACAGAGGCAATGAGAACGTGTAAATGTGGGCCGAGTCGAAGACGAGGCTTATTCGTTTATATTTCGTTTGTGAATGTATGCGAGGTAAACATACGTCATTATTTGAAACTAGTAGGTACCTACTTCTGAAAGACAAGGCTACGGCCGGCTGTCGTCGTCGGACGTAATAACAGTAGACGATTACGAAAGCAAGTGAGTCTGTCTGGTGCCAGTTATTAATCGGCTCAGCAAAAGTGGGTTCAGTTTAGTGCACTGTTCTGTCTCATAAAACCACCGCAGTGAAGATAGCGGCAAGATGCGTGCGGTTTTTTGTGGCGTAGGGCGGGCTTTGCGCAAGCGCGGGCGGGCGGGCTTTTGTCACACGTTCCAGCTGACGCCGGCAGCGTCACGCATCGCCACCGCGCACCGCACGAGTCTTGCGAATTTTCTTCATAAAATGCCCATTGCTCATTAGTGAACGTACTTCAGTGAACTTCCGAATATCATTACAAATGATGGTCCGACGCAGTGGACGGTACACAGTCAACTGGCGTGGCTTCAGGGATTTTGCATTCGGGAACAAGCCGCCTGATGAAGGTATGTGACTTGCGACTAAAATCTGCATTGAGTGCAATATAGGTACTCGTAAGTACCTAACCTCAACGCTGTGATTTGGGTCGTAGATAGAATAATACTGCCGCTAGTAGGTATGTCTAGACTGGATCTATAAATACTTACTATGTTCTCACTATGTTTGTAGTTTTGAAACTTGGAAACGGGTCTTTTGATTGATCCAACAATGTTCCGTGACAGCAAATATCAGATATTTAGCAGCTCACTCTCGTAACAAGAGATTACCACTACGTCTAGCTACTTATAGGCTCTTATAGGTAGGTAAATACTGTCAATTTTATTTGAGAGTTTTTTTTTATCTTGTTGAAATATGTAAGAAGGAAATTATTGAATAAGTCTAAGAAAATCGAACAATGAGACTAAAGAATAATTAACTAATAACAATCCATGTAAATACCTAATTACCTAAGTAGGTGATTACAGGGTATTTTATCCACATAGATACAGATAGTTAGTTACCAATGTACCTTCTGTCGATTTAATAAACCCTCGGTAAAAGTCGCGATTACGTGTTACTTTGACAAGTTGAATATGACCAACTAAATTCTTGAAAGAAACACAGTATGGTTACACACACGTACCTAATAGGAAATTATTGTTTCGCAGAGAAAGAAGAAAAACCAGACTTATCAAATCATGAAGTCATATTTCTGAAAAGCATAATGGAAAGTCCAGACTTTGCACGAAGGTGTGAGGTAAAGTATTAGAGGTACCCCAATTTAACTATGAAAATGGCAACTAGGTATAATCTTTTTTTGATGGAACACCCATCTAATCTTAAGTGGTAACCAATGCCTATAACGATGCATTGCCTTACTAAGCACGTCCACAATCCACTTCAAACCACTTCTAGAGGTCAGTTTATAAAATGAATCTAATTCCGTGTTCCGTGATACGGTAGATACGGAAGGGCAAATACCTCCTCTAGGTACTTGCCTCAAACCAAACTCTTACGTAGTACTTGTAGGTTGGTACTATAATTTTCACTGGAGATGATTTTAACCTGCAACTAGACTCTATAACGTGCTACGTGCGTGCTACGAGCATGCTACGAGCGTGCTACGAGCGCGCTACGAGCAGGCAACGAGCTTTGCCCTGAGTTTCACTAGGTTTCCTGGATTTTTTTTCAAAGAGCCTGTAAGCACGAGATTTGTAAAATCTTTAAACTAGAATCCACTACGGGATTTACGGTAGAGTTTTTTTAGAGATAGGTCAACGACATTCTATATTATTTATTTGTGTCTGCTATCTCAAAAGTTACTTAAAATATTTAGTCCATGCTAAAAGCTAAAAAGGGTTGCGGGTTAGGTTTAGTTTAATGCTCTAACATAGCCATGTGGATGAATCAAAGACTATGTACTATTTATTATCCTCACGAAGAAATAAGACAGGTACATAAGTACTCAAACGTTCAAAATGTTTCAAAATATGGAGGTCAAAATAATAGGTAGTACCTAAGTACATTGTAACAGTACTCGAGGTTCATTTAATCCATGCTAACAAAATACGAACATCAAAGAAATTAATCGCTAAGTTTCAGATGTCTTCTTCTTCTTTTTCTTGTGGGTTTTGGTGGTACACATTGACACTGACATAACAAAAACTGTGACAGCAACACCCACTATGTGAAACTGTCAAAATGTCAAACGTGAAAGTTGAATGCAGCTTGACTAGGGATGCCCCAGGTTGACTGTAATCTTCGATAGTTTTAAAATCGATGCTTTTTCTAAAGTTATCAACCTGGGCCCTAATTTACAACAGATGACGTTCCATTCAGTATCAACAATGATACGATTGACCTGCAGCTCTGCTGAAGCGTCACTGTGCAGCTCGATTAAAATAGCCTAAAAATCAATAAATAACTGCGGCTCCATATAAGCGGTTTAAGTTTGATAAGACTAAGAAATAATCGAAAACAGATTCAAAACTACGGATTAGCTCAATTTCAGATTGTATGTTCGCTAGTGAAAAAGCCTAAACATTCATTATCGGAATACATCATATTTCATACAATACATTAACACAAGTAAGTATGTACCTGCCTAGGTAACGTAAATTTAGTTCAATATAAATTATTATTATTATTTGCAAAGAAAATTATCGCCTACTTCTCTAATCTCTGACCTCATCCATTGAAATTACACCGATATTCGATAAGTCGACGCACATGATTCGAAGCATTGAGCACATCTCTAGTTCGACTAGATGAAAGGAAGTTGTTGTGGGTGTGTTGTGTTCTTTCTTTTTCCTTATGAATTTCTCCCGAAGCTCTTTTACAACTAATTACTGCAGTAATGTAATTTATACCGCAGCTGAAAAGAGTGAATAACATGCATTGATATCATCAATAAAGAGCCCCATTTAATTCAACATCATCACCTAACGGCATCAGTGCCACGCCTATGTTGATGAGTCTGTTTTCATTTCAAGTGTTTTTAGTATAGTGGTGTTATTTTGTTGTAGTCGACTGATTCAGAGGAGGATTTGATCGTAAAACCTGTGTCCCTGGGCAACGTCAACATCGCACGGTCTCTCAGCGAATATCGCGGTACAAACATACGGACTATCGAGCAAGCTGAACTTGCTATTATTGTATCCAGGGTACACTTCAAGGTATGTGATATTTCGTGTTTAACTTGTCCTTACCTACAAAATGATTTGGTATAAGTAGTTACATAAATACAATTAATGTGTACTTTTTCAGGCTTTGATAGACGCTCATGACCAAATAGGTGCTCTTTGGATAGAAAGAGGTTCAGGGACTGATGAAAAGTTTCCTGCTATAGAAGAAAAGAAGGTGACTTTTGAGGAAAGCCCGGAAACAGAAGATATGGGGCCCGTTGAAACAGTGAAAGTGGTTGGCATTAGAAAAGTGCCTGGCCAGCCTTTAGGATTAACAGTAAGCAAAATTGATATTCTCCTACATTTTTTATATAAATTGATTAAATATGAACTGCAACGTACATCCTCCGGTGTCTCATGATACCGGAGGATGTAGGTTGAAAGTAGAACAGCTTTCAATTTAAAATAACACTGGAATTGTAAGAAATAGATAGAAGAAATAGATGTAAGATAAAGAATAGGCTTGCAGTTCAAAAAAGGGGGTATTCTATCCACTTTAACTATATATTTCATTTATTTTATTTCATAATTTCAGGTTACTACCGATGAGCATGGCCAGCTTATAGTAGCTCGGATTCTAGCCGGCAGCTCAGCAGCTAAACAAGCTCTAGTATCTGTCGGAGATGTGTTATTAGAAGTTGATGGAGAGCATATCAACTCGGAAGAGCAACTTAAGGAAGCTGTCTCGAAGCAGACTGAACGAATTAGCCTCAAAGTTGGACCTAATATGAAGGAAAAAACAACCCAGTTGCCTAATAAATTAAGTGTAAGTAATTTTATTCAAAATACAGAAATATATAAGGAATGAGTATATAAGAGTAAGTTTGAAAGTAGCGCCATAGATCATATAATACTATATGTAGCGCCAATAATGGACAAGTTGAGGTTAGCGTGGTATGGACATGTCATGTGGAGGGAAGAAAGCCATATTACGAGAAGAGTGCTAGACATGAATGTAGAGGGATGTAGAAGTAGAGGTAGGCCAAAGAAAAGATGGATGGACTGTGTGAAAAAAGATATGAGTTAGAAAGGAGTCAACACCGAAATGACGGCTGATAGAGGAGAGTGGAAGACGAAGACATGTTGTACCGACCCCACTTAGCGTGGGACGAGGGTAGGAAGATGATGATGACAGAAATACAACTTACAACTGTAACTGTACGTTTCCACTAAAACATTCACAAGAGTCCTTAAAACAATCTGCACAAGATTCAAAATGTCAAACATGCACAAGGTTTGGCGGTCGAAACGCAAACCAATATCTTCACAGATTGTTGTGCACGTTTTATTGTTAATGTTTTTGAGCGGAAACCTTCAGTAATAAGTACTTAAAAAAATTTGTGCATGTGCCAAGATAATGTTATAAATTCAATAACTTATTAACCTTTTTTTTCTCAAAGGTCATTGTAATGCTTTCATGTATAGGTATTAGGTATGAACACAAATGTGTGTAAATGTGTTATGAATGCAATTTAGATGATAAGTTCATGTTTTGGCATTTTCATGGCATGTTTTGACAATGAAAATGCCAAACATGCATAAACATTTTAGTATAATGTTCTTTTACAGTGTTATGTGAGGACCCTGTTTGACTACAACCCCAAGGAAGACACTCTAATACCCTGCAAAGAAATAGGCTTGGAGTTCAAAAAAGGGGATATTTTACAAGTAAGTTCAATAATTTTTTTACAATTGGTTTTAAAATTAAGCTTGCGTAAGTTGGCGACGCGCCGTTCGTAAAACGCATTCTGTATATAAAGTATCCACTAAAAAAAACCTTCTTGAAAGTGGTATCATGGTTGACTATTATAATAGCCTCATCATCATCATCATCATCAACAACATATATCAGTCCACTGCTAGACGTAGGTCTCCTAAGATGCGCGACCATAATATCTTAAACCACTCAAATTTTCAATGAGATTGAATTAGGTACAAACTTTCGCAATTCGCATGTAAAGTTTTGTGTTTTTTTCTAGGTGTCAGATAGAAAAGATCCTAACTGGTGGCAAGCGAGTCACGTGGAGAGTCCAGACATAGTTGGTTTAGTTCCATCACCAGAGCTTGAAGAGAGACGAAAAGCGTACGTACCACCTGAGGCAGACTTTGTGCATAAAATCAGCATTTGTGGCGCAAGGGTAAGTCATTTATTATTTCTATGGAAATATAACATCTATACTAATAGGTAAAGGTAGTTTTTTTTTTTTTTTTATTAGTTTTGTTTGCTTGCTGGGAGTAATCTTCGGAAGTATACTATTCCAATTCTAACAATTTACTTGCTGGTATATTATGTACAACTATATTATTGTTACGCAGACGTCACTGGTGTCGAGTGAACAGGTGGCAACACCCACTGTTTGATAGTGGCAACACTGAATACATGTCGGTTGTAAGCTGTCACTGTCAAGTCAAGTCGGTGTTGATTGCTTGATCGATAAAGTAACGCCATCTGTTGGGTAGTAGTGGAACTACTTTGTAAACCATAGAATAAACAGGCACCGGAAACTACTCGAACATTCCCGCGAAATTTCGAAGTTGCTAGAAGCGACTGGCGCGTAAATTATTCGGATATAAAAAGAGCTTTGAGCGGCGACTGGGACAGTTCTGTTTTCGACTACGAAAGCGATAAGATCAGAGATCGTAGAGTGATTCAATGCGATTGTACAAGTGTTTTGGAACTTTATCGAGTATTGTAGTTGTGACCTAGTGTTTTTGTTGTGTACTAAGTTTGTGTCAAGTATCTGAATATAAGTGTATTTTTGGTCAAACCATTCTTTTAGTTCAATCAACCCACAGCTCGTAACAATTTGGTGTCAGAAGTGGGATTGAACAATACTGGAGCGACCAAAGGAGGACACGGAAGGTATCAGGACTAGGAGTGAACTACAGCTGGAAGTGGATGCAAGAATGGAAGGTTCCACGCCACAAGTATCTTATCGAGTTCCTGACCCATGGACGAAGCCAGCTGCTGGATTTTCTGGAGAAGACGGACAAGCTCGTCAGCAGGAAGAGCAGCAGATTTATCGGGTGGAACAACGGGTCCGTGGGATGGAAGAAAAATGCCGTTGGATGGGAGAATTGCTGGACCGTCGTCTGGAGCAAGAACAAGTCCAATGGAAGGAAGAACATACTTGCCTTTTAAAGGAACTGAAAAGTGTGAGAGAGTTGATCTTGGAAGTGGAAGCTCAGCTCACCGATACAAGGAAGGCTCTGGGTGTACTGAAGTCTGGAGCTGGGAATGTGGCTCCGGTAGTTGCTGCCACACCTGCGTTTAGAGGCTTCAAGGCACCATCTTTTGACGGGACCACGTCATGGTTAGTCTATAAAAATCAGTTCGAGGCCGTGGTCAAAACTAATGGATGGACAAAAGAACAAGCCAGGACCGCGCTTATACTGAGCCTTTGTGGTCAGACTCTTATCATTTTAGAGGCTCTTGGAGAGGATGTAACATACGAGCAGCTGCTGGAAGCGCTGGAGACTCGTTACGGTGATGCACATCTGGAGCGCGCGTTCCGTGCTGAATTAAAGAACAGGACTCAGCGTAGTTCTGAGAACTTACAGCAGTGGGCCTTGGAAATCGAAAGATTGGTTCGAAAGGCGTATCGATCTAAGCCTGAAATTATCGACATCATTTTAGTAGGCGAGTTTGTCGATGGGATTCGAGACCTGGAAGTAAGAGCTGCTGTAAGTCTCAGACATCATAAATCTTTAAAGAATGCTCTGGCCCATGCTTTGGAGGTGGAAACTGCACGTCTGGATTTTCGAGCACCTCGCATAAGGGAAGAAGTGGCGACATCTGCGTGTAACTGCGATAATCGGCCATTGTTCAGCCCCAGATGCTACAGGTGTGGAGAAAAGGGTCACTTGAGATCCAGTTGCAAGAAACGGGTGGTTGATAAAAAGGTACATCTCCAGACAGGAGGCGTGAGTGGTACCTACACCCACCGGATGCAGGAAAACTGGAGGAAATGTGACATGCCGGATTCCAAGGAGAATGTCTTCGTCAAGATGTTGAGAACGAGCTGCGACAATCGTCCGGAAGGGAGTTCCAGGTGCTACGAGTGTGGCGAAAAGGGCCACCTGAGATCTAATTGCCAGAAACGGATTTCCGGAAGAAAGGATTGGCCATGGAAAGGAAGGGCGATTAGTACCCCTATTCAACAGCAGCAGAAAAACTGGAGACATCGTGTCAAGCAGCAACCTGAGGAAGCAATGTCTGTCAGTACGCTGGGGTCAGGCTTGAGTAGTGAATGGCAAGAAACTTTGCAGCAGGCACAGCATGAAGACGCTGACATCGAGGCTATCGTTGGGTGGTTAACATCTGGTACACCCATGCCTAGTTGGAGTGATGCTGCGAAAATGAGTACAACAACGAGAAGCTATTGGGCACAACGGGATAGTTTACTTGTCCATGATGGAATTTTGTGCCGCAAATGGAAAGATGATCAAGGAGACCGCTGTCACCTACAAATGGTTGTTCCGAAAGCCATGGTACCTGAAGTTCTGCAGTTCTGCCACGAGGGGAAAACGGGAGGTCATTTGGGAGTAAAAAGGACTCTGGCGAAAATACGAGAGTGGTTTTACTGGATTCACTGCAAAGATGATGTGAAGGATTGGTGCCGGAAATGCGCTAGTTGTCTAGCAGTGAAAGGACCTCGGACAAAATGTGGCGGAGAGGTATTTGAAGACCGACTGGTAGTCAGAAGGCTTTGCGGAAAACCTGAATCTCGTTCATGTTCATCGACTTGCGCAATATTACGGGTCTAACAATGCTCGGGACGAGCATGTCTTAGAAGGGGGTAGTGTTACGCAGACGTCACTGGTGTCGAGTGAACAGGTGGCAACACCCACTGTTTGATAGTGGCAACACTGAATACATGTCGGTTGTAAGCTGTCACTGTCAAGTCAAGTCGGTGTTGATTGCTTGATCGATAAAGTAACGCCATCTGTTGGGTAGTAGTGGAACTACTTTGTAAACCATAGAATAAACAGGCACCGGAAACTACTCGAACATTCCCGCGAAATTTCGAAGTTGCTAGAAGCGACTGGCGCGTAAATTATTCGGATATAAAAAGAGCTTTGAGCGGCGACTGGGACAGTTCTGTTTTCGACTACGAAAGCGATAAGATCAGAGATCGTAGAGTGATTCAATGCGATTGTACAAGTGTTTTGGAACTTTATCGAGTATTGTAGTTGTGACCTAGTGTTTTTGTTGTGTACTAAGTTTGTGTCAAGTATCTGAATATAAGTGTATTTTTGGTCAAACCATTCTTTTAGTTCAATCAACCCACAGCTCGTAACATTATTCTAGGGAGCCATTGGCTATGTGTCATAGTTTTCAGTGCGTAAACTCAATGTTTCTAAACTAAGGCGAAAAAACGCAGACGAAGTTGCGGCAAGTCTGTTAGTAAACAATTATATTTCGAAATAGAACAGTTCAGATCAAAATCAGGCAGCTCGATTATTATAAACTATTGCAAATAAACTAAACACTGTTTGAAATATTATTGATTATCCAAACTACAAAGGTGAAACTCAACAGGTCATCAGTTTCAAACATTGCATTGCTTCGTGGCCTCGTATGTAGGTAGTCAACTTCATAGGAAACTAAGAAATCGAGAAAATTTTAATTACTATGATGAATTATATATTTCTTTTACATGCCGAGTATATTGCTTATTGGGCTTATTCCACTAATCCCCTTTGACAATCCCCGTCTACAGGGATTAGTAAACTTTTTGTTCATTATTCCCCGTTGACGCCGATGCGAACTGGTAACGGGGATTAGTGGACTGAAAAGTTCATTAATCCCCATTTATTGTAATGTTTTAGTTATTATAGAGATTTTTTAGACAAAAATAAAGAACCTCATTTTCTTACAGATTTCGAAAAAGAAGAAAAAATTCGTCTACGAGTCCCGCTCCAGCGTACAACTAGAGGGAGCAGAATTGGCGCTTTACGAAGAAGTGGCGCGAACACCGCCATTCCTCAGACGTATTCTGGCGCTGGTCGGCACTAAGGGGGTGGGCAGGCGGACCTTGAAGAACCGCCTGATACAGGAGAACCCGGACCGGTTCGGAGCTGTTATTCCTCGTAAGTTTACTGGAAACAAGTGGCCTTTTCACGAACTAAATGACTAGAGAAAGGATCACGAATTTGTTTTAGTGACTTGTAAATGCGTGAGGAGCTTCGTGAGCCATCCCGTATTGACGATATCTTTCTAGGTCCTAGGCTCTATTACGTTCTCTAAAAAAGAACATATAAGTATATGTATGTAGTTGCAAAGGCCTGTTTTTTGTCTCATTAAATGCGAAATTGACTTTTATTATAATATAATTAACAGGCATCAGGGTTCGGTCGGTAGTAGGTCTGCCTTCCATAGTACAAGCTTTGCTTAGTTTGGGACTAGAGTGTGATATGTCCAAGAATGTTTATTTATTATTATTTATAATATTCCAGACACGTCACGCCCCCCGCGCGCCATGGAAGAAAGCGGCCAATCGTATTGGTTCGTGTCCCGCGAGGAAATGGAACGGGACGCACACGCAGGCCGCTTCCTCGAGTACGGAGAGCACAACAACCATCTATACGGAACGCATCTCGACTCTATCCGGGCTGTTATCAAGGAAGGTAACAATTTTATTTAATAACTACTGGACAGCTGACAATAAAATATGGACTCTATGTGGCTGTTATCAAAGATGATAATTTTAATAGTAGTGGGGTTT
The DNA here is from genome assembly GCA_918843925.1 of Eulithis prunata. Taxonomy (NCBI): domain Eukaryota; kingdom Metazoa; phylum Arthropoda; class Insecta; order Lepidoptera; family Geometridae; genus Eulithis; species Eulithis prunata. The sequence continues at coordinate 3,504,741 of OU974007.1, forward strand.
TAATTATTTTGGAGTGTGTATAAGTAATAATAGTGGTAATAGTCGCGACTAAAAAGGACCGAATCATGCATCGCGCTGAAGAAAACGCACGGCTCTGTGTTACCTAGCTCTAAGAAACTTTGAAAGTCGTGAAATATACTCATGATGATACCTATACGCACAGCTGTATTGTGTTTTATAATATTTTGTCTATAGCCTCCATTACCACTGAAGGACAAGACAAAATATCGGAAAGGTACCTAGCTTCTGTAAAACTATCTTTCCCGAAGGCTCCGATTGTACCTGGTTTTCCTCATGAAACGATTGGGTAATTCCAGGTAAAATGTGCATCCTTGACTGCGCCCCGCAATCGTTAAAGCTACTGCACAACAGTAGCGAGTTTCTCCCATACGTGGTGATGATCGCGGCGCCAGGAATCGAACAACTCAGGAATCTGACGCACGCGTCCAATCGCAATTTGGCGGTGAGAAAATAAATATTTTTAGTTTTTCGAAAGAAATGCCTAATATTTGAAATGATTTTTTCGAATGACTTTTCTTTCATTAAAAAATATTAGTCATTTTTTACAAATAATAAATGTTATAGTATTACCTACTTAGTTGAATTTAATTGAATCGAAGTTAGATACATTGCATTATTGCTAACTTTTATTTTTTTTATAAGTATTCATTTTATTTCAATAAAATCATAAAATACTTTTTTATATACATTTTTTTTAGTCTTAATGGTATTCTAGTTGAATGACTTTCTATAAAACAGTACCTACCTAATGAGCCCAATTATATCAACATGTCGAGTAAGTTTTACAAGAAAGTAACTTATTAATAATAAGAAAGTAAGTAACTTCGTAAATCAAACGTGCAATGTTTATTTTAGCCGACTGCACGGAGCTAAAGCAAGGTTAATACATCAAAGCTTTCTCGATGTTGTTAAAATTGGTCTTTACGGTTTAGCGTAGAAATAGAATTGTTTTTTTATCCTTTAAAGCATGAACACCATAGTATTTATGATTGACATGATGTGTGTGTGGCATGTGTAGTTCGACCGGCAGAGCTCTATACGCTACAGTTCCCGGCGCGCCCGTACTTTGGAGTCCCTCGCGTCACTCTATGAGGTAAGACTTTGTTTTTGTCTACATAAAATAACAATAGTCATAAAATCACACTTACGCGTTTAAAGCCCGTATGCTGATGAAGAAATCGATCCGGATCAGTGCTTGAGGCAGTAAACCGGCATTTGGGCCTTGTCTTGGGATTTTATTACTTTTTGTTTGATACTTTTTGAACTGATCTCGTAAAATAAAGGGTTTGCATTCTAGAGATGGGTGATGGGCTTAGGTACCTACTTAATATTTTTATGACAAAAAATCTGAGTTAATGGTGTCGATTCTATTGTTTACCGCATTTACTTGCCATTTCAATTGCAATTAACTCACAGAAACTTACATGTCCACAGGAAGAAGATATGAAGCAAACTCTAGAAGACAGTTCTAGAATCGCGCGCCAGAATGAAAAGTACATTGACCTTGTCATCACAAACAATAATCCCGACACAACTTACTCCAAGATACTAGACGCGTTGCATTCACTGTCTACTGATCACCAGTGGGTGCCAGTCAGCTGGATTTATTAGTATACCTTGTAAACTTCATAGGAAAAATGTACCTAACAATTGAGCGCATATGAACGAACAGTATAAGAGTTAGAGTAATTTGACTAAATGCGCGCTCTGTAGTATATTTTTCCTCTGGGGTAAAATAGTGGTTGAATTTCTAACCATTAGGTGTGGTATAGATACGACTTGAAGCTTAGCCGTTACGTGCCTAAATGCACAAGATATAAAATCCACATTAATACTAAGTTGTAAGTCAATAAGTTCAACTACTGTTATTACAAACGTACTAAGTGCACTGAATTTAAATTGTATTTAGTTAACTTTAGATAGGTAAAATCTTACGTCTTCCCGCACAATAAGAATTCGAGCGCCTAAATAATTTACTAGTTATTTATTAGTGTAAAATTTCAGCTACCTAATTTTTATCTTCAAAAAAAAATTTTTACATCACAAAAAAAGCTTACAAAAATTGTCATATTTTTAAATTCTAGGAAATCATGAAAAGTAAATCTAAAGTGCGGGTCAATGAATACATTTAGTAAAAAAATTGTTTTTAAGTCTAAGCTGAAGTGCCACTTAAATGATCTAAAATTCTACTAAAAGGCAAAATATCATTCCAGTAAGTATTTTGACTTGAATGAAAAGCTATTTTAGTGATTTATAAACTTTTCAGCTATTTGTGCTATTTACGAGCTACCTACTTAAGGATAATCGGCCCGAGTCTGCATTTCTATAATCTAAGCTAAATAAATCTTCAATATCTTTGTAAGTTTGTGTTGACATGATTTGTGATTTCAAGAACTTCACAATATTTTCAATTTCCTTTACTTCATGGTGTTCATATATCCCACCCAAGGAAGTTAAGAAACTAAGTAGGTATGTATTGAAAACTGTGTGGCCTACTGGATAAGTTTGATATGTTTTGTACGACGAATGATATTAGATTTTAAATTAGCATAGGACCTTATTCATGTGGACATGTATATTTATAGCTTCTAACGATAGGTTGCTATCGTATTCGATTGAATTTCAAAAGAAACATCACACTTTTATCACATTTGAATTTATACGGTATTATTCGCAATTTGTATTATTTTAAATTATTTCTTATATTTTTACGAATGCAATTGAATTATAAAATTTATTGAGTATTATTATTTGAAAATTGCCGGTTTTGTGGCACCATTTTTTTGCTTAACTTATTTTATAAGCAACAAATCACGGTACGCTATTACTTCTATGAATCTCACATTCCGTCCAATAAGTTTTGTTATTTAGCTGTAAATTTTATTGTCAGAATTATTCAATATACATTTATGTAATAGGATTGCTTTATTTTATTTTTTCTGTGGCTAATATTAATAAAAACGCTGCTCATAAATCGATATCTTTTTATTCAGGAAAGTTCTACTGGTTCGTTTGTCTCGATGTGTTCTTGTGGTGACGAACTGATGTCTTGAAAATGTTCGGGTCAATGTGGTTCAAGCCAGTCTCACTCGCGACTGTGACTAACCCCGATTCTGGCTCAGTTTTATCCAGCAAATGGGGCGCGAGTAATAGGAACAGTTGCTGTAACAATCAAATTAAAAATAAGATGAGAGAAATATAATAAGCCTTTTGCAAAGGGTTCGATCACTATAATCACTAGATAACCTACTACCGTATTTATGATCTGTGCTACTACCATACTTTGGTCGCCATATTGGAAAATTAACGATATTTCCAATATGGCGGATAGTTTTTTAGAGGAAAACTTCAAGGCGCCTGATCGCCTGATGTACTTATTTCAACATGAATCCCGAACACGTAAAATATAGACTGAATACCTCGGCCCAAGGAATCAACGGCAGATTAGCGAAAGCAGCTTGCCATCCGGGCAGGCCTAAATGAACAAGCGCCATCCTGAAGTAATGTGTGAAGGAATCAGCCAGCCACCCCCACGCTCCTTCGCGCGTCGCCAACCAGATCGACCAGTTTCCACCGGTGTAGATAAGACACACCTGGAACATAAAAAGTCATACATACCTACATACATGCCTACCAGCTAAGACCACTAATATACATACCTAGGTACAGCTTATATAGAGACTAGGTTCCTTTATAGCTAGCTCCTTTTTTGAAGTCGATTAAAAATAGACCAGCAGTAGTTGTAGTTACCTTTCCAATAGTCCTGCAGGTATCCAACTCAAAAACCTTGCTTTTAGTGTTAAGTACCGGGCGGGGTCCCGCGTTCTGCCTTGTCATTGAAAAATCCAGCAGGTCTTTGAGAGCTGGAGATAGGCAAAGCTCATTCAAAGAGTTCACTCGGATCGATCCGACAGCTAAAATGTCATCGGCTGCAATAGATATACATTTATGTACACTTATTAGATCCTATTTGGAAAGATACGAAGATCACATCTAGGTAATTAAATGATTAGGTACTTTCCTGAATATTTGTAATGCCAAGACAACTGGAAACCATCGCTGGATGCATAAAAATTGCGCAGATCTTCCGGAAGTATTGCAGAGTGTCTTTGTTCCCAATTGGAGAGTGCTACGCGATCGCAAGGAACCCGGCGTTCCACGTTCACGTTGCATATGCGTGGATCAGACTCTATAATTTATTCTTCATATAAGTATATAAAATAATACAAGCAATGCATGCACTTACAAAACATGGATGTACCTACGTTACGTACACGTTCATAATTCTTGAATAGTCGCGGGTTCGAATCCCTCTTTCATATTCCGCTTCGATCATTCGATTCATTCGTTCTTCCCTCAGTCAGCCGGTCAGCGCAATCAGCTTACCATAGAGGAATCGAACGATCGATCGAAAAAAAGTACTCTGTGAATTGAATGAATCGAATCGAACACTACCTTCAAAAAAAACACTACACAGCTGACTGTAGCTGACACAAAGATTGAGAGAGTAGATATAAGCTAAGAATATAGTAATCTATGAGAGTGAGTGAGCAAGCGGAACATGAAGCAGTGCGTGCTTTCATTGATGGATTCTAACAAGATTTTATGTAAATCTAATAAAAAACATAACCTACAAACTTTCATCCATCCTCGCCTCCTTTGCTCGCCTCATATTTAACTTTGTTTGTTTTTATTATTTAGGTGAATAAAACGAAGTAATGATGACTAATCCAACTGCTGGTGTTTGTGATATAAAACCAGAGTATGTAGTACAAAGAAAACCTCGCCCAGATACCGAAAGCAATGTAAATTTACTTGGCAAACATAAACTGGAAGATAGTGTGGACGATGATTCCGATAAATTGGATACCAAAAAACTAAAAACTGACTATAACAAGCCGAAAAACAAAAAGAAAGGTCAAAACAAAGGTAGACCCAAAGCGTACCGAGACGAAAGGGATAGCAAACCCTGTCCCAGTATTGTAAATGTCGCATCAGAGGAAGAAAAGAAAGAGTGCAATTTCGAAAACTGTAAATATATTCATAATCCTCTTGACTATCTAAAAAGCAAACCAGAAGACATTGGAAGTGAATGTCATTTGTTCAACCTACGTGGGAGATGCCCGAGAGGTTTGTCTTGCCGGTACGGATCTAGTCACATCACTGCGGAAGGCTACAATAAAGTTGATCATGAAAAAACTGCCCAGTGGAAGGAGGACACAAAAAACTTTCTTCAGCAAACTACACAAACACAATTACAAAAGAAAAAATATGATTTTAATTTTTCTGAGAGACTGGTGAAGCATTTGGACAGTAGAAATAAAAATCATGAATCTACTGAAAGCTTAAAAGACAAAAAGGCAGAATTGGTTAAAAATGATTTGTCTCAAACCACCGAAGAAAAAAAGGTTGACCAAAATGTTTCTCCTGATACAACAGATCGGCAAAAGATTGAGTCTGAAAGAAATGGGTCAGAAATATCTGAAGAACAAAAGGCAGAATCTGATAAAAAAAAGTTGCAAGACACCACTGAACGGAAGCCAGTGAAATCAAGTGGTGTTGTAACTGATGAATACTTGATAAAACTTTTGCCAAAAGAAAAGAAACTGATAGACTGGAAAGACAAGCTTTATCTAAGCCCTTTGACGACAGTAGGCAATCTACCATTTAGAAGAATCTGCAAAGAATATGGTGCAGATATAACTTGTGGGGAAATGGCTCTATGTGAATCTTTATTAAAAGGAATGAAACAGGAATGGGCTCTAGTTAAAAGACATGAATCTGAAGATCTATTTGGGGCCCAAATTTGTGGAAATAATGCATACATTATATCTAAAGTAGCACAGATGCTTCAAGAAACTACAGAGCTTGATTTTATAGATTTGAATTTGGGATGCCCTATTGACTTGATTTATAAAAAAGGTGCTGGTAGTGGCATGATGCACAGGTTGAACACCCTCGAAGCTTCTGTGAGGTGCGCTTCAAAGTTACTGACAATCCCATTCACAATAAAAATGAGAACAGGTGTCTACCAGGACAAAAAAATTACACATAAAATTGTACCAAAGATGGCTGAATTGGGAGCTTCTCTAATTACTGTGCACGGAAGGTCAAGAGAGGCAAGATATACACGGTCAGCTGACTGGGAGTATATTGAGACTTGTGCGAAAGCTGCTGCCCCTTGCCCTGTAATAGGTAATGGAGATATCCTATGCTATGAGGATTACATTGAAAGACGGAAAATAGCACCTACAGTACAAGGCGTTATGATTGGCCGAGGGGCCTTAATCAAACCCTGGATATTTACTGAAATTAAAGAGCAAAAGCTTTGGGATATAAGAAGTAATGAGAGATTTGATATTCTCAAAAAGTTCACAAATTATGGCTTGGAACATTGGGGCTCTGATACACAGGGAGTTGAAAACACAAGAAGGTTTATGCTAGAATGGTTGTCGTTTTTGTATCGCTACGTGCCAGTTGGTCTCTTGGAGAGACCACCTCAGAAAATTAATGAAAGGCCTCCATCATATTTTGGAAGAGACGATTTAGAAACCCTTATGGCATCAGGAAACTGTGCTGACTGGATCAAAATCAGCGAAATGTTACTTGGTCCTATACCAGGTGGATTTCAGTTCTTACCAAAGCATAAAGCTAATGCCTATTAGAATGGGTACCTATATCTATAAGAACCAAATTGGTTCAAATAATACCTAGGGGTACCTACTAGCTACCGGTACTTATAAAAATGTATAGTTTTTATTAGCTTAGCTAATCATCTAGTCTAGACTAATAATATTAAGTGTTTACTTAGATGATATACCTACCTAAATAAAACAATTTTTATAAATAAAAATCTGAATTATTTCGTAAATAATAGGTAGGTGGAAGAGTTATAGCTAACAAACAACCCATTGCATGGAATATTGATCGGTGTTGGTAGGTGTAGCTGTTACTGGGTGGCAAAGATAGCAAGTTAGACCAAGCAAGTACGTAATACCACCTAGTACTATGCGTGTAAGTAGGTACCTAGGTAATATGGTTATATTAATTATATCGTCAACAAAATACAAACCCAATAATTTGGTAACTCCTAAAGTTATGTTTTCATAGAAGGAGTCCTCTGAAACTAAATCTACACAGAAACTCATTTTACTGTTATATTTAGAAGACTCTAAAATATTACAAACTACAGTAGGTGAGTTATTCAGTTCATTTTGGTATTTTGAACTGCATAGAAAAAGTGTGATGCTACTTCCATTATAAAAAAAAACCCCTAAAATCTTCGAGAAAAACACCTCTTTGACACCATTGACAAGAGGTTTCCATTAGAGGTGTCAATATCGGTTAATTTTTTTTATTAGTTAATGTTATAACGATAAAAAAATATATCGTTATTTTTAATGATTAATTTTATTTGAATAAATATTCGATAAACTCGCTTAGATAAATTTATTTATACGCATGAGTGAATGATTGATATTAGCAGAGAGCGAGCACAGACAATTTTTCATAGACAAAAACATTCACCGTTCACACGAACGGTCCACAGATAAGAAATATAAGGGCATCCTACACAGGTTTACTTTTCATATTTCAATAAAATTAAAACTTTTTCTTGCAGTATTTGCAGGTAGCCAACTTTGCGACGCCACCGCCGCCGCGCCTGTACATTAGAATAGAATAGAATAATTTTTATTGCCAAAAATTATTCTATTCTATTCTATTCTAATGTACCGGCGCATCGGCACGCACATTGATCGAAATGGTTCCATATATCCGAACTTATTCTCGGCATTTTTCACATAATACGACTTCGAAACAAACACTTTCTTCCATCTAACGATGGCGCAAAAATGCAAATCGCAAGTCTAAATAAATTTTCGTCTCTTAGGTCTCATTCATTCAATCATTGTCATTCATTCAATTTGCCAAAAATAACAATTGTATTCATGATCCTTGGATAAAAATTATATTGTGTTTTATTTTAAGCAACTTAAAGCATACAATTGAATGCAGATCAATGTTGTTAAATATACACTAAACGACTTAATTATCGTAAGTAGTGGTTCATTCTATATTGAGCTTTATCTCATAGATAATAGAGTACACAGTCAAAAATGCAGATGAAGCCGGAAATGAAATTAAACGGCCGCTTCCCGGCACATAGCACTACCTTCAGGCCGGTCACTCTAATGAAAATATGAAAATTACTCATTATATCTAGGAAGCGTAGGTTCAAATTTCAATGCATTAAAATGAAAGAATACCTTCAGGCCGGTCACTCTAATGAAAATATGAAAATTACTCATTATATCTAGGAAGCGTAGGTTCAAATTTCAATGCATTAAAATGAAAGAATAATTTTCGTGGTGAGTTATAAAATTATTCATTATATCTAGCAAGCGTAGGTTCAAATTTCAATGCAGTAAAGAAAGTGAATAATAAAAATATTACCTACATACGTTCACCTTGTGTTGAAGTGAATTAACATGTGTTATTAAAAATATTCGAACACCGCCATTTTTTTTAACAAATGTTATTGTTATTTTTTTTTATTCGTTTTTTTCATTAGTTGAAAGAAATATTAAACACCTATAGTTTCCATGGTTACGTGCAAATAGCCACCAATCATAGATTTGTGCAACCAATAGAATAATAAAGCACAGAAAAAAAAATTTGGTACCTACTCTGTGTATATTGTAATGTACCTACCTATGTATAACAGAACAGAAAAGGTGGTAGGTAGCAAGTAAATAGGTACCTACCTTACCTATCCCCTATACTTATATATAGATCTAGGTCCTTTACTTATCATAATAGTCTAATAAAAACTTATACCGATGGGTACCAAGGGAGTTGTGTGTGGCCTAGTAATAATAAGAGAGACTGCCCTAAAGCTTGTGTTACCTATGTGACCACCTAACCTTATCTTTACTTCCCTTCCGGTTCTTCTTTCCAGACGATAGGTACCTACTTTGCACTTTCCTACATCCTTTTTATTTACCTAGATAAATACTTACGACTGCAAGGTTAGGTTAGTTAATAAAATAACAAAATTCAATGAAAAAAGTTTATTCTTCTCTCCTAACATCCAGCATTCAGACAGGACATTCAAACTTTAGCACTTATGTAGATTCAATTTATTATAGGTACCGAAGTATAAAATTAGGTTCGTAGTGGTTTCTCACTATCTTAACTATACTTTTAGCTACTACAATGTAAGTGTGTACTTATTTTATGAACATAAATAGAAATGTGCACAATAAAAGTCGAAATGCGATCATAATAATAGCGACAACTTATTCGCGAAATTATAATTAATATGTAAAATAAACACTGTCTACAACGACACTAGCTACACTGCTATAGTAATGTCTAATAATAACTACTCTTAAATGTTACGTACTCCTACTAATTATAAAATTATGTTTCATCTAAAAGTTATTACTGCGAAACCAAGATCACTTGTTCTGTTCCTACATATACAAAATGAGTGAAACGCCTATCCTAATACATTCCTGGACTTTTGAGAAATACATAAACAACTTGTGGAAAAAAAATGAATAAAATCTGATACGTCTAATAATTTAGTCCAAATCGGTTTAACGTCTCCTGCGGCGACGAGAATCTCCATTATGTCCATTTTCTGCAAAAAAAAAAAAAAAAAGTTATATTTATGAACACTACTCGTAAATTGATACATAAATGAAAGCTCTTCACAGTAAAAGAGGCACGTCATGACAATAAGCTAAATTGTCAGTCCTAAAAAAATTGCATTAATAAATTGTGTAAGTCCGTTATCCAGTATTTTGGTTGTGGTATAAATATTTTGTGTGTGTGTGTGAGACGGAGGAAGAATGTGTGAACCTGTACATTATTTTGTAAGTGAAAGAGAGTCACTGGTTTAAAAACAAACCTCGTCACTTTCACCTTCGGCGATTTCTCTGGCGGCCGTCATTGTGCCCCGCGGAGCCATTGGCCGCCGGCGCGCCCAGACCGCCCTCCACGCTGTACGGTCGGCCCGGGCCCATGTCCAGGCCCGGCTGGCCGTATAAGCCCGCATTCATGCACGTATTGCCATACGATTCACCGTTAGAATCGCCGTGCTGGTTCATCCGTTTGTTAGCGGCGTAGGAGCCGAATGCGGTAAAGTTAGCGCCTTGCGGGGCGAGGCTGTCGGCGGCGGCGGTCTGGGTCAGCATGCGCGGCAGCAGGCTCCCGGGGGGCACGGCGAGGCCGCCAGAGTCGAGCGGCCGGTCAGCCAGACCCCCCAGTCCGTCGGAGCCCGTTCCCTCACAGTCAAAGTCGGAGTCCCGTTCTCTTCCGCGGCGGCGGCGATCCCGGCCCCGGGAGCGAACGCCCTCCGAGTTCCTGCCGTCACAGCCAGGGCCGGAGCCCAAGCCGCCGCCGCCCGAGCCGAGACCTCCACCGGAGCCGAGGCTCTCGTCCGAATGGGGAGTGTAACCGAACCCGCCAAGGCCAGCAGGGGTCGCCCCGAGTCCGCCGGCGCGATCGCGCTTTCTGGAATCTGACTCTAGGTCGCTTTGACCCGAGCCTCTGGCGTGAGTACCACTAGAGTCGGAGGGAGGGGGTGGCGGAGGAGGGGGCGGTGGCGCAGCCCAGCCTCCCGCGGCGAGCATCGGCGCAGCGCCGTACTGCGACATCATCATGCCGTACTGGTCGCCGGGGAAGAAGGGGGGAGGCATCGCGAAGCCCTGCCCGTTGTTCAGCGAAGGAGGAGGCACGCACATGTTCATCTGGGGAGTCATGGCCATGAGGGCTGGGATCTGGGGGTCGACGCTCCGGGGTGCGCTCTGGTGATGGTTCTCGAGTGGTGCGCTCTGCTTGGATGTGAAGGTGCGGGAAGGAGATGCGCGCCCCCTGCCATTGTGTCGGTCTGGCGCAGCCGCCGCCGGCAGCTGCGGTCCGATCGGGGTGGGGAGGAGAGACTTGGGTGTGGGCAGAAGTGCCGGCGCCGCGGTAGGTGTCGGCGTCGGCCCGCTAGAGGCTGAGGCGGAGACGGGTTTGAGCGGGCTGCACTTGCCTGAGCGGGAGCGGCTGCGTGAGCGGGAGCGGGAGCGCGAGCGCGACCTGGAGGAGCGGCTGGAGCGGCTGCGCGACGAGCGCGACGAGCTGTGGCGGCGGCGGCGGCGCGACCGCGACCGCGACCGAGTGCGGGAGCGGCGCCGCCGGTCACGCGACCGAGAGCGCGACCGTGACCGCCGGCCGCCGCGTCTGTATCGCCCCCCGCGACCACGGTGACCTGTAATAAAACCAACGCCAGGTCAAGTACAAATCGGCTCCTATGCTGTTTAGAACCACTTTTAGAACGTCGGCAAATAGAGAGAAGATACATTTACTACATAAGTTGAAGAAAACAATACTTACGTCGGCCACCCCCTCCACCGCGTTCGGCTAGCTCTTGCAACTTCGGATTGACGACTTGTTTGGCTTCCTTCAACACGGACATTAGGTCACCTGCTTTGGCAGCATTGGACGGAGTGAAGAATGTGTAAGCTGTTCCAGTTTTGTTTGTTCGTCCAGTTCTTCCAATCCTATGCACATAGTCCTCAGAGTTGCTGGGATAGTCAAAGTTGATGACAAACTTTACATCATCAACATCTAAAAAGTAAGACAGTACTTATATTAAGACTTGTTCAACATTAATAAAGATAGATAACACTTTATTTGTACACACAAAAATTACGTTTTAGACTACTATAAATAAGTATATCAATGAATATAATTATATGGCATAAGTGATATGTGTTATATTATTTGGCATTACATACCTAAGCCCCTAGCTGCCACATCTGTAGCTACTAGTATGGGCGATTTGCCACTACGGAAATCTGAAAACATAATGCAAGATTAGCATACGGAAAATCACAGTGTTTAATAAAAATTTCAATCGATGTGTCCAACATATTCACACTCCATGAATTTCCAGCTGCATGTAAATAGATCCCGCTGTGTGTGTCTTGTGCATCTTCTTTTGTTTCTTGACAGAAAAAACTTGTGTATCCTCATACTTACGAGTGGGATAAACATTTCAATAAATTATGATTGATCACATTTTCGGAACAAAAACGGGAAAATACATAAATAAATATGCATACAGATATATGTACAATATATTTCCAACAAAAATGAGAAAAGCTACCAAGGGCCCAATTGTTTCATAAAGACAGTTATTATTCACTAAACTTAATCTTTTAATAAACTTACTAATGATCGAGTTTCCATCATCACGCAAACGCGATGTGATGGCACACAAAATGGGAAATTTGAGATCGATAGAGGGCCGCCATTCAGGTGGTAAGGCGCGGGACCATCGTCTCGCACCTCGCCCGGGGCGGCGCGCGCGTCACACGGGCGGCGGCGCGTCACTCGGGCGGCGGCGCGGATGCCGGAGAAGCGGCAAGGACGCGCGAGGCGACTGCCCCTCGAGGGTACTCTATGCCTCGCGAGTGGGGAGGGGCCGGCGAGCGCGCCTCACGACGCCGTCGCCACTGCCGGCCGCTCTCCGCCATCGCCTGCACAGGCAGACACGAGCTCACAAGCTACATCCAATGCGACTCGCTTGCTACATCCACCCGACAGGCGAGCTCGCAGAGTCCGACACCGCTTCTCGGCGATCCTCGTTACAAAATTACAATTACCGATTAGAAATCTTGTCAGCTTTACTTTAACTTGTAAATTAAAAGTTCTAGATGGTATCAACAAAAAATAAAGCAAAATATAACCACCATGTTTTCATACGCAATTGTAACATTCTTACCTTGCAAAACCCAATCACGTTCGTTTTGTGATTTATCTCCATGAATGCATACTGCTGGCCACCTGGTAAGGAATAAATATTATAAACAAAAGTCTAGACCACAATTAATAGCTAAAAAAATTGTAATAGTTTAAGTAAACCACATAAGTTAAGTTCACTCCCTGCAAATTTACAGGGATTTTCGAGTTTGCGGGGGCCCAGGGCGGCGCCAACGCGGACCTCTTCGCAACCAAGTTGCGAGAGGTCATCGCGGACGCGGCCAAGGTGGTCAGGCCTGTAAAGTCTGTGGCCTTGGAGGTGACCGATCTCGATGATACGGTCACCAAAGAGGAGGTGGTGGCGGCGATCGCAGCAACGGGGGGCTGCGACGTCGCAGCAGTGCAGTGCCGAGACATCAGGCCTGGCCGCGGAGGCATGGGCACTGTCCGCCTCGAGTGCCCGGTCGCTGCGGCCAAAGCCGTCCTCGACAAGGGGCGGCTTCCTGTAGGCTTCGGCACCTCCTGCGGAGTCCGGGCACTTCAAGACCAGCCTCTGCGCTGCTTCAAGTGCTTCGGAATTGGGCACACGCGGGCCCTCTGTCCGTCCACGGTGGACAGGTCGGACACCTGCTACCGCTGCGGGGAGGCGGGACACAAGTCCGCCTCCTGCAAGGTCACCAAGCCACGCTGCGCAGTGTGCGCAGCCAGTGGCCGACCTGCAGGCCACGTCATGAAGGGGAGGGACTGCAACCCTCCCCCAAAGAAGGGCAAAACACAGGCGACGACCCCGCCTGCCGCTGCGACCGCCGCCCCTGAAGCAGGGACCTCGGCGGCCGATGAGGGAGGTGCGATGTCCGACTAATGGATAGGGTCGAACATCGCATTCTCCAGGCGAACATCAACCACTGTAAAGCCGCCCAGGACCTGCTCATGCAGGCCCTGGCGGAGTGGTTGGTGGACGTGGCGGTAGTCGCCGAGCCGTACTCTGTCCCTGGCCATTGGCTGGGTGATCGGGACGGCTTGGTGGCATTGATTGCGCGGTCTTCCACAGACTCCCCTCCCCTCTCGCTCTTAGAGAGGGGACCGGGATACGTGGCCGCCGCGTGGGGAGAAATAGCCCTGGTGGGCGTGTATTTCTCTCCAAACCGCCCGCTGCAGAATTTCGAGGATTTCCTCGAAATCCTCAGCGCGGTCGCCGGAAGAGCCGCCCCGCGCCAGGTCGCTGTTTTGGGCGACCTGAACGCCAAATCGGTGACCTGGGGCAACCCGGCCGCCTCGTGTAACGTCCGGGGACCCGTCGTCGAGCTCTGGGCGGCCTCGTCCGGTCTGTCTCTCCTGAACAGAGGGACGGTTCAGACGTGTGTGCGGCAACGGGGAGGGTCAGTGGTGGACGTCTCGTTCGCCACCCCCGTTCTTGCCGCCCGCGTCGTGAACTGGCGGGTGGAGATGGTGGAGACACTGTCGGACCACCGCTACGTGCGGTTTGACGTCTCCACCCAGAGCCCCCGGAGGACGGCCCCTCCAGGTCGCTCTCCGTTTCCGCGGTGGGCTCTCACCCGCCTCGACCGTGATGCGGCTGAGGAGGCGGCGTTCGTCCAGGACTGGCTCACGCCCCCTGTCCAAGTCCTGGACGTGGACTCCGCGGCGGCCCAACTCAGGAAGTCCTTGACCGAGGTGTGCAACTCCAGCATGCCTCGGTCTCACCGTCCACCACCACGACGCGCCGTCTATTGGTGGTCGGAGGAGCTGGCGAGGCTCCGGGCCGCCTGCACAGCGGCAAGGCGGGCTTACACGCGGAGTCGACGGCGCAGCCGGCGAGACCCCGAAGGCGAGGACCTTTTATACGCCTCTTACGTAGAGGCAAAGAGGGTCCTCAAAACGGCAATGAGGGCCGCCGATGATGCGGCCCGAGCCGAGATGCTGGAGGGGCTCAACAGGGATCCGTACGGGAGACCATACAAGGCGGCGCGGAACAAACTGCGCCCCTCTGGTCCCCCGCTAACGGAGTCCTTAGAGCCGGCATTGCTGGATAGGGTGGTTCGGTCCCTGTTCCCGTCCGGGACCAACTTTACCCCACCAGCGATGGACCCCCCGCGGGAAGTGGCTCCGCCGGAGGAGGAGGTACCTCTGGTCACGGTGGAGGAGCTTGGCGAGGTGACTCTCCGTCTCCGCGCCAAGAAGACGGCTCCAGGGCCGGACGGCGTCCCTGCGCGGGTGGTGGCGATTGCCATCACCCAGATGGAAGAACGGTTTCGGGATCTCTTCAGCGCGTGCCTCACCGCTGGGAGATTCCCGAAACCGTGGAAGGAGGGCCAACTGTGCCTCCTCCGAAAGGAGGGACGTCCGGCGGACTCCCCCTCGGCATACCGGCCCATCGTTCTGCTCGATGAGGTCGGTAAGCTGTTCGAGGGGGTTGTCGCCAGTCGGCTAAATGGCCACCTGCTGGAGGTGGGGCCGAACCTGTCGGACGCCCAATTCGGATTCCGAAGGGGGCGTTCGACGGTGGACGCGCTGGCCCGGCTCAAGGGCCTGGTGAGGGAGGCGGTGGAGGCGAGGGAGGGGATTTTGGCTGTGTCGTTCGACATAGCCAACGCATTCAACTCCGTCCCCCACCCGACAATACTAGAGGCGCTCCGCTATCATGGAGTGCCTCAGTACCTGCGGAGCCTCCTGGCCAGCTACCTGGACGACCGAGAGGTCCTCCTCGTGGACAGAGCTGGCCAGCTAAGGCGGTACAGTGCGGAGTCTGGTGTTCCGCAGGGGTCCGTCCTAGGACCCCTGCTGTGGAACATCGGCTTCGACTGGCTCCTGCGGGGAGCTCTCCTCCGAGGCACGAGGGTTATCTGCTATGCGGATGACACTCTCCTCACTGCCCGGGGGAGAGACTTCAGGGAGGCGGCGAGCCTGGCCTCGGCTGGCGGATCCTTGGTTGCGGGAAGGATCCGCCGGCTTGGATTGGGGGTGGCGCTGCACAAGACCGAGGCCGTGTTCTTCCACGGGCCTCGGCAGCGCACCCCTACCGACGGCCACATCGTCGTAGAGGGCGTTAGAGTCGAGGTGAAGGCCCAGATGAAATATCTGGGCCTGATCCTTGACAGCCGGTGGCGCTTCGGCCCGCACTTCAGCGGGCTGTCAGCGCGCCTGCTGAAAGTCGCGGGCGCGCTGTCTTGGCTCCTCCCAAATCTGGGAGGGCCTAAAGCACGATGCCGGCAATTATATGCCGGCATTCTGAAGAGCATGGCCCTCTACGGGGCCCCCATCTGGGCGGACTCCCTCCAAAGGAGGGAGAACACCGCGGCGTTGCGCAGGCCCCAAAGGGCCATTGCGCAACGGGTGGCGCGGGCCTACCGCTCGGTAGGCTTCGCAGCGGCGTGCGCTCTGGCGGGCACCCCACCCTGGGAGCTCGAGGCGTGGGTGCTCGCCAGAGTTTATGAGTGGACGGCGGGGCGCAGGGCTCTCGGAGAGCATCCCGCCCTGGAAGTGCGGGAGGCCGTCCGGCGAGAGGCGAGGGACGCGATCGTCCACCACTGGACGGAGGACCTCGCCTCTGCCGTGTTTGGTCGCCGAACGCTGGACGCGCTTGGGCCAGTCTTGCAAGACTGGCTCGAGCGACGCCACGGGTTCCTCTCTTTCCATCTGGTGCAGGTGCTGTCCGGGCATGGTTGCTTCGGCACATGCCTGCACCGGATCGGGAGAGAGGAAAGCCCGTCGTGCCACGAATGTGGCGCGGCGGAGGACACGGCGCAGCACACCCTCGAGGTGTGCGCGTCGTGGTCAGAGCCGCGTCGCGGCCTGACAGCGGTAGTCGGGCCGGACCTCTCGCTTCCTAGCGTGGTCAACTCCATGCTGGAAAGCGAGGAGGCCTGGGCAGCGGTCGCCTCCTTTTGTGAGGACGTGATGTCCCAAAAGGAGGCGGCGGAACGTGCGCGGGAGGAGGACCCTCTCGCGCCGCCGCACAGGCGGAAAAGAGGGCGGAGAAGGCCATAGTCGCCATCTCTCCCTTCATGGTGGTGGATAGCGGGAGACAGGCGCGGGGGCGCCATCTCCTGCATTGCACTCCACCACCAGCGGTCGTTCCACGGCCCTTCCTGCAAGGAGGGGCGTGAAGGGCCTGCTGCAAGCAGGCAGTCGTCGGCGGGGGACTGGACGTAAAGGCTCTGCCGGCTTCCCAGTCCCCCTCCACATAGACGACGCCGGAGAAACTGGTGGTTTTAGTGGGTACACCGGTCCTATCTAGACCGGGAGCCCCACATAACCCTCCTCATCCCCCATGAGGGGGGTATGCGTAACGCATTTCCCCAGGATAAAAAAAAAAAAAAAAATAAAAAAAAAGGGGTGAGAGATGTGTATATGGGGGATCCCGCAGAGCGAGCAGCAGGTGCATTATTAACGGAGATTCAGTGCCCTTGTCGAAATCATCTGCTCATGCCCCTGTAAAGTTCCTAGGGAGAAGTCTTATTTACATGGTTTAGCTAAAGATATTGTAATACTGACCCATCTCTCTTCATCTTTCTTGTTATATCATCAACTTTTTTTTTAGTTTCTATGAAAATGATGGTTTTATTTTCTTTTTCAGCCATAATTTCTTTTAGCAGAGTGCTCAATTTAGTTTCCTTTTCATATTCCATGCAGACATCAATAATTTGCAAAATATTGTGGTTAGCAGCTAGAGAGAGTGAGCCAACGTTGATCTGTTGATAGTCTTTTAAAAATTCTGAGGCTAGACTCTGTACTTCCTTCGGCCAAGTAGCAGACCACATGAGTGTTTGTCGGTCTGGCCTAATCTGTTCAATAATTTTTCTGATTTGAGGTTCAAAACCCATGTCCAACATTCTGTCTGCCTCATCTAACACTAGATAAGTGGTCCTCTTCAAATTTGTTCGTCCACTCTCCAAGAAATCTAGTAGTCTTCCCGGTGTTGCAATAACAATCTCAACACCCGCATCTAAGTCTCTTGCTTGAGGACCTTTGGGAGCTCCACCAAACAGACATGTATTGTGAATTTTAGATGTGTTGGCAAACTTGTCACAGACTTCTTGAATTTGTTGGGCTAACTCTCTTGTTGGAGCCAATACCAGTGCAATAGGACCATCACCCCTACTAGATTTAGGTTGGTTATTGATGTGTACAATGGCAGGCAGGATGTAAGATAGTGTTTTTCCAGAGCCAGTTGAGGCAATTCCCACCATGTCATGTCCACTGAGAGCTATGGGCCAACCCTGAGCTTGGATTGGGGTGGGCTTAGAAAATCCCATCTTATCAATTTCATCCATCACATAATCTGGGAAACTAGCTTCATCAAACGTCAAGGTGGGTTTTGGAATGTTGCGACCTTTTAGAGTAATTACGTTTGAACTTCTCCACGCTTCTACTTCGGATTCTGATCTGTGCTCTACGTCACTGTGTGGAACATAAAATTCCTTCTTGAAAGGTTTTAGTCTGCTCATATCCCATTTTGGTTTTCTTAGAGAAGCGCCGGGGTTGCTTCTGCGTCCACCGCCACCGAAGCCACCGCCAAACCTGCCGCCACCGCCGCGACTATCGCCGCCGCCGCCGCCGCCGCCGCCGGATCCGAGCCCATGGCGTGGACTTCCACTCCGGCTCCTACTCCTGCTTCGGGTACGACTGCGACGTCTGTCTCGACTGCGATCCCTGCCGTGCCATTTTTAGATAAATTAATACACCTATCAAGCATGTTTGCGATAACCTTTTGTCCTAGAATTCTTTAGCTAGCACTTACCTGCCGCGACCCATTGTGTAATTATTTCTTGACGATTATACACTCTAGAAACACTATGTACTACAAAGTTTTAATCAATAAAATCCTGACACGGAAGTTTATTTCATTGTCTTTTCACACACAGCAAACAGAACAGAATACAAAATGGCGACTGGCGTTCGTTCGGTCGATCGATGGTTTGCTTGCTTTGCTTTGCTATTTTTTTGTTTGCTTGCTTTAGCTTGCCGTGTTTTGATTGGCGAATTCGGCTGATTGAATTTAGTTGGTTAGGTTTATTATGATGGTAATACAACATCCGTTGGAAAAGTATTGCCATATTTGCATAGCTAATATTTATTTTAAGGCAAGTATCGTTTAGCCCTTGCAATAGAAAACGAAAGAATGAATGAATAAAATGGATTTCGGAAGTGGTGGAATGAATGAACGGTGGAGGTTCTCTTATCTGTGGTTGGAGTCCATTTTCTGCGTTGTTGTGACATTTCGCATTTTACTTAAAATGCTTTGTGAAATGGAAACTGGAGCCTGAATCACAAGAATTAAGTGATGAAAGACTTTCAGTGCTATTATCTGACGTATTGGAGAGCTACTTCCAGTTTTCTGAAGAAGTACACGATGGGTTGAAATCGTGATTGCGATCGGCATAAATTCTCAATTTTTCATGATAATAACGGTTCTAGTCGTATTTTATTTGCTACGACAATGGATCTAAATGCAAATCAATCTGCTGGTACAGCAGAATGTACAGAAAGCTTATCAGAGGCAAAATTCACCACATCTTGCAACAACGACCAGTTTTCCGTCATTCGCATTCCTGAAGATGGCGAAAAGTCCAGTAAACACTCCTCCAAAAAACAATCGAAGAGAAGAAAAAAGAGTTCTAATCATACGCGACCTCTTCCGAGAATAATAGTCAAGCCGTTACCGCCTCCCCCACCGCCTGAAAACCGAGAATGGACAGCAGCTCTATCATACACTGAGTCAAGTACTAGCAAGCCATCTACAATGAAGGAGGTTTTAGCCAGTATCCCAGGGTTCAACATAAAACCCAGGAAAAGAAGTGGTAAAAAAATATCTACAGCTGCTCAACTACAGCAATCAAGAGAGGGTTGCATTGACCTGGAGACACCAGACTCAATACTAGTTAATACAAATATCAGACAGCTACTCAACAAACATACATTTTCACTACTCCCACCTCTATATCAATATAAATTAGGGCAGCTACTTCCTAGCGTGGATCGCCTTAGTCCATCAGGTCGTCTCAACTCATCTAGTCTTAATAACGAATTCTTTGCTCGTGCCTGTCTCGAATGGCAGACAAGCCTATCTGGGGGAGAACTCACTCCAGAGAGTCAACAGAAAATGAAAGTAGAAGCTGAAAAAGAAAAAAGTAAAATTGATCCTTGGAAACTTAAACATTTTGAACCTATCTGGGGTGAAAAATCACGGAGAGAGAAATCCTCCCTCGGCTTGAACTCTGAGAGACCTTCTCTAAAGACAACAATCAAACTAAGGCCTACTGCTTCAATAACAAGCAGTAGTACTGTACCAAAAATTAAAAAAAGTAAATCTAGCAACAGCAAGCACATGAGGTCAGTGGGTGCTGTGACGCGGTCCTCCTCCAAGACAGATGATGTACCAGATGATTCTGCCGGTGTGAGCTCTAAATCAAGTGCACCAGTTCCAGATTTACTTCCTCTCAATCATCCAAAGCAATCAATCAGCAATCAAACATATGATGACTTTCAAATGGATGGAAATTTCTCAGACACATCATCCGTCCAACGAATGGATGAGTCTATTGCTACAACACCTGTTGATCCTCTTTTATTGCCTGATGATACAGAGTCTAATGAAATGAAGCAAGACCTTGAAGGTATAACTGTTGTTGTTGTTGAGGAATCAAGCTGCTCCAAGGACTTTGAGGAAGACAAAGGAACTGATTCTGACAGCAACTTACAGATTTGCAAGCGAGTGAGCGATGATAATGAGGGGTACAGTATCGCTAAGAGAATTAAATTTGAAGATGATGATGATAACACCATAGCACATACTGAAGCAGGTAATGTCAGCTATTCAGATGCAGAGGTTCATTATGATAATGAACAGGTCTGCACCAATGAGGAGCAATTTGATCCAGAACAGGCAGATACAAATGAAAATAACAAAATTGTCTATGAATGTACGAATGAATCTCCTGCACCAAGCTTGAATCATGAACCCATCACTAATGTCACAGATACTGAAGAGATAGTAAAAGATGGTAAACTAGAAGAGGTTCAACAAAATCCCATAGAAAATAATGTATTCTCTCCAGAACATTTCAAAGCTGAGTTGGATGACAAACAAACTATACCAGAACACAGCTTAACTGTAGAACAAGGAAACTCATTTGAAGTTAAGAATGTTGCAAGCCCCATTCCTCAAGCTGTTATTTTCAAGCATGAAATAAATACAACAAAGAATGAAGATAGAGAGAGGATACCACAAAACCCTAATATTAACTATTACGAGGAACGATTCAAGGATGCAGAGTCCTTTATTCTAGAAACAGACCTCTCATCAATTCTAACTGCAC
The DNA here is from genome assembly GCA_918843925.1 of Eulithis prunata. NCBI lineage: Eukaryota > Metazoa > Arthropoda > Insecta > Lepidoptera > Geometridae > Eulithis > Eulithis prunata. The sequence continues at coordinate 3,525,839 of OU974007.1, forward strand.
ACCAGCCACGTAAGTTCCGTTAAGTATTAAAAAGTATAATGAAAACAGACTAGCTGTTCCTATTTTTAATATTTATTTGTTCTTACAGAAAACGAAGAAGTAAAATATATCCCTCATCCAAATTTAATGGAACTGTCTTCTTATATCAGCGAAGCAAGTAAGTATACGTGGCTGAGTCGACAGTAGACGTGAAGTTATTCATTATTATAAATTAAAGTAATTAGCACACAAAAATAAAATTATGTACCTACCTACATTAGTTACACATGTTAGCAACGGCGTGTCGTGGACGTCGATCCGCGGTAATATATTTTATTCTTTTCTTTGTGGCCGCCCGATCTGCGGTAAATAAAAGTGGGCAGTGAATGAACGAAATGAATGATATCTTAAAATTTTATTTTGAACTTGAAAATTTTTTTCATACTACCCTCAAAGCTGTACTAAATCAGTATTTTTCCAAAATCGTTGAATGAATTTGTTTTATTTGTGTTTTTAGATGTGACTGCTGTAGTTTCAATGCCCTTGACGCAAAACTCTTCAATACCTGTTATGGAAATTGCCAATACACCAGTAAGTATATCTATAATCCATTATGTACGTATGTATTTTCTCTAATAATAGTTACTCTATAGTAAATAGTTACAATTCTTAAGCTCTATTTAGATAGTAAAGCTGATACTAATGAGGCTCCAAATCTTTATGTAAGTTTTAAAATTATCTTTCAAGATGGTGTCTTACCCAGATGATAACATGCAAGATGCTGCAAAACCTAAAAACTCAGCTGTGTCGTGGAAAAACGAAAACGAATGGCCAAGCAATGAACACATCATAACACTACACCCATTCTCAAATCTGAACACAGACAGTTCTAAATACGTAAGTGACGACTCCAAAACCAGTATGGACGATATAAATATGAACGATGAGAACTGTATGTATAAAGAAGATCGAGATGCAAACTTCAATATGGAGTCATCAAACTCCTCCGAGAGCTGTCAGTCAATGAAGGAGACATTAAAACAAGACTTGGAGCCAATCACTAGCTTGGTGTCCAGCACAACTATTGCTAATCCATCAGTGAATTCAACCACAATTACGAGTGTTAGACCTTCTGGCAAAAAATCCAAGTTGGTGAAAGATACAAATAGGTAAGCTTTGTAATATATCACTGCTAGGCTCGTTAGGCTAAGATAACTTGAAAATTTTAGCCTTAAATTAAATAAGCACACTTCTGAGTTCCCAAGCTTGGTCGGCTAGGCATTCCTTTAAATTTATTTCTACTCAAAATAATTAGAGGTTTCTAGGACAGGGTAGTCAGAGACACGTCCAATCATTGTAACTAGATAGGGAACTAGCTTGCTGATAGAATACTTATATACACTTTTTTTGATGATACATAGTAACACCCAGACATTGAACAAACATCTGTTTGCCATACACAAATGTTTGTTCTCGGCGGGGATCGAACCCACGAGCCACAGCGCGGAAGGCAGAGCTACACACTGAGCCATGACGCCTGTTATCATCATATTAATCTTTTAATAAAATTAGTAAAGACCAATATTGGTCTTTACTAATGTTAATTTAACATTGTTTTAACAGTACATTTATTATTCCAGAAGCCGTATATCAAACAAAGTCCCGCCCGGCGCGGTGAACCTTGAACGTAGCTATCAAATATGCCAAGCAGTTATACAGAATAGTCCAAATCGCGATGCATTGCGGGGTCATTTACGGCCACCGCCGGCGTTATTGACGCGAGCTTCGCGCCCGCCGCGGCCACACCCACCGCCTCCGGTGCTGTTGCGACAGATGCCTGTCTCTATTATGCAACATAATGAGGTATTTAGCTGTCTCTTTTTTTCTATATTTTTAATGGTATTCCTATAGTAGACACAAAACGCACTCGCCGTCGCCGGTGACTCTTTTGCAACATAACACGGTCTATAACTTACTCTATCTAGTGCTTACACTTTAGAAACTTACAGTATGCTCAAAAGCACGCGCTACTGCCCTCGCCTGTTGCGACAGATACCTGTCTCTATTGTGCCGATAAATTGTGCCACATAATGAGGTATTATGTCTATCTTCCTCTACCTTATGCTTACACTTTAGAAACTTACAGTAAGCCCAAAACGCGCTACTTCCCCCGCCTGTTGTTGCAACAAATGCCTGTCTATTATGCAACACAATGAGCTGTGTCTATGTTAGTATTCCTGGACTAATCTATAGAAGTTTATTTCGGGTTCTGCGAAATGAATGAGCTCTAAACTTCTATGAGTTAGTAATTAAACACAGCATTCGGAAAAAATCGTACTATAATAGCGGATTTGTTTTTTTTTTTCAGATAAATGAGAATAGACCAAACAATGTGGGCCAGTACATTCTAGTACAGAGGACGCCTAACGTGGCCCCTAGAGCATCAAGTGCTCCCCCTGCTAACCAAAATTCTAATGTTGTAAGTATCTTTTTTAATCCGATTTTTCCATTGGGTCATTCAAATCCCTAGTATCATATTAGTATTTATATTTTTTATTTTCTTTTATTTAAATCACTTTTTTTCAATATGTGGGTCGCGACCCATTGAGAGGTCGCAGCCTAGACAAAAGGGGGTCGAGTGGCAATTAGTACCTACTTAACTAAATTGAAAGCTTAAGCAAAGGTATCCCAAATTGTACCGATTAGGACACATAAATTTTCGCTCTGCTCGCCGGTACATAATTTCACTTTTTTCTGATTTTACGTTTGCTCGCGACCAGAGTCATCGGCTATACTTACATGTACTTACAGATTATTATTATTCTGTATGATATTGTTCGGGGGGTCGTCGTGCCCGATTTTCATGTCCTAAAGGGGTCAGAAAGGTCCCAAAAAGGTTGAAAAACACTGATTTAAATTATTTGTTTAATTTTCAGAGTGTGGCCCGCTGCAGAAGTGTAGGCGCCGACGACGCGTGTGTATGCAACCTCCGCGCTATGATCCTTTGTAAAAAATGTGGTGCGTTCTGCCATGACGATTGCATCGGTTCCGCCGAGCTCTGTCTCACCTGCTTGATTCGCTGACCATAAAACGCTCTTGCCATCTCGCTACGGCCTGATTTGAAGACTGTGAAACAACGAGGCTTAGATAAAACTATTTTGGTTTAACAATATCTGACGCAAAACGAACGTTACAAATCGTTGGTGTGTACAAAATACATAAAAGTTATGTGTACTTGTTAGGGGTCATCTATAGATTACGTCACACGTTAAGGGGGCGGGAGGGGGTCGACAAAGTGACATTGTGTGACAAGGAGTGGTAAGGGTCCTAAGTTTTGTTACGTCACATTTAAAAATCTTACACTATTTTAACTTATTCTTATCTAAGTGTTCAAACATTTATTAAAATATAATTAAAATGGAAATAAAACGAATTTCGGAAATGCTGTTTTAATTTAAATTGCTAGATGTAAAATTTCAAATGTGACGTCGCACTAGGGAGGGGGGTCTCACAAATGTAACCAACTGTGACAAGGACGGGGCAGGGTCAAAAAATCACGAAAATAGTGTGACGTAATTTATGGATGGCCCCTTACCTATATAGGATTTTCAGTGCGCGAGTAGCTTCTGTCTTATAATCGACCGACAATATAGTACCTTGTTTAAACTTTAAAAAAATATTTATTACTATGGTGTATCCCAATATCATGTTTAACCCTGTAATAATTAGATACCTAATTAAATAATTGCTGTATCCAGAACGATAGAGTAGACGAGTGTTTAAGTACGTTAGTACATTAGGTATTCTGTCGTTAATGGTTGTTAGGAATGGTGGTGCTATATGTATGAATGTAATGTGTAACTTATTTAAAACAAATTATTCACGTATATACAAATGGTTTTGACTTGCACACTGGGTGCAAGCAAAGAATAAAGGCGGCGACATAGTGCGTTAGGGTGTTACTACACCAATCGATCGATCATCGATCGATGGTAGAATCGATAAGTCAACATCGATCGATAGTTTCTACCAGACCAATCGATCGATGGTAGAATAGATTAGTCGACGTCGATCGAGCTGCTGCCATCGCCCGGCCATCGATCGATTGGTTAGTCGAACGGTATCCGTCGATCGATTAAAGCTACCACACCGATCGATCGACGTCGATCGATGCCTTCGATCGATTGGTGTGGTAACACCCTTATTGTGTACAATAACAACAAATGCGTTTTCGCTTTGTCTGCTTTTACTACATATTGTAGTAGAGCTCAATACGATCATACACTGCTGCGGTAAGCCCTATTATTAAATGCGATAAAAGCAAAAACGCATTGGCAACTTTATCGCACTTATTTTCGTTGTGTCTTTTTATCGAGGAGATTAAGATGGAAGTCACGTGGTGCTCACTTCAAGTCTGTTAAGCTACTACATCGCATTTTTCAGCATTATTCATGTATTTATTGTCAAGTCTATTCAACAAAGTTATTTAAGCCGAGGAAAAGTGGAAGTGTGCGATTGTTCAAACTGCAAATATAAGGTTTAGCTCAACAAGCAATTTTGTCTTAGAGACAATATTTTACTGGTTTAGGATTCAATAAGTTTTAATTTATGTACATAACATAATACATAATTTATTGGGTTGCAGAATCAATACAGAGATGTAGGTACTTCGAAGGCACAGGGTCTGTGCTTAGATTTTACGTTTGTAGTCCTTTTGTTCAAGGTGTGACTTCTTTATTGTGAAAGGAAAGGTGATATTGGTATGCTTTTCCACCCACATATTTATGTGTAAATCAGAATTTTTGTTAAATGTGTACTTGTTTAAATTCAAACGAAAATGAATGAATCACTTAAAATGAATTTAAGTGGTAGGCATAGTCGTTAAGATAATTAAGTATATATTTTGCCATTATTATTTGTATAATTTAAGATCATCACAATTATTATTATATTTTAGGGATAACGTTAGTTTAGTTTTCTGACATCAGTAACCCAAGGCACCATCTATTTTTTCATTCTATCTATGTATAGATTGTAAGCGTATGTACATACTATTTATAATAAGAAGGCTGATATGCTGATTGGCTAGGCTCTATCACGTAGGTATACAAAAAATTGTTTTCTTTTTTTTAAGTAATGTATTACTTACCTGCTAATTTATAGTTATGTTTTGGAATCTTTCAAACGATTTAGGAAAGCTTTCCTGATTTTATAAAAAAACAAAACTATCTCCCATCGATCCTCTTGCTTTTAAAACCAACCTCCTAATAATGACCCAATTTTATTTCAAGTTAGCATATTGATAGTAGATACGTACCTAGGTAGGTACCTACATAAAGATAAGCATACATAATCCTATCAGAATATAGCAATAAATGATCACTAAATACAAAAATGAATAAAATAAACGACCTATCTACTATTTTCTAGATTAGACGTTTGAATATATGAACTACGTTACCTACCTATTTTAGCACTAATAAAGTTTAGGTAGTAGGTAAGAACATCGATGATCTTAAATGAGGTACATACATACCTACATACTATAGGTTTATTATGTACCTATGTATGTTTCACATTAGAAGTATCAAAATTCAAATAAACGTTGGTTAATTTTTTTTTATATGAATGAATATATTCTCTTAATTCATAATATACTCAGTCCAAAGGAAAGTCGCTATTTAAATCTTTGCAATCATAAAAAATCACGTTGTTATTTATTGGTATCTAGTTTCTTTAGTATAACGAACTTCTCTAATAAAACTACGTTCTACATAAACTAACATTTCTTTTTTAATTAAAATCTGTATTTAAATGCCAAACTACTACCTAGTACCTAGGTAGTTTGGCAGTTAAATAACTGGAAAAACGCGTCATTCACGACCACGACAGTGCTTTTTCCAGTTTCTAAATACCTACCTACATATTTAAAGAGTCTATTTTTCTGTGCTTTTACTCGTGGCGTAGTTCATCGATTATCTAAAGTTAAGCGACGTACTGTGCGGTCGCTATTTGGATGGGTCACCCATCCAAACACAGCACAGAACGTCGCTAGGGGCATTTATATCTGAGCGCTTCCGTGCTTCGGAGGGCACGTTAACTGTCGGTCCCGGCTCTAGCAGTCGGCCACTAACTCGTACGAGCATGATTGCCTCATGCATAGCATGATTGATAGGGCCTCTGCCCTGTCATGTGCCCGTCATGGTAATGCCTGTTATTTCACCAGTTGGTTCTTCTTCTTCTTCTTCTCTTCAATAATGGTCTGTGTCCGTCATTTCGACAGACAATTTTGCCAATGTCAAGTGTTAAAATTGTAATAAATAAGTCAAGTCAAGTCATTTGTCAAGTCGGCTGTCGTTTGTTTTGAAAAGAAAATCCGGACACGAGTTTTGACATTTTTTGAAACGACACATATGTAGCACTTTTATTTTAATAGTTTTTCTTGTGTTATTGTGAGTATTGTTGTTTAATTTTGGTGGAATTTTAACCAATAATACTTAGGTCGTAACATAAAGTGTGAGCCATTGGATTAAATGTGTGTAAAGTGGTTTTTCTGAATGTGAAAATTCGTGTTAGGTTTTGAAGAGAAAATCCACCATTTTCTTTTCAAAACAAACGACAGCCGACTTGACAAATGACTTGACTTGACTTATTTATTACAATTTTAACACTTGACATTGGCAAAATTGTCTGTCGAAATGACGGACACAGGCCATTATGGAAGAGAAGAAGAAGAAAAGAAAATCCACCATTTTCTAAAAATGTCAAAACTCGTGTCCCAGTTGGTTCTTCTTCTTCTTCTCTTCCATAATGGCCTGTGTCCGTCATTTCGACAGACAATTTTGCCAATGTCAAGTGTTAAAATTGTAATAAATAAGTCAAGTCAAGTCATTTGTCAAGTCGGCTGTCGTTTGTTTTGAAAAGAAAATGGTGGATTTTCTCTTCAAAACCTAACACGAATTCTCACATTCAGAAAAACCACTTTACACACATTTATTCCAATGGCTCACACTTTATGTTACGACCTAAGTATTATTGGTTAAAATTCCACCAAAATTAAACAACAATACTCACAATAACACAAGAAAAACTATTAAAATAAAAGTGCTATGTGTCGTTTCAAAAAATGTCAAAACTCGTGTCTCCCAGTTGGTTCTTCTTCTCTTCATTAATGGCTTCTGTCCGTCATTTCGTTCGACAGACAATTTTGCCAATGTCAAGTGATATAATTGTAATAATATAAGTCAAATCAAGTCATTTGTCAAGTCGGCTGTCGCTCTTGTGTATCTGAGTCGTATCTGTCATTTTTAGTCTACTACTAAAGTCAAAATCAGTTAACAAGCAATGTCATGCATGTCAGCTTTGACATTGAAGTTACAGTACAGTCGTCCGTCACGCACGTCACGACGTCACGTCAGTCAGTTTCCCTTGTGAAGTGAGTGTGTTCGGGTGGTTGGCTTGTTTGATTTTACTTCGCGAAAAGAAGTAAATATTAGCCGCTATTATGTAGAATTTCTTTCTTGTTTATAAAATTGTTAGCTGTTTTATCGAGTTCTAAAAATGTCGACCGTTTTACTAGCTGTTGTCGCAGTAATCCTGTGTATTCTTTTCCGAATCCTGAATGTAAATAGCCAGCCCCAGAAACCAGTGATTTACGGGAAGGATAGAGGATTTATTGAAAATATCTTGTTCATATCACCTTTCCTGAGCGAACCGTGAGTATTCGTCAATGTCTATTACATTCACGATATGTAGGTACATTATTAGGTGCCGTGGTAACCAACAATCGTGATATTTCAGAGGCTGTGATTGAGAGATGATGATGTCATACGTAGTATCTTGTGAATCATAAATTAGCGGTTTAACCATATCTCGATCGAATAACTTTAGCTTTACTAGTGATGCTTACCTATCTTATTTAGAGGCTTGTAATAACCTACCATTGCCAAAACAAACATACTTTTGTTGTGGCTAGAAGCACAGAATATTAGGTAGGTACAAGCTAAGGTTGAACTTAAATATCCCAATATTTTAGATGTCTTTAAAAAAGTAGTCATGAATCATAAAACTAGCTCCCATATGCATTGCTGTAATCTTTTTATTTATTTATTTTTTATATATTTTTTCATCTGAATGATGTTTCGTCTGAATTTTACACAAAAGTAAATCAATCAATCATCATCATCATCAATATATATAAAACTCTTTTGAAGCTGACTTAGAATCAACGCACAGCCTAAACTATTAGTCCTAGAGGTATGAAATTTGGAGGGTGATAACCTTATATAGTGTAGGGGTGCACTAAGAAAGGAATTTTGAAACATCACACTCTAAAGGGTAGAACGCGAGCAACACCGCGGGCGACGGCTAGTGGAATATATATAAAACTGACTTTTTTACAGCTATATACCAACTCGATTATGGGGCTTCAGTGGACATGTCCAAACAATACTCCACAGCCTGATTGGGCGAGTGAGATGCCCTTGGCCGATTGGTGGTCGCATATCTCTAGTGCTGCCTGATAAGTCTACACTCACCTATGACCTGTACGAGCCTGTTGGATCAGAGCATGAAGGTAAATAACTTAACAATCTAAACATATCCAAAACAAAAATATGTAATTTTACAGAAATTTTGGTTTATGATTGTTCGGGAGAACAAAAAGAAAAGTTTATATTATTACTATTACTACTAGCCCATACTGTCCAATTGCTGAGCAAAGGCCTCCCCCCACTTCGGCCAGCTTCCAAGTTTATATTACTTAATTCATTCATTGTTAAAAGTACCTAGTTAGATTCCCAATTGACCCAATCTTAAAAATAATAACATTTCTAAAAAATTCAAAGAAATAGCAACTTTGAAATACATATACATTAAAAACATTTATTGCCTCAGTAGGTATAAAGGTACAGTACATAGTTATGATCATCATCATCATCATCATCATCATCATCGTCATCGCTTAACATCAGTTGAGATAGTGGTTAGACAGTTACCTGTATAAAAAAAACAATTGGTTTTTAGGATAAATAATAATTACCATTATGGGTCATGTTGTCATGAAATGTATTTTAAAACAATAGTGTGATTGAATCATAGCTATGTGAATCATCAAAATGTATGTAAATAAGGTGTTATATTAGGTAGGTAGTTATTTCTGATCTTTAATCATAAGTTATATACTGAGGTGCCATTGTAAAATGTTATCGCACACAACATTGTTATTTCACCGATTTTATATATTTAGATATGTGGAAATGTGCTAGGTGAGAAGTTTCTTGACTCCCGTCACCATCTTTCCTACTAGGCACTCATTTTATTCTACATAAGCACGGAAACACATCATGGTCAACTATTTATTGTAAATGACCTATATGTGTGTGCAATATTTTCTCTAGTTTTCCTTCGACTTTCCCTTTATGTTGTAGGTAGAAAGTTATTTGATTCTACAACCTTATCTAACATCTGGTTACGTGGCCGATCTAACGTAGATAGTAGGAATTCTTACGAGTGGTTGACATTATTGTCTTATTTAGGTAGGTACCTACATTTTAGCCATATGAGAGTAGGTATATCAAAGATTGTATATTGCTCGATCATTTGCAAACGGAAATGTTTTGCTTCTTCTTCTTTTTCTTGTGGCTGTTCAGTGGCTAGGGCTGCCACGAATATGCCAGTCTCAGTGTTTAATGGCGTTTACTTTGTTTACTAATCTTTTAACAAAAGGCGGGGGGGGATCTGGGTACGTAAGTTATGAATGAAAAATTACCGCTGAAGAAGGGAGACTCTTAATCTATAATGCTATGCCTTTTTACACAATTTATATGACACTGGTTAAAATTTATTTATTCATAACTAGTACGGTGGCAAACGAATTACACTAATTATTTTATAGGACACATTAAATTATAGAACTATAGGTAGGTACCTACACATAAAAAATTACAAGGTATTATTATTAAATAAGTCAAATTAGATACACATAGGTACCTAAGTCAGTAAGTAATAGCAATACAATAAAATTCATTCAATTAATTAATAAAAATAAATTTTCCCCCGTCAGGCAGGACGACCAACGTTGGTGTGGGTACTGATTATTCAACTACGTAGGTTGTGTTTTCCGTTTCATGAGTCCTAACCCTAACCATTTATCATGGGAGATCTCCCATTGTGATATGATTGCAATTCCTTCCTTTACGACCCAGTAACAATTGTCGTAGGTAACTGCTTTTTCATTAGGTACGAATTAACCTTGTGAGGACGGCGTAGATATTGATCAGGTCAATAAAATGTTTTGTTACCTGAGGACCTGAGGGAAGATTGATGAGAGTTAGCCGTATTTAATTAATATGGTAATTTATATGGTATAGGTAGGTCAGTAGGTATGTATGTGTTACTGACTAAATATTGATGACATATTAAACTAGGTACTAGCTTCCGCCCGCAACTTCGTTCGGGTCCCATTGGATCCCGTTAATTTTCCGGGATAAAAAGTATCCTATGTTACTTCTAATACCTCCAAGAATACATTGAGGAACTCAAGAATATGTGTACAAAGTTTCATGATGATCGGTTAAGTAGTTTTCGCGTGAAAGCGTAACAAACAAACTTACATTCACATTTATAATATTAGTATGATTAGGATTAGAATGTGGACAATTTCTCACAGAAAATAAAGCAAGTGTTAGGCAGAGGCGAGACTGTAGGTAGATGCAGCATGTCATTAATACCTTTTTGTCTTTGTTTCATAGAATAAGAATTTATAGTTGATAGTTTGCAAGAATATAACATAGCGAAACTTTCTAAAAGATCAGAAATCTATAATCATCATTTCTGAGCAGGTTCCTTGAAAGAGCTGTTATTGGATAGAACTTGGAATAGAACCGAACTTAAGTTCAGAATGTTTCAGTTCAGGGTAACTGTACATTTCAGGGTATATTATCTGTTCAGGGTATGTGTGTGTATGTAATGTATGATAAAACCTAAACAATAGGACCCAACAGGAAAATGGGAGGGAAATTTATAATCAGAAGCGTACCTACCATACGTTCATGTGCGAAACATTCTATTTACCTACATATCATGTCTGTTTGCAATGTAATATAGATACCTAGATAACGATACTACGATTGTAATTCGATACCCTAGGAACCTAAGGTGATAATCAGGCCTTTTGCGTAGTAATTCATCGACAGCCTGACTTTACCAACTGTATGTAGGCCTCTCTGTCTCTGCCACTCCTCACGGTCCTGCATTACATTTATAATAACAGTGCAAACGATCTAAAATCAGAAATAACAATCAGTGAACCTGTGACCTTCACCAGAACTTCAGAGATCTTTATTTTTCGTAAAATGTATGTTATTTCTTTATTTGCAGATGATGTGACGGTTGCCATCTGCCCCGGCATTGGTAACACCTCGGAAAGTGTTTACATTCGTACATACGTGCACTACTCTCAATGCCACGGCTATAGATGTGCGGTTCTCAATCACATCGGGGCACTGAACAGCGTGCCGGTTACCGGCAACCGAATATTCTCTTATGGTGAGTCATTTGTGGTATTTCATTATGTCATCGTCAGCTTTGAGCGTTACTTCATCACCAGCGCTTTCAAAGAATCGAGTGAGAATCGATCGAGAACCCCGGTGAGCAGATATTTGGTCTGCCATCTAATCTGCATCAATATTGTCTTGAAATCTTAGGATTATTTTGAGAAGTTTGGCTGGAGTACAGTCAAAATGTGTACTAGCAATAGGTACTTGTTTCAAAAAGCATATTCTATGATCTATATTGTAATGTTATGTTTCTAGTTTCTCTGCTTCTTAGTTGTCCATGTTACATTAGAAGAACCAGCTTACTACGTAGGTACACTAGGTTACTTACTAGGTACTAATTAAAATATTCTCCTAAAATTAGAAAAAAAAATGGTTCATATTTTAAAGACTAGGGAGCAGCATGTAATAAAAATGAGATCTATTTATATGTACAACAGGGCGCAACCTCCGAGGCGGCGGCATCGTCTCATGCGCATGAGTCACCGTCTGTTTGACGAATATCTGTTTGCAATATATATTATACATAAATCAATGTGCTATCGATACTTTGTGTAGGTAATGGAACTGTATAGCTTCAGTCTACATTTTTTTTTATGGTAAAAGTAATGGAACAAGCTAATAGCTCACCTGATGTTAAGTAGTAACTTCTGCCTATAACAATGCATTACCTCGTAGAGCAAGTCCAATGAGGACGTGCCCTGTAAGGCAATGCACTGCGTCCATCACTCTGAGACGTAAAGATCTTGAAGTCTCATGTGCCTGTAATTACACCGGCGCCCTTACCCTTCAAACCGGAACACAGCAATGCGAGCATCGCTGCTTGGCGGCAGAAATAGGTACGGTGGTAGTACTTCCCCGGACGAGCTCTCACAAAGAGCTCTACTACTACTAATCTAGGACTCTATTCAACTCAAATAGCTATACCATATTAGTATGCCAGGTTTTGTATTCTTAAAATAATATGCAAATGTAACAAGCGATAAATGTTCGATCTGGCTCACATAGGGGCACGAATAATAGATACTAGAAATAGAGGTGTTATGTGTCTGTATTTAAGGATGACGTGGTGTATTAGAAAATATCTCAATCAGTATACCTACCTAAACAGTTAAAGCTGATATAAAATTTATAGATTCTGAATTCATGGATAGAAGAAAAACAACTTTGGTAACAACCCTTTTCTGAATCAAATTTTCATCCAATGCTCTTGAATAACCTGCATTTGCCTGTCCTGCGTTTATTTTGAGCACACACGATAAACACTTCTCTTGTACCAACCAAATGCATTCAATAATGGAATTGCAATAAGTAATTGCTGTTAATTTAGTAAAATAGAAGTATTAAAAGACAGCTACATTTGCATACAACAGTTATCGTTTTCCGCTTTCTTGATCCACTGAATTTCACTGACATGGTTCTCAAGTCTAGAATCTTAGATAGCGGAATGACGATGCAGAGATAAGCTAATTTAATGTATAGTACTTACATGACTATATCACGATATTTACGATACGCGTTACGTCATATCAGTCGCTGTAATGATGATGTTCACGCCACGAATGGTTTTAATCAAGTGTTAAAAGTATTGGTTTCGATCGACGACTGGCAACGGGTATGCCGACTGTGGATATAGGTCTTCTAAAGCTCTGTATAAATAACATTTTCATGCTTGAAATCTTGGCACTGCTTGGTATACTTAGACCTCCGATTAAACAAGCCATATTTGCGATCCTTGCCAATCGATTTCAGTGTTGTACGCGTTGTTACGATATCTTTCGATCGCCTGGCTCTATTATATTTATTTATTATCGATATCAAATTCAGTTAGGTAAGGACCACACATTCTTACATTTAAAAATTATGTAAATTCAAAGAATTGATTAGGTATTGGTATTTTATTTACGACTAGCCGTCGCCCGCAGCGTTGCTCGCGTTCTACCCTTTAGAGTGTGACGTTTCCAAATTCCTTTCTTAGTGCACCCCTACCCTATCTAAGGATACTACCCTCCAAATTTCATACCTCTAGGACTTATAGTTTAGGCTGTGCGTTGATTCTCTGTCAGCTTCAAAAGAGTTTTAAATATATTGATGACTAGCCGTCTCCCGCGGCGTAGCTCGCGTTAGAGTGTGACTTTTCGAAATTCCTTTCTTAGTGCACCACTACACTATATAAGGATACTACCCTCCAAATTTCATACCTCTAGGACTTATAGTTTAGGCTGTGCGTTGATTCTATGTCAGCTTCAAAAGAGTTTTATATATATTGATGATGATGATTGAAGAGAACTTAAAGTATTCAAATCAATTTTTTTTAATCGTTAGTACCTACATCTGATTTCAATGCCATCGATTGGTTACTCTTGCTTGACTTGACCTAGGTTTTGCAGGTCGCATTCTTTTTTATGCCTGTATAATTGACGGCTATTTTTTTTATAAATAACATTATACTTGTTTCGCAATAATTTGAGTAAATTAGCACATTTATAAAATGTCGTAAAGTTCTTTAGCATTGACCCTGAGTTTACTTGAATCCAAGTAAATTCTAGATCAAAAGCAAAGGATATCCTTTTTTGTCCTGGCCTTTCGGGCGATTGCATTTTTGAATTACTATAATTAAAGTAACCATCTCGTTTATTCATTAGTGCCGAATTTTTATTCATTTTCCAAAACTATCCTAATTTTACAGCACTAAGCTATGTAGGTACCTACCTATGGAGCCTATGTAGGCTGCACTTCTCACTGGGTTGTGTCGGTAGGTAATTCATGTGAAAGTGTGTGATTGTGAAGTCACCGTCCGTGTTCACTTGTATGTAGCGTGTCAAATTGTATGTTTATCATTTTGATTATATTTTCTCAAACAACAACAATAACATAAATATGTTATGAGTCGGCATATGCATTGAAACAAAGGGAATTCTTGAAATCAAAAGAAAAATATACAAATGTGAGAGAATTACGTAAACTTTATTATTCTTATAAGTGTTTAATTAATCACGTGGTTGGTTTGTAAAGTGGAAGAATTTAAACATCTACATTTACAATCACAAGTTTGCCATAAGCAGGGTGGAGGTTTACAATCGGCTGCACCTACTCGACTTAGCGGGGGCACTGCCGTGGCCCCAATGATAATAATGATACCACAAGAAAACATTTGAGCGTGACCCAATGATCTTCTATGTGATCCCAGATAATGTTTAGGTACCTAACGTATAACGTGTAACGTCGGCCACTCCACCTATGGCTAGTTGTCCAATACAATACGACACGAATGCTTCTGCCAATGTTTTGTATAAGGTGTGTTCTATTAATTAGTGTGAAGAAGCAGGCTGAAAGTGGAGCATCTCTAGGGTCACCTGAATGACCTCAATGTACTCAGTGTTCCGCGATTTTTGCTGTTCAAAAGTTATTGAACATTTTTTCGTAGAATCATACTCCATGGACTAATTTTCATTACTTTAGATAGATTGATATCAAATGACGAAACATGGTGGTTATTCGGGTGCTCTTGAGGTTCTCGTTCCGACTTCCGCTTACCACCATTTAATGGGACAACCTGTACAGTGGTTATCGTATGTTTTTGCCGCTACATTTACGTGAAGATAAACTTTAGCATTACCTTATCTGTATAAATATTTTGTTTCAGGCCATACCGATGATTACAACTATATGGTGGAGAATCTCCTGGACCGTTACCCCAGCACGAAGTTGATTCTAGTCGGCTTTAGTCTCGGCGGCAACCTTATTACGAAGTATCTTGGCGAGGAAAGGAAGCGATCTACTAACATAATAGGAGGAATTTCCATATGTCAGGGATACAATGCTATTGAGTAAGTTTTATTGTATTTCGTTATTTAATTGATTTATGCAAAGTTCGGCTGAAAACCAGCGTTGTTTAGTTAGCTCTAATCAACATTTTGTGTTGAGCTGACGCTATTTTGGCAAGAAACCGTTTTGGCTGAATAGTTAGGTTCATAAACTAGTGTGTGGGAGTTTTTAAGTTGACTCAATCTCTAGAAATTACGTAATTTTTCGTCATACATTGACTTTCAATAGTAAAGGTACTAGAATGTACTGGGTAATATAATTTATAAATTTGACCACGTACTTATCGATTAAAAAGACATGTCTTAGTTATAGGTGGTCCCCGACCTTAAATGTAGGTTTAATTACCATAGAACTCAATAAAACCTTCAACTTAATGCTTGTGCGAATCGAACATGTGTCTTGTACTTTTCCTACATTTTTCTCACGATTATTATTAGGTCTCTACAACCCTACCTTATACCTAATCATACAAAGTTATGAAGCTAACGTACTGCATGTTAACGTGACCTTCCTTCTTCAGTTGGTAGGTAGAATGTAAACCAATAAATTCAGTTTTTATTGCGAATTAAATAGGTATGAGATAAAAGTACCCAGAATCTTATCTATCTCTGCAAGGTGATACGGTTTCAATCTGGTTTCAATGGCTGAACTTGAACAGAAACTTGTTTCATTGAAGAAAGTGCTTGGCATTTGCATTTGGCGGTCAATGCTCTTTGGCACTAAAGCCTGGCTTCGTCACTAGACTAGGTACCTATGCTCGTGTGTTTTAGACCGCAACTTAGACCCACTCAGAAGTCACATTATAATTCCGGCCTAAAGACAGAAAGAAGTGAAATAATGTAACTCTGTAAATAAGATTATTGGACAACCTTCGGCTGGGAATTTTTTCGACCGATGATTGTTTTTTCTTTTACAAAAACTAAGCTAAAGTAAAACAGTACGTACCTAAGTACCTAAAAAAATATGGACAATATTAAAAACTTCAGATCTGGTCATTGAGGAACTATTACTAGCGTATAGAGAAGCTATACCAAACCAAAAACGTGTCGCAACTTGAGGCGAGCGCGCCCCGCCCAAAGACAAGTATTTGCTGCAGCGCTAAAAGATTAGATGTCGTCTAACCATACTATCAAAACATGCAGCGCTAGATCGCTAATAGAGTATAGTTTTCTCGCGACCAAAACGTCGTAAGCGCCATGAATTTCGGGGCGCTTACGCGTTTCGTTCAACATAGTGTAACAAAATGTCGCTCTCATAGATTTTTTCACCGCAGAAGGGACACTTCAGACAGCTTTTGTACATACAAAACTGAATTTTAATGCAGTACCTATGAATATTATATTTCAAAACGAGAAAAAATGTACAGTAAATTAAAATGAATTGTTAAGCGTTTAAAATCATTGGTTTTAAAATAAATTGGTATTTTATACAAAAAGTAGGTACATACCTACATAGGTACCTATTTGCACTAACTAGACCCCACACCTTATCTCACTCTGCCATAGCATTAAAGAAATATATTAGGTATAGTAAAGCTTTATAATGACGATTTCAAAAGATAGCTACAGTACCTACTACATATTACTGATCAGACAGACGGCATAGGCCGAGTAATATGAGTTCAAAATAATTAGTTAAACCTTAGTCACCAACCCTTAGTAGGTATCCTAAACATCCCATCTGTACGATTCACTTTTCATAATCTATGATTTTCAAACAAAATGTCCGTACAATAGAAAATAATCTACAAAAATTAATTTTGGTTAGTTCTAGTTAATATTCTGTTTACTTACCGATGATAAGTCACGCCACTATCTTTTTTTTTCACAGTCGATTGGTTTTTACACGTTTTTAAAACGCAAGACGGCATTTTGAATTACTTTTTATTCGCATGCGGTCAAGATGGTTGTTGGCGAGCGACTAAATGAGTTGTTGCCGACCGGCAACAACTCATGGCGCAAACTTGTTGTTCGCGGCGTCTGTTCCATACGCTAGTAATATTAATTCAATGGGTCTGGTAGGGTCAATCTAAGTAGTACCAGTATTACTGGATTGTACTAATTCTGTCCTAATAGGAAGGCATAGATTTATCTGGGCAAGACTCAACAGGCTGCAAAAAAAATTTAAAGTTATTGAAAATATAAAAAGAGGTCAGACTAACGAGAAAAGCGGAAGTTGATTTCCGCAAGCAATCTTTATTGTGCAAACAGATGCAGAGGTGCTAAATTCGTTAAGATTAAAATAAATTTCCAGCACTAACTTGCTGGAAATTTCTTACTTGCTTACTTTATTACTTAGTGCTGTGGGTCGTGGGTTCGATCCCCACCGAGAACAAACATTTGTGTGTTATAAACATAGATGTTTGTTCTGTGTCTGGGTGTTTCTATGTATTATAAGTATGTATTTACAAAAAAAAATATGTATGTATTCTATCAGCCATCTAGTTTCCATCGTACAAGCTTTGCTTAGTTTGGGCCTAGAAGGCGCTGTGTTAAGTGTCCGTGAATAATTTATTTTATTAATTTATTAGTCAAATCCTGAGTCATGTGGCACAAATTTCAAGAAATTGTAAAAGTATTGTATTATACAAATCTATATTCCGATATGATATACTTTTATCGGTTTACGACAACAGTAATAAAATAATTATTTAGGACCTATTGAGACAAATGCCTAGTTGGTAGATTAGATTAAGTAATTATAAAGTAACATTCGATTTTGATCGATTATCGACTTACGTTTAGATAAATACGAGTTGAGATATTTCTCTTAGGGCCTATTTCACTACCACTAAGTAATGCTATCCGTAAAAAAATTATTTGTCTTTTACAAGTCTAAAGTAGACAAAATATTTCTGTCGTTTTTGATCATACCATCTTTTGGCTATAAAAACTGACTGAATTTGTTACTCAAGCAAGTATTATATCATCTGTGCTGAGGCATAGAATTGAGTAGAGATTCTCATATAAAAATCTATACATTAATCCGGATCAGTGCTTAAGCAGTAAACGGGAATGCCGGCCTTAGATTATACCTATTTATAACTAACGGATAGTGCTATTCAAGGATGGTGAAACAGGCCCTAATAGGTAAACTGTAAAGTAATTAGTTTCTTGTCAGAAGTAACAGTCATTAGGGTGGCCAAGTTACTCGGCCATTGACTTCTTGCGTGATGTAATTAGAGAGGACAGTGGCCCCCAAACTAATTGTTCTGCGCCCCTACTCTATTTCGCACCTAATTTGGTACCACGTAGGAGTAGATCGGTAAATCCAGCAGGCGTTCATATTATAGACGTAGTTCAATGGCCGTTTGTCATGGTGAGGTTCTTGTACCAGAAAGAACTACTCTTGCTCAGTTCAACAGGCAGGCTATTTCAGTAATTTAGTATGAAGGTATCGCACGCAAGCGATAAAGGGCTACTACCATTCGGGGTTTAACTAATGTTGCGTTCACACTATGCCGCAGTCGGCAGGGACTTGGGCAGGGAGAATTGAGCATGAGCATAGTGTGAACACGATCATGCCTCTGTCCCGGCTCCCGACCCATGTTCATGCTCTTCATCGAGCTAAGATAGGATCCTAACTCGATGATGCCCTTGCATAAACATGGGCCGGGATAAGCTATGGCAATAAGTTCGCGGCAATAATGCCGGCAGCTGCATGAGCATAGTGTGAAGTGAACGCGGTATAAAGTGTCACGACTTAGCTCAGTAACGTGTGGCGATTGAATTTTATTCCTTTCAACTTATTTAAAAAATTTTGAGTGATATTATCTATCGAATCTATTTTTTTCCAGCACAATGGTATACCTACTCCAATGGCAGAACTTCCGCCGCCTCTATCTGTACATAATGACAGATAACTACCGCAATATCATCACACGGCACAAAGGGAAACTCCTAAGCCCAGAAATAAAGACCCGATATTCGCTGGACGAGAAGATGATTGTATCAGCTGGTACGCTACCGGATCTGGATGAGGCTTATTCTAGGTGAGTTTAAGATTCAATTTAGCTAAACGTGTAGGAATAAACATTTGCTTTTGCCACACGGCCTTACAGATGCTCTTGGAACATTTGTATATCGTATCTATAGTACATCTCACGCTGGATATCAGTTACATACTGTGATACAACATGATATCTATGCAATACCTACACTATGCTGTACGTCACTGGGTGGTGTAACAAGCAATTTGATGAAGGGGACACTTCCAGTGGAAACCCATATCCTGACTAGTTTTATTCCGTTTCCGTGAATGACAGTACAATTTGTGCATGCAATAGCAATTAACTATCAACAAAATAATGTGTCGGAAATGAAGATCCTTACCTATCCCTTATATTTTACTAACTTAGCTCGCAACTTTGCGTTCTCCTACTTTATTTAAAAATATAGAGATTACGTAATAAATTTTTATCACAATGAATCATAAACCTGTCGAACTCAGGTCTAAAGTAACTATTTGTCGGTGAATGAATTTTTAGAATCCGTTCATTAGTTTCGAAGTATTTTTCCTGTATAAATGTTTTGAGAAGGCGTTGTGTGTAATGTCCATGAATATTTATAATATTTTTTTTTTTTATCAGAAAAGTGCACGGCTTCGAAACGGTTGCTGACCTCTACAAGTGGAGTTCGTCTGCATTTTACTTGGAAAAAATAAAAACTCCGATGATATTCGTGAACGCGCGAGACGACCCTATCGTTCCTGAACAGTTATTGCCTAGAATCCGGGAATTTGTCAGTAAGTAATTTGGAGTTATCAATTTGACCTTTCTGAACCTCTTGAAGCTGTTATAAAATTATCCGTGATAGCAACGAGCCTACACGAACCGCGCGTAGTGTAATCCAGGCGTAACACTAACACCTAAACTGTGGGATATACCTAGTTCTTAGGCCACTCCACAACTTCCTTCTCTAACCAAGAATGATGCGCCCTAGTAAGCGAGATGTCTACGACATAATTGACTCAAACTATTCCGGTCTCTTCTTTCGCCCAACAAAAGAAGTGTAATTTTTCATCTTTTCAGCAGAAAGAAACGTTGTTTTGTGATGTACGATAAGTGTCTCCCGGGTTTAATAAATACCGTCTAGCTATATTAGATATAGATCAACTGATATGCCATGCTTATCGTTCCAAAATATATTTCCAGGCTCACGAGACAAAACGATGTTTCTTGAACTAGCTCACGGTGGTCACCTCGGCTTTTATGAAGGCGGGCTCATCTACGCCAACCCAGTCAATTGGCTCGACCGAGCACTGGTCGGTATTGCAGGCGGCTTACTCATGGCACACAACAAATGCTCGCCGAAAGATGAAGCTGTCGACACAGAAGGCCTAGGGTCGGACGACGAACCAGACCTAATCAGGTCAGCAACCATCGTATACCGGGATCCTTTAGAAAAGAAAGCGTATTAATGCAACCCCTTTGCAACAACCGAAGTTTAACTTTTTGTAACATATTCGCTGAAAAATAACACGTAAGCTCGAAGCTAAGCGTTGGTTGATGTAAATGGGCATTGTTTTATGTGGAAGCCGGCTCGGAAACTGACTGATAAATTCGCACAGAATCCTTCAAGACCTAGAAAGGAATTCGCAACTTTTTATCTCCAATGGGTCAAGGTGTGTGCTGTGCATAGTAATGTCAACTTTTGAGTTGGTTATTGATAGCTATTGTAAGGAGCTCATAGAGCTCTTTCGAAGTTTATAAAATTTGATGTAATATTAGAAAGTATGTAGGTGCCTAATTGTCCAGATTATTCGAATAGTTGAAGAGAGATGTTCTATTAGTTTTAATAAAATTCTAAACGAAATATCGGTTGCAAACCTTGGATCGATTTCTTTTTGTGGCTTTTCTGATCTTCATAAAAACTATGGAACATAACAATAGGTTTAGCAATAGTACGTCCTAAAAAGCAGTACCTAAATAATTTATAGATTACAATAGTTAAATACCAAAGTAAAAACGGGATGAGTGATATGATGACGGAATGTATGCCCTAAGTAAGATATAAATAAAGGAGATACGAGTCTATTGTGAAACGCATAGTCCCAAATAAGTTAGGAAGCATGTATGTACCTATTTTATTTAATTAGAAATGAGAATATTTTAATCTGTGGCAATATGCCTTCTTGGATTCATGATCCGGCTCTGTGGCGATTCTGTATTTGTGGGTCTTTTTTAAAATGCTTTTTTAATCATTTATTTCGTCGTGGATGAATAAGGGCTCTATTACAAACAAGATTATTCTTTTTTTGGGTGAGCATTATGCATTTTTCTTATTTATTACTTCTTAATACCTACTTATTGATATTTTAACATGGGTTTTCAAAACTAAGGGCGTGGACACATCACACTCATGATGGATCCAAGCTGTCGTCCAAGCACTAACCTCTATACAAGTAAATGGGCCCTTCTGTTAAATTATAATATTGTGATATGTAATGTTACCTACCGGTGATTTATTTATGCATTTTACTCTTGTTTGATACGAACAATTTGGTTTGTTGTTGTTTCGTAGTAGATAAAGGCCTATGTATATTGTACCGTGAGTTAACTTTATTATATTTTTTATAGTACAAAGCACAATATAATTAAAGTATCTATCTCAATATATGTACATAATACTAACTTAAAGAACACAAAATGTAAAGTTAGTTACAATATTGATTTGATAGGTAGACTTGTTATTATTATACCCGATGCTTTGGCAAACGCAGATGTGCAGGGAATACAAACAATAATTGTACACTTGAATTAGTATTTTTGTTTTTTCGTGCACTGATAGTGTCTCGGGGGTCATTTTGCACAATAACATTACGTTAGGCAGGTAACTACTTGTAAACAATTTGGTTTTTATCTATGTACCTAGGCAATATAATTTGAGTATGAATGAACTGTAGTAGAGATTCTTATTGAAGGTGGGAAAATGTAATTGTTTGGGAAACGCAGATCACTTTTACTTCGACATTCTAATACTATTCCAGTAAAAATAAGAAAGGCTTTTGAATGAATATGTAACAAAAATACTATTATTAGGACTGTGTGTCTTCTCAGCTAAACATTGTTCAATTGATAGAGCTGATGATACCTCTATTTGCGCATCGTTTTCGTACTTACGAAAAGTATTGCATCTAGTCTGATCTCAAATTGTATGTATGTACTACTTTAATGTACCTAAGTTTATATAATTTTGATGTAGGCGAGAGCATTTATCATTTTTATGATCAGTGATTCAAAAATTCCACAATAAATACTAGCAATATTCATGGATAATGAACTTTGCTGTACCTATGTAACTGCTGTCTTGTTAGATAGCAAACGTGTTTAGTGGGTAGTACGAAATAGAAAGTATAAAATAGTTCTTTCATCTCACACCTCCAAAGCCATATCTAAATCGGTAAATTCTATGAAAATGTATCGAAAAGTGATGTCAAAGTAAAGTAGGTACCTAATTTATTGTATGTAACAAAAAGGTACCTAATGGGATCATTCTTCGAACAATCTTATCGACATCAAATCAGCCGTATTAAATGTACCTAGGTACCTACGGGAAATATATTTATATTCCATTCCGTACTATACCCGACCGTTTAGATTCAGTAAGTAAGTCGCATTTCTTTTTTTTAATGTCTTAATTACTTATAATCTTTCTCTTTGTCCTCTCGCTATAGGTACTAAATATTTTTGTAAGTACCCACTCTGTAGTTAGAATAGCTCGGTGTGATATTTGGTTTTTGTATAGGAATAGGACCATCATGATATAATGTAGGTACCTATATATAATTACTGCGATTAAGTTTTTGCCAATCACTCAACTAAAAGCTCCAAAGACACGCGTTTTTGTTAATTCCATTTCAGAGCTACTCATACGTGCATAATTAAATGTTGTAACAGCTCTTGATTTAATTATTGTTATAGTACGTTCATGTCGTTAATAATAGGTACCTACATCATTGTATTCGGAATAGGTACCGAATCAGACATAAACTTTTAAAGCCAGTAGGTAGATAATGCATACATGCATTATTACTTATACCCATTGAATTAATATTACTAGCGTATGGAACAGACGCCGCGAACAACAAGTTTGCGCCATGAGTTGTTGCCGACCGGCAACAACTCATTTAGTCGCTCGCTAACAACCATCGTGACCGCATGCGAATAAAAAGTAATTCAAAATGCCGTCTTGCGCTTTAAAAACGTGTAAAAACCAATCGATTGTGAAAAAAAAAGATAGTGGCGTGACTTATCATCGGTAAGTAAACAGAATATTAACTAGAACTAACCAAAATTAATTTTTGTAGATTATTTTCTATTGTACGGACATTTTGTTTGAAAATCATAGATTATGAAAAGTGCATCGTACAGATGGGATGTTTAGGATACCTACTAAGGGTTGGTGACTAAGGTTTAACTAATTATTTTGAACTCATATTACTTGGCCTATGCCGTCTGTCTGATCAGTAATATGTAGTAGGTACTGTAGCTATCTTTTGAAATCGTCATTATATAAAGCTTTACTATACCTATATTTCTTTAATGCTATGGCAGAGTGAGATAAGGTGTGGGGTCTAGTTAGTGCAAATAGGTACCTATGTAGGTATGTACCTACTTTTTGTATAAAATACCAATTTATTTTAAAACCAATGATTTTAAACGCTTAACAATTCATTTTAATTTACTATACATTTTTTCACGTTTTGAAATATAATATTCATAGGTACTGCATTAAAATTCAGTTTTGTATGTACAAAAGCTGTCTGAAGTGTCCCTTCTGCGGTGAAAAAATCTATGAGAGCGACATTTTGTTACACTATGTTGAACGAAACGCGTAAGCGCCCCGAAATTCATGGCGCTTACGACGTTTTGGTCGCGAGAAAACTATACTCTATTAGCGATCTAGCGCTGCATGTTTTGATAGTATGGTTAGACGACATCTAATCTTTTAGCGCTGCAGCAAATACTTGTCTTTGGGCGGGGCGCGCTCGCCTCAAGTTGCGACACGTTTTTGGTTTGGTATAGCTTCTCTATACGCTAGTAATACTTCCTCAATGCTTATACCTATTACGGGTATCTCAAGTGTGTTAATTGGAATGAAAATTCTTGAGTGTTTGTACTTATTACGATTAGAATATGGTGCCTAATTGATGTGTTGAGAGATGACGTAGATGTAAAAAAAATGGCTTACGACTGTTACGAGTAACGAGCTTCACAAAATCTGTTGCCTAACGATGTTTGGTATTTTGTGTAACAATAAAAATAAATAAAAAATAAAAATGCAGTTTCAATTCATTTTATTCCATTCATATTGAAATTATTCATTACAAAAGGATTGATAAATAAGTATTTTAAATCTAAAGTCAATAATATAAAATTTAAAAAGACGGGTGAATTTACGATGCTTATGATCTATCCTATATTAAACTAGCTTAAAATATTTTGTAAATGGAATATTATTAAGTTAACCATCAAAAGTTAACGCGTTCCTTACGATCAAATTCAAAATGGTGATTTTAGTATTACGAAAAGATGTTTGAGCAGAAATTATGAGATCAAGCAATATACTTATGTAGGTACATTACCTAAGTATGTCGTAAGTTATGTTTACATTTTACATACATTACGCAAAATTATCAAAGAAGCATCTTACAAGAAATAAAGTCGAGCTGAAATTTTCTACGCAAATCATTTAGGTTAATAATTCTACGAAGATAACGTGAACGTAACTACACATCAATATTCCAAATACAAATATCACAACATTTTTCTTAACTAGCCCTTAACTTTCTTTACACATACTTACCATTACATTTAAAAATACACATCAAATAATTAATTAAGAATTTACATATGTACGTTATACATTTAATAATAATCATTTCAGTGCCAGTTTTAAGTGTCTTCCAATCATAATTCATTAAAGAGAGCAATAAATAATCTAATAATTATAAAAATAACATGGACACACAGTATGGCCACTGGGAGAGTATTAATTCAATTAAATGCAGTACAGTAGGTTAGGCACGTAATTTAAAATGAGATTCTTATTAATACTTTTATTGGTACAAATCAAGCTCACCATACCTATCGAGTGCTTCCTCGTTCAACCCAAAATTTTTCTACCCAATCTTATTTTTCCTCGTTCAACCCAAAACATATGCCTCGTTCTACCCAATCCAAAAATCTCAGTCACAGTGTATTCTAAACAGTACAGACACTGTGTTATTAATCAAAGATCGAACTTGCTGAAATTATTACTCACAGTAGCTTCAAATTACGTATATGGAGGTAATAATATTTTATGACAATGTTTATGGTCTCTTCAAACAAATGCACGTGCAATTCCAAATATGTTATTAAAAAATAAGATGGTAATATTAAATGTTACCATCGATAGGCTTAATAGTTTATTTTGCATTGATATTTATATTTAATGTAAGTATATATTCTTTTATCAAAAACGTGTACTTACTTGTAGCTGTTTATGTTTTAAATATTCGATCTCAAAAATGTGATTTTGCATGACTGATTTTATATACCTAGATAGCTAAGAAATGTTTATTATTCAAATTTATATCTACTTGCCAGACCTGTATTTAAAATGTGTAAGCTGTTCTGTTGAATAATAAATGACTGTTTTTTTAAAATAAAAATATTCATAATAAATGTCTACAATTTTTTTGTCTGCTGACCCTACTACTTCGGTGTTTCACTGTGTCATTTATTTGAATATTAACAATAGAAATTGGAAATAAGTAGGTGTGGGTTGAAAGAGGAACTTAAATCAAACGTTTTGGGTCGAACGAGGCAAAATACCTATTGGGTAGAAAAATTGTGGGTTGAACGAGGAAGCACTCTACCTATCGAATATTATTAGGATAGTAGGTAGACATTTTTTCATCTTCAACAAAAAATGGTAATCCTGCGTTACGTATTGAATTACACTTTGGTCCAGCCAAGTCGCATTCTCCATAGTTCCAAGATATTTAATTTAATATACACTAAAAATGTATTGTACGATAAATAATTTCAATTGTTAAATGAATTGAATGATTAAATCAAATAGTGGTAGGTAGGTATATCTAGTTAACAGTCACACATTGCTTTACAGAAATCTGTTAGTACTTGAAGTTGGTAATTAGTATTTTGAGCAAAATGTATATTATAAACATTACTTGTTAGTTTAAAAAAAATGATGTAGGTAAAATTAAA
This sequence comes from Eulithis prunata, assembly GCA_918843925.1. Classification (NCBI taxonomy): domain Eukaryota; kingdom Metazoa; phylum Arthropoda; class Insecta; order Lepidoptera; family Geometridae; genus Eulithis; species Eulithis prunata. Next base: position 3,552,416 of record OU974007.1, read on the forward strand.
CTTCATAAAGTAGAGATTACCATGTTGGCGTGGCGTCCTGTACGCACTATTTCTTGGTCACTATTGTTTAAATATCCATCGTGCCACTGTTTTAATTTAAAAATAGATCCTACTAAAATTTTATAAAATATAGTTACCTACTTAAGTAAAATCATAAGTATGTCTAACTAGAATCACGGAACTGATTTTTACAGTCTTTTTACAAATCGGGTAAATCTGAGTATTTTCAGAGTAAAATTAAAGCTTCTTTAAAATATGCCTGTACCTATCATATAAAATAAATCATGTAAATGGAGTAAAGCCGTAAGTCGCGGTATCATATAGTCAGCACATAGCTGCCGGATCCCCTTCCATAGTGCACGCTATATTATCTAATTTATGAGCTAAGTGCATTTTGTTTTCTAGTCCTAATATAATTTGTTCTCTATATTTACTGACATAAATATACAACTCTTTTAAGGCAGACAAAGTATCGAACTCGTTCAACTGTTCCACAGAGAGTTGCTGCATAGACGTACTTAGCTCTTGGTCTGTTACTTGCGGCAACTGAGATACTGACTGATAAAATCTTATAACCATATCTCTGTACGAGGGCAGATCTTTAGCAAATAGTAGCTTATTGGATGGAGAATCTTTACAAAGTCGATGTTCCGAAAGTGAACAAGCATCCATAAAAGTTTGGGCTATAACTGATAGCGAGGAATCTACCGTTGCAGTTTTGTTGATATCAAATATGAAATCTGGATTCTTTATAAGGTTCACCCAAAATCTTAGTGGTAAGCTGTTTGACTTCCATGCGTGAACCACTTCTGGGTTCATGATACCGTGCGTTCTAGCAGCATCATCAAATAAGTCAAACAACCATTTGACTGCCGGTGGCAAGACTTCGTTAACAGTAAGTATAGTGCTGAAGAAGTCATCGACGAATTTGTGAACTGTTCCTTTCGTAGAAAGAAGTCTTGTCAGGAATATTTCTGGTATCGCCTTGTGGCTATGCTCTGACGATTTATTTATAATATGCTGGTATTCAATAGGTTTCACTAAGTGATAGAAATGAACATTTTGATCTGTAATATCGCTATTGTATACTCTTATGTGCGAATTAGAGCAGTAAATACCGGTACAGTTCTTGCAAGGTACTTTGTAGGGAGTGTTAAAGCTATCATTTTGCCGTGATATCAAGGACATGATAGCAGATTCTTTGACGCCGTAATGGGCCAATGTATTTAATTTTCTCCAGCCATTGACTGTCTTTGTGGTCAAATCTTCGTCTTGCAGAGTCACATGTCCGCCTCTACCATGGCGCCATTCAAGATCAACTTCGTGGACGGAAGGCCTCAATGAAAACGGAGTATTTTTAAAAAGTCCGTCTAGTATTTTTGCTTTCACTTGTGAAATACTATCGCAGTCCAAGACTTTGCATTGAACTTTTTCATCGAAATCATCTTGAATAATATGCAACGTGATCGTCTGGTAATCAATTTGCTCTTTCAATAGTTTTTCTTCGGATAGGGAGTATCTCGCTTCATGTGTTATGGCATCCACAACGCCTTTCTCAATTTGATGTTTAATGGCCTTGAACAGTAAAAATAAGGAAGACCCAGCGTAGTCTTTGAGGTAGTAATACATACACAGAGCCATCCAGTTTGTCAACATCTTCTCAACAACACTTTCAGTTCTTCGTAACATTAACTGGGGGTGTTTATTACAGACTGATTTGTCAATAAGTCGTAATAACAGACTCTTCAATATATCAGTAGCGTATTCCATTTTCCCCATTAGAATGATCATTAAAAGGGAAGCCACATTAACTTTGTCTCGAATGTTGAAAGACTTTTGTGACTCTAATGTGTCTATAAATGACAGAAGGAAACATTTATTATTCAGTAGCTGTTCAAATTGAATCATCGCTGCGTCGTAATTAGTTCGCGGGGCGTTAATGAATTGCCGTTGGACGTTCAATATAGGGTGGTCTGACACACCCGGAAAAAACACTTTCATCACGTAATTAACGTGATCAAGGGTTGGAATACCTGAATGTTCCAGATCTGCTGCCAAATCAGACATATCAGTTTGCAATTCAGCAAACGCTAATTTGCACTCCAGTCTCACATTACTTTCTAAAGTATCCATTTGTATTTGTATTCTTTTGTATTCTCTTTCAGCTTTCGTGCTTCTTCGTCTGTACATCACTAAAACAATCATAAAAATCAATACTAGGAAAAATGTACCAGCCGCAATGCTCGCGATCGCTTCAGGTGGAAAATTATAGTTTCTCAATAATTCATAGTGAAGATAGCCAATCGGGAATCTTAAATTCTTCCCTACTCTTACGACCACCAATGGCAAATTAATATCTGTAATTTGCACTCCATTTTCATCTGTATTCGGTGGTTGCATTTCTGGAGGTGTACAGAGAAGTTGCTGCATAGTTAAACTAGTCACATTACATGTTTGTACACCAATCGTAACGACCACATCAGACTCGTCACTTGCTCTAATTAAATTTTCCCCTTCAATAACCAAGGGATCACCTTTATAAGATTTAATTCTGTTGACGAACTGGTAGACGTGCGGATCTTCAACAAATACCATGTGAGTACGCGGTGGGTTGAAGTATTTTTCCAAATCGTGCATCGTCTCTACGTTATCCATAACAAAGCCAACTTTCATAGCTATTTGTGGTGTGCTCGTTTGAGATTTTGTGGCTTGCAAGATATCAATATATTTGTTATTGATTGCAGGACTAGGGCATTCCATCTGATTAGAATTCAACACAGAACATGAAGAACTGTTTACTGGGTCTAACTCGTTTGCATAATACAGTTTCATCAATGGTTTTTGGATCGTATGTAAGTTAGTACCATGAACTGTGATCATTCTGCCTCCAGATACGAAACTTTTAAGAGGTTTTATTTCCATTATAGTCGGATCTTGTGTGTAATTGAACAAATCCCCTTGCAAAGTTCTGTTTGCGTTATCAATAGTAACCGTTAAATGATGGATTACACGAGGTGAATTTGCTTTAGGTGTGATACATATTATTCTGCTATTTGATGTTTGTGTTTTGTTTACGGAGCAAGGCAATTCACCTAAAAATGCGGATACAGCTGAGCCTATGTTTAAATGTTGTCCTCCAATGGCTAATTGAGTTCCACCAGAAACGGGACCTAAAGTTGGGTAAATTCCTTGCAATTTTATGTTTTCATAAGTAAACATCACTGACGACTCTGTGTAGCCTGAATCATTTTCTACAATAACAGGTGCAATAACGGATCCATTGGAAGGTCCAGTCCGACACGTTATGCTTACAGACACTTCAAAATCAACAATGTCACACAAAACATCACCAATACGAACTTTACCAGTCACTTCTTCAACTCTCAAACCAAGATTACTTCCTTCTATAGTTACGATCGTCCCTCCTTCTAAGGGTCCACTAAGGGGTTTTATCATATCAATCCTTGGTTTTGGGCATTCGGTAACAGGGTTGTCAAGGCATGACTCGGTGTAGGAGCAAGAGTTTCCACACCAAGTACACTGGTATATTGAATTTCTAGTAATACATAGGGAACAGTCAGCATGATCCCTATGAGACCCAAGAATTTCACACTTGTATAGTGTTATAGTAATGGTGTCTATGTAATGTTTATGGTTCCATACTACCTTCACACTTACATTGTATTCACCAACATCTTCTTCATAAGAATAAGTGGTTTTGTCGCAAACTATGTAATGGTTAGATTCAACTCTTGCTGGTAAGATCATGTTTGCCAGTTCAATGCTCACTATGCATTGAAATCCAGTATGTCCAGGTTGTAAATGAGGTAAGTTTTCCACCTCTAATTCTAATTCTTTAGGTACATTATTAGGCAATAATATTGGTTTTTTATATTGCCTTATTCGAGGGCAATGCCCAATCCCATGATTGAGTAATTTTGTTGGATTATTCTCACCACTTATGATGGTTCTTTGGCACACAGAAGTGTCATGTGTACATTTATTATCATAAATACACCAATTACATGCCCACTCACTCATTATGCATGAATGACAAGTGGTATGTTTGGAGCAGTCGTAGAAAGCAAAGTTCCTGGACACAAAATCTTTATTTGTTTCTGATGAGTGAACAGAAAGAGGCACATATGCATGGTCTTGGTTTTGAATGATTTTCGGTCTATGCTTGATATCAGGGGTAGGGCAAGCCAAGCCATTGGTAGTCACTGCAGCATCTATTGCTGGAGCATTGCCAAAAACGCATTTGTATTTTGCACCAAAGGGAAGCTCTGGTAATGTTCTGATTACCAGCTGTACTGTTGTCAATTCATTTATTGATATTCTGTCAGGCATTATTTGTTCAAAATCTATGCACTGCTGTCCTGTATACTGAGACAGCCACCTGGGTGCACTTTGTGTACCCTTTTGGCACATATTTTGAACAGTGCATCTCTTTTCCAAAGAGCACCAGCCACAATGTGGATCATTGGACTCTAAGCATGAAGAACAATTTCCATGTTCTGCACATTTTTCGGTTGGTATTTGAACTATTGAGTTTTTGCCCAATACATACAGAGTTTTTTGATATGGTGATAAGGTTGTGTCTGGCAGAATCCATTGGCCGGGCAAGATCTCTTCATTTGAATACTCCAATGCTTTATCTGCATCTATGAGAACTTTTTTAAGAGTTCCATCATTTGTCCCTAAAAATGCTACTGTGTGCAAACCGGTTACAGACATAGTTATAGATGTTATCAAAGTATCATTCCAGTGTATAACTGACATTGTTTTTATGGGATAGAGACCACTGATTTTTAAACCAACTTCACAAAAATTTAGAATGTTACCAGTGGAACCGACACTTGGACATTTACCATCTGAAATCATACCTGAGATGTACCCCATGTTACGGGCCTTTGTGCTCCCATTGAAACACATGTGAACATTTTCATTAAACTTAATTTCAATTTCCTGCAGTGAAAATACACAGATCGCTGACTTTGACATTGGTTCATTAGATATACTCTTTGAAGGACTGAACAAAGCTATTAGGATAGAATCACCAGTCTCAATATTTAACTGGGAGGCTAGATTTGCACCAGCTTTAGCTATTTTAGCATCTTGAACTAGATTATAATTGACCACTTCACTTTTACCATTAATAGTTTCTTCTCTTACATGACATTCTAAAGTTACCTCTGTATAGCTATTATAGTTGTCATCATTGACACATGTGCGAGCAAGCCGTGACACATAACCCAGCTCCTCATTACCGGCTAAGTGGGAATGTTTCTGAATTAATAAAAAATAGGCATAATCACTGGCATTAAATCCGTATACATACTGCACTAAGAAGTTATCCCTATACTTTACATCTATTTGTATCAAACTCTGCTTGGAAAAAGTAAACTGTGCAAGCTCAAGAGTCATTAGATCACGACTCGATATGGCAGGAACATCATGTCTATACTCCCCATTGTTTGTAAATGTTGTGCCTACATAGAGTACATTGGAACGGTCCCAAGAGTTGTACCTTTCGGGTCCAATGAAGGCGAATGTGGAAGCTTCAGGATCATTAGCTGCTACACTCACCGGGACAAACTCGGGTTCAGCAGATAGATCACCCAGTTTGTACTTGAAGCAGGAGCCTTGAGCTAATGACCCACAGGCGATTACTATTCTTGATTCCTGATCAATCACTAGTATTTTATTCACATTGTCTATCCACGCAGTCTTTATCTCGGAAGAAGTACAACCACTTGCATGACACATTGGGTTATCAAGTTTCGGACCAGTCTTCACGACGTGAATGGGTTTCAAGTCGGGACTAAGTTGATGAATCCAGTTCAACGATCCAGCGTAAACTTGCCCGCTGACTCTGTCCACGGCGAGATGATAAAACTGGAATGTCTCATTTTGTTGATTGGGATATTGTGATATGAACTCGTAGCCATACACTATTGTGCATCGAAGCCAAATTGATAAGAATAACACTGTCGTATAAACTGCCATGTTCACATTTTTAGCTGCCTTGGATTGAATAATCTTCTTTTTTTCACAGAAAATACTATTTTTTTTATAAATTTCAACCCATGGTATGTATGTAGGTATTACAAAAATAAATCTTAGCGTAAATGTAAATTGTAAAAGCTTCCATCGATGCCGTCGCCGATGACATGACATAGAAATCAATGTTTCCACTTTCAATTTTTTATTTTCCCTAATCTGTTTACAAATTATCTGCAGAAATTCCTTATAAAATACACAATTCATTTATTTTGGGAGCATGGTCGTTTCGATTTTGTCGTTTTATCCAACAAAATATTTTTAAATAAGCCCAGTCGAGACATTACTTTTTTATACATGAACCTAATGTATAAAAAGTAAACACACGTAAAAATTTTGCTGATGTCTAACTTTTGGGTGGTGATATAAAATACCTACCTATAGGTTCAGCATCGCAAAATCTATTATTCTTTGAAATTCCATAAATCTCAAAAAAGTTATCCTTCCCTGTAATGTTAGTAATTTTTCACTTAAAAAGAGGAATTGGTAAAAGTGGAAACATTGATAGAAATAGACAGAGACAACTAGACAGGAGAAAAGACAAGGCATTGTTCTAGTCCACAGATTGCAGAACATCTACACTACAGACATAGATGAAGGTATATTTTTTATGGTTACTAAACGATACTAAATCTATGGTTATGCTAGCTAGCTACTCTAGCTAGCTCATATTCACAAAAAAAAATAGTTTGTCTGTGGTCGGTACCTACTTTTAATCTGTTTCGGTCGGTGGATTTTATTTTCGAAAATAAATAAATTATTGATTATTTGTCTAAAAGCTATTCAAAATGTGATTTTTAGTGATAAAGATAACATTTAGCAATTCTATATTTGTTTGCATTTGAACAAGTTCTGTTTTGACTATAGCTCTCCCGACCATGCTGGTTTAGTGCTTTCTATCCAGCTACATTTCGAAGAAATTGTGCTAAATGATGGCGACAATGTCTGCGGGCGTACCCGCAGACGCGCACACCCAGATGAATACCTATCGCAGCTATGTGACTATGTTGGCTGATCCTGGAGCCAAGGATGAAATAAAATTGAAAGCTGCTCAGGAACTCAGTGAGAATTTTGAGGTCAGTTTACTATGCATTTTTTTTGCAAAGGTATATCAAAGTGGAGCCTGCAGCGAAAGGATTTTATTAGATACTTTTCTAGTTCTATACCTTAAAAATACCATTACAATTATATAGCTTATTTAGAGACAGAAAGATTATTTACAAGAACACCACCTATCTACCTTTTAGACAATACAGTTAATAAATATAAAAAAAATATGCACATTTTAGGGATAGCTTTTCAAGTAAGATATACTTTGTTAAGTATTTTTACTTTTAGTGTTACCCTTAGATAAGTACCTACTGTAACCATTCCTAAATCCAGCTATGCACTTCAGTTTCAAATGTAATATTGACTATGGCAATGATAGCTTTTCCTCCAACTTGATATGATTTTCAGGTAATTCTAAGCTCACCTCAGTACCCTCAATTTCTGGACCATTCCCTGAAGATATTCCTTAAAATACTGCAAGATGGAGAACCACACTTTATTGCTGAATACAATATACAGCAAGTACGCAAACTTATTCTGGAGATGATTCATCGGCTACCGATAAGTGAGACATTGAGACCTTACGTAAAGAATATACTGATTCTTATGCTCAAACTTATGGAAATTGAGAATGAGGAGAATGTTTTGGTGTGTCTCAAGATTTTTATGGAGCTGCATAAGCAGTACAGGCCTGCTTACAGTACCGATGTAGATGTAAGTCATCTATGTTTACTGTAAATCACTTCTTTTGGTTACAGGAGTTTTAAAAAAAAATAATTGATATACATATAAATAAAAACTTTATTGAGGACAAGTACAACGTACAGTTTACATACACCTTATGTAAGAACAGGCAATGTCCTGCAAGTGGTGTCTTATCGCATAATATGATTACTTCCAGACAACCTTTACTAATATCTAATCTAATACTAAAAACTTATTAAGAATAACAGCATCTATCATAAAAGCCTCTTAAAATATTTTTTTACTCCATTTCATTGTAAATCACAGTTGTCATAACAGTGTTTCTTAACTATTTACCATCAAGTATAAAAAAAATGTTTTGTCTCTCCATAGATTCACAAATTTTTGCAATGGGTCAAAGGCATATATTCCGACTTGCCCAATCATCTTCCGAAGATTTTTGAACCGAAACCAATAATCCGAGTGAAAGATCTCTCTGAGGTGAACATCGATCAGCTCTTACAAGAAACATATACAACAACACCTATACACACAGAAAAGAAACTGTTAGATGGCAGTGTGGTTACTGTAAGTATGATCCATCAACTGATTTTACGTAGTGTGAGTGTAACATAGTTAACTTGATTTAACATGATTTAATTTTGTTCTCCATGAGAACCTAAAAATCACCACAGTCAAGGAAGAAACACAGCTCTTGGAAAGGTCATACAGGGCCAGACTGACAAGGCACCCCAATCCGTTGGCTGTGGAACTGCTGGAGCCAAGTACCCAGAAAAGACTGAAGCGCCGGAGTGTACTGGAACCAAATGTACCTACAAGCTGAATAAAAATAGGGATAAACTCACTGGAGTACAGCCCTGCACGCCATTAATTATCCTTTACAAGATCTGCTTATAGCCAGCAGGCTGATCGCAGATGCGCAAAACAAAACAAAAAAAATAATTAATTTTGTGTTTTATTATTTTGTATGGTTTCACAGACATGATTCCTATCAAAGTATGAACATCAGTAATTCTCATGCTTTCTTTTTTTTTCAGTACAATCTAATACCAAGATCGGTGCTGTCACTGAAGGTAATCCAAGAGCTGCCAATCATCGTAGTCCTAATGTATCAGTTGTACAAGCAGAACGTTCATCAGGAAGTCAGCAATTTCATACCCTTGATTATGGAGACTATAACCTTACAGCCTGCAGCTAATCACCGGTAAGTACTGTCAAGACAACATCGACAGTAAAATTGTGATGAGACAATGTTTCAAAACTGATTTATTATTGAAAACTAGCAACATATCAATATTTTTTTTATTATGAAATGAACATCCCACAGCTGGATAAAGGCCTCCTTCATCAGTTTACAAACACTGGCTTAAAAGTAACCATAACTTTGAATAAATAAAATCTTTTATCCTCAGCCAATCAGCTTCATTCAACAAAGAAGTTTTCGTCGACTTCATGGGCGCACAGATAAAAACACTCGCGTTTCTAGCCTACATTATAAGGATATACCAAGAAACGATTGCCAACCACGCTAATCTGATGGTTAAAGGCATCATTGGACTGCTGACTCTGTGCCCGCCAGAAGTGGCACATCTGAGAAAAGAGTTGGTGATTGCAACAAGGCATATTCTCGCAACTGATTTAAGACTGAGTAAGTATTTTAAAGCCCGAATTCTATGTATATCCATCCATCCATAAAGCAAGTATCATCCGCAAAAGCCACAAACCAAGAAGTTGAAGAAAGTATCACTCTTTTATTTATACAACTAATAACTTAGTGCTTAAAAAAGTGACTAAAAAAGTGTTAAAAGACATTTCAACACTGTGTGATGTAGACATAACAGCGAAAGCTGCACGTCTATAAACTAATAAATAAATAACTAAATGGAACAAGGCAATAGTTTTTAAACCTCTCAATGAAAATCTGACATGATTTATCTCTAACTTGAGCACTGTTCAGTTACTCGGCAAGATAAGTAGATGAATCTTGTGAACATAATAGCACTAAAACGTAATAAGGCTTTTTACAACGAGTTGCAGTCCAAATATCCTTGCATGAACCCTGACTTCAAATGTGCAAAAACCAACCTAAAGCAGGGTTTCCACCAAAGACGTGCAATGAAAAAAATTTACAAATTGTGTCATTTCACGTGACCAGTGTAGTTCCTCGCACACCGCACATTTTCCATAAACTATTTCAAGGGAAAAACACCCTAATTTTTTTTAATATTTTCAGAATTTGTACCCTACATGGAGCGGCTATTTGATGAAGATGTGCTACTAGGCGGTGGTTGGACAGTCCACGAATCTCTCCGTCCACTGGCGTACTCCACGTTAGCTGATCTAGTTCATCATGTGCGCCAGCATCTGCCACTTTCCGACCTGGCTATAGCAGCTCACTTGTTCTCCAAGAATGTTCATGACGAATCTCTACCAACAAGGTAAGACGCACTCACTCTAGACTGGGTTATCGGCAAAAATATACTATGTTTTGTATGAACAAACCTGGCCAAAAAGATATCTGCTTTCAAATATTTGCAGCAGTGGACAGTGGACATACGTTTTTTCGTCTGTGGATCAGTGGCATATTGTTCATCTATAAAACTGGGAAACACTGGCATTCACTAGCAATATCTTAATTCTAGTATATCGGCAAAGTATCGCGGATTTTACAGAACCAGCTTGATACTCCGCGGTCATATAACGATCCGTATATTTTATCAATATCACAATTTAGTATTGTGCTATATTTGTAACATACCCCATAAAATTTATTGTCTTACTTCTGTGACTACGCAGTATCCAAACAATGTCCTGCAAGCTACTCCTGAACTTGGTCGACTGCATTCGGCAGCGCTCTGAGACCGAGGGCGTGGCCGGCGGCGCTCAGCCTCAAGGCCGACAACTGTTGATGAGAATATTGGAAGTTTTTGTGTTGAAATTCAAGACGATATCTAAGTTACAGCTGCCGGCTTTGATAAATAAATGGTAAGTTGATTATAACAGGTAATATACTTAGTGATTATTTCACGATTATTTTGACAGTTTACTTGAAAAAAAGATCAAATAGTTATCTCATCTGAATTTGTGCGATTACCTCTGTACAACCTAGCAATTGCGTGACCTAACAAAACTCGTCCACTGAGGAAGACTCTAAGACGCACACGTTTTGTTCTTGCAGCAGTCCAAAAACACCCCCTACAACTATCCCCACAAACGCCACGCCCCCTGGCGGTACAACCCCGGGTACCCCAACAACACCAGTGCCGGTACCAACGACGCCTGAAATCAAGATGGAAGACGAGAAACCAGCTCCCGACTTCCTTGAAAACCTCATCAAGAGTGGTGATGAGAAATCGAGAATTGGCTTCCCCATTACACAGATAACGAATTTGAACGTCGCGGATTATCGGACGCTGGTGAAAACGTTAGTTTGCGGTGTGAAGACTATTACTTGGGGATGCGCGTCGTGTAAGGTTAGTCGTTTTAGCTCCGAATTCATAAACAGAGGCTGAACTATCCGCCAAACAAAAAAATCTATGAATCTAAGAAGTGCATCATGTATAATGTAGATGCATTTCTAGAGGCGTTTATAATTTAGAGAGAAATAGTTTATCAGCTGGCAATTGCAAGACAAACACCGCAATAGTCGCATTTATTGAATAAATAAAACACATGAATACTCAATATCCAATATCTTGTTTTTTATTCCAGACAACAACAAACGCGGAAGGCGCATCCACCACAAGTTCAACGAGTCAGAAGCAGTTTACAGCCCGTGAGACGTTGGTCTTCATACGGTTAGTGCGATGGGGTCTACAATCACTCGATATCTACATGTTAGCTGCGCCGAGAGCCTCGGGTCAGCCACAGTCGCATGTGCGATCCAAGGAAGAAAAGGAGGTTCTGGAGCATTTTAGTGGAGTGGTAAGTTAATCCCGTATAAAAATATGCTTACATCAAACAAAATTGTACCAATACACGAATTCGTAAAAATAAAAACAGCTTCTTTTCTCAATTACGAGGAGTCAGATAGGCCATTTGAATTGTTACAGTTCTCAATGATGAACCCCCAAACATTTCAAGAGATATTCACAGCGACTATATCTCACATGGTTGAGAGAATAAACAAAAATATGACTTTGCAAATCATTGCGAACACGTTTTTATCAAATCCGACGACGTCACCGATATTTGCGACAGTGCTTGTTGAATACCTCCTCAAAAGAATGGAAGAAATGGGGACGAATGTGGAGAGATCTAACTTGTATCTCAGACTTTTTAAATTAGTGTTCGGTTCTGTGAGCCTGTTTCCATCTGAAAACGAGCAAATGCTGCGACCACATCTTCACAGCATTGTCAACAAGGCTATGGATTACGCTATGACGGCTAAGGAACCATACAATTACTTTCTACTGCTTAGAGCTTTGTTCAGATCGATAGGCGGGGGCAGTCACGATTTATTGTATCAAGAGTTCTTGCCTTTACTTCCTAACTTGTTAGAAGGGCTCAATCGTCTTCAAAGCGGACTTCACAAGCAGCATATGAAGGACCTTTTCGTTGAGTTATGTCTGACTGTACCGGTTAGATTGAGCAGTCTGCTACCCTATCTGCCTATGCTCATGGATCCTTTAGTATCAGCGCTAAATGGTTCCCATACTCTCATATCCCAAGGCTTACGAACGTTAGAACTTTGCGTGGATAACTTGCAACCAGACTTCTTGTATGAACATATCCAACCGGTCCGAGCAGATCTGATGCAAGCGTTATGGAGAACACTTCACAACAGCGAAGTAGCTAGAATCGCGTTTAGGGTGTTAGGAAAATTCGGTGGCGGTAACCGGAAAATGATGATTGAACCCCAAAGGCTAGATTACCGTGAAACAGATGCGCCTCCACCGGCGATCCACGCCTACTTCCAAGAACAATCGAAACCCATCGATTTCGAAGTAGATAAAGTAATTGACACTGCATTCGCTGCCTTAAAATCGAGTACCACGGATCCGTTTTATAGAAAGCAGTGCTGGGAGGTACTGCGGTGTTATTTAGCGGCATCATTGAACTTAGACGACGATAGAGAAACATTGCAGAAGCTATTCAACCACCCAAGTTTCTTAGATGGGAAGATCCAAGTCCAGAACGGACCGTACTACAAATGTCAAAACAGTATCGCGAGGAATACCCATCGCACGGCACTGACTGGAATGTTCGTTGCTGCCGCTATCAAGGAGTTACGGCATCACGTACTACCTACGATGGTTTCATTAGTCAGGCATTATACTATGGTTGCTATAGCCCAAGAAGCTGGGCCTTTTGTTGCAAGCGCTACTCCGAAAGAAGGTCTTGATGCACTCGTTCTTGTTGACGCAATCGCTGTTGTAATGGGACACGAAGAGAAGGAACTATGCAAGCCTGGACATTTGGCTTTAGTTCTGATGATAGAGACAGCTGCCACAGTCCTTGGAAGCAGGGAACGCGCTTGCCGTCTGCCTCTAATGGAATACCTCGCAGAACGTATGTCTTCTCTATGCTACGAACGGGCGTGGTACGCGAAACTGGGAGGATGCATCGCTGTCAAGTTTATGTGCGAAAAAATGGCGCCAGAATGGGTTTACAAGCACATATTCGCATTTCTAAAAGCGGTTCTCTTTGTAATGATGGATTTGACGGGAGAAGTATCGTCAGGGGCGATTGACATGGCGACTTTGAACTTGGAGAAGTTGGTTCGAGTTTGTGTTGCGCCTATAGCTATTCCCAACTTGGAATTGGAACCGGACGTGATAGCGGCGAAGACTAGAGCTCTTCATGACGTGTTACAAGAGCTTGTACTACAAGTTACAAGTCCACACTTACTTGTGAGACAGCAGGCTATGAAATCACTAGAACTGATCGCTGAGTTGCAAAGTAAAACAGTGACAGAGGTAATGGACCCGCATAGAGAGGTGTTAGCTGATATCATACCGCCTAAAAAGCATTTGCTTCGTCATCAACCCGCTAATGCTCAAATGGGTCTCATGGACGGAACTACGTTCTGCACGACTTTGAAGCCTAGGCTGTTTACTATTGGTAAGTTTATGTTTCCAAAGTCTTTTCCGCTAGACCTTTTCCTTCTACAGACCTCACGCAATCTTCAGAATCTGAACTGTAGATCTTACAAACACTTGTTTATTCTAGATCTAAACATAAACGAGCACAAAGTGTTCTTCCGGGAACTGCTATCACTATGCGAAGCGGAAGACGCGATGCTAGGCAAACTGCCATGTTACAAAGGCGTGAACTTAGTTCCGCTAAGAGCATCAGCGCTCAAAGCATTGGCTTCATGCCACTATCTACAAGAAAAGCATTGTAGGGAAAAGATTTTCCAAGTGCTCTACAAGTCACTGGAGAAGAATGATCAGGAACTGCAACAGGTATGGCACTTTTGATTTTATTTTGTAGATTTTGAGGTGGCGCACAACATTTAGTGTCCTACGCTACTTTGGCGTGAAATCTAATCTTCTATACTATAATATTATAAAGAGGAAAGATTTGATTGTTTCTTGGTTTGCTTCGAAACTACTGGACCGATTTGAAAAATTCCTGCACCACACTATCTCTGGGTGACATAGGCTATTATATTTTTTTTTAATTAGGAATCCTTACTATAACTCTAATAATGTAACCCAAGGTGTAAAAAATTACCTAAAAAATTCCTTACCTAAGAAATTTTTGTTAAATACCCGTGCGAAGCCGGGACTGGCCGTTAGTATAAAATAACAAACCAAAGAACGATGTAGGTGACTGATATAAATGCCTTTTTTTATAATTGTTTGACCTATTACTATTCTAGGCTGGATTCGAGTGTATGCAAAAGTTCCTATCCGGCTTCCAAATTGACATGGAAATGGTTCACCCAGTGATGCGACCTCTACTGCTCACTCTTGGAGACCACCGCCACTTGAGCGTGAACGGCGCAAAGAGATTGTCATACTTGACGCAACTCTTCCCTTCCACATTTAGTGAAAAGCTTTGTGAGCAGTTATTGCAGCTTTTGAAGAAGCTATTGGATTATTCTATACAAACTAATCGAGGTAAATTGTTATTAAACTTGCTATTTGAATTTTGAACTTGGAAACTTTCTGAAAAAGCTTATTTTTCTATGACGTATCAAGCGATATATTTAACTTGTTCGAATGTCGGACCGAATAGGACTAAACCACGTAGTGACCATCTCGGGTTCTTGAGGTATCTTACTTCTACTTTGGCTTAATCGCGTACTTTGTTGAAAGAATTTGACTTACCTATCTACTTTAGGAACCTTCCCTATCTACTCTAGGGCCTTTTTTCGGGCCCTATTTTGTACTTTGCAATTCTTTGGATAACTTGTAGTGCTGAACGTGATTTCCATCTTCTAGGCGGCAATTTCCTGCAAAGCGTTTCAAAGAATATGGAAAACGAACAGAAGATTATAATCCTGATCGGAATATTCCATCAAATACCGGCCGCGTCGCCGCGTTTTATTGACGTTCTGTGTCGACTGATCTTCCACACCGAGAAGTCTCTGATGGTCGAAGCTGGATCGCCGTTCAGAGAACCACTTGTTAAATTCCTTCTAAGGTAAGATCTTTTAATTAAGAGTATGAGATGGAACAAGCTGATTACCTGCTGTTAAGCGTAAAACAATGAATTGACTCGCTGAGCACGTCCACTGAGGGTCAGGGAAGGACGTGTCTTTTGAGGCATCGCACTGCCTCCATCATTTTGAGACATACAGTGTACATATTTTATACCCGGTATACCAATTTAACGTGTATCTAAAAACTGTAAATGAGTCGAACACGTTCTACCTAAGTTATAAAATAGTTGTAAGTAGTATATTTGTGGTATGTTTTAGATATCCGAAAGAGACTCTCGATCTGATAATGAGCGACAACAACATAAAAGACCAGCAATGGAGTAGATTCCTCGTGTTCCTGGTCAAACATCCCGAAGCAGGCGCCGCTTACAGAGAGGCACTTCACACATCCAAAAAACCTAGACTTATGCAACTTTTAGCTGCTAATACAGCGGGTAATAGCACCATACCACAACCGGATAGAGTGGAAATGCAGTTTCAAGCTATTCGGGTGGTATCGCTACTGATCAAGTTTGACGATCAGTGGCTGTCTACGCAGCCGGATATTATTGAGCTGGTCAAGAGGGTGTGGTGCAATGATCAGTATCATGTAAGTGTTGCTCATTTTTTTATCCCTGACTGAATAAGGACTACAAAAAATTTTATTAGAAGTATGTTGATAGAAAACGTTCAAATTCATTTGTTATGAAAGTTTTTGAAATAGTCGAGGATGCTACACCCAGCAGTGGATTTCGTTGGTAGGTAACTGCAAAACAATACACATTAAAAATATATTATTTTACAGGAAATCCACAAAAAAGTAGAAGTTGTTGACTGCACTCATTGGAAGGAGCCAAAGTTGATTGTGAAGATTTTGCTTCATTACTTCGTTCACCATCCGTCCAATATCGATCTGCTGTTTCAAATGCTTCGGGCGTTGTGTGACAGATTCATACCAGATTTCCAGGTAATATACTATTTCTTGTCTCTCCCTGATACTTTTTGAGTCGTCCACATACCAGAGAATATTATTGCCTATCACTAGTGGATCTAGGGATCCTATAACACTGCATGGAGTGGAGATAGAATAGAAAAAAAAAAGTTTAAATTTGTTACAGTTCCTTCGAGACTTCCTCGAAAACACAGTCGCGCTAAACTACACAATGGAATGGAAGCGTTCCGCTTTCTTTCGCTTCATAGAACATTTTCAAGGCGACGCCATGAACCAGTCACTGAAGGCCAAAGTCCTTCAAATGATCATCATTCCATGCTTTGCGGTCAGCTTTGAAAGGGGTCAGAAGATAGTGGGCGGTCCCCCAGCTCCGTACCAAGATAACCCGGACAACGTCGTGTCTGTCTTCATAAACAATGTGAGTAACGTGATTGATGTAGATTTTTAGTTCGCTTTTCTTTTCCGTTTGGCAGGTGGCGCTAGTGTGGTTGGAGGTCATCAAAGTGCCGGGTACGGATCAAGTCAAAAGAGTTTTCTCATAGATATATTATTGCGAATGTTTAGATTTTTGTGACTTAGTTACGACGCCGTAGGTAGGGGAACAGATTTGGGTGAAACTTGAATAGATGTTTGCAGATCTGGAATGTCATATACGCTACTTTTTATCTGGGCACTGTGCGAAGCCGCGGGCAGAAGCTAAAGTACAAAGTTGTGTCTCCTTCAAATCATGAGCAAAAATACAAGCTAGCGCAGGCACTTTCGCTAAAGCGAAATCCCAATCGGATACTTAATTTTCTTCGCTTGATCTGTAGCCGGTATATTGCCACTATGTAATAAAAAGCGATTAAATTGCAAAGTGAGCCTCAGGCCTTGTGTTTATCACAGGTCAAATGACCTCCAGCCAAACTAGCGCCACCTGCTCCGAAAATTACAGGTTACATGTCATTATTAGCTCTCCAATCCCCAGGTGATAGACCCAGAGAATCCGTTTGCCTGTTCAGACGCGGTCCGTATATCGCTCCTACAGTTCGCTTGTTTATTGCTAGAACAAGCGTCACCTCACATTCACGACGCGAATAACAAGAAACAGGGTAATAAGCTGAGAAGACTGATGACTTTCGCCTGGCCGTGTCTGCTTGGGAAGAACTATGTTGATCCGGCCACGAGGTATTATCTAATATTTACTCCTATTTGAAATGACTGATAAGCCTAACTAAAATTACTATGACATCATATCAAACATTTGTGGTTTTTGTGTAACATAATTTGACAGATTTTGGAAAACAATATTGGTAGTTTCTGAGTTTAGAGCATCTGCGTAATGTTTTAGTGAATGATTTCAGGTATCACGGTCACTTACTGCTCAGTCACATCATAGCGAAATTCGCTATTCACAAACGGATTGTGTTACAAGGTAAGAATAAATATTATTGCGATAATATAATTTTCTTATTGCCAATAAGTTGACTTACAAAAAGTTTTAATTTATAGAAGTAGAGACATGGCAAAGAAAGACCAACCCTTTTTTAAATGACACGTGGACAAGTCAGCGTCGTAAGTTTAGATGTTTGGATGTTATGATTGTAACTCCATCATTTACTTGGAGAGATTTGGATAAGACTTTGAATAAGTGAAGTTGGGGACTGGGAATAAAGTATTTTTAATCTAGGTACTATGATACAAAAACTTTGAGTTGTCTTAACAACTTTCCATTGTTGTCTTCATGGTTTTGCTGCAATTTCGAGACTTACCTCGAATCAACTTTGTATTCCAGTATTCCACAGTCTTCTAAAAGCTCACGCAGTAGAAGCGCGGTCAGTAGTTCGACAAGCGCTAGAAATTCTAACGCCAGCGATGCCACAGCGTATGGAAGATGGAAACACCATGCTCACGCACTGGACCAAGAAGATTATAGTAGAAGATGGACATTCGGTGCAGCAGCTTTTCCATATACTGCAGCTTGTTGTGAGGCATTATAAGGTAAATTTGTGCCCTGGGAAATATTTATTTGTTTCCTACCAGTTATCAAGTGGTACGTGAGCTGGTTTGTTCGGACACTTTTATTTTAGAAAACAGACGAAGCTTACGAATATATATGACTCAGAAATGTTAGCTTCCAAAAATCCTACAAAAAGTGATTAAAAATTCCTAAGTTAAGTATATCGATCAGGAAATACTGATGATGGCAGAGAGTTCCACTCCTTGGCAGTTCGCATTATAAAGAGGTTTTAATTCCAGGTGTATTACCCAGTACGTCACGCCCTAGTGAGCCACATGGTGGCTGCGATGCAGCGGCTCGGTTTCAGTGCATCGGCATCTTTAGAACATCGCAGGCTCGCCGTGGACTTAACCGAGGTTGCTTTGAAGTGGGAGCTGCAAAGAATCCGCGACCATTCACATGAGGATAATATCGTACGTACCTTGTTATAAACGATCTTAAAGGTCTTCTGGTGATGTTTAAGAATCTCAGAAGCAACTTCATTCTTTCAAATAGGCCGAAATATCATGACTTTAGTTTAACAGTGTTGCAAAACATCAATTAACTTTTTCTGCTCTGGGAAAAACGTCTTGCGTTTATCACAGAACGTCGATAAGCCATCAGCTCTTTCGTGTCTTTGCGAATGATAAGAAAAAAAAATAACTGCTTTGTGTGGTTGTGTCTGTGCAGGTCGCAACATCACCAAGCGGCGCAATGAAGAGAGCTTCCTCAGACGACAGTGGTACAGAATCTCGTAAGGCGTTGAACACGGGCTGGGCGAGCCCTCAGGCTAGCTCGTCTAGATCGGAACCCGACGCCTCAAAGCCATTGGACCGACAACACGTTGACGTGGTCGTTAACTTGCTACTGCGACTTGCTTGTCAGGTATGATCGTATGTTTATTATTTAGAATGTTTCTACTTGAAAGCGTCTAGCTTTTTTATTTAGATTTCTTTAAAGTATTAGTATTCTTCTAGTACTATTCATTATTCTGTGATGTAATTATTAATAAAAGGTTTATTTTAGATTAACGAAAGCAGCGCTGCCGGGACGGGTGTGGTTTCAAGCGTGACACCAGGCGAACAGCTTTCACGTCGCTGCGTGCTATTACTGAAAGCATCACTCAAACCGGACGTATGGGCGCACCAATGCGAGCCTAAACTGGCTTGGTTGGACAAAGTAAGTATAACAATGCTGGAAATGATAGAGATTCCACGTGAAGTATTTTGGACTTTCATAAGTTACTATTTGGACCAAGTATAAATGCTCATGTCCGCTGTGAACAAGCATTCGATTGACAATGGTTTCTAATAAAAAAGCATTGGGGATTATTGTAATCATCCAGCACCAAGCTTCTACTGTTGGTTTTTTTGCGGATATTGCTATTGGTTTTATTTGCTAAATCTTAGGTGACGGTTTATACGCAGTGTGAACAATTTGTTGCACAAGTGAATAAGGCGTCCAAAACGGTTGACTATGAATTCGTAGCGTAAGTGTTTCATTCGTTCATTGATCAGTGATATCACCGTGCAACTTATTCCTTGTCCCAGGTATTCTCAGGCGCAGACGCGAACGCCGCAGCCTGCGCTAACGCATGCACGGCTCTCGAACTACTAGTTTTTCTTCTCGGCGTGTTACGTCGGGAACAAATACTCGCGGCATTGAAACCTTTGCAACGAGGACTGGCGGCTTGCGTATCGTCTACTAATACTAAAGTTGTGCGATTGACGCATAACCTACTGGCGAAACTGACTGCGATATTCCCGACTGAGCCTACTGGGGCTGCTCAAGCTTCTAAGGTTAGTTACTGTGTATTACAATTTACGTAGGGTAGGAGTGACGCCCAACCGTGTGGACCGTTTTTTGCCCCACAAGTTCAAGTCAATGGACGAAGAGAGTTCATGTGTCATTGAAAATAATTGTACTAGAAAACAGTTCCAAAAAGTCGTAGTGTGATTTGTTAGAGTGTGACTCATCGGGACCTAATCATTTTGGTTATTTTTTTAAACTTAATTTTTTTTTTTATTGAATTTAATTTGTATAAGTTATCATTTATCGGGATGCACTTACTTTTGTCTTAATCCATAGAATTGAGAAAAAATGTTTACACTAGTTGACACTTGCCATTTAAAAACGCCTTTCTACATGTGAATTGTCTCCACAGTACGAGGAACTAGAAACACTATACGCGTGCGTAAGCAAGTACGCATTTGAAGGGCTTGCTAACTACGAGAAATCAGCGGGGGCCAGTACCAGTACCGCCGGGGCCACTACCAGCGGCGCCAGCGCGTTACTCGGCCCGCTGATGATGCTCAAAGCGTGCTGCGCCTCGAGTCCTTCGTATATCGATAGACTGATACTGCCGCTGATGAGAGTACTGCAACGAATGGCGAGAGATCACGTCGCGCCTAACCCTGACGCGGCAACTTCCGATCTTTTGGTAAGTTTTATGCAAGATTAGCTTCCGCCCGCGACCGTCCGCGCGTGATCCTGCTGGCTTTCATCCAAATCGGACCAACAATTCCAGCGTGATTGAAACACAAACATCTAAACTTTGACATATCGAAACTAGCCTACAAACTTCGTCCTTGCATCCCATCTAGTGGGATGAGATGCAAGGACGAAGTTTGTAGGCTTTTGTTTGATGGTTTTTTTATGTGTCGTAAAGACCGAGATTGTTATTCCTTTACTCGGTTCTCTGATAATAGTAAAAACCGGTATTACAATAATACCTCTATTTCAGATACTAGCACTAGAACTTCTGAAAGCACGCGTGATAGTAATGCCGGGCGATACAAGGAAGACATTCATTGGAACAGTCTTAGTTGGACTTATTGAGAAAACTACTGATGCGAAGGTAAGTTTTACGCTTATGCATTGCAATAGCACACAAAGGCGCGTAAAATGACTTCAACACGTAAATAAACAGCAGTGCAAGTACCGTTCTTGTCGATCGCATAATTTGACATTTAGAATCGTCAAAATTCGATAAAAATGGTTTTATCGACAGTTGCGGGTACGTTACCAACTTAGTCGATCGGTAGATAAATTCGTTAAATTTTAACGAATTGCCAATGGTGTATGTTTACTTTGTTTTGATTCTGACAAACGAAAGTGATTAACAGTGATATTGACAGTGAACTAGTAAATCATGGCAGCAGTGAACGAATGATTTCGATAAACTCTGACCTTATTTTTGGGAGTACGGATCTTTTGTCGACAAAGAGATCCGTACTCCCATGCAACGATACGATTCGATACGTTTATCGACTTTAGCGATCGACAACTCAGCGATCGATAAGAACGGTACTTGCACTGCTGGTCGCTTTCTCCTTTCTTTGTCATGTACCTGTCAAGCATAGATTTTTGACACTTGTCAATGAACTCTGTTAAATAATGTATTGTATTCAGACTTGAGTGTTGTTTCAGCATACAAACTTAAAATAAATCAGCACCATTTGGTTTCTAAACTCATGAGAATAAAATCACGAGTTCACGAGTCTTTTGAGTTACATGTTTTTTTTATAACTATTGCAATTGGCCTTCGTTTCTCTCTACCTTTGTTATAGTTCTTTGATCCAATACAATAATTTTGAATTTGAGTGTTTTTTTTAACTCACCTAACTGTAGCAGGGTTATTTATAAACTCTTCATCGTATCACAGGTAATGAAAGCCATAACCCGTATGGTGGAAGAATGGGTGAAACAGCGTGCGAACGCAACATCTACCACTGCGCCGTCACTCCGCGAAAAATCGATACTGCTCGTCAAGTTGATGCAATACGTGGAGAAGAGGTTCCCTGATGATTTGGAACTCAATGCGCAATTTCTGGAGATGATCAACTATGTTTACAGGTGAGTTAATATGAAATTAACCTAGGGCCAGAACCGGCTTCTCCTATTTGTAGGTTTTTACAATACGACTGAAGAAAAAGATACCGTCGAGTCGTAGATCCATAATTTATTAGATCTATAAAATGTTTTATTCAATTTTGCAGCGTGGGTCGCCTGAAGAATTTTACATAATCTTCTGAAATGGTTCTATATCACAGAACTCATTCTCTGTAAATATGTTGCTTTGACTGTGATGTGGTTTTTCTCATTAGATCTCATGATGAACATAAATCTTAGAACTGAATCTAGTATTCAGTTCTAAGTAATTGCAACAAAAGTATGAATTACTGTATATTTTTCAGAGATGAAAGCCTTAAAATGTCAGAGCTATCGATGAAGTTAGAACCGGCATTCCTAGCCGGTCTCCGTTGCACGCAGCCTCTCATTCGCGCGAAATTCTTCGAAGTTTACGATCAGAGCGTACGTCGACGAATCTTCGACCGTTTGCTCTATATTATATGCTCGCAGAACTGGGAGCATATCGGCCAACATTTCTGGATAAAGCAGTGCCTGGAGTTGCTGCTTGTCACTTGTGTTTCCAGTAAGTGATGCATGACCATTGATCTCTTGCCCTTTTCTGATTTACCTCACTGGATACCAACTAATCTTGTTTTATCGTCGAATTTTGGTACCAAACTTGAGCATTTAAAACGTGCACGTTTTCTGGGGTGTGCCTTACTTTTGCTTTGACGATAAAGTCTAATAGAAAATGACTGCTATCTATAGTGATATTCCAATGAACACATTATTATCAAATTTGAGGTACCTCTAAGAATCATCATCAGAAGGATAATACGAGAATATATTTCTATTTCTCAAAGGTACACAAATCCGGCTATCCAACACAAAGTACCTTCTGCCAAGTATATCATCAGTGATCAACACAGGCGACAGCGAAGAGCGGAAATCCTTCGTCATCTACTCGAGTGTTAAGGAAGAGGCAACTGATGGTTTCAGCGATTCCATAGATCCGGATAAAGAGGATGTGCTTGATATGGATTTAGATTCTAGTTCCAATCAGAAGGAGGATATTGTAAAACCAGCACCAAATAGGTAACTTAGACAATTTTTTAAAAGAGGTTATTACAAAGTGAGAGCTCACAAAAAAAGAATTAAACCCCTCCTTAACCTGGTTACAACCTTCGCACTGTGCGTTTCTTCCTACTACGTTGATTTACGCAACACGAAAAACTGACTGTAATTACGAATACATGTTTTACCGACCCCACCTCGAAATCAGTGCAAAAATATGAGTAACAAAAAAAGTGATAAAAATAATAGTACTTACCTATTGATTTAAATTGTTTTGTTTCAGAGCACGAATGCTGAATCAAATCGTAGCAAAACAATCTGAGTTCCTCGAATTAGCGAGACGCGTTCGAACCGAACAGTTGATAATCGCGGCCGCGCAGCTCTGCCATATGGACGAGGCGTTAGCGCATCACACTTGGCTAAGACTGTTTCCATCGATATGGAGCTGCCTTGACGAGCGGCAACTACCGGTAACTACATTACGATAAATGTTATCAATAATGAAATCAATAAAGTAATGCATAGGGTTAGGCCTCAGGCCCGTATGCTGATTACGGGCCTTATATATCTTCAAAGGTCTTGTACAAAGAGATCTGTTGCTATTTATAGTTTCACAACCTTTAGGTAGAGGCCGCCCTTTCGAATGAACAGATATGTTCGCGGCACTGCACTTTTTTACTATTTTCTTAATATTCTTCGCGCGTATGTTTTTAGATTCATTGTTCCTTCAATGCAGCTAAACAGCCCAATAGATTTTGTTATGAATAAATCTAACATTATTCCTGCATTTTCAGTCGATAATGAACGAAATGGTTCCGTTCATAATATCTGGCGTACACGTTATACAGAGAGATCAGCCGCTGAGTGCTCTCAACACTTTCATAGAAGCATTGGCCAGGTGCAATCCACCTATCACTATCAAACCGTAAGTCATCGCTTTTACATACACAAGAACGAACGAAGTCAGCACGCAGCAGCGACATCAGGAGGCAAAATAAAATTTTCCTATAATTTTAAGCAATTTTTATCTCATTCTAAAAGAACTTTTATGTTTTTATGAGAATAAATATGTTTAAACCTAAAATGATGGATTCTACAGCAAATTATGTAGTATCGTCACTATACCAGCCTGAAGAATCACTACTAGATATGGTAGATGTTCTCTAACTGCCAGAAGTAAAATGACTACAAAACTTGTGTATATTTCAGGCCAATGATGAAATACCTCGGTAAAACACACAACCTCTGGCACCGAATGACGTTAAATCTGGAACAAATGGCAGTAGACCAGGCGGCTGGACGACCGCCACGAGAACAGATTGACGTCTATGACTACGATACTGAAACTACTACACCTACGGTGAGATTTCTGCTTGATTTTGTCCCTGAAGGTCCACTGAGCCTAGTCTTTCGCTCTTTTCAGTATTTACCAGCTTCATTACTGAACATTATACAGCCATGTTATACGAGCTTTCAAGTAGTTCTACTCTGTCGCTAAATTATAATGATTGTTTGAAGGCTTAGAGGCCATTAAATACTTTGCCTTTCAAAAAAATGTGATAAATAAATAAAGAGTCATGAGTGATGATGATAATTAGTTTGCTTAATAATATAAGAATAAAATACCCTTAAAAATGTATCAAGATTAAATCCATATCAGTAAAATCTCAAGCAGCGTTTCCTAATAACTAGCAAAATTCCAATATCCGCAGGAAATACTAGACTCGTTGAGCGACATGTATGAACTGTTGCAAGAAGAAGACATGTGGTCCGGCCTGTGGCAGAAACACGCGCGATACCGAGAAACCAACATGGCCATCGCGTATGAACAACAGGGCTTCTACGAGCAGGCACAGGTATGAACCAAAGAATATGTAATACGTAGTTCCTACGTAAGAAGAAGTTAGTAGAAGGACTCCTATTCTACCAAAATTACACACTGACACAAAAATCTCGTTTTGTATGAAACGTGATTAAAATTTTGACCCCCGTTTCATAAATTGTTGGTTTTTCGAAAACACGAGTCTAGTTCGAGAGTTTCGCCAGTCTGGTATGAATCACTGATCACGCTCTATATAACATACAGTGTGCTGCACTAATTGGTTATTCTCTTTATAGATCAAAATGAAATCGTGGAAGTAGGAATAGATGATGATGTTTATATGTAGATCATATGAAAATATATAGTTTTGTTTTCGTTAATATGAAAAGCACAATATTATACCTGAGGTTCTTTAAAACTGGTTTTCCGAACTGATGAATATCTTCATAACTTGGAAACGCTTTTCTTACAAAAAACCGCATTAAAATCGGACCCCTACTTTGCGAGCTACTAGGGCACAGACAAACAGAGACACACAACTCCGTCAATCATATAACACCTCTGTTTTTCGGTTAAGAGTTAATAATTTATCTTGTAAGTGTATCTTTGTGGGATGTGTTTGAGTCAGTGTGGACATGCCACTTTTACATGTACGATACAAGTTTTCTGACGTGTGAAATGTATAGTAACTATACTATTCGTTTGATACCACAGATACACAACAATTCAAAAATATTTTGTATTGCACTGCCCATTGTTTATATTTAATGTCTTTGATTATTGATAATAAATGCATTAAATCATTTTATTTATTATCGCGTACCAGGGCTACTACGAACAGACCAAGGTACGTTCAATTGAATATTAGACTCAATGGGCATATTATATTCATAGTGGTACCTATTGGATATCACAGAAACTTATTCTGATAATCCAATACACAAGTATTTATACCGTACAGATCAGTTTAAATTCTTGATGTGGCTTTTGTGGCTTAGTTTATCTCTATGCTGCCAATGCCTGTCCTAAAAAATGCACATTTCTTGAGAAGCTTCGATCTAAACAGACAGCTTTTCAATATAAATTATATATGCTCAAAACACGCATTTAATGTAATAGTATTTTGCATCTGTGTATATTAATGCTGCACCGGCAGGTTTTTTTTCTGTAAATGTGTGTTTATTCGTCAGGCTGCCTACGACGTCGCTATGGCTAAACTAAAACAAGAATACGCATCAAGTCCATCGTCAGTAAATATGCACAAGGAATGTACTCTCTGGACGCAACATTGGCTGAAGTGCGCTAAGGAGCTCAACCAATGGGATTCGCTACTTGAAATCGGATTGACCAGGAGCGGTCGAGATCCGTTTTTGATTCTAGAAAGTTCATGGAGGAATCCCAATTGGTCGACTATGAAAGATGCGTTGGCTGAAGTCGAATATAACTGCCCAAAGGAATTAGGTAAGATTATTAGTTATGTAGCGGTCCCCATTTCAAGGTCAAATTCTCGTTTTATCTTTCTCTTTTGTATTTGCTCCAGTCATTATAACAGCGTTGTATGCTCCCGCTCAAAAACGGACGTGGAGTCCGCTTGCCGCGATTTGATAGAGTGTTATTACTCGTGCGAGAAGGTTCAAAATTGGTTATGCTTACAGCATGGCTTGTGAATCTGTACCGCGGATATCTGTGCATCTGTGCGGGCGGTGAGCAACAACTGAGCGGTGTGGAGAGACACGCGGAGGCGGCCGCCGCGCAATGTCTGCGCGAGTGGCGCCGCCTGCCGCGACTAGTCTCACACCCGCATCTGCCACTACTGCGCGCCGCGCAACAATTGATGGAGCTCAGCGAAGCCGCGCAGATACATACCGTGAGTCTATACATAGGGGTATATTCATATTGCTCTTCTAAAGCTCAACTAACTAAAATGATTACTAAATCTATTGTCATCTCTTTTTTCATGCAAGTGACAATGATTTGTGGCCGACCGCGTGATTTTCACTTTTACATCGGACTTTTAACGGTGTTATATTAGGCGGTATCTAAAAGGTTTCGTTATGTTAGTTGGATCTATTTTTCTCCTCTTTAGCTAGAGAAAGATGCGGAATCTTACTTCATTATAATATGTACTGCTAATGTGCCAGAAGAGCAGCGGTTCGAGAGGTATGACGGAAGGACATGACTACAACGACCTCTGCCAAAATACTAATATGCTTGTTTTCTTACAACTAATAGAAATATCTATGTGTATACAGGGTTTGATACACAGCCGTCCAACATCACTGCACGACATGAAGGCCATAGTGAAGACGTGGCGCAACCGACTGCCCGTAGTAGCGGACCCGCTGTCTCACTGGGGCGCCATATTCACATGGCGCCAGCACCACTACCAGTTCATAGCGTCCCACTACGACTCGCAAGCTGAACACGCGACCAATCATAGCATGCTGGGCGTGCACGCGTCCGCTCAGGTATAGATATACCACCAAGATCATTCACATAGCTTTACATTTAACATAATGTGACGTCATCGTTTCTACTATAGCGTTGTATAGCTCAAATATCTCTTGATCTTGATTTATCTCTCTTGATTTGGAATATTCTACTCGTGAAAACCTTTAATTGGCCTACGGTTTCCATTATTGTACCTAATCTATGTTATGTGCTATCGGTTTTCCTATAAATAAATTTAAAAAATATTGTTTGTACAATCCTGAGACTTGGACTAATAATAATTAGAGAATTCAATAGTTAAGTTTAAAGCAAAGGTTAGGAGATAATAAACTCCAAAACGCGTACATAAATTGTAATTTTCCATTAAATCCACAAGATACCAATATCTTATGAATTTAAGAATAGACCCACCCTAAATCTAACGTAAAGAAACTTAAATTGCAGGCGATCATCCACTTCGCGAAGATAGCGAGAAAGCACAACCTAGCCGGAGTATGTCTGGACTCGCTCCACCGCATATACACAATACCTAGTGTTCCGATCGTGGACTGCTTCCAAAAGATCAGGCAGCAAGTCAAGTGCCACATTCAAACGTCCTGGACTGAAGGGAAGGACGAACTTCAAGAGGGATTGGACATGATCGAGTCGACCAACTTTAAATACTTCACTAAAGAGATGACGGCGGAGTTTTACGCGTTCAAAGGATTACTGCTCGCTCAGTTGGGGCGTTCGGAAGATGCGAACAAGGCGTTTGCAGCTGCAGTGCAATTATACGATACCTTGGTCAAAGCATGGGCATTGTGGGGTGATTATTTGGAGCAAATATTCATCCGAGACCCGAGGCAGATCTCGATGGGAGTTTCAGCGATGACGTGCTTCCTGCACGCTTGCCGGCACCAGAATGAATCTAAATCGAGGAAATATTGCGCCAAGGTTAGTAGCCTTTGTTATTTTTGAGACAGTTTTACTTTTCCACAGCTGGACGAAGATGTTTCGAATTTTTTACTTTTTAATTCCGAATGTACAAATAAAATTACTTATTTATTATCTTTAGTTCTTGTACTTATAAAGTCCTCAAGGATTTCTTTATTTTACTAAGCCTTCATATTATAATTTCGGCAGGTCCTATGGATGCTTAGCTACGACGACGAAAAGAACAGCCTAGCGGAAGCCCTAGACAAGTATTCAGTTGGCGTGCCGCCCGTACAATGGCTGCCGTGGATACCGCAACTCTTGGCCTGCCTCGTGCAGTACGAAGGAAACGTCATATTGAATCTCTTGAGTCATGTGAGTCATCTAACGGTAGAATCCCACCTTACCCAAAAGAGTATTTCACTAGACGAAATATAAGTTTCGATTCCTATGACATTTTTATGTATTTATCATGTATTTTCTGTGAGTAAGGTCGTCTAGGCTGAGAGGATTCTGCTTGGCAAGCCTTCTCCATCTAAAACATGCTCTAGGTATCCCGGACATGTACATCTTAATTACAAAATCCGATTGACAAAACTTTTGTCTAGAATCTCTCGTTTATTCATTTTCATGCAAAATTTCCAAATTCATTTATTGTAAAGACATTGGCAACCTCAATGTGTCCTGCTAGTTTTTGGCAAGCTGTAGATTTCAAATTTAGAGGCTTGTTTGAAAAATGTGTTGTTATTATCCAGGTTGGTCGACTATATCCCCAAGCTGTGTACTTCCCCATCAGGACGCTATACCTAACTCTGAAGATCGAACAACGTGAGAGGCACAAGACCGCTGAAAACATTACCGCTGGGCAACCGCAGCCGACGACATCGCAGGCTGTGAGTTGCTTTATAAATAGAAATAAAACTGCGCTTTCAAAGAATATGGTGCACTAATCAGTCGTCCAATATGTTCAAAGTATTCTATCAATGTCAAGTAATGAGGTCTGAAAGAAATCGCTCCCTAGCGGTAAGACCGCCCATTTTACGTAATAGTTAAATCTTATTTTTTGTTTATGCTGCTTCGCATATTAGTTTGTACAATAAAGTATTTTCATTAATTCATTAATTCATTCTGACAGGTGAGTCAACTTGTTATTGATACAAAAATGCCGATATAAGTGTTTTACGTTTGATGCTACGTATTTGTACTTTACGTCTGTGCTTGTGGCTACGTAGCGCCAAAACGAATGTTCTGATGAAACCTGATGAGTATAGGATTGGTCTTAGCTGTTTTGTAGAAATCGATGCAGCTGTTTTCATGTCGGAGAATATTCTTCAGTCTTCAAGTCTATTTGTAAAAGTAACAGATGGTTTGTTGTCAGGCAACAACTAGCAAGGCGAGCGAAGGCACATCGTCGAGCTCCACAGATCCAGGGCCCATCAAAGCGACGCTGCCGATGTGGAAATGCTCTAAAATCATGCAACTACAACGCGAGATACATCCTACAGTGTTGTCGTCGCTTGAAGGCATTGTGGATCAGGTGACAATATACACTTTTTTAGTATCATAGTCAGGGTGACAATGTACACTTTTTTAGTATCATAGTCAGGGTGACAATATACACTTTTTTATTGTCATAGTCTAGGTGACAATACCCACTTTTTATTATCATAGTCAGGGTGACAATATACACTTTTTTATTGTCATAGTCAAGGTGACAATACCCACTTTATTAGTATCATAGTCAGGGTGACAATGTACACTTTTTTAGTATCATAGTCAGCCAGAAGAAGGGACTACTCTCTACCATCTCCTCAGATTTCCAAAACGAACGCTTACTCGTTTCCATTTCCATTCCAACAGGCACACTGCGTTTATTGACATTATAATAATTACACTTATAGTTACTTTTAACAGCTCAACGATAGATAAAACAATCGCTCCATAAATAGTACGTCCCGCGCACGCTAGTGTTCCACGTAATATTTTTAGTGCTCCATGTATCTAGGCAGTTTTCTAGCTATATGTATGCTCCGCAGATGGTGTGGTTCCGTGAGAACTGGTACGAGGAAGTGTTGCGTCAGCTGCGCGCGGGACTGGCCAAGTGTCACGTGGTCGCGTTCCACAACCGCTCGAGCGTCGCCGACGCGACCGTCACGCCACACACGCTCAACTTCATCAAGAAAGTAGTCTCCACTTTCGGCATCGGCATTGGTATAAGTAAGTTTGCTTTTTGAATTTAGAATCGTCGTATTTGAGGATTAGGCTGTCAAATGCAGCTAGAAACTATGCTGGTCGATTCAAACTAAGTATACTGTGCGTTGATCCAAATATATAAAACTCTTTTGAAGCTGACTGAGAATCAACGCACAGCCTAAACTATAAGTCCTAGAGGTATGAAATTTGGAGGGTAGTATCCTTATATAGTGTAGGGGTGCACTAAGAAAGGAATTTTGAAAAGTCACACTCTAAAGGGAACGCGAGCAACGCCGCGGGTGACGGCTAGTATAAATATATTAAACTCTTTTGAAGCTGAACTGAGAATCAACGCACAGCCTAAACTATAAGTCCTAGAGGTATGAAATTTGGAGGGTAGTATCCTTATATAGTGTAGGCGTGCACTAAGAAAGTAATTTTGAAACATTACACTCTAAATGGTAGAACGCGAGCAACGCCGCGGGCGACGGCTAGTCACGAATAAATGTGACAGTGTTTTGTTTACGATTGTCACATTTATTTGTGATCAAGGCACTGATCATACAAATAATTGGTACAGTTTAATCTGACTGGAGTAACGTTATTAAGCATTGGATCACGTTGTGTTTCAAGTGCCTCTTGTTATTTACCGTCAAGGACATTTTATCACAATGTCGTTTACCGCACATTTTGTGTTCGGTTATCTGCCCGAAGTGCATGTATGAATGGATTTTTTGCGAGGTTGTTAAGTTTTAGTTTAGAGCCAGCATGAAGCCCTATGGAACTGTGAAAAGGAAAAGTAAGAATGAGATTTGAAAGGTCAAAAAGCGACTGCCCACATCCACTTTAGGCTATTTCCGATATGATTATGCCGATCATTGGCAAACAATTGCAAAATATGGAATTTAAGAATGCAATTATATTGTTATTTCTACCCCTGTCTTTGTGTCCGTAGTGTTATTGAAAATAAAATGTGAAGTTCTTGGTGTATTAGCTCCACACGTTGGCTCAATGGAAACGAGTCTGGGGACATTTTATAATTTTAATTAATTTCCTAGTCATAATCATATTAATCATGCTCACATTGATCACTAACTAACATTTCTCTCGACTCATTTGAACCAAAGTGTAGAGCTTACATTCACGACATAATCTTAGCATAATCAATTACAAAGTGTGTGGTTTTAAAACAGATAATAAGAGTACATACAATTTGCAATGACGTAGCGTAAAAAACAATAAATTGTGGTTAGCGGCATAACTCACGAGTACTTCTATCAGTCACAATTTACGCAATACCATCTTATGTCATTGATAAAAAATATTGAAGGTTTTTGGACCCAATACCGAAAGAATGTTTGATTGTATTAATTGATTCGTTGAATAACATTCAGCAGACATTACATATCCTGTTACAGCCGATTTGTGCAGCGTCTGCGATATTTTTTCGATGACTAAATACGGCAATGGTTCGGCGGTACTCATATGCACACCCAAACCAGGTGTGTTTGTGTTCCAAGTATCTACCAATGTTACAAAACTAAAATACCGATGATGGTAAATAGCGAGTCTTTATGCGCCAGACCAATACAATACACGCAATAAAGACCGGCCGTTTATTATTATAATTGATTACCTATTCAATGCGTCGTAGCCAAATTGTGATTAATATTTCGCCAGATCGTAACATCGGGGGATTGAACAGTAAAACGTATTGTTAGCGTTCACATCATAAGCCTTGGTCTCGCGATCGTAACGCACAACGCTGCGGTGTGCAGCACAACGCAGAGTACCGCGTTTGCTCGTCGCCGCTGACGCAGACTGCGACGTAACTAAAGACCATACTAGACGTTTTCCATACAATTATGTGTCCGGCGCTGCATGCTGCATACCGCTGCGTTGTGCGTTACGATCGCGAGACCAAGGCTATACGAGGATCACTCGCTCCAACATTACAGATTGTATTCGTTTTATATCAAAGCCTTATACGATAAACAATGCTCACTGAAATCTGGCGAAATTTTCAATTTAGCTGCGATCGCGATTACAAGATTTGTCGTGTATTTTATAATGATTGAAATAAATCGGTCAACCTATTCAAATAATTCAAAACTCTCGTTACTGATTAATGAAACAAAATACGCGATTAATCTGTTGGTAGTATCTGTATTTAATGGAATGAAAAAGTTATTTTTATGACCTTTTCGTAGCTCGAGTTTCCTATTCCTGTAACCCTCAATGTTTATTATCCCTATGTGTCATAGATGTATTGCACAAAGCTTTTGTATTTTATTTTTGGAAATATTATATACCAGAAAGAAGTTTCTGACCTGATAATGCATTATATTATTATAATTATACTTTGCATTATTATTGAATGAAATCATTGTGTTCCATGAATATCACAACCAGCGTTTACCACTAGTTTTTTTCATCAGAATACTAATTTTATTTCCGATCCAGTAAAACCTTTTCCGGATTCATTCACCGTCTACTCGATGCGACTAAATTCTGTTTGTCAGAAGACGGGTGTCTCTTTAAATTTCTTGAATATTGTGTCCAAATAAAAACGTGTGCTTATTTATACGTTTCTCTTTGAGATTTGTTCCGATGAGCTTAATAAATACGCCATCTAATTTGGAGTTATATTTATCAGATAATCATAAAATCCCGCCGGAAAACCACACCATTATTGTACAGAAGGAAAAGGATGTGATTAGGACGTACTCGTACTTAGTTATCGAATTAAAGTACTGTGAGTTTTTAGGGTTTCGTCACTTTTTGTAAAAGAAAAAAAAAGAAACTAATTTTAAATAATGAAGTAGGAAATTCACAATTTTCATTGCATACAAACCTTGGCGTGCTTTTAAAAAAAAGAATAATAGGAAAAACAACCTTATCAATAACGGAAGGAAATTCGCAAATTCCGTTCCATATTTGGTCATGCACAAGCATAACATTTGGACCACACATTATGCCACTGATATTATTTATTTATACATAAATCTAAACAAAAGTAACATACAAAATGTGTCAGACCGACTCGCACTTTTAAAAATAATCTCGTCAATTATTACAGGATATTCGTTTTTACAAGTAATTAATTGAGCAATATCCGTGTCACCGTACAAAGAATAACAAGTATTTCAATATTAATTTAACCCTTGACTTTATGTAAGGACTTGAGTTTACTTTACCTGATAACAAAGTAACGATCTCTCATTTTAATTTAGAGGATAGGTAGGTGCTTTTAAATAATTTATGACGTAGGTAACAAGACTTGGAGTATGTTGGCAGGGCCAGTGAGCTGAATGTCACCTAGCAAGGCCACACGATCCAGAGGGTTAAAACAACTTGGTCACATTCCAAGGGTTTGTTTTGACAAAAGGTTTGGATTAGGGAAAGTTTTGCACATAATATGTAGGAATTTCAAATTAGTTAAAAAAGCTTTTTTCTATTAGCTCCCGGATTAGCTTCTAAAGATACTGACGACATATAAGACTGTTTTGTTATTTTGCTAAATGCATATTCCCTGCTCCGTTTGTATGCTGATTTTACGAACTGTAACTGTAACTATATTTACTGTGATTATAATAGAGTAGACTTTTTTTTATTAATAAGCAACAATAATAAAAATATTGTTCGCAAGAGATGACTAACTAAGATCATATTCTTGTTAGCATTTCTGTATTTTTATCTTTTCTATTCTGTAATGCTTTGAGAGTATTATTTCACGCATGTAAATTATTAAATTATTATGATTTGCTGCGCGGAACATACTATAAACCACGGGCTGATTGTGCGTCGCTGTGCATCATTTTTGTGCGCATGAGGAAAGAAAGCATGGTAACCTCGTTTACTTTATGAAAACATTTCATATCCCAATGTTCTAATGAATCTTTAGTTCCAGTTATTCAGTATGAAAAAACCAGGGTACAAAATGATCATGAACTGAACGAGGCTTTTGAAGATATTTTGAATGAAAATCATGCAAGGGCGACGGTTGCATAACACGACCACTCATTTTCTATGTCTACAGAAAGTTTTACAAGTAGTGCATTCTCTTCAGCTGCATCGGAGAGTCTCACTCGGCGCGCGCACGCCACTGTGCAAGATCCAATCTTCCACAAAATGAAAACACAGTTCACGACAGACTTTGACTTCACACAACCAAACGCGATGAAACTACAAAACCTTATACAGAAACTCAGAAAGTGGGTCAAGATACTAGATGCTAAAACTAAAATACTGCCCAAGTAAGTGAACCTACCAATATTTACAGAAAACCGATTCTTGGATTACTTGTATACATCAAATATATTGAGTTTTTTCCTAATACACATTTATCTTTCAGGTCCTTCCTAATAGAGGAGAAATGCCGGTTCCTCTCTAACTTCAGCCTGAAAACGGCTGAAGTGGAGTTACCCGGTGAATTCCTCCTTCCAAAGCACACACACTACCACGTCCGTATCGCGCGTTTCATGCCGCGCGTTGAAATCGTACAGAAACACAACACATCCTCACGCAGACTTTACATACGAGGGCACAACGGGAAAATATACCCGTATCTAGTCGTCAACGAATCCGGCCTTAGTGATGCAAGGCGCGAAGAACGCGTATTGCAACTCCTCCGAATGCTGAACCATTATTTAGGCAAGCAGAAGGAAACTTCCAGAAGGTTCCTGCACTTCACCGTGCCGAGAGTGGTTTCGGTGTCCCCGCAGATGCGATTGATTGAGGACAATCCCAGCTCTATATCGTTGCTGGATATTTATAAGACTGAATGCACTAATAGGTAAGTATAACATTTTGGTAAACTGCCGACATTTTATTTTATCAAGATGCCCTGATGCTTTCCATGCATTGTCAAACAAATTTTAGCTACAGTATAAAACCTTGTTGCTATATTCTTAATATTTTTAACGGAGATGATTAAAGTTTAAGCGAAGTAGACTTATCAGAAAATCAGATAATCAATTTATTGGTAAAAAGAAATACACGTCAATTATCTACTTACCTATATTGTTTTGAGGGTTAAAACAGATAAGTTGTTATTAAAACTTTTCTAAACGTTTCTTAATAAAACTTACCCAGAACCAGTGCTATCTCAGCTTAGTCGAACTTCATCATTTCAGTTGTACGACGATCATTGCTCAACATCAACTTCCCTTATTAGTTTTCCAGTGCGTTTGATAATATTCAGCACTCAACGGCAACCATCACTCGTTCTGTACGTTGTTCAACGGCACTTTCTGGTACATGATTTTATAACTTTGTATTGTGTGCAGGGGTGTGGACCACGATGCTCCTATAGCGCGGTACTACGAGAGATTAGCCGCCGTGCAAGCTCGTGGCTCACAAGCGTCTCAGCAAGTGTTGAGGGATATCTTGAGAGAGGTAACTATCAAAAATATTGTAAAGTTCGTTTTATCTTAAACTGGACGCCTTACTTTATTTAGCAGTCCACTTTAGCGATTGTTTATCTGGCAGCGACGTCGTACCGGTAGTTGAGCGCAGCCGTGTACCTTTTTCTGAAGAAACTCAGGCGATTTTCAGGTTTATTTATATGCATACAAAGATAATTTTGATACGTCTACGTAAAGAAAACGCGCTAGTGGGTTGTTCAGTTTTAGTTGAGACGTTCTTTACAGCTACACTTTCGCACAAGAAGTAAATGATCAGTGTAGGTGATGGTTAAAATTTCGGACGATAAAAGTTTTGACGAAAATGCATTGTGGCACTAATGCTCTAAAAACAATGCGGTGAACGCATACATACAAGTTAGACTAATAAACCTCTCATTAACATATAAAACCGCATCATCAATACTAGATTGCGGTCAAAGATCTTTATGACCATAATGTTAATGCTAATACTTGCCCAAGGATATATTTTTGGTCCAACTTAAAACAAAGTTTAAAAAAAAAACTTTTTCCAAGGTGCAAGCAACAATGGTCCCTAAAGGCATGTTGCGCGAATGGGCCGCGGCTACCTTTTCATCCCCAACCGATTACTGGACCTTCCGCAAGATGATGACCCTACAACTCTCGCTGGCGTCATTCGCCGAGTACGTGCTACATCTCACGCGACTCAACCCTGACATGTTGTATGTGCATCAGGACTCAGGGCTGCTCAATGTTTCGTACTTCAAATTCGACATCGATGATACCACAGGTATGTTTCTAACGTTCGCGATTATCCGCGCTAAAATCCAACCAAATGATAAAAATAAGTTTCATTCTAGCACTTTGTTTTACACTGCGCGGCAAAGACAACTCTATTGTAGAAAGTTGCCTGTTTACCGCGCAATGTAACTGAGAATGTCCACACGCACTTTCGCTTAGACCTGTATTTTTTGTTTATTCATTGTTACACTGTTCTAATGGTTTCTGCAACTTTTTTGTTAACCTATCTATGCATTCTCACTGCTATGCAAATGTCTTCCCAACGTATTATTTCTGGAGCATGCACTGCTTCTCTCTCATCGGGCTTCGTGATATACCTACTAATTGTAAAAAAGTCGTGTTATACCTACTAAAAAACAGGTGTTTATGGTGTATTTTTTCTCGGAAGTTCGATTTGCCCTGCAATCCAAAAACGGCAAAGATACTGTTTCATACGAATAAATAGATAAACCGCAAAAAGTACGTACCCAATACAATTACAATGATAAACACCCGTATTGATATACTTGATTGCATGAATGGTTTTTGGAATGCTTTTTGCGAATAACTGTCTGGCTTTTTGTGTTATCTTATTTGGTTGGTGTTGTGTTGGATAGGTTATTTGATGTTTTTTTATACAACTAAATGATGGAACAAGCCCATGGCCCACATGATGTTAAGTGCATATAACGATATTATAATGATCTATTAAATTGTTGGCTAAACAAGTTTCATGTAATATTAAACTTTTGTTTACGTAAGTTTAACACAAAGAACGGCTCAATGAAATGCCAATTAATCGTTAAAAAGTTATTTTACACACGCAATTAATTTTGCATTGCGAGTTGATTTAGGTCTGAGACCAATTTTGTAAATTTCAATAGAAAATATGCGTTTTTATAAACTAAAACGCATTTCAAGAATGTAAAATGTATATCTTGTTTTTAAATGGTAGTGAAAAACTGACACACATCGAACTTCTACTATTGAATTGAGAACACACACACCAATGCTGCCATCAGGAATCAGCAAGGTGTAAGAAATCTGAGAATCCTCAAATTCTAAAATGGAAACTATATGCAACCAATGGCGAGGCCTGATATTGTGTTTTGCTTACTAATCTGTTTTATTTGCTTTTTTGTGGCTTACAGCACTATTAATTTTGACTACGTTCACCAACGCATTATCAGCTTCTAACGAAGCTAAATCTATTGGTTTTGGCACATATTTTTGTCAAAAACAAGAGTGGAAGGAGGGAGGGGAGGCCATTGCCCTGCAGTGTGAAAAAACGGCTAAAAACATTAAAATAAATAATTGTTTTGTCAAATCCGACTACTATTATAAACGTCATTTAAATAAACCAAGCTTAAATGTGTGGGTGAACAAAGACTCGGGTTAATAAAGTCCTGCTTTCTAACAGCTATAATAAAATGTGTTTGTGCTGATATCTATATTGATTGCTTGTTTTGCATGTTTGCGCACGTGCTATGAGAAGTATTGCGAAATATCATTACTCTTGCACTTTTTGCACTAATTAATTGCATGTTTCTTTTTTGACGATTTATATGTACGTACAGATGGCCAACAATGATTTTTTAATGCTTATTCTTTTACGGAATGCAAACAGCGATTTCTTTCAATGCACGCAACTAAGTTGTCACTCACTGTTTATGAATGTTTTTCTCAATTTTAATGTTACTTGCTGTTTCTAATTCAGGGAAAGTCATTGAAATGAGTTTTAGTGTCATGCTAACACTAACTAACAATCCTTTTTTTTGATACCTAAATTAATAAAATCATGACTAACTTAGTGCACGCCTTGTGGATCGCCACGGTCTAAACCGTAAGTCCCTGAAGCATGAGGGAAGGTATCAGTCCACTTTCAATGCAGTGGTGCACTAAGATTCAATTTCGAAAGGCAGAGTGTCAAGTTACGAGTATAAGAAAGTAAAACTCAGAACGAAATCGCACATTCCATCTTTCGCTTTCTATCGAGCAATCCGTACGCTTGTTTGCTTTTTGCTTGTATACACCCATTACAACCAAAAAACATTTGATTCATCTATACGTCAATCAACTCAAATCGGTGAACTCGCCTCGTGAACAGGTGAATTGGACTGCAATCGACCGGTGCCATTCCGACTGACGCCGAACGTTTCTGAGCTGGTCACCAACATCGGTATCGGTGGACCTCTCACAGCGTCTGCCATTGCCGTCGCTCGGTGTCTCGTCACGCCCAACTTCAAGGTGATTTACGTGCCCGGTTCCTATAATATATAAATGTGTACCTATCATTGGCTAATTTCTCCAAAACCAGATTTAGAAGATTTCTTAGGCAATTTCTTGCTGTTGTGTGTTTCTGAAAAATAACGAAAATCAGTGGAAGTCAACTTCTGCAAGATTTCTTAGTCTAAACTAAATCTCGTTTTGGAAAATGTCGACTGGATAGTGTGATTCAGCCAAAAACAAAGTAATTGCTTTACCATTAGGTATGTTATCATTGGTTTTTTACTCATGTTTACCAATGAGCATGTGGGTACTCGCGGATTGCTTAACTCAAAAGATAATGGTATAGGACACATGGCCACGCTTATGTTTTAGATAAAAAATTAAAAAGGTCGACATTTTTCAGATACAATCCATACTGCGCACAATTCTACGCGACGAAATGGTCACTGGCTACAAAAAACGTATAGAGGACAAATCAGGGGTACCCACCGCGGGTACTTCCACAGAAACAAAATCAGTAGAGATGGACAATGAGACGGTCATCAACATGGTGAATAAAGCAGTGACGGTTATTATGAACAGACTGAACTCTTTAGCAATGTTCGACGGACCTGACAGCAGAGTGGCAACCCTAGTCACTGCAGCAAATAGCCACGATAATCTCTGCCGAATGGATCCCGCCTGGCATCCATGGCTCTAAGGTTAACATTTATACCGTTTGTACGTAATTGAATCTACATTATGTTTTGTATTTATAGATAAGATACGTTATATTCCTAACATGCTAACAACAAACCCGGCGTAAGTTTGTAATAGTTAGCTACTCTTTAGTACAAACTTTAGTGCAATATAGAATTTAAAAGTTATACTTATCTTTTGCAGAAGTTTCAAAATTAATCGCAAGTCAAAAGTTACGTCGGGCTCAATAGTATGACTCATTAATCTAAAAATAACGTCACCATCGTGTGAACTTGATCGTATTTAATTTAGTTCATTGTAAACGCTCTACGTATAAGATGTAGGTGACCATGTCGAAGCGTGATATTCATTCGATAATTTCAAATCGATTCCATTACTACGTAGAACTAACAATGAGTAATTACTGTGGTATATCAAGATTTATCCGTATAGATCTAAACGCTCACATCATTCTTACTGTGCCAGGGGCTAGCCTAGTTGACATTTTACAATCGCGTGAAAATAGAAAACTAATCAAAATGAACCATTGAGCTATTATCAGTGATAAGCTAATATGGTTCATTTTTATCACAGCTGCAAGTATCATTCCGCTACGAACAACGCCAATTGGCATTTGGGAAATTCCATGTTTGTCATATTCCCAATTTTTTACCGATTTAAAAAAAAGGAGGTTCTCAATTAGCTTGTATTTTTTATTATGTTTGTAACTTCATAACTCCGTTATTTATAAACCGATTTAAAAAAATATTTTTTATAGCTACTCTAGAATGTAAACTAGGCTAGGGGGGCAGATGTATATAGTTTTTCGAATTAGTAGTCGAGGAAATACATGACCTGTTAATCCTAAATGACCTCTGACTGGGCTGTTCTGTCTGTATCATAACTTATCTTGTAAAACTACGAATGTCACATTTTGTGAGATGATTGCCTGGTGGGAAACTGTGATTTCGAGTATTAAAAGTGAAAGATGTATATACAAGTTTTATTTACCACAGACCGGTTGCAAGGCCGGATCTTCGAGTGTGTCACATGTGAAATGAATAGCTTATTGCAAATGCATGAGTGATCTATGTACTGTACGTACCTACTGCATAGGTGAAAGTACCAGCTCAGCATCAAGGCAAGTATGCGACAGGTAACAAGTCTCCCTCTCCGTCGCACCCGTCGCCAATCTCACTCGATCGCTCGAGATAGTAAAACTGATTTCATCATGCTAACAATGGGAAAGAAAGTGCAATAATTGCAGGGTAACAGGAACTGTTTGTTGAGCTACGAACTGCGACTAACAATGTCCCTCTTATTCAATTGGTGCATTGTGTGCTATGAATGAGTTTCTACATCTTATTTGTTGGTACAAAATGAACTACGAAGTTTCTTCTGGTGTTGTGGCCACGGGTTTTATGGCTTGCTGTTTAGTTGACCGCTCGTACACGTTACGCTGCTTATTTCTGTGTACTTCTGATTTATGTGAATCAAGCATAGAGGCTTTCTTTTAGAAGCTGAAAGCGTTGAGACGGGTGTTATTGGAATTTCTTTGCCAATTTGTTGGCTCCAAGAGTTACTTTTAAGGATTGTGTTGTGAGACGTGTTCCATGATGGATGAGGCCGTCGACGGCGTCATGGCGTAGCGACGGCGACGTGAGCGGGCGGCCACGTCGGCGGCCGGCGCGCGCATTCCCTCGCCGCCCGCGCTGCCGCCCGTCGAGAGGGCCTCACTCAGTCCGCCGAGAGGCGTCGCGTTACGCGCTGGTGTTGTACCGCACGAATAAACGATAACACCGGCGACCATCCGACCTCTGTTACCGACCGTTTATGACATTCGACAACCCCGCCCTGTGCATTTTTCCGAATTGCATTTCGATCAGTGTGAGGATACGTCGGCCGCGAGTTATCGGCCGTCGAAGGCGGTGGTGAATCCGCCTGCGCCTTTATTTATGTTGTCGTTTTGGTGTGGTGAAATATTTGTGTTGTACGGACGATAACCGTAATATCTGTGCGAACGAGCCGTGTGGATATTTTTAACAATTTACGATTCTCCGACGAAGGTGAGTGAATTTCTCAATTACACTACCTAATACTTTCTTTTGAATGACGGGATGTTCGGTTCGTCGTGACGACGACGTGGCGACCATGTCGTCAATACGCTCAGGAATGCCGGGCTCTCTGCGATCGCTCGAGAATATTGTAGAAATCGTTTGTATCTTCTTTGCTCGTTTGTTTATTATTGCCAACCTAAGCAATATTTTTGTAGATCGAGCTCCTGTGTTGGTTGTAGCTGTTGATATGGTAGGTACCTGATGTAGCTACCTTCATATGCGATGATTGTTTTCAAACGAATTCTGTTTATTTAGATAGGTAGTTACCTAACCTATTCATCACTCAATAATTCTAATTGATCTACATTTACCTATAGAAAGATCAGTCGGCATGAGGTAAACTAATAAAGATAGTTAATGTACACTTATATGCGACTTATTGGATTCTTGTTGGAATCGGTCCTATCCCAGTATATAGGTAACATAGTATGGTCATGCATGGCAGTCGGGAGCGAGAGGATTAGAAAACATGGAGGTGAGCGGCGCGGGGAGGCCCGCGGCGGCGCCCGAGTGGTTGAGCGGCCGCATTCCTCAAGGAATGTCGGATTATACGCAATTTCAATGTAACAGCATGGGTTTACAGCTCCAGCCATTGCACTTTTGAAACAATGTTTCTTTTATTATTCGGAGATGCTATATTTTACCTGGGAATGTGTTGGAGGCCGCGAGGCATCTAGAAACAATCTTTAAAGATGTTTAAAAATCAAATCAAAAAAAATTATTTCGGACCTTGTTAAAATAATCCATTTTTGTTAGTACCTAGCTTAAACTAATTGTTAACTAGTAAAATTATTAAAAATAACGACAATTACCTTCTTTTGCGACTTGTCGACCAAATTAGACAAGATTGTTAGCCTACATAAGGACTGAGAAATTGAAACCACAAAATATTAGTACAAGCTCAAACTATCAATAAATCAATCAATCAAGTCATTTATTTGCATAAAATTATATGAAAGTAGATAAACAAAACCAGTCAATATGCCGTGTCGAATTCGTGTTTTAAAATATCGCAGTTGGTACTTTTTATATTTATCTAAA
Source organism: Eulithis prunata (assembly GCA_918843925.1). NCBI lineage: Eukaryota > Metazoa > Arthropoda > Insecta > Lepidoptera > Geometridae > Eulithis > Eulithis prunata. The sequence goes on from OU974007.1 coordinate 3,595,288, forward strand.
CAAACAAAACGTAAAAATTTCTAGATATAAATTCAGAAACCATCAGAATCTGCAATTTAGGTAGTAGGTAAAGGTACGTACCTAGGCACGTAAAGGGTGAAACAGGCACGAGAACAAAATCGCGGACGGTTCACTAGTTTTTGATAAAGCTGGTATCTCGTTGACATTACCCACCTAACTACTCATCTCACATCACGAGTATAATGACGTGTAAACGTAATCGATTAGTTCATAGTTCATAATATCAAAATGCCTTCGTCATAAAGGACTTGATTTTGATGCACTACCTACCTAATTAAAAAAAATAAAAACCTATGTGCTGTTGATATCATAATTCGAAGCTAACAAAACTTTAGGTACTTACCTAGATAATTTTCGATACACTATAATTAACAGACCCCAATCCAACGTATTGCTTCATTCAGTAAAGTATGTTTGTAACTGCTGAGGTAATCAAATTCGTTTATCTCATAGCATCCGGGTCAACTTTACACAATCACTATGACCTTTAATCTCGTTTCAGATAGCTAAAGCACGTTCCTTTGTGTCAATTCTCAGAATTTGTTAATATCTCATTGTTTGTTTACAGCTCAAGTTTTGGGTTGATCAACTGCCAATAGATTGATTTAGTACCTAACGAATTAGCCAGGGAAAGTTTTGCTAACTAGGTTTTTTAATTCACCTGCTCCTGGACTTTATTTTTCAAAAGACATACGAAATCGGTGACGTGCGTTCATAAACAGCCATTTGATACAATAATGTTTGCAACAGAGAACAAAATTTATAAAAGGTTTCATGTTTTAATACAGCATCCTTGACATTAAAAACAACTTTTATTTTAGAACTACCTGCCCAGCTGAATGTTGTGAGACATCGCTCGTGCAACATACATTCACTGTTCTTCACCTATGTTTTAGGTGTGAATGTATTTGATGATCATCACACTCTTGTTTGTAGTAAGTAGGTACGGCCCTACATCAGCGCAATGAACACTCATTTCAAATTGAATCACATTCAATTACGAAGTAAATCGGTCAGGATGTCAGCTCCACTTTGCTTGTAGAAGTACCACGCTACGACTGTGAATATGCGTCTTATTTGTCCCCTTGGAAGTGCTACTACTATTAGCATTGCGACCACATTGCGACAATCTATTCAACGTGAACTAAAGCTGAGCCTTTCATTATTTGCTCATCGTCCTTGAACGTTGCATTTAAAAAGTAAAATGAAGATGTACTCAACATTTTCTGATGAAACGCAAGGGTATTTAATCGCATTCCGCGGTATCTCCCCCTCCTCGGTGGTATTGCATGCCGGTGTCGTCGCCGCTTGGCTTCTAGTGGGTTGCATTGCATTGCATTGCACTTTAGTTGACGGTGCCGTCGACTACTACGGGGCAGCGCGGGCGCTTTCATTGGTCATTCATAATGTACGAAAACTTACCTAAATACAGACTACATTTAATGTTCAGTTGCGATCGTGGGTTTTCAATCTTTCTTCATCTTACGCTGGATTTTCAGCTGGAGTATGTAATGTATCTCAGCTTTATAAGTTTTAGTGCATATCTAGCACCTTTTGATGATTGACTTACTGCCTTAGGCAGCATTTAGCGACGTTAGTAAATGATGTGTAGGAGCAGCAGCGCGGCTAACGGTTCTGTCGTGTTTGCAGAGGCAGGGTACTGTCCGTGTGTGCGTCGGCGTTGCTCGCTCAAACACACAGACGCAGAACGTTCACGCTTGCGCGGCCGTTGAACCGAATACTCGAGGAATTTCTCCAATGCGCATCGACGTCGCTCAGTAGTCATTGAAGAAAATAACAAATATGGAAGAATCGGCAACTGTTTGGATTCAGATTATTCAAAAATACTCAAATTCAATATGATGATGATGTCGTCGAAACTATGCAGAATAAATATTCGAATGTAAATTTTTTAGGATCCATTGTAGATCGAGATCTCGAAACTGCAGTTAAAGACTATAGGAAGGTACCCTTTTATACATTAATGTATGGTAGAGTTCTTAAATCAGAACTTTGTCAGTCGTGTTTAGGGTTGGCGTAGCATATTGTCTCAGTGATTTGTCGCAGACCCGTGTGTGTGTGTTATAATCTCGCAATAGCCAGCATACCAGACTAGGGCGCGGTACGCCTATATTTCTGCAATCACGAATAAATTTACACCTTAATCATCAGGTTATCAGTAAACTGGAGCATGATAGAAATAATAACGAGCTAAAATGTGCGTCTGTTATTCGCCAGTCAATCATTAGGAGCATCCCAAAAATTGGGTTGATGTAGGTATTTTTTAGAATCTATACGTCTGGGAGTGAATGCTGGCTGATGTTAATGGAACTTCAATAAGGTACTACCTACCTACCTAGTGGAACGATAACGAGATTTGATTAGAGGTACCTAGTACCTAACCTACCTACTAGTGTAATTGACCGAGCGACAGAAGCGAGCGAAGATCGGGTCAACTTGAGCGAATCGACGCGACGTTGTTTGCATGTACCTATGTTAAAGGATAACTTTCGAACCGCTTATCGGTTAAGGGGGTTGTCAATGATAAGGCTTCGTTTAGCCATTCCTAAATCAGTTTACTTGAGCTTTAAGTAGTGAAAATGGTAAAGTTTTAAAAACCAGCATAACGTGGTTTGTAGTTCATGCACAGAATAACGTTTTATTTCCTCTTTTGGGAACAAGTTACAGCACGAAATATTAGTACAAGAAGATTGTTTCTTACGTAATTTAATTGTACAAATATTCAAATGTAGGAGATTATATAAAATTAATATTATAATTATGTTACTCTGTCGCTAGTTTCTTAATGAAATATTACGTCACTCTCACTTCGCTTACTTTTATGATGTGGAAACAAAACTTGTACCTACCATGATGATGATATTGCAATTGGCATATTGCACAAGCATCCGGCTTGAAAAAGCAATGAACTACTGCTAGAGACAATCTACTACTGAATCTGGTGACTCAACCAACTCCGTACAAAATAGCTTCATCAGCATAATATTATGCGAATTAAGGGGAAAAATTCATATCAACAAAGAATTAGCCACAAACATGCTTCAAATAGTCCGTAAACACGCGCTATGTGCTTTAAACGCTAGGCTGAGCAATATTATACCTAACACGAAATTTTGTAGTGGTAAAGGTGGCAAAATGGTAAATGATCAATGTACCTAGGTACTCGTGCAGTTCAATTTGTCTAATTATGGTCTGTGTGTGGTCGAGTTCTTTGATAGCGATTTTAAATGAGCTAGATTTTTGTATGATTGTTTTAATCTAAAGTATGGAGGCTGCGGCGGCGGCGGCAGGGCGGGCGGTGCGGTGATATAGCAGGCGAGTGAACGCGGCGACCTTGGGCCCGTGCCGCGCCGCGGACGTTCGTTGAACGCGTCTCTCCCCGCGCCAACACTCCACCACCTCTTGCTAAGACAACTCGTTTGCGTCCGACCCGATTACTCAAAAATATATTTAGATCTTACTCTGTTCGTATGCTTTAATTAATGTAGGCTGCACTAATAATAGAAGAAAGGACACGTTGGTTTCCATTGTAAGAGGCAGTCGGATTTCAAATCCTCTGAAAGTCTTTGCTCCAAAACAATCGCTGCTATCGGTAAAAAAATTTATTATCAGTTTGTTATCATGTCTAAAAATAAGGGTTTGTAAAGGGTATCCATAGTTGCGAAACATTGCGAACTAAAAATACGCCATAACAGTCGTGTGACGTGGGTTCGGCTTCGGCATGGCTTCGGCTGCATTATTTTCGCAATAGTGTGCGCGTGGGGCCCGAGCAGGCGGCGGCGGCGGCGCGGGCGCCATCGTCCGCGAACATTGACCGAGCAGAGCATACACGGACCGCAAAATAAAACTTTGATTTGTATTTACGTAGGTAGGAAGGACCATTATACATAATAGGTAGAAAATGGTCTACCTATTATGGACGCGTATATTAAAACTTATGACGAAACTTACCCGTATATACAATAACATTTTATTTATGTTTTTCTCATCTACGCTATGAGTTTGGGGATTTGGTAGTTGCTTCTACGTACATTCATAGGAGCTGTATGTATGCACCTATGCTATGCACCATCTGCTATGTAATATCTTAGGAAGAGCCTTGCCAAACGCTTAGATAACTTATTGTAAAATTATGATGAGCAGGAATCCGCAATTTATCATTGTCAATGCAATATTTCCTTCGAACGAAACGTTAAGACAAGCGTGCAAGATAACAGGATGTCGGAGGATTTTCCTCGTCGGTCAGACGCGTCAGACAAGTTCTTGTGCATTATTACTGCAAGATACGAGGCAGGTATCATCGTACGAACAATCTTCTTTATATCTCAAGAATAATTACCTACCTACAGAGTTTTGCCTTTGCCGCACAGTAAATGGCAGCATTGTCGAAGCCGGCCTTGATCTCTCACTGTATTTTATGAGTCCTACCTACATAAAGCAATATCCTTAACAGAGATCCTGTCTTAAGTCATCGTGCTTCGTCCCAGTGTAGATATAATCGAGTGCCTAAATAATACTGAGTCATTTTATTTTATTTTATTTATAACCATTGCGTTAGCGAATTTATAATTACCATCATAACAAAGTAGGTAATTGTTGTAATGATTGTTGTATCCGCCATGTTATCGCCAGATGATTGCAAATTGCAACTGCACGCGCAGTCATCAAAATGACACTTTCTCCGCATGCGCACGCACTGATTAATTTAAAAATACCTACTTTAAACTCTAAAAACTTCTGCAGTGCTTGTAGGATTGGTAATTCAGCAATTAAGTTTCCATAAACAAACAAAAAAAGAATGGAAACGTTTCTTCTTTAATTGCTAATTGTCGAATCGTCGGTTTTACGGTGGTTATCACGAACCACGTTATTTCTTTTTGTTTGGTAGGTAAGGTACTAAAATAAGTTGATTTCTTGGAAACCTGTTTGTCTGAGCGGAGTTGTTTAAAGTTAGCTTATACGACAATAACAAGATAGTTTCTATAATGTGGTTATTAACCCGATCAGTAACGACCTCGGTCTTGCAAACCAATCGGAGTTACATAATTTGCGATCGTCGCTTGCAATCTTAGAACTGAATGGCCTGGTCGGTGATCTGTCCATGCGTCGATAAGCTCTCGTCGGTATGCCTTGTTGCTTCCTTATCGCCACTGATAAGCTCGAACCCCATTCGATTGCACTAATCACTTTCTGTATCAAAGTAAACAAACGAATAGCAAACAGTTCCGATGACATCATTTCGGTATAACTTGGCTGATTTATCCAGCATATAAATCAAATCATAATTAATATATATCATTTCGCGACCATTATCAACTAAAACAGATGTATTCGTTGTTATCTATCTACCAACCTAACCTCTATCAGCGCTGGCCTATCTACCTACGCTCTGGCAGTGTAGGTAATCAATACGTAGACAGACACCTATGCCTTGCTCTAAATACTGCACTTCAATAGCTATACTTTCATGTTTTCAGTGCTTCTTTTATGGCTAATGCTAGATAATGAAATCACAATCACCATCAGTTTCCACCTCTTTAGCAAATGTATTACCGTCGATTGGTGTGATAATTGTGATAAGGGGTAAAAGAGATGTAACAAGTGGTGCAGCGTCGACGTCGGGTGATGCGGCGACGAGGACGGGGCGCGATCGATAGAGGTTAGGGCGGCGCGGTGTGGACTGGGGGGTTTCCCCGCCCCCGTCAGCTGAAGCCCCGGCCAGCCACCAGTCTCCAGCTTCCAGCAAGCTGCATATGACACAATAAAGAATCAATTCATATATTTCGCTCATCTACTCGCGGGTATCGTAAAAATTACGCCGTAGGTATTTGGCAGATTGGAAAGTAAAATTCTCACATTAATTATCAAAGTTCTGAAATTCTGTTATCCATAGCTAACTCGACTTTCAGGCAGGTTATTGAACTCGTCATGACTTTGAGACGAGGGTGAGATGAGGGCACACAATATCATGACATTATATAGTCTGCTGGAGCAGCGTACGTAACAGTCTGATGTGTCTGCAAAAAATTTACTAATATTTTTCTTTTTTTAGGCGCGCAAGTGAAACGTCTGCTATCCTATGACCTGCCATGCTAAATGCTAGTATCGGAGAAAGTGACTATGTATTCGTTCGTATTCTAAGCATAATAATATAGCTACCTATAGCTTCTTTACTTACATTGAAGCGAGTTGTTTGTTTCTCTGCCACTGATAAAATGATACGAATTGCTTATTCTCTGAATTGTTATTATAAGATTAAGGAGTAACTGACACCATAGTGAACCGTGCTGGTTACTTATCAGTTTTATGAAACCTAATAGGTAGGTACTTAGATAATTAGGAATACCTACCGAACTGACAACATTGAATTAAATTGTCGACCAACCCAAATAGCAAAGTGGAAGACGTGACAAAGTGGTTCAGCTTCGATGCCACCTTTTTAATTCGATTTCGTTTCCACATGACATGTGGAAAGGTAGTTATCGAAATAGGTAGGTAGGTATTGCAAAATTCTATTTTTATCATGCGTCTGAATCTGTAGAGCTATCCCGTATACCTAATTTTCATGTAGGTAGATATAGACCTTTGTAGTAGGTATAGGTAGCAGGTACTTACAATTGAAATGTCTCGATTGTGTTTAAAAAACTTTTCATTGTTAGCCTGCTAGCGGCTTGGCGGCACATCACGATGGCTCATGTTTTTCTACCTTGACAATATGCCACAAACATCGGACATTACTTTTTAAGACGATACCTACTATCAGTGTTGCGCGATCATGCAACTCTTCTCTCTACATTGCTAAACTAACATCTTTGCAAATGATGATGATGATAGGTGGTTTACATAATACGTTCAATTTCGATAGAATCAGAATCTTATTGGGACTCAACTATAATATTATAATGTAAAGCATAACATGTACGTACGTGTACGTAGGTACCTAGCTGTTCTAGATATGTCTAGGACACGTGTCTGTAAAAAACATTGTAGAGTAGAGGTACTTACCTACCTTACCTATATATACCGCAGATCAAATAAATATAGAGTAGGTAGGTACATTCCATATACCTACTAATATGAAATATATCGATATTTAGCAGGCCCCTCGAATTATATCGATATTTTCTAGAGCTAATGCGTACGTCTATTAGTGCTGATAGACCGTGATTTTATTGACAAACAGCTGAAGTATATGGATACCTACCATAAAACAGCTTTAAAATAATAAAAAGTTAATCAAGCAAAGATATGTAATGCAAACCACTAACAAAACAAAATAATCGAATGCGTCTGGATCTGACTGCTAGCAAAATTATATTACCTACAATGTTAGTTGCGTCGAGGTTGAGTGAGATGAGACGATTGAAGATGTGCTCGTCGGGCGCCTGTCTTCATCGATTTTATTGAATCTATATTCGGTGAATGAACTATTGCGTTTATTAGAACAGACTCCCAGCTCCTACCGACAAAGACGTGTTTACTGTCCCATTCCGTTTCTTGCCCCATGCCCCATCCCAAGCTTGTTTCTCTTCTAATTAGTCAGGTATTTTTATAATAATACCTAATATACTTTTAGAAGTCTAAGTTTTATTACGTTTCTAAATTTATCGCATCGCTTAAATATCTTCAGCATTCCCCCATATCAAAATACCGTACAATGCATTGAAAGTAGCTGAAATAGACTAATCTTGGTGTTTCCACATCTGTAAAGAAGCGGATCTTTTTGACTGCGCGTATGCTGCAGAACTGTTTCTTCTACAATTTATCTATGTGTGGTGTTGGGCCCTATTGAAGTTTATTATCTAGGTTTATGTTATAAAGACTGGCATCCGGGAGATCTGTATCGTGGTAAGTACTTAAATGTACTTACGTAATGTCTCGTCTGTATTGTAATTATTTGTAATAGCCAGAGCTACATAAAGTACATTGCCAGTCGGTAGAATGATGTCTATGACTGTCAAAACAGTGCAATGATGAGCGGAACAGTAACAGCTGAGCGTCAGCTGGCAACGTGCGGGTGAGGCCTTGTTAGGCGTTCGCTACAGTTGCTACAGTCGTTGTCGCGTCGTCTTACCTACTAAATATTCCCTAGCATCTGAGTTCATCGCTCAAACTAGCCGCCGCGCGCGCCAGTCTAACGTAGCATTTCGTTAGAATTGTATTGTATGTAGCCTGTTGAAACGATGCGTCGCGCGACTGGCGCGTCGGCGCGCGGCGGTGGCGCGGTCAGCCGATCAAACGTTCACTCACGACAATTTGAGGGGCCTCGTCGATTGAAGGCTGTAAATATGAAAATCAATCTAATAAGATTCTAAGAAAACTTCACTTAATGGCTGCATAAGTGCCTACCTATAGGTGCCCGTTTATTATAAAGCCGGTGTGCTGCTTGAGATAATATTACCTTCCTATCTAAAGATCATTTAATTTTGATGATAAGAACATGAATGACCTGCCTTCTTTCTGCATAGGTAATATAGGTAAAACATAAATATGTATTGTAGGTATAGGCAAACTGTCTATCTCTCCCATGCTTACTACAGCCGTATCATCGGCCGCGCTTGCTTGAAAATATAGTTTGTGGGTTTGAAACTTGCTGAAAACAGACATGCGAAAAAGCAAGTACCTATCTAGGTAGGTACCTTGTATGTATGTAATTAAAAGGTTGAGTGAAGGCCGTCAGTTCCGCAATCGCAACGTTCAAAGTGGTGGCGGCGGCGGGCGGCGGTGGTAGCAGCGCTGTAGGAGCGCAGCGGGCCGCTCACCTCGACGCTACCTAGCGTTCCTTCGATTCCTTTCTAAAGTACTTTCTACGTCGTACTATCTTGTATAAGACATAGACACATCACTTTGCTTCGATTTACCTTTACGCTTTTCCACCGTTGCGTTTGTCTCTCGTAAGATTATTAGAATTATTTTTGCAAAATTGGCAAAGCAAAATATTCCGCTTAACTTGTTTATGCGGCATTATGCGGATGCTATGCGATCCCTCTACATAGAGAGCGGTCCAGTTATCTATCGCCCCGTGTGTGTGTGGTGTGGTGCGCATGCATTTTACATCAGCTGGCATTCCGATAGCTACGCGTCATCCACGATTGTGCTCCGATGCGTTCGCTATTTAGGATTCGTGCTGACTCCATCGGGCCCCTTTGTTCTTCGATCTTAATTGCAACATTGTGATTCGTCGAAATGTTTAATGCATCTCATTTTACTTTTTATATTGCAAGACGAGTCATAAATCATCCAACGAATGAGAGGCGTGCATCCAAAGGAAATCGAAAGTGTTGTTGCACAACTCTATTGTCCTCGGCGTTCTCTCGAGGTACCTTCTCGTACAATCGTGTATCGGGTAATTCGACCGTAATTCTCGAGCCAGTACCCATCAACTCTCGACTGGTAGGTACTTTAATTAAAGTCTATGGCGATATAAATCCTATGGCACGTCGCTCGACGAGTTAGAAAGTGCGCGTGATGTAACAATACGCCTCGGACGGACTCCGTCCGGAACGTGACCGATCTGATAGCTCAGCTCGTAGGCTCTAGGTACCTCATCTTTGCGGGTCGCTGTACTTTCAATCTGCATATACTTTCAATCTAGGTTTATCTTCGGAAATCTGATATTTTCTTGCAGAGAAATAGTGATCTTTTGATACTTTTTTAATCAAAACCAAGCATACAATGAAGAACGTTGCTTTTCAACATTCCTGTTGCGAACCCAGATACGGACGTTTCTCTACTCTACCTAACCTACTAAGCAAGCCCCTAGTTGAATTGATGACGACTTCATAATAATATGGTGTCAGGTTGACAAAGGTTAAATTTCATAGGGGCCAATGGAGCGCCAACTTCCGGGTGACATCCTCCAAAAACGCTCGCTGTTACAACATAATATGATATGACACACACCTAGGTAACATAATTATTACGTGTCATAACGTTACTAGTTAGTGGGTGGATGGATAGGTAACTATTTAGATGTCGCGGATTCATCGTATTGGAATGTAGTAGCAATCAACGGTTGCTTAGCTATTTTCTAACGACCATGTCCAATAATACCTCTACTTATCTACCAAGTAATTACTTAGGTATGTTCTGTCGATATGTTTATTATGATAGGATATGGTTATAGGTATAAATTAAGTTTAGAATATTTTGTGACTCTATCCCGCCGTAACGTTATTGGACTGTTATTGACGTTATTAGGACTGATTTGGATGGAACTTGCAATAGACATCGTATACCTACTTGTATATTAAGTAGTACTTACACTACTTATATAGTTTGATGGAGACTTCGAATCATGTAGAAGAGGTCAGTTTAGTAAAATATTAAATAGGAACCACCACATTATTGCTCTGTAAAATATCCTGTGTGAGTCAGTGAACAGTGAACAATGGTCTGTTTTGATGATACCGCAAAACGCTTCCGATGATCGTTTACATTTTGTCTCCGTTGGTACCTATACCGTAGTGATAGTGATTCGTAAAGATTAGGTACTTACTTGAGAGCATTTAGGTAGATCCAGGTGATGCCTAGTTCAAACTGTGAGGGCGCATAATAGGATAACACCTCCGCTTATTGCATTTTGGTGACGATTAAAATAACGTTTCAATATTTTTAGACAGCACGATATCTCAGTGATGTGTATACGTATAGGTAGGTAGATAGGTACATAGGTACAGGTAGGTACGATTAGGTATATTATTTCAGATTGATATAATAAATTGTTAGATAGGTAATCGATTGCCTGAAAAAATATGTTACGACTTGATATTATATGGTACTAGCTGCTACCCGCGACTTCGTACGCGTGCAAAACTTTCCACAAAAATATCTATTACCAGCATACAATGAACGTCGTAGTAAATGGCTGCTTTTGGTTTAGAGAGTTCAAGCTGTATCTAATTAGTAGAATTCACGTCTTTGATTTCAATAAAATATAGCCTATGTTTCAATCCGTAAAAAGAGCTTGCGAATGGTATACATTGAAATTAACAGATAGACAGACAAATTCGATTTTCGGAATCAGAATCGTTTATTTAGTAAATATGCACATTTAGTTTATCCATATACCTATTTAATTTTAGTTTTTGTTTTTTTTACAGTTTTATAATAGTATAGAGATGTGTCTCTCGTTCTTCGTGGATTTCATATTGATAGGCAAGGTACTGATAGTGCGTGACGCTGACGCATGATAAGCGCATAGTAATGTAGGTAGTGAAGGTTAGATCCATTTGATAAACAAAATAACATGGTGTCGTAAGGCTATACAGACAGAAGTACGTGTGGGGACGTAACTGGGTGTTATTGCTCAAAAATTGTTTGTTTTGAACGTAAGGTCAATGAACGTAAATGCGAACAAAAAAGTCTGGCTCACAACAAAAAAGACTTGGGCAAGAGTAAAAGTAAGCACCTACAGAGGAACCTCTTATCAAACAACAGAGAAATAAAGGCCCATGTAACTAGTCCATAAAAAACATGAGTAGGACATTTTATTGATCGTAAAATAAATACCTAGATATCATAGTTTGCACTTCTTACAAACGGTGCTACTCTTCTACGGAAATATGTGGTAGGTAGGTACTTGAGCCCAAGTCATATTCAATTCAAATCAGCGACTTAACCGCTAGAAAACCTCTAAATCAATCCTTCGATTTGGGCAGACGTAATTAACTGTCTTTAAATCGTTTTAAATCAAGCGGTTGAGTGTTTGTGCGAATCGCCCATAGCAGAACTGGTTTATTGACATTCAGTCCGGTTGTCGCCGACCGAAATGAATCTTAATTCTCCGGCGTCGTCATGAGCACTTCAATATTCATCGTACGATTTTATGAAGCCAATTATTAACTCCTCTATAAAGCAAATTGGTGAGGTACCATGGATAATATACAAGCAGCACAGTTGTAATTCTGCTTTTAATAACTGTAGACACTGTAGGGTAGACGTAGAATTGAACAAGGTATTTATTAATTATGCGTGTTAAGCTTATAACAATGGAAATATACGTTTCGTCTCGAGCGGCGGCGGCGAGCCTTTCGTTGGAGGTCTTTACAGTGACATCATGATCTTTGACCGGATGAATAAAACAGAAGGCTTTTTATACCGTGTGTGAAATTCAAATGAGCATTGGTTACAAGATCGTACAAAGCTCGTAACCGCTGCAATCCGTGCTGCTTACAAATCTTCCACCGTGTTATTATCTGCGCTACTTATCATTTCCTACAATAAAGCCACCAGAGTTGGCCACTTACCTACTCATGCGAACTTAATCATTTCCTACTTGCAGACTATAAAAATGTATACTCGTGGTTCAGAATTCTTCCAATATACCTACAAATTGGGGATATATTTGCTACTACATACGTGATATTGCTCTGAAATAAACGTTTTGTTTGTTGTAGAGCGAGGGCACGCCAGGACAAGTCCCCTGGCGCGGGCCTGACTCCACGAACTTGTAATTATTTCTTTGATTATAGCATAGCCCTCTCAAGAGAACATTGATCCATGTTTCGTGTTTAATTGTGAACTTTGATGTATTGTCAATACGTCCTTAATAGAAATACCTGCCCTCACCTGACATAATCTCGAAAACCTCAAAAACGCTCTAGTTAATGGTTAGATTCAGTCGTTGGTTGACTGTGCAGTGCGTTTATGACATTCTGTAAAAACTGAAATGCTATTTGTAAGCTAGTGGAGCATATGCACCAGCGAAGAATGCTTAGGAAGTTACAATCTTGGAAAAGAGAAGTGTATAGTAGGGGTACCTGCTTCTTTCCTACTATACTCAACAGGTTTTCACGTGGAAGATGCACCTGTGCGTTTAAACGATGACGTCACCGCTGTAATTACGATAAATTAACATGCTGTGCATTTTTGCTTATTGCGTATTCCTTCCAGCAACACTAAGTGGAACTCAGAATTATGGTGTTGAGATAGTTTACGTAGAATCCAAAGCCTTTGTTCTGCTAGTTTTAGATATTATCATAGTTTCTTTTTAGGTAGGCATGTCGGTTGTTATTTGAATTCAGCCGTTATGTTAAAATTCTATTTGCTTGCATCACTTGCTGGTTTTCCTCAGCGGTGTTAAATTTAAATCACCTGCTGCTCAGTAGCTAATAGCTATACTAGTAATTCAGACTTTGAGTTTCTACATCAAATATGTAGTTGCTCGCTGCTGTCCCCAACCGCACTTTATCACCCACCGCGGTCGCGCGGTTTAACTCCACTCTCACGGCGACCGCAACGCGTGCTCTCTCCTATGAGAAGCCTTTGAGTGAAGGCCCGCCCGGAAATGAACCAAATTAAATTGATCGGCCAATATACTTGCCATGCCATGCATGCTTTAGCACTTATAGTTCTTTAGACTGGTGTTGTTGACTCAAAATATACAGTCAACAAAATCATCGTCTCAAATCGCAGTTGTTTGTACTAAGTTAGCACGTAGCTAAGTGGCTTCGTTATTTCAATACCAATGTCCTTAGGTTACGATGAAGGTCCTTCGATGGCTAAAGGGGTACTGTACTCTTTTTATGAGCGCAAGGAATGTTCAAAAACTTACACACACTGGATTCATTCAAGCTGGTTGCGTGAACGGCCACCATTATGGGACGCTAATTGAACGGTAAGGGACAATGGAGTGAACACGCGAGCAGAGTTTTATTATGAACATGTTGTGGATTGCTCGATGTGATTTGTTTCGTACTTCTCAGTACTACTTAGGTATACCAAGTAATTGCATGCCTAATCATAATTTTTTCACCATTGAAGTTGACTTCAATGGTGAAAAATACCTATCTGATCAACCCGATTACTTTTGGCATTGCTAAATGGTGACGGTTTTACAGTTTTGTAATGATGTGTTAATGAATTGGTGAATGAGGTTTAAGGGTTTTTCCTACATTAGGGCTCATTTAGGACACTGCACTTTAAGAATAGCATATTTTCCACTGTTTGATTAGTTTTAACTACTGATGAGGCTAGGGAGGCGTAGGCGCACTATCTAATGGCGACGGAAGACGTCGCCGTATCCTGCGGCTGTGGCCGATAGCGCCTCATCTGCGCCTGCGCCAGCGTCGCCACGAGGCTTGGGGGGCGCTGATCGCTGATTAAATTCCTCAATAACAAGCGCAATCATAAAAAGTGGATAAGCTAATTTAAAATTAATATCAAAACTCGTTGAAAATATTGCAATAAAACCGTGATTGTACGATGCTAATGGCATTTTTTCCACGTTGACTCCATGTGATTGCGTGTGCGCATACTTGCAACGACCAATGTGAATAATGTATGCGGCATAGTTAGTGCTCCATTTACGTTATCATGGTGGCAAATAAAAATTATACCTACACGTTATTCACACCCAACTACCTACCTATTTCGCTGGTATTTATCTGTTATTGTATTGCGTGTGTCATAGAGCAGATCAGATGCTGCTCCGTGATATCTTTGGGGAAACCCAAGCCTTGTTTATTCAAATAGTCAATTTATTAACCTCGCGATAAGTAGTCTCTTTGGTGGAAACAAGATTTGTTTATACAAAGCATATTTCTACCTACCTAGTCAACCTACTCTCGTTTAGCGATACGGAGCGTACCTACCTAATAAAATAATAATAGTTCTTCCAAGAATGATACCATGGCGGTAAACAAGAGATGCTCACTATTTGCGCTGAAAAAGTCAGCTATGAAACATGCTTTGCAACAAATAAATGAAATTAGCAGGCATAGTAAACGCGATGTGTCATTGATTGGTTCAGTAGAATGCTTTAAATATAGAGTGATTCTCCACGAAGTGTGTGGTATATTTAGCTGCATTCGTATGCGTCGATAATAGTAACGTGATCACTCGTTTTGTTATTCAGTTCATGCGCGGGCGAGACATGGTGCCGGGCGGCGTTGGCGGCCAGCAACGGAGGCAGTGGCGGCTCTGACCTGTGCCATGGTCCCTGCCTCATGATTCGCTTTAATTTATATGTTGCCTAGTTATACAAACAGCAACCAGTATTACGTATTACCATGTAGGTATTACATAATTAACTGCTCATGACGTTTATTGTTTCTTGATGTGACTCCAGAACATAGACTAATAGTCCATGCTTCAGAACTAGGCCACCCCCTAGAATATTAGTACTAGTATTAATCCCAGCAGCTTACTTAATTTACATAAACAGTTTTATCGTTTTATCTTTCATCATCATCCAGTAGTTTGATTGTACTTAGGTCCTAAATAGTTTTTAGTACGTACGAATTAGCGTAGTGTAGGACGCCCTCCGGCTAGGTGGGGTGACGATCTGAGACATGTAGCTGGCAAAAACTGAATGAGAAGAGCCGAAGACCGGGCTCAGTGGCGCGTCTTGGGAGAGACCTACGTCCAGCAGTGGACCGATATAGGTTGATGATGATGATGATGATGATGACGAATTAGTGTAGAGTAGACAAGGTGAATCTAAAGACTATTCTACCCCAATGTGGTTCGTGCGGCAGGGATGTCCCACTTTGGCCCCGATCCAGGAATAGGACAAGCACAGTTCAAGTGTACGTTATTTCCGCTTCATAATTTCACGCCTGACTGCGTCGTCGGCGCCACTGGTAATTCATATGTAAAGATACATGAATGTATTTGTATATTCGTAGTAGAGTAGTATAACACCCACCTACACTACATGATCGACGCGACTACCTACAGTAGTAAAATGGTAAATAGCAGGGTACTTTGGTAAATGTTAGTAAACTGGAAGCTTGATTCATTAACTATATCGACATGCGTTAGTAAGGTAGTATAACGGGCGGGAGTGTATCTTTTATAAAAACCTAAGCGTTATCACCTTAAAACCATTTACGTACCCGGCCTTTATCAATTTTCCTCTAAGAATATGCATGGCTTGGCTTAGAGGTAAAAAGGAGCCTAGACCACCGTCCTACCGGCCTAGGCAGCTTATAGTTTATTGTTATTGTTATTAATTTTACGTGCGTCAATGCGTGGGCAACAGCCGCGCGCCGCCACCCGCCCCGACTACGTCGCTGCCGCCGCCGCCCTTGTTGCTGACAGGCTGGCGGCGCGGCGGCAGTGTGGAAGCCGTAGAGCCTGCGCCACAGAATACATAAATAATATCAGTATCACAATGTTTAAAGCACTAGGTAGGTACCTAATAGTACCTATACCTACAAAGCAAGTGTTATCATCTGCGATCTCGGTGAGCCTGAAGATTTCAATCTTCAAAACGGCAAAACTCAACTCAAACGCGTGGGTCTTAGGAGATTAAAAATGTTGACCTTTAAAAGAAAATATTTCATTCGAATAACGACTGGGGGCGGAAAGGGTATAAAATACATAATATGTAGGTATTTGTCAGTTTCTCTCCTTTTGCGGTTTCTAAACCTATCTAACCTACGTACTTAAACTGTCATTAATTACATTTTTATAACACATCATCATTTTTATTAATTGGAAAATCGAACAATAACCAACGTTTTGGTTAATTTCAATAATTCAATGATCAATATATTATGTACTTACATGTTACTTACGTACCTACCCGCAAGACGTATTAGGTACTATTGTACAAGGACGAATTAACATCAGAGTATGGAGACCAAAAAAGCTCAACATAATATAGGAAAAAATATAACTTGGGGATTGTGATAAGCACAATGATATCCTATATTGTCTGTTGTCTAGTGGGTGGGTTGGTTCTATCGACCGATAGCCGTCGTCATGCGTCCCGTTTTGGACTAATCCCGGCGCGGTGGCGGCGGCGGCATTTTCCACAAGTTAATACCTACCTAACACCATAATTTTGATAAGTTTATATAAATATTATCTAAATAATAAGTATAGTACGTTCAATCAAATAAAATATCCGTTGCTACAGCAATTTACTAACTAAAACTACATAAAAATTGTGAAGGTCAAAATTAGCATAGGTACCTACCTAACACCTCAATGATAGTGTAGACATTGAGGAAGTATTACTAGCGTATAGAGAAGCTATACCAAACCAAAAACGTGTCGCAACTTGAGGCGAGCGCGCCCCGCCCAAAGACAAGTATTTGCTGCAGCGCTAAAAGATTAGATGTCGTCTAACCATACTATCAAAACATGCAGCGCTAGATCGCTAATAGAGTATAGTTTTCTCGCGACCAAAACGTCGTAAGCGCCGTGAATTTCGGGGCGCTTACGCGTTTCGTTCAACATAGTGTAACAACATGTCGCTCTCATAGATTTTTTCACCGCAGAAGGGACACTTCAGACAGCTTTTGTACATACAAAACTGAATTTTAATGCAGTACCTATGAATATTATATTTCAAAACGTGAAAAAATGTACAGTAAATTAAAATGAATTGTTAAGCGTTTAAAATTATTAGTTTTAAAATAAATTGGTATGTTATACAAAAAGTAGGTACATACCTACATAGGTACCTATTTGCACTAACTAGACCCCACACCTTATCTCACTCTGCCATAGCATTAAAGAAATATAGGTATAGTAAAGCTTTATAATGACGATTTCAAAAGATAGCTACAGTACCTACTACATATTACTGATCAGACAGACGGCATAGGCCGAGTAATATGAGTTCAAAATAATTAGTTAAACCTTAGTCACCAACCCTTAGTAGGTATCCGAAACATCCCATCTGTACGATGCACTTTTCATAATCTATGATTTTCAAACAAAATGTCCGTACAATAGAAAATAATCTACAAAAATTAATTTTGGTTAGTTCTAGTTGATATTCTGTTTACTTACCGATGATAAGTCACGCCACTATCTTTTTTTTTCACAATCGATTGGTTTTTACACGTTTTTAAGACGCAAGACGGCATTTTGAATTACTTTTTATTCGCATGCGGTCACGATGGTTGTTGGCGAGCGACTAAATGAGTTGTTGCCGGTCGGCAACAACTCATGGCGCAAACTTGTTGTTCGCGGCGTCTGTTCCATACGCTAGTAATATTAATTCTATGAGTGTAGATAGTTTTTTATCATATTGGCGACCATAGTACACAAAAAATACTACGGAGAAGCGTAAACGCAACATTTCGAAAGTGTCTAAATCTTGTCATTTTCGGTTGGTGTTTTGTAATGAAGTGATGGGTTCCTTTGTAGTTCCATGCAGAGTACCATTACGCACGCTATGATTGTCAACTGACAGGTCTGACAGTGATGAGGCTGTTCATCATCGCTGAGCACAACACTCGTAATAAGTAGTAGATAACTGTGGTAGTAACTACTGGACACAACATTTACCTAGGTACTGCTCTTTTAGAAACTTTGCTATTTGTATTGTGAAACATGATAACAGTACCTATTTCTTTTCAACAACAAGTTGTTTGTTGGAGGCTTGGAGGCTCGGAGGAGCATGACTTTCGAACGGCTTATCCGATTATTGTACCTATTCGGTGAAAGAATACCGGTAAAATCGGTAAAATTATGTGATTGATCACTAAACCAATTAGGCAAGTTAAGGGGATAATAGCATCATAGAAAATTATGATTGAAGAATTATAGAGCCAGTTGGCACGACAACGTACCTATTATGAGTACCTAGGTACTGACTAATAAGCTACTACATACCTTCCTATAGGTAAATGTTACTTAGGTTGCGAAAGCGGCCGACACTAACGTTGTTCTGTCACTGAAATACATAAAGGTAGAAATGTTTTGAAAAGATTGCATCCTCAGGCGCCAAAATCGATTGTCGCGATTTTGATCTAAGTAATAAGTAGGTACCTATTGCAAAATTTATCCGACGACGCTATAGGTCCCACGTTTGTTTGTCTGGAGTGAGGACGCTACTAGCGTATTCGTTTCTGACTGTCTTTTAACTAACTGGCTTCGCATTTGGTATGTAAATGAATTCTCGGAACGTCTCAGCCGGCAGCGGGCGGTGCCGTTCAGAATCTTCCTTTTACAGTAGGTACGTATTAGAAATACCTACATACTACCTACTTGACATTTGGAATTCCCAAATGGCACTGTTTAGTTTAACGCTCGCAAACCTATTTGAGAATTTTCAGAACAATAAATACTTGGTAGGTATGTCTCAACAACGCAAAAGCAAAGGAAACCCTGTATTACCTTACCTTACCTATATTAAAAACCTTGGTAGGTAAAAACACCCACAACCCTGGAGAAACAGACGACACAAACCTTCAGCAATTTTTTGTAAAAAATATGAAAATATATGTATAGGTAGGTACCTTAATAATTTTACCTACCTAGTTGGATATAGGCATTTTTCTGCAGGTAGGTAACTAACTAGTATAAGTTTCGCAGAAAAGCAATTTTTACTTTATCGCAAACAATAATTGGGTTTGGATCGATGGCCAACGTGAATGCGCGTGCGTCAGAGTTGAGAGGTAGGTAGGTAGAGGTGGGCATGTTTTGTTTCGATTGCCCACACAGCGATAGGAAAACTCATAAAAATAGGCATATAATTGACTTTGTAGTACCTACCTTCCTAATACTATGCATATAAAGCACCAAGTTTTATTTATTTAAAGAACTCTAGTACCTTCAAGTTCTATTATTTACCACAGCCGCACTTGATTCTATAATTTCCTTCTACGAAAGTTGTAGAACAGCCAATCAACTCTCTAAGTAGTAAGTAGGTAGGTACTTGCGTGTTTATTGTGGCGCCAATAAGTAGGCGTATTGCATACGCGGTGATTACCTTGTAGGATTAAGTACGTAGTAGGTAGTTAGCGTAATGTTCGTACCTAATGAGCGAGGGCCGGCATAGGGCATCGGGTGGACGGTCGGCCGTGACCCTGCCGCGTAGAGGCATATGGTAGTAGGTAAAAGGGAAACAGAGGATTTATTTGTCTAAAGCTGGATTTTATCAGGTTTTGGTAAGTACCTAGGTTCTTAGGTTTAAAGACATTTATTCTCATAAAAACATAAAAAGTTCTTTGAAAATGAGATACTTACAGATTTCTTAATTATAAAACAAAGTAGGTATAAAACAAAATAATAGGTAAGTTTCTTACCTTAAAACTCAACTGAAAACTGAATGGTTCCTTCATAACAACCTATTGAATTAATATTAGTAATAGTTCCTCAATGTAACAACCAATGTTTTTAAAGCTTGATTTGGTAGGTAAGTAAAGAAGATAGGTCTTACCTGTCCAATTCCCACTGCAGGAATACTTATTTAAACTCTACAAAGACTAGACAAGGTCGTCGACTAGACTTCGATTTACCGTACCACGCCTAAATATCATAGGTAGGTAGCTCATTTAATATGCATTATAATATGTACGTATAAGAATATGGGTCTGCAGTCGAGCGGCCTTCAAGGTTTGCTTGCTGCATTGATTTCCGTCCCAAAATAGCAGCCTTTGGTTGACCTTTAAATTCAACATCTAAGATAGGTATTAAAATATTCCAAACGTGGCGAACCGAATGGTATTCTATATAGGATGAGTTATAGACCGCTGGATACGTCCCACACACATCAGCAATACATTACTGAAGCTTCATGGAGGTTCACTCAACTTTTCACAAGCATTGTGTCCTAATCCCGGATCAACCGGGTGACTACGAGAGCGTATGTGAGTTCTAATCCCACTCAGTTCGTACTTTGAGATATTCTTTGTCCTCTAGCAGAAAAACATTAGGTACCTACCTGCTCAGGTAGATACTTACATTACTAGGTACCTACTAGCAACCTTGCAGGTAGGTAGGAGACGTTGCAATATGATAAGGTACCTAAACAACATACTCGTAATATTACTTCGTGGTAAATATAGCTACCATATCTACAGGGAAATCCCCTGGTAAAGCTGACTTAGCTCCGTAATAAACAAAAAACATTCTTGGAAACCAAACGTATGGCAACCGATGTTTTCAGAATTAGTTAGACGGGTGGGTTAGATGTTATTCCGAGATGAATATTATGTGGTGTACCTACCTACTTTAAAATTAGGGAGATAAAGAAGAAAAGGAAGGGTAGGTATATAGCTACAAAAATATATAAATTAAGTAGGTACCTACAATTACATAATGCTGAAAATACTTGTAGGTAAAGAAAAAGGAAGACATGAATGGTTTTCGGTAGGTACGTGTATGCAACTAGTTGCCAAGGTAGGTAAATAGATGTTTAATAACAGGGTAAATATGAGCATGAATGGTTATTATAAGGCCATTGAGGAAGTATTACTAGCGTATAGAGAAGCTATACCAAACCAAAAACGTGTCGCAACTTGAGGCGAGCGCGCCCCGCCCAAAGACAAGTATTTGCTGCAGCGCTAAAAGATTAGATGTCGTCTAACCATACTATCAAAACATGCAGCGCTAGATCGCTAATAGAGTATAGTTTTCTCGCGACCAAAACGTCGTAAGCGCCGTGAATTTCGGGGCGCTTACGCGTTTCGTTCAACATAGTGTAACAACATGTCGCTCTCATAGATTTTTTCACCGCAGAAGGGACACTTCAGACAGCTTTTGTACATACAAAACTGAATTTTAATGCAGTACCTATGAATATTATATTTCAAAACGTGAAAAAATGTACAGTAAATTAAAATGAATTGTTAAGCGTTTAAAATCATTGGTTTTAAAATAAATTGGTATGTTATACAAAAAGTAGGTACATACCTACATAGGTACCTATTTGCACTAACTAGACCCCACACCTTATCTCACTCTGCCATAGCATTAAAGAAATATAGGTATAGTAAAGCTTTATAATGACGATTTCAAAAGATAGCTACAGTACCTACTACATATTACTGATCAGACAGACGGCATAGGCCGAGTAATATGAGTTCAAAATAATTAGTTAAACCTTAGTCACCAACCCTTAGTAGGTATCCTAAACATCCCATCTGTACGATGCACTTTTCATAATCTATGATTTTCAAACAAAATGTCCGTACAATAGAAAATAATCTACAAAAATTAATTTTGGTTAGTTCTAGTTGATATTCTGTTTACTTACCGATGATAAGTCACGCCACTATCTTTTTTTTTCACAATCGATTGGTTTTTACACGTTTTTAAAACGCAAGACGGCATTTTGAATTACTTTTTATTCGCATGCGGTCACGATGGTTGTTGGCGAGCGACTAAATGAGTTGTTGCCGGTCGGCAACAACTCATGGCGCAAACTTGTTGTTCGCGGCGTCTGTTCCATACGCTAGTAATATTAATTCTATGTATAAGGCCAGCTTTGTACCCGCAGTGTGACTACACCCATTGTTGATACGGTGTGAGTCAGACGACGATGACACTATGTCGAATTATTCATTCATACATTGCCCCGACTGATTGTTGTAAAATTGTAATGTGCATTACAGGACATTCTAAGTAAAACCAAATACAGAATGCTTTTTAAATCGATGACTATACCTTATTGAAACAAAGGGTTAGTTATAATGTTTTTCATCACATAAACGTACAAAAACTACGGGAACAAGCATACATAAAATGTAAATAAGTGACTTCCTTTTTTGGAGCAACTCTTCAACTTACCTCTTTAGGCCCACTCGTCCATCAATAAGACGATTTTGTCCTATGTATGAGACTCACTAGTCACTAAGTACCTACCTAGCTCAAATAGCTCACAAACGTTTTTAAATGCTTTCGCAATTTAGCTAAGGTAGGTACCTACGTAAGAAGTATATACCTATTTATACTTTCAAGGAGCTCTGCTTCAGGCACTGACACAGATTGCGAGTGCATCCACGCAGAACTCGTGAGGTTGCTGACAGCACCCCATTTAAAAGGCAAATACGGTCACGACGTGCTCACACGGATGTATCGATATCGAGTATCGCCGTGATAAGTCTTGCAGCACTTACATCCATTTCACAGAATTAGCTGCAGTTATCTAGGTACCTAGGTACGAGTATAACTCGAAAGAATTATACTAAGGTCTAACTTATCCAGTTCAATTCGTGCGGTTTCGAGTGGTTTCAATGAATGTTTTTAACTTTTGCATCTTCCTTCAAACATATTGGAAAGGCTGAGAGTTACCTCTTACCTAATAACCGGAGAACGGAACTTGGATGGAATAATAATTGAAATACCTACTGCTTTCAAAGCGGTTCTTTCTTTCTCATTTTAACAACTCTTTTACTTATCATACGGTTTTAGAAACAATTTTTAGGAACTTCTTTTGACAGTCTGTTAACTTAGGTTTGACAAAGTGCTTCTGGTTGTTCCAGGTGTGTAGTGCGGTGGCGGGCGCGCTGGCGCCGGGCCATGCGCTGGTAGACGGCGCCATGGTGGGCGTGGGCGTCGTCGACGGCGGAGGGGGTGGCGGCCCCGGCCCTGCAGAGCCCTATCCGTCCTACGGAGAGTTCTACTCGGACCAATACTACGTCCCCGACATGTGCTCGCACCCCCAGCAGCATCCGCAGCACGCGCATGTCTGCACGCTGCCACCGGAATACGGTGAGATGTCTTCCATATTTTGGCATTAAACATATGACCGAAGGATGAGGTGTAATCGGCTGTCCAGCAGAATGTGCGATATAAGTTCATGTTTGGTCAGTCAGATAATGTCTGAAGCTGGCCCAGTCGATTTTGGTTTATGATAAAGGTTTTGGTACTGTGGTGTGTATGATCAGAAAGTGATCGGATGAGCCATCCACGAGATCTGGGATTCAGTTTGGATCCGTGGGCCAGTACCTAGGTGGGTTTGTCTACAAAACAGTTTTTTTTTTTAAAAGTGTTTTTAGCGTTCCAATCGGTGCCAGCTTTGAACATTTGTTGTTTGTTTGTTATTGATTGATATGATAATGTACCTATGCCTTGGAGGACAGTAGGTACACGGCCAATAGGTCAACGTTTTGTACCTACCTACGTCGCTACGTCGTCGTTTGCGACGTAAGTTTGGTGGGCCTAGGCACCCAAACCTCTAGCCCGCATCAGCAGAACGGTAATGAAATTACCAGCTATTGGCTAAACTTGGAATTCGAGCAAACCACAATCTATTAGTGGTTGTGATAGAACTTAATCATAGAGATTAGGCATATCTGGGAAAAATCCCTTTTACTCGAAACAAAGAACTCAAGGCTCTCGTGGGATTCGCGCAGCACTGCGGCGCGATTTCGACGATGTTGCTCAAGAGGCTGTGGTCGGTTGCATTGCATTGCGAGCTCTCTGTCCAACTATGCGGTACATTTCCGCCGCAAACGGTTATGTCTACAAAAGCGGATGATTCCACAAAGAGCGGTTTCTACGAATCACCAAAACACGTCCATTCAATACAACTGCAAAGAGAGCAGAACGGTCGGCGTCGATGTCGAAATAAAGCAAAACATGCCCCTGACGCGATGATGCCACCCACAGGCGACCGTGCCATTGAAGACGGCTGGTGTTTCTATATTTCTTTCTACCTTATTGATAGTATAAGCAAGAATAATGATCCCGAGATAAAAAAAAAAATAGATCCCGTGGTTAGTCTGAGTTTTTATGTCGATTTGCGAAAAGTGTCTTGCACTTTTTGTATGGACAACAATCGTTTTGTGAAACGAAATCTACTAGCCTAGAGCAGTTACCAGCTGTGCCGACAACGCATCGTTTACCATTTCGTTATCGGTGCTAGAAAAAGTCGCTACGGAACCGGAACTTCCACTGCCTCCACCACACAGAGTTTGATCAAAATCTTAGGTAGGTATAGAGACTCTTGTCAGGACTGAGACTCCGTAGTGCGCTGCATTACTTAGGTACATATTCTTTGTGTGTACCTACCTACTACCTATAAGGTATTTCTGAAAGTTGAAGATCTATATGTACACCTTTACTGAAAATAGCAAGGTTTGCTAACTAAAAATTTAAACATTTTTTTTTCCAGGTGGCATGCAGGTGGTGACTTCAACGACGATGATGCCGCAAATGATGCCGCCGGTGATGGACGAGAACATGCGGCATTACCTGGTGCACCAGCAGACGCATCAGCACCCGCACCACGGCCCGCACCACCAACCGCCCCACCACCAACCGCCCCACCACCAACCGCCTCATCACCAACCGCCACACCATTATGTAAGTATTCACACCAACAAAACGTTTTTCTAACCATAATCTTAACTTATGATGACAACTGAGATGACGGCTGATAGAAGAGCATGGAAGAAATACACATGTTGTGCCGACCCTACATAAAGTGGGAAAAGGGCAAGGAGATGATGATGATGATGATGATGAACCTTAACTTATGAGTAGCGTAAGGGAAAAACTTTTATTTCCCCTATGGTCCTGTTAAATGGACCACAGTTCCACCTACCTGCCCGTTTCACGGAGTACGAAGAATAGTTTGGAATACATAGTACCTTACGGTACCTACTTATATTATAAAGTAAAGTAAAAAAAGTTTATTACAGAGAAAAATAATTACATCCATAAATTTTTTAACTAAACAGTACGAAAAAAACTAGAATTATTAATTGGATATAAAACAAATTTCTCAGACAAAAAAAAATTATACCTTACCTCATTGATTTACTACCTGCCTCATTGACGATTCCCTTTCTACGCCGTGCTTGACGATATGCGTATGCTATGCTCCTCAATCCTCACCTCATTTGTAAAGAAAAAAATATTTAAAAAACTGTGAAGTATTTCTGACATTACATTACTGACAAGACTTACGGTTTGACAGACATGACGCGAATGTCACAAGTGACGTTGTGATTGGTTGTGATTGGTGAACGAAAGGATAATGATTGGTGATTCGTGGACGGTCGACCATTCATCATACGTTTCGTTCATTCTCATCACAATCATTCTGCTCATTTTATTTCATTCATTCTTGTAAGCAAAGTATTTTTTTCGTGATAAATGTTTTTCTCTAAACGTAGTGTTATTTCGACGGTATTTCGATAAATAAAAACCCTAGTAGATTAAACCAAGAGATAGGTGTGTCGAATATCAGTTTCACGAAAAAACCTGAATTGAATTGAGTGTTGTTTACCGACCTTCATTCAATGCAAACATACAGAGAGAGTGCCATCGCGCGTAGCCGGTCGTTGGTAAATAAATATCGATCTTAACCAGCAGTAGGTACATATTATTATAATAAAGTAACATAAACTCATAGCGTAGCTACGTAAGTCTGCCTTTTTTGATTGAATACAACTCATACCTACCTAATTAACCGACTATTTTCCGTAACCCATTTGGGCCGTGTTTGCTGCGAGTGTAAAGGCTGTAATCTTATCGTTGCCACGTTTATAGCCGACAACGCGACTGCTATGCAAAACCTTATCACAATAGCACAGTTGGCGCTTGTACGTGGCATTGACGTGTACCTACTCACAGCTTGAATATTGGAACAACATTCTCAAAATGAGTAGTTCTGATCCGGATAACAAAGATAATCTAAAAAAGGAAACTGAAAAGGTCAGTTTAGCTACTAAGCTTATCCAAACCTAGTCCTACTTTCTATAAATGAGTGTGTGTCTACCTATTGGATAAATTAACAGATTGGTATGTTTTCTTGCGCATGTTTTTGTAAATGTTTGTTATTTTATCATAGACCTGACCAAAACATGTACAGTTATGTACCTATTCCAAGTCTGAATGTATGCATTGCATGTTCCACGGAACACCTTATGATCAAATATCTTATCTTAGAAAATAATATAAAGACCATAATAACATGACAAACAATGATCTTATATTTCAGGGGCCAACAAATGGTGCTGGGGGTCCACAACATTTCTACGGTGGTGGCTACCCGCATTACCATGTACCAACTCAGCACCACATGCAGCATTCCCCACCTCCGCCGGTTTTCCCAAATGAACGTGCTCAGCGACAATATGTCAAACTCAAGCAGAAGTTGGAAAGGAAACAAAATAATAGAAATAATGGAAATGGTAAGAACATTCAAAAATAAAAAACATGTATGTGCAAAACTTTATATGTGCCTTCCTCACACTTGTCCTCCACTTCGCCTTATCCATGTCGTCGTCTTCGGGAACATTGCATGCTTTCATATTGCGTTTCAGCACGGCTGTCCAGGTGGTTTTTGGTCTCCCTGGTATAATGAAGTCAACTTCAGAACTGAAAATATCTTAGTGTTTTACCTATATTTTTCAAATTCACTGTGTTTCAGAAATAAACTCAGGCGCGAGTACACCCTCTCTATCGCCACGCAAGGAGATGAATGGACGAGGTGGTGGGAGTGGGGGAGCCTCGTCGGGCGCCTGGTCCGAGGGTGAAGGCTCCTCTGCAGGGGCTTCTCTACAAGGAGATGATGATACCGACACTCAGGCTGTGTTAGACATGCTGTCCACAACAAGGACTCCACAAGTAAGTACTTACTACAAAATAAAAAATTTGACTTGGTTTTTTCATCACTTGTTATTTGTAACTTGCTCCCAATTTTTTGTGATGCAAAAAGTCATAATGATAAATCAAACATTCCATTAAAGATGGGTAACTATAACTACTGAGTTTATTTATCTGAGAGAAATGTGTCCCTTTCCAGCATTACTAGAATCCTCTACACTCCTCTGTTTAGAATAGTCTTGTATACTAGAGCCACCACCTAGTTATATCAGGCGATTCTAAATGATCCTTCTGATTTTACCCAATAATATCTCGGTTTGTTTTACTAAGCAATCTTTGTCCTTACAGGTTAGTGACATGACTCCAACAAGTGCCCTAGTACAATGGAACTCTTCCCTTCCCGAGGGCGTGACAGTGCCCAATATCGAACTCACATACGAACTACTGCTTGGCGACCGCGGCCGCTACAAGGCGATCTATAGCGGGCCCTCTCTATCTTGCCGGTAAGTAGTTATCGGTAAAATTTACAGATACTTCAACATTAGTAGGTAGCTCCAGGCGCACGGGAAAGAATGTCATGGTTTACTAAATGTTTACAATTAGCTAGATTCTCGAAATTGTGCAAATTTGTATTGTAGCTAAAATGGATTAATCTGTGGGACAGGGTTCGCGACCTGAGGCCGGGGTGCGAGTACTCGGTGTGCCTGCAGATCCGCGCGGGCGAGCTGACCGGCGCCGCCAGCGAGGCAGCCACCTTCCGCGCGCCCCCCGCGCCGCCGGACCCCCTCCCCGCGCCGCGCCTCGTCACGCGCCTTCGCACCTCCGTCATGCTGCGCTGGACCTCCGCGCAGGACAACGGCGCGCGACTCACGCACTACCTCCTCGAGATGGACGCCGGCGAGGGATTCGTCGAGCTGGCGCGACCGCGCACCCGCCAGCACACCGCCAACAACCTGCGACCGCAGACCCGCTACGCCTTCCGGCTCGCCGCCGTCAACGAGTGCGGCCGCGGCGAGTGGAGCGACGAGACCGTGGTGTGGACCGCGGGCTCGCCGCCGCCCGCGCCCGCGCCGCCGCGCCTCGCGCACGCCGCGCCCGACGCGCTCGCGCTCGCCTGGGACGCGCGCCCCGACGAGGAGTACACGCTGCAGATGGAGGACGCGGCGCAAGGCCACGGCTTCCTGCCCGTGTACGCCGGCGCCGACGCCGAGCACCGGTGTGCCCACCTGCACCGCGCCACCGACTACCGGTTCCGGCTGCGCGCCGAGACCGTCGACGGCCCGGGCCCGTGGTCCGCGGACGTGACGTACCGGACGGCGGCCGAGCGACCCGACGCACCCGGCCGGCCCACCCCCAAGGGCAAGATCCACTCGCGCGCGTTCCGGCTGCGCTGGGAGCCGCCGCACGAGGTCGGCGGCGCGCCGCTCGAGAGCTACACGCTCGAGCTGGACGCGGGCGAGGGGTATCGAGCAGCGTACTGCGGGCTCGAGCGCGAGGCGCACTGCGACCGCCTGCAGCCCGGCACGCCGTACCGCGCCCGCGTGCGCTGCACCACGCTCGCCGGCGACGGCGCCTGGTCCCCCGCCGAGACGATCACCACCGAGCCGGCCGCGCCCGCCGCGCCCGCCGCGCCCGAGCCCGCCGCCGCCCCCCGCCCCACCGAGCTCGGCGTGCGGTGGCACGCCCCCGGAGCCACCGGCGGCGCGCCCCTCACCGAGTACCGCATCGAGCTCGAGGAGCTCGACCCCGCCGGCGCCGGCGTCGGCAACGTGCGGCTCGCGGCGCAGGGGCTGCGCACCGAGTGCCTCCTGCGCGACCTGCTCCCCGGCCGCCGGTACCGGGCGTGGGTGAGCGCCTGCAACGCGGTCGGCCCCGGACCCGCGTCGCCGCCGCTCGAGTTCGAGACGCCGGCGGCGCCGCCCGACGCGCCGGCGCCGCCGCTTGCGACGCCGGACGGGCCGCGCGCCGCGCGCCTCGAGTGGACGCCGCCGCGCGACAACGGCGCGCCCGTGCTCGACTACCGGCTCGAGGTGAGCTCGTGCGACGCCACCTTCGCGGAGGTGTACCGCGGCGCGGAGGCGCGGTGCGCGGTGCGCGACCTGACGCCCTTCTCCGCGTACCTGTTCCGCGTGAGCGCGCGCAACGCGGCGGGGCGCGGCGCGTGGTCCGGCGCCGGGGAGCTGGTGACGGAGCGCGCGCCGCCCGCCGCGCCGACCGCGCTGCGCCACGAGGCGGCCGCCGACCGGCTGCGGGTCGAGTGGCGCGCGCCCGCCGCGCACGGCGCCGACGTGCTGCGCTACCGGCTGCAGGTGGGCGACCTCACGCTCGAGACGGCCGGCCCCGAGCCGGAGCACCTCGTGCGCGACCTCGCCCCCGACACCGAGTACCGCGTGCGCGTGGCGGCGCTCAACGAGCTCGGCCTCGGCGAGTGGTCGGAGGAGATGCGCGCGTCGACGCGGCCGCCGCCGCCGGCGCCGCCGCGCTTGCGCGCGCTTGAGCCGGCGGCGCACAACCACCTGCGGCTCGAGTGGGAGGCGAGCGGCGGCGAGGGCGCCACCTACTGCGTGGAGATGCGATGCGGGTCGGCGCGCGAGTTCCGCGGCGTGTACCGCGGCTCGGCGCGCGCCTACAAGGCGAAGAAGCTGCGCGAGGCCACCGAGTACTGGTTCCGCATCCGCGCGAGCGACGAGCGCGGCGGGCGCGGGGCGTGGTCCCCGACGCTGGCGGCGCGCACGGCGCCCGCGCCGCCGCCCGCGCTGCGCCTCCCCGCGGTGTCGCACCCGGGGCCGCGCCGCGCCGCCCTCACCTGGGAGCCCGTCGACGACGCGCACTACCTGCTGCAGTGCGCTCGCGCAAAAGACTCCGTATTCAAGGAGGTAATTAAACATTTCTCTCGGTGCGTACCAGCGCAATCGCATTTTTTGAAATCCATCGCAAGTTGAGGATCCCCGGTCCGTCAACTAGTAGGTTGTATGAGAATATCGTTGGTTGCAGGTGTACAGTGGCCCGGAGTGTCAGTTCGAGTTGGATTCGCTGGAGTACGGTGCGGAGTACCTGGTGCGCGTGTGCTGCGTGCGCGGCGGTCAGGCGGGTGCGTGGTCCCCTGCGGCGCGGGTGTCGGTGCCGGCGGCGGTGGGGGCGGGCGGGGTGGTGGGGCCGGCAGGAGGGGGGGTGGTGGGGCGCGCCCCGCGGCGCTCGACGCGGCCGGCGCGCGCGCTGCAGCCGCGACACTTGGCGCTGCTGGTGGCGGTCGCGTTCCTGCTGCTGGCGGTGCTGATGGCGGTCCTGCTGGAGCGCATCTTCGTGGAGCCGCAGCCGTGACGCGAGCTGGCGGAGGCGCGACCTCGCGCCCTCGCCCGCATTGTGTGACCGGACCCGGCCGAGTGATGAGTATTACATTACATTACATTGAGGACCGCTCCCTGGTCTCGTCCGAGGCGCGACGCACGATGCGGCGCGACGGGTCGGCGCGAGGTCGCGGAGCGGGGCTGCGTTCTTATAAACCATATATTTTATATAGGTAAAAGTGGAAGCTTTGCAATATGTG
Source organism: Eulithis prunata (assembly GCA_918843925.1). Lineage (NCBI taxonomy): Eukaryota > Metazoa > Arthropoda > Insecta > Lepidoptera > Geometridae > Eulithis > Eulithis prunata. The sequence continues at coordinate 3,626,123 of OU974007.1, forward strand.
TTTCTTGTGTCTAAATTTTCACAAATTTTCGTAATCTAGTCTCCGCTTGTAATTTGTTATTTCACCTTTTGGAGGAAACTGTGGTATATTTTATTTATACATTTATTGAAATATCAAATAGAAGTATTTGGTTTAAATAGTGATATCGAGTGTACTTCCAATATATTTTAGTAGTCTGTACCTATCTGTACTATGTACCTATTTTGTACATTTCATATTTTTATAAAATTGATCAGTCTGTTGCATGCTTTTATCTCTTTTATCAGATTTAATTATAAGAGTTAGCAAACAAGGTGCTCTATTATAATTGTAAAGTTTTGTTGAGAGGGTCGTGGCCCCTCGCTCTGCAACGATCCAGTGTAAGCTGTGATGTGTATTCCTTATGCGAATGAGACTGATTTTACAACTAAAGCTTTGTTTCTAGAAATGAATCAACAGCCTAAGTTACGTGTTACGACTACATTTTATGCTATTTACTTTGCAGCTGAAACGATGTAGGTATCCGAAATAATGATTGTTGTACGTAAATAGCATAGTCTCGGTTATCAGTAAATGCGGAATACGCTGCTATACCCCGAATGCTTTTTATAATTATTATCAATGCGTCTATTTACATATATTGTATAACGTCGGCAACTACATTGCATTAACTAGTAATCAGTCATGCATTAACATGCGTGCATACATGGAACATGACTTTTATTGATGACATTATTATATAGCATTAGAGTATGTAATTTGTTTGTAAATTAGTTATATTACGAATTTTAGAGATTGTTACCACCCGGTATAAAGCTGAAGAATTTTATTATGAAATTCTTTATAATTTATTCTCCCAAAGTAAAAATGTAGCTTCAATATTCGATGTTTGTTACGTTCATTTTTAGCCAAATTTTATCTGGTATCTAATATAATTTTAAACGAATTTCATTGTAGATAAGTAAAAATGAATTTAATTATTCTTTATTCAGTAATATTATTAGACTAATGTGTGTACGGGGTATTATTATATACATATTTAAATATCGATGTTTCTTAGTACCTATCAATTATTATTAATACATACAATTGAATGTTGTTTCGTGGAATTTAATGAATGTCATACATATACATATTAATGATAATCTAATATTGCGTAGGCCTTTCGCAGAAGATCTGCTTGTATCCGTCGTCACTATCACTAGATGTTAGTTTCACATTGCGAATGAGATTACGTGACGCCCTAACATGAATAAATTATCTCGTAAATATATGATATTTACTCCTGTGATTAGCTTATTCATTTTTTTATCGTTGTCATATACATTCCTAGGGTAATTTATGTGTTATTTTCTTCGGTGTTACTGAAATATCTACGGTATGAAATAAGTCACTTGTGCCTACTTCCGCAAGGCATAAAGGTGAGCGCAGCTTACCGTCTAATATTTGAAACTATTAAATTTTTCGAATGTTTTATAATAATGATGTGCAATTAACAATTTCATTATTCTTTATCGCTTAATATAATATTTATTTTTTAGAAATTGTATCTGATAATATAGTGTCAATGAGGGAATCGATGTTCCTAAGTTTTTACACGTTGTACAACACTTGAGGTGAGCTAAATTGTGTACTGCAGTCAAGCATTCCAAGTTAATTCCACTTGTAAATAGGCCTAATGAAAACTACTACTTTGTGAGTGTACATCTTGCTTTGAAATGTAAATAATGTGGTGTTCACGAGCTTCTTGTGGAGGGCATGTTTAGGTACTGAACATGTACCTATGCCAATTCATTATATTGTAATACTATATGTATAACACTTGTGTTGACTAAACGTTTTAGATTAATGAGATACTGTGTAATGGGGATAATATCTCATATTGTATTTGTGTTTGAATAAGTACGTATAACGAAATGTATATGTTTATAATATAATATTTGATGATGTTATTATGTATACAATTTATTAAACATGAATATATCAATAAAACTATATTTTGTGTATATTGAATGTTTAATTTTCTTTCTAAAAAAGATTACAAATCTACATACATTACTGCTAGGTATTACAAACTAGTACAGGTTTAGCTAAAAAAACATAAATTACGTCAGTATTTTTCTTGTAATAAATTAAACCCTATAAAATCTAACAACTTACAATATATACTTAGTTATCTACATACTCTAATGGCGAAGTATTTGGTCCTATAAGATAGACTAGAGAACGTTTTGTACTATAAGTAATGATATGATCAAACATACCTTGCCACTTGCCAGTCTATTTATCAGGTCGGGGGAAATAGTTGGCACGACTTGACATTTTCGCTGTAAACCTCTGAATAATTGGTTAGGTAAGATTTCTCCCTCGTTGATATGTGGTCGATGCAGCCTTTGAATTTGTGAGGGAATATATTTTTAGCTGTTTCACTTTCTTCTGATAGTCCACCTAAAAAGCAAAAATATCTACATGAATAGGTACTTTTTTTTTAATTTTAAGAACTACACATCAATATTTTTTGAAAAAGGTAAAACACTCGCCTATGAATAATTTCAGATCATCATAATCGGACGCAACATGCAAGCCTGGTTCTTCAACATACGCTAACACTTTATCCACCAGCAAACTAATATTATGCTTCTCCATCCTCAGAACGAGAGTGTGCCATTCACCATCAGCTAAGAAACCAGCCGTCGGGACTAATCTCGACAAAACTCTGGACGAATCTGGCAGTTTGACAGAGTTGCTTGAAAGCTTCAAGATCGAGTTGTTTCGGTGGAAGGACCAAACAAGTCGTAAGAGTCCGTTTTCTAAACCAACACCGATATAATCTGCGTCCTGTGAAGAAATAGGCACGGTAACATTTTACTTTTTTTGCATCGGAATAATTCATAATATGTATATTTTCTAGTTGAATTCTACTTCATGCAACTCTTTTTTAGCCCAGATTGTAGGTCTGTAAGAATAGCATTCGTTTTATAATATTGGTGCGAGAATTGTGCCTTGTGTAACGCCGCCTGATGATGGTGTGGTATTTAACCAAACTGGTCTATCCAATGCTAGCGTAAAAAAATCTAATTGTGTACAGGAATATGCAGGATTTCTTAAACACTCGGAGTTACCATATCAGCCCAGACCAGCAATGCATCTTGCATAGCCGTAGTAAAGTTAAGGGCGATGTAAGAAGGAAAGCCAGTAGTGGCTCGCTGCTCGCCCGCTAGTCGCTCGATGTCACGCCGCTTTGAGAGAGATATGAGCGAGTTACCTTCGAATTGCGGAATGGTTATGTTTATATCTGTAACAGAAAATAAACATTGAAGTCTCTTGATTGTTTGACGGTTGTACCTAAATATTTTCCGAGTAGTGTTGTGGTCCCGATACCTGAGCTTTCAAAGTCAGTCGGTAATTATTGTTTATTCAGTAAAATCATATTTTAGGATTCAATACCTTGGCACTTTATTCGTTAGATTCTACCGGGAGCCAGCACCCCCATGATCCAACTTACGTTGTTCACAATTCAGTCCAGCATATCCAGTAGCGCAGACACAACTGCCCTCTCTGCATTGTCCCCGGGGGGTAGAGCAATGGGTGGGGGAACAGGTGGCGTGACGTCTGCACCTGGCTCCAGCTCCTGTTGCCCCTGTATTGCACGAGCATCTGGCTTTTCCCCCTTCGATAGTGCAAATACCCCCTCCACAAGTTTCGCCGCCACAAGCTGTTCCGTCACAGTCGTTTACGTTTTGACCCTCTGGAAAATATTCAGGATTATGTAAAACAAGCTGCCGCCCGCGACTTCTTTCGCGTCCCGTTGGATCCCGTTGATTTTTCGGGATAAAAAATAGCCTATGTGTTAATCCAGCTCACGGACAATATATTATATTCCAAGTTTCATCCAAATCGGATCAGTAGTTTTTACGTGAAAGAGTAACAAAGATCCATCCATATTCACAAACTTTCGCGTTTATAATATTAGTAGGATGAGTTACTAAATCTGTTGTCATCTTTTTTCGTTGTCATGAACGTTACAACGATAGAGTATTTTTTAACATACTAAAATTACAGTTGAATATGAATAAAGTGGTAGAGTTTTAATTTGCTGGGGGTTTTAACTTGTCTTTGCTAGAGAAGGTTGATCTGTCAAGAAGGCGGCAGTCTGTGTTAACAGAATAGGACAAGAACCAGTGCTGAAGAATATTTAGGCCACCTTACTTATTTTACCCATAGAGTTTTGTTGCGTCATCGTTTGAGACTACGTATATTAATTTGCATAGCTGAAGCAAACTTTCCGCACCTTGAATGCTATGTTTTTCTAGCACAATGAGGATATTGTTGACGTGGAGGTTTCTGATGCAGCCGGTGTACGATTCCGGAGGACCCGACATCGCGTCAAATGGTAGTGTCGACAAGTCTTTGGCACCACCTATATGAAGTAAACGGAAAAGAGACGTTTCGTTTAAAGATGTTTTCCACGATAATATAGTTGGTGACAGCTGATGTTATTCGTCCTAAAACTCATAGCACGTTGGACTTACCTAACAGTATAGATGCGTTGCTGTTAGTGTGTGGGTAAGCGTGTGCCAGCATAGCTTCGGTGCTGAGCGCAGAATCCACCCACACATACAGCCGACTGCCGTAGCGACCTGCCTTCACACTATGCCATTGAGACATTGATAACACTACACCGCTGCGGACTAGTGACGTCACTCCTGAAAGCCTATCTGAAAACCAGAAACAGTTGCAAACGTAAATTTTGTTGAAAACTAATTTTGGGAAGTAGGAAAAAAAGCGTATTTTCCTTTGAGAAGGGGAAAGAGCAGGTTTGTCAAGTGCACAGGCTCAATATGGACTAGAAAAACCCAGTCAGTGGTTCAATCCAGCTGCCTTCGAAACACCGTGGTGCCTTTACACTATCAGCTGACCACTTTAGAGACAAATATCGTTAGGATTCCGAAGTTATATTTTCAGCAGCAGCAGAATCATTTTCAAGATTACCTGTCCATCGGTATTCCAGCAATCCTCCCTGCATAGACAAAGCAGTGTAAAAATGTGGTGTATCAGCGAATATCACCAGACCCCGTTCCTTGGTGGGCTTTATTTCAGCTTCTAGAGATAAGCTCACGCTCGAGACTGACCGTGAATGGAGTTGAATGTACGAACGCGTTCCCGTGAATAGAACATCAGTGGGCAGTAGATCTGAAAACCAGTCATAGTAATCAAGCAAGCTCGTATGAGTTACTGGCCAACTCTGGTGACGGAGTGTTTAGGCCGCATTTAGGGCTCCGTCATGGCTTGACGACTGCTAAAGCCGAGACCGAAAGTTTAACATGCCTTCCGAAGCTCGGAAGCGCTCAGATATAAATGCCACTAGCGGTCACCCATCCAAATAGTGACCGCGCAGAACGTCGCGTAACTTAGATAATCGGTGAAGATTGACTAAGCAAGCTACGCCCCGACCGCTTCCAGTCATAGTAAAAATTATCTAATGAAGGCGGATAAACACTGGATGAGAAGAGCCTACGTAGAACGTCTAGTAGTTTGAAAAATGCAGCATTTTGTGTTTAGGTCCAATGGACCATAGTGGTGTAAAAGAAACGCTGAGGTGGTGAAGTTAACAGCCAAACTGAGGCTAGGAAACTTAGAAAAGGGGTTGTAAGACTGTGCGTGCATATCGTAAAAAGTGGTGGTAGGTACTCGTAAATTCGAAAAAAAGGATAATTCTGGCAGTGTTTTCCTCTCGAATGATTTCTAACCTTGATCACAGTTTACACCAGCCTTTCCATATGGACAGTCGCATTGGACCTCAGAATCTGCCGCCATAACGCACTGTCCCTCGCATTTGGAAACGCTGCGATCACACGGGTTCTGAGCATGGGAGCATGTCGGTCCAAACCATCCCTCAGTGCAGATGCATCTAAAAACCATGCATGTATCTACTCATACATATTTCATGAGATTTTTTCACATGACATGAGCAAATTGCTCATGCACTATCTCTCTTCCTTTTTCGAATCAAATCTTACTATATAGGCTCTCGGATTTTAGAATGCAAGATTTTTGAGGGCATGCCACAGATTAACTAGATCAAAATGAAATAAAAAAAAAAACACTGAAATAAAAATAAATTTTCATCTCTTTCTAAAGTGGTGGTTATTTTCTCAACTTACCCGTACGTTGCAGGCGAATGGATACATACTCCCCTTGGCGCTGTACACGACCTGGCAGTGCATTGCTGCACCCCGCATTGCCCGACCCCGCGGCCGCCCACAGCCCGTCCTGCCCCCACAGTCTGACCCCCTACTTCCCACAAGCACCCCCGCCAGCCGCTATGGAGTGGTAAATCGTGGGGGAGGTCGCGAAAACTCTCTGAGGGGTGACCTCCTACAAAACAAAAGACGGTCTTTTGTATATGGTTAGAGAGTAAAGCTAAACGGTGAAGGAAAACATCGTGAGTAAACACGCGGCTGAGTCAGCTCCGCGCGTATTGACGATGTCTTTCCTGTGGATAAGGCTGACTAGGCTCAGAGGATGGTATAGGTGCTGGGCAAGCCTACTCCATCTAAAACATTGTGCCAGGCACTACAGTGTCCCGTCAAGTGTAGATATGGGTTGCCTCCTGACGCTGTATAAATCATCTTCAATAGATGTAAAGGCTTAAGTAGAGAGTAGAACACAAGAAAGCCATTGAAAGTTGTTATATTGAATCAAGAAGAGTTGTCTAGGACGCGCAGGCGCGTAATGAAAAATTAGCTCCAGCTGTGCTGCATTTTGGTGCAATATAGAGCTTGACTGATCTACTATTGCCTCAGCATAAGTCCTGCATTAGTGTTTAGCACGTTCATGCCGTTTAAATATTCCGCGTCACACGCAAATCGCATTAGACCACGGAGATCGCATAAGATATGCAAGTAACACGAGTACACAGCAAGAGTAGATCCTACAGTCAAACTTACCAATATAAAGGTAAGGCATTAGGGTCATCTTAGCATCGTTCCCCATAGAAGGCGCGTTTCCAGTGACATTGTGACGTCCATCCACGTTCAAGCCAGCAGTACGTCCTCGGCGCCATACCCTGACAGAATGACCGCCTCTACGAGCGCTCAATGCACGTGATGTGAAAATGCGACGAGGACCTATGAAAGAAAAGTGAGAAAAATAGCTATTTGTTGATCACCTCAAAAAAGCTCTCATGTTCTACCCAAAACACGAGTGCCACAGTATACAAATACCTACGGAGGAAGTAGGTAGAGCCAATCCAAGACTTCTTTATATCAAACTAACTTCCGCCCGCGACTTCGTTCGCGCCCCGTTGTATCACGTTAATTTTCCGGAATAAAAAGTAGCTTATGTGTTATTCCAGGTCACGGACAATATATATTCCAAGTTCCATCCAAATCGGATCAGTAGTTTTTGCGTGAAAGAGTAACAAACATCCCTACATCCTTACAAACTTTCGCGTTTGTAATATTACGAGTAAATATCAAATATCAGTTTCATGTCGCCATAGCATAACTTTGCAATGACGATAAGAGAGATCAAGTGGATAGGGAGAGGTACCTAAAGGTGATAATTTGCTATGGAGTAAACTTCACTATGTAACTGCACTCACCACTGCCCATATTCCAAGTCAGCATAATATACCCCTTTACAAAAGTGAGCGCTATATGCTGGCTCCTCGTGTCATGTCTTCCGTTCTGCCCCACAAATGCTAACAAAGCAATTTGATCCATATCAGCCGTTTGGAAGCGGAGACGAAGATCGAAACGGTCGGAGTTGATGGCAACAGGCGATAGTGGATACAGAAGGTAGGAAGATATACCCGCGCTTATCGGAGACAGGGATGGACGTGTGATTTCTACATCTGAAAAAAGAATTTGAGTTGGTAGACTTAGGTACCCCCGAATTAATTAACAGAAGCTGAACAGTCCGCCAAATCGTTTCAACCAGTATTCCCCTAGCACACCGTTACATCGTTTATGAATTCGAGGGGTAGCAAAATAAACTACTTCATTTTATTTCATTTCAGAATTTTACGGTACTAAGTAACTTTGGAAAGCACTATGACGCATGTGCAAAAGTTTGAGGATGGATACGAATATTTTTAATATTTTTTTCATACAAAAGACATCAGCGCGCTTCTTATATGATAGCTCTACTGGATAGTTTAAGTATTTTTTAAGTCAAAACAGTGTTACTCGTACAATCAAACAGTGGTCATATATATAGGTACCTACTTGGCAAAAATTTATTAGAAGCAGATGATTTTTGTATTCGAGCTAAACTGATGGTTTCCTAGTAAATGTGGTTTGGCAGTGCACTAATTACACCCGGTAGATAAACTTACTGTATTCACAGAAGATACCGTGCCTGCCGTATGGACAGAGGCATAGAAATCCGCTGCCAGGATGCTTTACACAGCTCCCTCCCGACTGACACGGGTTTTGCTCGCACACTGAATGGTTGCAGTGTACACCTGTCCAGCTAAAACATGGCCAATTTCAGAATCTTAGTCCACTAACTAGGTCTGATTGTTACAGAATTGCCATCAAATGCACGCGTTCAAATGGCCACTAATTTATATGTTGGCCGTGCTGACGAAGCCAATAATACAAATAATTTAAGTAAGTTTGTAATACCTAAATCAAATATATTATCTTACACTGTTATGATCTGCGTTAACTGCAAACATTTTTACACTACACGTCTACGACATAAACTTCATACAAAAGACTTCAACGCGCTTGCTACAATTTGTCAGTAAATGTCAGTATGCGATTGTAAAAGCGCTTTGCTACTTTTTTACAATGTGTCTACCTCTTACCTGATTATGTAACTTACCCGTTAGCACAAGAACATGTGTAGTTTCCTTCACGATCAGTGCAAGTTCCTCCGTTGAGGCAAGGTCCTGAAAGACAAGCTAGGGACACACATTCTGAGACCTCTGAAGCCTCCACTGCGTCGCCAAAAACTTCAAGCGTTTTACCGTTTACCTGAAAAAAAAATTAATACCTACTAAGCCACCCAACAGTCTCAGTAAAAAAAATGTGAAGATTGGATAGGTGTGCTAGAAGTACCATTAAACTTTTAATGCATCCAATAAAAGGTTTGATCTCTGCATCTTTTAGATCCGGGGAGTTCCCCAAGTAAAGTGTGGTATTGTGGTCCAAAGCACTAATGTTAGCGATTTGTCCTCCACTCATGGCTACCGTCTCGTTGAGGTGAAGAGTTGCGTTGCAATGATGTTCGTTGGGGTACAAATCAAGCCTGAAACATTATTGTTCTGTGAACATCAGACAGTTTCGTTATATTGTTCCTTCGAGCCGGACTCTACCAGTTCAGTCATACCTTGTTTCAATTTGCATTGGATATCCTTTATTGACAAATGTTTTGAGCTCACTCAAAAGCATAGTCTGATATCCACACGAAAACTTAAACTTCAATAACCCTGAGCTCATGTACAGCTGCATATAAACTCCTGTCGCTATATCCACATGCATAATCTGTCCGTCTGATAATAAGGTTTTCGCATTGAAAGCGATGTCTATAGACGTGGTGTTCTGAAGTTTGTGCGATATAAATGAGTTTACACCGAAAGCTGCTGACGATATTGTGATTTTCTCTTCACAAAACCTTCCTCCATAATTAAAGACGCAATGACACTGTAAAAAGAAAGATGTATAATACAAACATATTCAAAAATGCACGCAGAATTCGTATAAAGTAGAACTCACCCGAATACCAAGTGGAGAATTGACACAAGTTCCATGATTATTGCAAATAGAATCAGTACACTCAGATTGAACTGTTGTGTAACCATGGGTTACAGTTTCAGTTCCTGTAGTAACTTCCAAGGCTTCTGTGGTTGAAAATGTTGGAGGGGTTACTAAATCCGTAGGTTGTTCTGTCGGTGTGTCCGTAAACATTTTGTCAGTAGTATCACCACTTGGTGTAGATGTAACTTCTGACGTGACCTCGTTTATCGTTGTATCCACAGCTGTTATTGATTCTTCTGTAGAAGCATTAGTTTCATTCTTTGTAGTTTCTTTTTCTGTTGTGCTTTCAGTAGTGATGTCAACTTCAGTAACTGGAGGGTTAGTTATAACAGAAGTTTGAGTAGTAGTATCTGTGTGAGAATCAGAATCTATTGTCGCTTTACTGATTTCTTCAGTAACTACTTTTTCTGTAGTCACTTCCATTGTTACATCTGTATTACTTTCAGTGGTTGTTTTAATATCAGTTGTTGCATCTATAGTTGTTATAGTTTCTGCTGTAGTAGTATCTTCACCAGTTGAGGTTCTAGCAATTGTATCGTTTCCAATAAAAGTGCTTGCGATAACATCGCTCGTGGTATTCTCAAATAGTATGGTTGTGAATACTGATTGGGTTGGCCAAGGGGTTGGAGCGATGTATTCACAGTCGTGTGAACCATCGTCGAGGATTAGACAGTCGCATAGAGGTCCAGTGAGCATTGGGGGACAAGAGCATGTGAAGTTATCTACACCGTCGATGCAAGTCCCTCCATTCATACATCTGTGGGTTGAAATTTCGATGTGAAATGTGTTTTTAATCCGCGGTAAAAAAGATTGGTTCTTATTAAGTATGAGTTCCTAGTATGTGACTTCTGAAGTTTCGAAACAGTGTGTTTAGATAATAGTGTATCAAAATATAAGAGGCAAATTATTCCAAAGACAGAACTAAGTAAATAGGTACCAACTTACAGTACCTAATGCTTTGAAGAACGTGATGGAAAATATTGATAGCATCATATAAGTAAATCTATGGAAAGTCTACTTACCTAGGTCCAAGTAAGCACTCATCATATTGCAACTCGCATCGTTCTCCATGAAAGTCAGGCACGCAGTAACACACTCTTATTCCATCTTCTACCACGCAGAGAGCATCGTTTTTACAAGCGTTCTCATCGCAAAACTCTATTAAGACTTCGCAGCTCTTGCCGGTGAACCCTGGAAAATTAAATAGGTCGACATTGTCATAGACATGGTTAAGTAAATTGCCATCACTGGGTTTGGTATGGTTATGAAATCTTATTAAACGTTTTGCCCGATCTCCACCTCAAATATTTAGAAAGAAGTGTTTGTAGAATAGAATACGGTCAGTGGGTTTAGGTAATCGTAAAGTCGTATAAGCCGCTATAATAAGTAAAGCTTTTTTGTACTAAATTGTCTTAGTGTATAGTAAACGGTTAACTTCAAGATTGTCTAGCTAGATCTTCAAACAGCACTGTACAGTAAAATAAAGCAGAAAAGAAAGATAATTAAAGTGCTTTTTTGATTTTACTAAAAACAGAAGGAAAAGAATGAACGGGTAAGTTACCAAAAGCACAAGCGCACATGTAGTCAGCATGGACGTCGATACAAACACCGCCATTCTGACAAGGATTGGATTCACATTCATCAATTTGATTATCGCATTTTGGACCGGCCCATCCTGCAAAGGTTTGATCGAATCAATGAAAATGGTAAATTCTTATGATTGTGATACCTACTTTTACGTTGTAATAGAATGGAACTATTGTTATCTAAGTCAAGAATATATTTTAATTTGAAAATAAAAAATCCTAAGTAATGGTGCAACAATTTGGTCTAAAAATCACAAACCTGGCAGGCACTTGCAGTAGAACTTGAACCCAGGTCCCTCAATGCACTGCCCTCCATTATAGCACCTCACTTCTTCAGTACTATTGCATACTGCGATATCCACTTTACAATGCTCTCCAGAAAATCCCGGCACGCAAGAGCAGACGTAGCCGTTTGTCATATCTATGCAGGTTCCGTTGTTCAGACAGGGGTTGGATTCGCATTCGTTGTAGTTTGTCTCGCAGTTATCTCCTGAATAGCAAATGTTTAACTATTGCTTATGTGAATGATTTGTGATGTCAAAAGAGAAGTAATAAGCCGACTCAAGCAGATAACTAACCACTAGGAAATGATAATTTCCTAGTGTTAAGCATCCTTGAATAATGTAAACTATGGTCTACGACATCCCTCCTAGGGCCGTAGACCGTAGTCGCATTGGTGTAGAAGGACTTCGACTAGTGAAACTATGATTTCTGGATATTCATTTGTTATAAACAAAAGTCGATCTAAGTAAGTACACAAGCCTAAAACAAACAAAGCCATAATGAGGTTTTAAACTATAGTCATATTACTTAGTTATTCATAATTACTCAGGTATTCTTTTAACTGAACCAAAAGTAGCATGTAGGCTAGCAATTACATTAAAAAGTAGAGCAAAACAGACATTCAGGTTATCTAACCTCATCAGGTTTATCAACCTCATTAAGGTCATCAGACACCCTGAGCCCAGAGCTTACTGAGCTTTGCCCAATTATAACAAAATTAGTTAGATTGGACAAAGGTCGTTGACTGCAAACTCTTACCAACAAACCCCTCAGCACAAGAGCAGTTGTAGGAAGCGATGCCATCGAGACAGGAGCCTCCATTCTGGCATGGTGATGACCAGCACTCGTCCCAGTTGGTTTGGCATTGCACGCCCGTGTAACCGTCCACGCAGTAGCATGAATAAAATGTGCTGTAACCAGGGATGTTTTGAAATACGAGATACTTGGAACGATGGGTTTTAATATTTAGGTGGGAAGCCTACTTAAAGTTCAGTAGTGAAGTTATACAAGCTGTTGATGATGATGTTGATATAATACTGACTAAGGATCTTGCTCTAACCTAGGGTGCCCTTTTTAATCCATTAGGTATAAGTAAATAATGAATGGTGACTGTTTTGACACCCTTCTGCTACCGTTTCTTAAAATTAAAAGTCAGTAACAAAAAATCTACGAGCCAAGTTTTTCCTTGTAGATGATGGAGGGGCTAAAGTTTCATTCAGTTTTCATGAATATTTAAGTAGTGTATTTAACTTGAGGGCAGACCAAATATTGGGAATAAGGTTGTAATAAGCAAGCTTAGGTAATCATTTCCTTGACGCGCGTGTAGAGCGATTTCATCAAAACATCGTAAAGAAATTAAAAGAATCCATCGGCTCTATGTATCTCCCCTAAAATACCGAAACTTAACCTGTAGAGCATCACACAGTCGGTGACCCCATAAACCGTAAGATCGGTGGTGGAGCAGTCACGCAAGGGTTTAGCTGTAGGGTGCTTTCTTCGTGTACCGAAATTGAGTGGCTTTATGTTTTATTGGCTCAAACTAAAAACTTAAGAATTTGAGTAAATATTTCTTGCTCTCGTGTAAATAGTGTTAATTTTTAAGTACCTAAGGTACCTATGGAACATAATTATTTCAGTGCCTTGATCACGAATAAATGTGACAATCGCAAACGTATCGTAATGCGAGCGTATCTGAGATACACTGCGCGGTGACACTACAACGGTTGGCAGTCGAGCTGGCATTGACGCGCAATATAACTCGAATACGTTAACGCGGCGACTGTCAGATTTATTCGTGATCAAGGCACAGAACATGTTCATAACTACTTAGTTATGTACCTATTTCTAACACCTTTCCGAATGCTGGTGTCTTAGGTTTAGGTTGAGTGCAGCTCCGATAAGAATTTACACATAAAATACCTACTTAGTTACTGCAGTACGAAAACGTCCGTGCAGTTTCAAACTATTATGTACCTATTTATCTGTTTGCTGTTACATACATACTTTTACATACTTTTACATACTTGGCCAAATCATGGTCCTGAACATCATGTCATTGGCTATGATAAATGAAAGCCGCTTTGATTGATATTTTCGAATGCTCACCTGTTTATATCGTCGATGCAAATTCCATGGTAGCAAGGGTTGCTCAGGCATGACACTCCAGCGGAGACCACTTTAAATACAGCGAGTAGTCCCCAGGCTAAGTGAAAAGCCACCTTGCTCCTCTCGAATTTTTTTATACTTGCTCTCATTTTCGTCATTGATTCATCATTCGTTATTCTACAACATGAAGTACTAAAAGTAAGTAAAATAAGTAGTCAGTAAAATAGCTCTACTAACTCTACTTTCCAGAGTTGTACCTATTGTAGATGATATGCCAATGACTGTATCCCAAAGTTCGAATCCAATACCAAAAGTATGAGGTAGGTACCTTTATGAGTAGGTAGTTTGCTAGAAAAAAATGCCCAGTAATAAGTAGAGCCAGGTTAGCCAGGCTTTACTTATTATTCTAACAAACAAGAACTCGTAGCTTGACAACAAGATAAAATAGGTAGGTATTATTCATGACATGGTTTCTCAAAAACTTACTGCCAATTAGGTAGGTACCTACCTAACTAAGATAGGATGGTTAGCTCAATTGGATGCTTCAGCTTCAGACACTTCACTTTACCGAAAGGTGCAACACAAAACCAGTTTTGATTGATTCATAATTTAAGTACATGGACCGTTAGCGTTCACAGAACTGTAGCAAGTTCAGCCACCATTCGTCACCCAATGGAACACAAAACTGGGTCCGACGAAAGGTGTGGTTTACCGCCACAGGCCGTAACTATGGTAACATACCACACAATAGGCAGCGTTGCCTTTACGGCTCACAAATTATTGACAAAATTCCGACACCATCTATTTGATCGCCAAGAACGTTGCTATATGTAGGTACTATGTACCTAGCTATCTACTATGAATAATTTATAATTCTACTCATAAAGTTAAGCAGCCATTCAATTTAGCCGCTGGGGTAGGTACTTATTTGATTAGGTGGTTAGACTAGACAAAGTAGACCTTTACTTGGCTAACCTACCCATCTTACTTATTATATTATTATGAAGTTTCTCTGTTTGGTGGAGCGTTTATGACCTACACCTACTCATTATTACCATTTGACTACTTAAGTTCGCAATATTCTGAGCTATAATAGGTAGTTATGTACCTAACCTAGGTAGTAGAAAAAAGTAATTACCTAGGTAGGTAGGTAGTATAAGAACTCACACACTTATGTAGGACTCCATCGGAATCAGCACACAATTACCTCTGAAGAGTATTATACTATGATTTAGTTCACCGATCAATAATTTTTATGCTTCTCTAACTCATACGACTCCAACCGAACAAACCAATATGGCCACCGCCATGTTCGTCTTACGTTCCTTCCGCCGCCGGCATAAATGCTGCCAAGTAGAATAAATAGTTTGACAGTGACATTCATGTAATGAAACGAACTAAAGGCAAGGCTTGGAGTGATTCGATTTACAACAAGCTAACAGTCGGTCATCCTGGAAATAAGACTGTCCCTAGTCTAACCGGCCATCTGCTGTAGTGTATGGCTCTATACACCAGAAAATGTATATAATTAAATTTTCTATTACCAGTTTTGTTGAACAATAGGCTGAACTTCTTATGACATCTTATGAGACGTGTACCGCTTCTTTTCGGGGTCGGCCTCCTTCGTCTCGTACGGGTACCGCTTGCCTCGTCGGGTGTCGGCCTCCTCCGTTAGTGAGTTGCAGGTACCGCTTATCCCCAAAAGGATTTCGGCCTCCTCTGCTTGAAGTAGTGCAGGTACCGCTTACCCTCGAAAGGGTTTCGGCCTCCTCTGCTTAACGTATTGCAGGTACCGCTTACCCTCTGAAGGGTTTCGGCCTCCTCTGCTCAAGGTTTCGCAGGTACCGCTTACCCCCGGAAGGGTTTCGGCCTCCTCTGCTCAAATATTCGCAGGTACCGCTTACCCCCGGAAGGGTTTCGGCCTCCTCTGCTAGTCGAAACTTCTTTAAAGGTGCCACACAGCATCTACATAGGATTTATGGACAGGGTCTAGGAAGGGAATGTAGGACTGGATCATGGAACCATTATATAAATAAACTTCGTCTGTTTTTTGAAAGACAATAAAAGTTGTTAGTGTATTACCAGACTGTTTATTCTACAAATCACTAAGATGATAACTTTTAATTCTGGACCACATCAGTCACATGACAATTACACATGAAAAATTAACTTATCTTCTAAAAGTGATAAAAAATAAAACTTAATAGTTCGGTCATTCACTACTCACTAGTGTATTATAACCTAACAGTAAAATAAAAAATTATTCATTTTCGTCAGTAGTTTCACTGTCGCTTTCGGTTGGGGAAGAGTGGAAAGTTACCCAGAGTTTTAAATGATCAGCAGGAAATATATTTTTGTATTTGCGCGTAGCATGTCCCTCTATACTAGAAACCTCGTATCTATCATGGTCTAAAACACCTGTTATTTTGAATGGTCCCTTGAATTTCGCAACTAATTTGTTGCTTTTCCCTTTTTCTTGAGAATAATTTGGAATCATCACTAATTCACCTTCTTTTAAGACTTTGGTGGGTGCTCTTTTTTTATCGAATCGTTCCTTCATAGTTTTTTGTTGTTTTTCTATGTTTTCTTTAACCTCCCGTTGGATGTCTTCCCTGTCTTGGTCGCAAGACATTGCAACAATACCTTCTGGTGCGTTTGTTGTTCTATGACCAAATACTACCTCTGCTGGTGCTTTACCTATACCTTTATTAATAGTGTTGTTGAGACTCCACTGAAGTTTGGGTATATTCAAGTCCCAGTCAGCTTCATGGTGATTATGGTTCATTGCTGCCAGCGAGCTTAATATGGTTCTATTATACCGCTCTATCTGTCCGTTAGCTCGTGGTGTAGCGACCGCATTCCGTATATGTTTAATGCCAATTGAGAAGGTGTAGTTTTTAAATTCTGTCGAGGTGAAACTGGTACCTTGATCAGATATAATGACTTTAGGGTTGCCAATGGTAGCGAATATTTCTTCCAACACTTTTATCGTCGTTTTCGATTTCGTATCTCGTACAGCCTTCACAAAGATAAATTTACTGAAGCTGTCAATTATTCCAAGTATGTAAGAATTCCCTCTTTTGCTCTTTACAAAGGGACCCAAATGATCCAAATGTAAAGTGTGGAATATTTGATCTGGTTTCGGTATCGGGTGTAAATATCCGGAATCTTTCCCTGCCGGTTTTTTTTGTTAAAAGCACAATTCATGCAGGCCGCTACATACTTTTTGACGAATCTTCTCATTTTTGGGAACCAATATTCTTTGCTCATCTTCTCAAACGTTTTGTCAAAAGCGAAATGACCAGACTCATCGTGGCATAATTGACAAATTCGCCATCTTGCACCATGTGGTACTACCCACTTAAGATCTTTACCCACTAGGCGGTATAGTCGGTTATTTTTAATGCGGTAATTATTAATTATTTCCTTAATATCGCTTTTCTTTGACTCCAGAATATCTCGTATCAGTTTCAGCTTAGAATCAGTCATTTGAACAGTGTGCAGCCAATCTTCAGTTCTTATGTTCATAATTTCTAAATTATCTGGTTCGTCTATGATTGGAATTGGATTCCGGCTGAGCGCATCGGCATGCTTCATTGAGTCTCCAGGGCGGTATTCTACAGTAAAATCAAATTCTTGGAGTTGTAACCACCATCTCGCAATTCTCGGCATCAGGTCTCTTTTACTCAAGGTGGATCTCAGTGCATTGCAGTCCGTCATGACCTTAAACTGTAGTCCGATTAGGTACACGCGAAACTTTTTGAGTGCTGCTACAACAGCCATTGTCTCCAACTCGTAAGAGTGTAAAAACTCTTCGCTTTTCGTAGTTTGTCGGCTGTAGTACGACACTGGTCGCAGTGGGGATTTTTCATCAGGTTTCTGAAGTAATATACCTCCTAGTCCAAGTTTACTTGCATCGCAATGGACTTCAGTTATATGTTCAGGACTGTACAACGCCAGAATTGGTCTGGAGACGAGTCTGTTTTTGATTTCATCGAACGCAGATTGTTGCTCTGGACCCCAAGTCCAAACCGTATCATTTTTTGTTAGCATTGTAAGTGGTCTAGCGATTTTAGCGAAATCAAAAACAAATCTCCTAAAGAAACTAGCTAATCCAACAAATTGCCGTACCTGGTGTACATTAGTTGGTGTTGGGAAGTTTGAAACTGCTTGGGTTTTCTTGTTGCCAGGCTGAAGACCGTTTTCTGAGATTTCGTACCCCAAATACTCAATTGATGACATAAGAAAATAGCATTTTGTCAAGTTCAGTGTAAGATGAGAGTCTTTCAATAAAATCAGTAGTGCTTCTAATTTTTGCAAGGACTGCTCCACGGTTGCTGCTGCTGTTAATATATCGTCAAGATATGGTATCGCTAACTCGAATCTCTTTGAACCCAGGGCCTTATTGATCATCTGCTGGAACACTGCCGGAGCGTTCACTAATCCGAACGGCATTCTGGTATACTCGTAGTGGCCGTCTGGCGTGACGAATGCCGTGAGATGTCTGGATTCTTCCGCAACCGGTATTTGATGATAACCGGATGCAAGGTCGAGACTAGTGAAAAACTTGTTTCCGCTAAGTCTGTCCAGTTGATCGTCAATAACAGGCATGGGGTAGCGATCTTTGACGGTCTTCTTGTTAAGGGCTCTATAGTCTACACAGAGGCGATATTCGTCGTTTTTCTTCTTTACTAACACAATAGGGCTTGCGTATGCCGAATTTGACTCTCGTATAACATCGTTAGTAAGAAGCTCCTCTACCATGCCTTGGACCACTCTCCTTTCAGCAAAACGAAGTCTGTACGGTTTATAAGATACTGGAATATCGTCTGTCAGTTTAATGTGCATTTCCGCTACTTGAGTCAATCCTAATTCTTGCGACGTAAGAGCAAAGCTATCCCTGTAACGGTTAAGTAGCTCCAACAGCTTTGTTTTATGGTCTTCCGTAACATTGTCTCCGATATTAATCATGTCTAGTTTTATGTTTTCCTTCATGGAGCTTGACTGGAAATTAGTCTGTTTTGTAAGTTCGAGTTTTCTAATTTCTTTAACCTGAGTATCATTAGGTTTAAATTTTGTAATATCTGGTAATCTATGCCCCCTGCTAAGCAGTTTGTTTTTGTGCAATGTGATTTCTTTTCCGGAAATATTAACTGTCATTATGTGACCTCGACCTTTATCAAGCGCATAGATTCCCTGAAGTACTACGTATTCATGATCATTCTTTAAGCAGGTCATGGACGGTACGTAAATCTGTCCAGTATAGTTCGTATCGGTATAAACGGCTACTGCTTGATTACCAGACAGTACAGTATCAAACTCGCAGTAAATCTTTATTCTGTTTAAGCTGGACTCATGATAG
The DNA here is from genome assembly GCA_918843925.1 of Eulithis prunata. Taxonomy (NCBI): domain Eukaryota; kingdom Metazoa; phylum Arthropoda; class Insecta; order Lepidoptera; family Geometridae; genus Eulithis; species Eulithis prunata. Next base: position 3,645,208 of record OU974007.1, read on the forward strand.
AAGAAATACAAATCAGAGCTGGTCTTATATACAGTAACTAGTGGAAGCTCTGTAAAATTCTGGCCTATCAGTAAATCATAATTCAACAATTCATCGTCTACAATAAACGCTTTGATATCTGCCGTCACGTCATCAATAGTGATGCAAAAGTTGCACCCACCAGTCGGAACAATCACATTCCCAGACCCAAACCCTTTAAGCATTGGAAGATTCTCCTTGAATAATTCGAGATTTTTTTCTTTAGCTACACTAGCTTTTATTAGAGAACATTCACTACCAAAATCGAGATAAGCTTTGTGGGTATGACCATTTCCTGATACCGACTTTAGGTATTTGTCATTTTTGCATTTTTCATTTTCTACGATTGTTAGTACTTTTTGAGGTTTAGACTGATTAGATGGTTGAATTTCACCTTTGTTATCTGAGTTGCCTATACGTGATATTAATTTACCGCAGTGTTCCTGGGAATGACCGAACTTGAGACATTTCTGACATTTCGCTAGTGGTTTTGTGCATCGCATGGCTACGTGACCTGCCTCTGAACAGTTGAAACACTTAAAGTTCTTGAACTTATTTTCAGTTGATTCGTTTTTAGTTCGTTCGGTTCTCTGAGGCTCGTGTTGTCTGTTTGAGATAAAAGTCTTTTTATGTTGATTGTTGTTGACATTTTTCGAAATACTTCTCAAAAACTTTAGAACCTCGATCGGTTCTTTAAAGTTAGCACCTTGGGCATTTAGCTTAACATTATGGTCGTAGATTCCATGAGTAAGACAATCAACCGCATCCTTTCCTTCTATCCCGCATGTGTTGATCAATGTCATCTTGTCGTAATAGTATTCTTCTAAAGATTCTTCACGACGACTTTTCCGCTCTAGCATTTCTGCTAATTTATCACCATAATTCCGGTCATCCGGAAATGTCAACAAAATTCGTTCCTGCCACTGCTTCCAAGTCAAATCCACCGATTTCAGACCTTCATACCAGCGTTTAGCTAATCCGGACAACTTAGGTAAAGCGTGATATATTATTTGTTTTTCCTGCCAGTTATAAATACCAGCTGTCTCGTTTACTTTACGTATCCAATCTTCCGCGGATTGATTTTTGGACTTAGGGTCAAATATTGGGAGAACGTTTTGTGCTCCGGCATACGAAAACGGGTTATTTGTGTATTTTTCTTTCATGGCTTCCAAAAATGTCTTGAGTAGGATATTGTCCGTACTTGGTTCACTGCTCCTTTTTGTGGACTTAGTGCGTGATCGCCTTTGGTGGCTCTCTGTTCTAGAACGGTCACGTTTTCTCAAGCGACGTCTTCTCCTATCATATTCACTTGACGATGACCTTGGTGACTCAGAAGACGACTCACGGCGGCGACGTCGACGACTCTTAAAACGTGTACGTCTCCGGTCTGGAGTGCGAGATTTTGATTTGACGCGATGACGTTTAGAACCACTTCGAATTTTACTGCGACTTCGTCGCGCTCGTGCGCAATATGCGTTTGTATCGTCTGTTGACCACGAGTTACTAGAAAAACTGCGTCGACGGTATACACTACGCCCCCGTCGTCGCGGTGGTGTACGGACCTCGGGTGAGGCACTCTTCCCAGACCGAACCATTTCAGGCAAGTATCTTTTGTTGTATATCTTATTATAGTTATTTTTATAAGGATAGGTACAGGAAGGAAGAGAAGGACAAAAAAAATTAGAATTAGGACAAACTCAGTCGATGGATGTGCATTGACTGTTTAAAGTATAAGTAGACACACTTATAGTATATATTATCTCTTATATCTTACTTGTGAATGCTCATGTCGCTATTATTATTTTTTAAGTGATCATTAAAAAACAAATTTTTACTCCAGCTCAAGTAAAGTTTAGTTGCCTAATGTTTTGTTTTATTATATTATCTGTGTCCTATTAAGGCTCATACCGGAAGCCATCACCTAATTTATATAAAATCCACTGCACAATATGAAAGCAATAAAAAAAATTAAAATAAAAACTTAAACTTCACCAGTTTAATATTATTATTTGATGAGAGTCCATGTTGGTCCTATTGTATATTGGTACTTACAATAGTACAATAGCAATGCAATGTAGTCATGATCAAAAATAACTTTCATCGGGAAATTTCTTACACTCAATAATCTCATTTGTATGATTTCTTCTAGTAGTATTCTCCAGTACCTAGCATTGTACTTGTACATGCTGTATAATGTCCGTTTCAACTATACAAATAAAATATTAGCTTTAAGCCGACCAATGCATTCCGAAACAAACAAATGTAAACCTTTAGTGAAGCGAGACCCTTATAACACCTATTTTGTGTATAAGCACAGCATAAAATAAGAATAAGAATCATTTATTGTAAAGCTTGTGTAAAAAAAAAAGATCTTAAAGATATATAATAGCGTTTCAACAGTTTACCCATGCCGGGCATAAAGCTAGATTAGGTTATCCAAGCTTAGTTTTTAAGTTAGTAAGTTTTTATTATAAAACTTGTGCCTTAAGCGTCATAACCATCCACAAGAATTGCCAAGAAAACAAGGGTTAGAAGCTTGTGCAATTGAACATACAAATAGTTTGTGTGCCTTGAACTACAAATAAGTAATTCAATCTTTTCCATGCCTTAGATAAATACCACACCATGACATGAACCAATTTCACAAAACTGCAGCCAAATAGTAAAGTGTCTTGTATTACTGGACTTACATTTCAGGCTATCACTTAGGCAGTAGGTTTAGAAGCAAATTTCATGTATATTTTGAGTGAGTGCAAGCATTGAATTCACTCAAGTTATTGGATTGAATCCCAACCCAATGGCACAAAATTGAGTTCATACTTTGCATTAATGAATAAATAATTGAGTAGACTGCTAGATCTCCGGCGTACCTAAGTTTAATTCCATTTCTTTCAAGAAAGGACGCTCACATAAAACAATATCTGGCTGAACGGGCATACCTGTTTTCCGCGTCGAATGATTCGTTGTCACTTCTGACTATAGGAACTCACACACTTATGTAGGACTCCATCGGAATCAGCACACAATTACCTCTGAAGAGTATTATACTATGATTTAGTTCACCGATCAATAATTTTTATGCTTCTCTAACTCATACGACTCCAACCGAACAAACCAATATGGCCACCGCCATGTTCGTCTTACGTTCCTTCCGCCGCCGGCATAAATGCTGCCAAGTAGAATAAATAGTTTGACAGTGACATTCATGTAATGAAACGAACTAAAGGCAAGGCTTGGAGTGATTCGATTTACAACAAGCTAACAGTAGGTAGGTACATCTATTTCATGATATAGTTGGAGCTAAATATGAGTTTATGGATAACAATATTACTTATTTCTTTAGGTATCACATGCACAAAGCATGCACACGATGCAATGCTACCAAGAAAGAGTATTCTTTTTCTATGCTACCGAATATATTGGAGCCCATTTCACTCAGCCTGTACTTACATTATACATTTTTGTCAGCACTGGGAACTGAAAAGAGAAATTAGTACCAAAATTAGATGAGTACGAAAGAAATGCATATCAAATAAAATATTTTTATGTTCACACACGATTGGAAAATTAAGAAAAATTATATTTTGAAACTTCCCGCTATGATTTGCAACACTGGCAACACTGGCAACACTGGCGTGCGGCCTGCTTGCTGTGTTTTCGTTGCGGTGAATTTTTAAATTAATATTTCTGCTCAAAATACCGCTTTAGAGTCGCTAAAATACAATATTCGTAAGCGTCTACTGTGGATCCCCTCACGGCTGGGTTCTGGAAAGGCGTTCCCTACAAATAATGTGTTAGTCACAAGCATCACGCTGGCATAACCTCTCTTCACCTCTGTTTCGAACAAGTCTAAAAGTGAAAGTAGAACGGCGAAAGCATGCAGGACATCTTAGACTCGCAGCGTAGTATCGAATCCCAAGTTGCCACAAGGCTGGAGCAGTTTGAGAAGGATCTCAGCTCAGCACGCGCCAAGAAGACATCAATGGAAAGTATAGCACAAGATTTCAATATCTTCAAGGAACTAGTGTGGTCGGCCTTCAAAGCCTTGCGTTCTCAAATCCAAGCCCTAGCCCATCAAGTGGATGAACTGGACAACTTCAATAGGAAAAATGCCCTGTTGTTTAGTGGCATCACTGAAGATGAGAACGAAGTCTGCACAACAGTCATCCTCTCTGTCCTGAACACCTCTATGTGCCTAAGTGATATAAATTTGAGCTCCTTCTTTCTCTGCCATCGTCTAGGCATAAAAAAAGCCTCCGGATGTCGTCCAATACTGGTCAGATTCAGGGACATTTCAACTCGGAACACAGTATGGACCAATAAGAAGAACCTAAAGTCATCTACTATAGTGGTTCGAGAGTTCTTGACAAGGCCCAGGCAAGCAATATTTGGTGCAGCACGCAGCCACTTCGGACCTAGGGGATGCTGGACAAGAGATGGGGCTGTTTTTGTCAAGCCTCCGGACAGTGACCCCAAACGTATTGGATCTATGATGGAGTTGGAGCGACTGATATCAAAATACCCCTCTGCTTTGATAGCAAATACTGTGACAGCAACACCTCGACGTGCTGCCAGCAAAGCAAAGATAGCGCAGTCTTCCGCAGTGACAGCGGCGGTGCCAGCCGTAGTGGCTTCGGTGCCGGCGGCGGCGACGGCAGTGCCAGTGGCGGATGAGGCGGTGCGAGCGATGGCTGCGACGGCGGCGGCTGCGCCGACGGTGCCGGCGGCTGCCTCTGTGCAAGCGGCGGCGGCGGAGATGCCAGCGGAGATGGTTGCGGCTGTGGCGTCAAAGTCGGAAGCTCCCATGCGCCAGCCTTCATCGCGCAAGACTGCCCCCCCTAGCCGACTGGTGCACAAGTAAACTGGCCCAAAAACTTTTCCTGACAAAGTCCCACCCTTAAGATAGGCCCAATCTACCCTAGTCTCTTACTCATTGAGTTTGTTCTTGCACAAGTGAACTGACCCTAAAACTTTTCCTAGCAAAGTCCGACCCTTAGGATAGGCCCGATGACCTGCCCTAGTCTCTTACTCATTGAGTTTGTTTTTGCACAAGTGAACTGACCCTAAAACTTTTCCTAGCAAAGTCCCACCCTTAGGATAGGCCCGATGACCTGCCCTAGTCTCTTGTTGAGTTTGTTTTTGTTCTGTTTTATTTTTATTTTTATAATTTCAGTCATGACTTGCGACTTGTTTTTTGTTAAAAATTCTCATATCTATTTTTGCCAGCAGTGTGTGCAAATTAATGTTAGCCTATTAGTTTTAAGATTTACATAACTATAACATAGTTCCTATTAGTAATTAGGTTCCAATTTTAGTATTAATATTATTATAAGTATTAGGTAGTATATTTTTAGTATATTATTATTATTATTGTTTCTCAATAATGTCTAGCAGTGATGATGATTCCTTTCTTACTGCTGAATCTGTATCTGATTTATCTTTTGTAAGTGTGGATAGTGACAACCATGCCTTCACTCTGGGGGAACTTTTAAAAAATGTTTTCAGTCAAAACTCAAAATTATTTAATGTTTGCCATATAAATGCTCAAAGCATACCAGCGCACTTGTCTGACCTTCTAGAAAGTTTTGAATCTGGTGGAGTTAATGCAATTCTTGTCTCAGAAACGTTTCTCAAGCCGTCTCTCCCATCTTCCTTTTTCCCTATCCCAGGTTATGTTCTAGTCCGAAATGACCGCATAGGTAAAGGTGGGGGGGGTGTTGCTATATATCTAAAAAGTAACTTATCCTACAAAGTAGTATGTCAGTCTGCTGGACAATACAGTGCTTCTCCGGAATATTTATTTTTAGAAATTGACTTCGGAACTAAATTGTTACTTGGAGTGGTCTACTGCCCACCCAACATTACTTCCTCCAATAATTATCTAGATAAACTGGAATCTATCTTAGAGAACCTAACATCTGATTATACACATGCAGTAATTATGGGTGACCTTAACACTTGCCTTATCTCAAACCCAAAGTCCTCAAAACTCAAAAACATAATCGAATCTGTAAATCTCAACCTCCTAAACTCTGAACCTACCCACCATACTGCAACTAGTGACACCGTGCTTGATCTAATTATTACCTCTAATGTGGATCTGGTAGCAAAACATGGACAACTCTCCGCTCCGGCCTTCTCGCATCATGATCTTCTTTACCTATCTTACAATATCCGTGCACCTAAACCTAAGCCTATAACCCTTGAACAACGTAATTTTTCGCGCATGGATGTGACTAAACTAAATGAGGATGCATCAGAATGTCGCTGGAGTGAGGTTGAGAACCTGACGTCGGTAGACGAGAAGGTCGAATTCCTTAACACTAATATTATATCCCTGTTTGATAAACATGCTCCTGTTCATTCTGTTAAATTGAAACATTCTCCTTCTCCATGGATGACAGACTACATTCGAAAAGCTATGGCTAGGAGAGATCGCGCTTTCCGTAAATACAAACGCAACCGATGTGATGAAAATTGGTCTTTATACAAAAAGATGAGGAACCGTTGTAATCTAGTGGTCCGGAATGCTAAGAAACTCTACATCGCTGAACAGATCGAACTGTCAACTCCAGCTGGCCTTTGGAAATTTTTGAGGTCGCTTGGTATAGGTAAACCTAAATGTCTTGTTTCTAAACTCTCATTTGATTTAGATACCCTCAATGCTTATTTCTCATGCAGCACCAAATTGGATTCATCTGCGAAAACTGAAGCCTTAACCGAGATTATTAATATAAATACTCCAAACATCCAACCCTTTGTGTTCTCTCACGTCACCCAGGATAGAATTCAGAAAACCATTATTTCACTTAAATCCAAAGCTGTTGGCAATGACAATATAGGTCGTATTATGGTTTCATACGTCCTAACGCATCTTCTTCCTATTCTAACCCATATTGTCAACTCTTCGCTCACTTCCTCTCAGTTTCCTAACCAGTGGCGACAGGCTCACGTTATTCCTCTTCCTAAAGTACCTAACCCTACTCTCCTCAAGCAATATCGCCCTATTTCCATACTGCCGTTCTTTTCTAAAATAATTGAATCTGTCGTTCACACCCAAATAACTGACTTCCTTTCAGATAACCGTCTCTTTAACCCATTCCAATCTGGTTTCCGTAAAGGACACAGCACCACTTCTGCTCTCCTTAACGTCACAGAGGACATCCGGACAAACATGGATAACTCCCGTGTGACGGTGTTAGTTCTCATTGACTTTAGTAATGCCTTTAATGCTGTCGACCACGATCTGTTATTAGCCATTCTCCCCAAACTCAACCTGTCACCTCCTGTCATAGAATGGTTCTCCTCTTACCTGAGTGAACGTCGTCAACAAACTTGGAATGGCCAGGAAAGCTCTGAGTGGAAAAGTATTGAGGCCGGTGTACCACAAGGAGGAATTCTGTCTCCTCTGCTCTTTTCATTATTTATAAATGTGTTGTCTTCACACCTTCTTAGTCAGTATCACATGTACGCCGATGACCTTCAGTTATATTCCTCTGCCTCTGTTAACAATCTAGATAGCGCGATTCAATCTCTTAATGATGATCTTATTCGATTGTCAGCCTGGTCTAATCGTTTTGGTATAAAAGTTAATCCTGATAAGTGTCAAGCCATAATAATAGGCAGCTCACGCCAGCTCACCAAAATTAATTCCCAAGATGTCCCGGTCCTGTACTACAACGGTTCCAACATTCCTTTCTCACCGACTGTTACAAATTTGGGTATAGTATTCGATGCTAGGCTTAACTGGGCACCTCATATTAAGGTAGTTTCTCGTAAATTCTATGCTGCTCTTCATTCTATCATCCGTCTGAAACACTTTCTGCCTACGTCTACCAAACTGTCATTAGTAAACTCCCTTCTCCTACCTATAATAGACTACGCCGATGTAGCTTTCTTAGATCTGACTGAGGAACTGCTCAACAAACTTGACCGCCTTTTGAATACCTGTATACGTTTCATTTTCTGTCTTCGTAAATTCGACCATGTTAGCTCTTTCCGCGCTCAACTTAAATGGCTACCCATTCGAGAACGGAGGAATCTGCGGATCCTCTGTCTTCTGTTCTCTACAATTAAAGATCCTTTCTCCCCAGACTATTTAAAAACCCGCTTCCAGTTCCGATCAGACACACATGATAGAAACCTGAGATCAGATGACAACCTCCTTCTAGAAATCCCTCAACATAATACTTCCTTTCGCGGTAACTCTTTTTCTGTCGAAGGGGTCAGGCTATGGAATGACCTGCCTTACGAGATCAAAAACGTTCAGTCAAGACAACGCTTTAAAAAATTGACCCGCGAGCTTTTCCTCAAGCAGTTGTATGCATGATGTCACCTCTCACAACATTATCTTTTGATATAGATAGATGCCACCTTGTTTCACCATACCTACCTTTGTGTCTTAATACATAATGTTTTATCGATTAGTTATGTTATATATATATATATATATATATTTATATATTGAATTAAGCTCATCATATTTCATTAAGATATTTTTTATTTATTTTTTAAGATTTTTCTGTAATGTCGCACGCCAACCACCTCATTACTCCACCACGTTTGGGTTGGCTGGCAGACAATGCTTTCAGCATTAAGTCCACCCTTTGTAACAAATTTATAATTTTGTGCAATAAAGTATTATGATTTAACGTCATCCCGTTTATCCAATAAGAATTGAGCTTAGAATTAATGATGATCTTATTCGATTGTCAGCCTGGTCTAATCGTTTTGGTATAAAAGTTAATCCTGATAAGTGTCAAGCCATAATAATAGGCAGCTCACGCCAGCTCACCAAAATTAATTCCCAAGATGTCCCGGTCCTGTACTACAACGGTTCCAACATTCCTTTCTCACCGACTGTTACAAATTTGGGTATAGTATTCGATGCTAGGCTTAACTGGGCACCTCATATTAAGGTAGTTTCTCGTAAATTCTATGCTGCTCTTCATTCTATCATCCGTCTGAAACACTTTCTGCCTACGTCTACCAAACTGTCATTAGTAAACTCCCTTCTCCTACCTATAATAGACTACGCCGATGTAGCTTTCTTAGATCTGACTGAGGAACTGCTCAACAAACTTGACCGCCTTTTGAATACCTGTATACGTTTCATTTTCTGTCTTCGTAAATTCGACCATGTTAGCTCTTTCCGCGCTCAACTTAAATGGCTACCCATTCGAGAACGGAGGAATCTGCGGATCCTCTGTCTTCTGTTCTCTACAATTAAAGATCCTTTCTCCCCAGACTATTTAAAAACCCGCTTCCAGTTCCGATCAGACACACATGATAGAAACCTGAGATCAGATGACAACCTCCTTCTAGAAATCCCTCAACATAATACTTCCTTTCGCGGTAACTCTTTTTCTGTCGAAGGGGTCAGGCTATGGAATGACCTGCCTTACGAGATCAAAAACGTTCAGTCAAGACAACGCTTTAAAAAATTGACCCGCGAGCTTTTCCTCAAGCAGTTGTATGCATGATGTCACCTCTCACAACATTATCTTTTGATATAGATAGATGCCACCTTGTTTCACCATACCTACCTTTGTGTCTTAATACATAATGTTTTATCGATTAGTTATGTTATATATATATATATATATTTTTTTATATATTGAATTAAGCTCATCATATTTCATTAAGATATTTTTTATTTATTTTTTAAGATTTTTCTGTAATGTCGCACGCCAACCACCTCATTACTCCACCACGTTTGGGTTGGCTGGCAGACAATGCTTTCAGCATTAAGTCCACCCTTTGTAACAAATTTATAATTTTGTGCAATAAAGTATTATGATTATGATGATAGAAAAATAACGAATGGGATTATTTGAAACGTTTACGTCATCTGTTCACAGCTGTATTTTAGCCAATCGTGAAATGATTGCATGTCTTGCGTTGGGTCACAGAAATAAGACGTTCGGTAACTGATAAAAAAACGCAAGGAAGACTTATACTTTGTATACATACATAGTCTCTTTCAAGCGTTGATAAAATGAAATGACATGTGTTTTTAAAAGAACATCGAAATTTTGTACAGTATATACAATAATGTACATACATGATTTTAATTTGGCTTCATGATCCAGTACTTAAGTCTATACATACTTAGAATAGTTTTAGTTCTATATCCTTCGTTAGGCAGAATAAGGTATTCGAACGTATCCTATGTTTCGATTGGACTGAAGCGTAGTGCTGCCAACTTAGCATTGTTTACGTTATGTATGGAATACTTTTTAATTTTAAGGTTTGACGGCAGGAGGTATTGATATGGTTTAGTTAGGTAAGCATGGAATGTAATGATGACATAGAAACCTATGAATATTCTTGTCTCTTATAATGTTGGGGGCTGTGGGTTTTTAAGGGACATCGTTTGGAATTTGAATCGACCTACCTAGTGCAGTATTACATATTATTTGCTAGTGCCTTTCCATCTACCAAGAACGTGACAGATTCAGTCAAGAATCTCACGCATTATGTATGTGGCGATTGCATCGTCCTCCTTCGTTTTTCCCAACCCTACGAACGTGTCCCGTCACTAGGCTGGGAAAAACGCCGCCATTACTTTTTACAGCCTTGACACGACATTTTCGTCTCACTGTTAGTTTTATCATTTATAAGAGCTGTATTAGGTTTTAAAGCAATAAACTTCGTACTTCGTATCCAGCATTTATTATTTACAATCGTGGGAGTGTAAGAAACTTCCACATGTACACAGAACCATTTATTTAATAACATTTTGAATTATTTTCATCATTATCTTTACACTACTTTAGCAAAGTTTGTAATATCAGAGTTGGCAGCACTGAGTTGACAGAGGAGATTAGGGTGGGGATGGAGAAGAGAGAGAAAAATAATAATTTGTGAAACTTGTGAAAGTGTCAGTTTTACTTTGTTCAGTGATTATAGTTTTTAGGTTCTATCATTTTTGCTTCGTCAATGAGTTAAATCCGCTACTTCCTGAAGTCTTACTTTGCCCAAGGCTTCTATAGATATTAGCGGGTGCAACAGAGGTGTTCAATAGATAGGTTTAATTGAGTAAACTGCGAATAAATCGCTGTGCAAAAATGGATCCGGGTATCCTTTGTTTCCACCATTGTGATCACAAAGTCTTTTGTACTATAATTCCTGAAAAGTGTCCTGTTTGTGAGCAAAAGCTTGATAGATACGACTACAATCTGTTGCCGTTCAGGTAAGAATTCGTTAAAAATCGTGGTTTATTCAGTGTATCTGGGTTAGTAACTTCAGTCGCTAAGCAACCTCTTTTCTTTTCAGAGTACCCTATCCCTTTGTGAAAGCGTCTCAGCACCCTCGAGCTATTGTGATGAAACCGACTCATGGGGACTTCCTAAAGTAAGTTATTCCCTTATATTTTATTAGGTAAATAAGGTTGGTTCAAAGTAGATGGGTACCTACTTAAAATTGGTAGGTAACTAAAACTTCCTACCGTGACTCATTTTTCTTATCTTTACGATGATTCTCATGCTTGTACCTACTTATTCTGTTTCAGCGATTATTACAATTCCAAAGACTTGCACATAGGGGTGACTAACTCGCAAGGTTGTGTTGTTGAGTTTAGTGAAGAAGGTATCAAAGGAGTGGAGTTAGGTACTAAGAAATTGAACAATAGTAGTTCTAGCTCAGAATGGGACCAGTGTCTCCTATTGGAGCAGTTTGATGAGCTGTGGAATGAATTATGGGATGGCATACTTTTAAAGGTAACTTTCTTCTATCTTCTAGTACTGGTTTTTCTGGTTTGTATACTCGTGTGAAACTAACATGTTTGTAAATTGTCTTTTCAGGTCAGTTCTAGTCCACTTTGGGATTCAAGCCGCTACAATGAAGACAGACATAACTGCTTCACATTTGTGCTTGCATTCCTCCGAGCCCTGGACTGTGGTGAGCTATCGGAAAAGGCTCAGGATCCGAAACTCTTCTGCAAGCAATATGTTGTGCCGCGCACATCAGCTGCAGGGAAGTACATTTCTCTTTACAGACAGCTCAAGAGGCAAAGCCACTTTATACAGAACCAATGTTAGCCTCCACACTTATCTCATAATTTATAACTGTATGTATTTATTTACTACTTATTCAGTATTAACTGTGATGTTTTGTATTTAGCTATAAGATCCTTAAATTTGAGTGCATTTAATTACCAAATGATTTAGTTTGAAACTACCATAATTTCTCATATATTATTTATTTATGCATAATCATAACTATATCTCTTCCTAAAGATCTTATTTATTTTGTTTTAGTTTTACCAAATGATTTGAAATGTTTGTGAATGTAAAGTAAATTTGACCTGTACAACATGATCTACTGGAAAAATTATCACCAAAATTGCCTTATGACTGTATTGAAAAGATTTGATACAAATAAACCTCATCTTGCCAACGTTACACAGCAATTAACTAACATAAAATGAGTAAAACTATTATAAGTAGCTATGTAAGAAGGAAAACTATAAAAGCCCATGAAATTAAATACAATGCACATGTTTTTAAACTGCATAGAACAAGATTTATCCGTTGAAAATATTTTTTCTATTAAAAGATGTTCCTTTTTCATTGAGCGGGATTACACCATTCGAAAATAATTTAATATTTGAGATCACAAGGATCAATTATTATTGGGCATGGCCTGAATACTCCTTCCAACTCAAGATTAAGACCCGAATTTCTTTCAAAACCGAAGATTTAATGAAGAAAGCAATTAATCGATTTTTAGAAAAAAATATCTAAAAATCGCTTAATTGCCATGTACCGATTGTAAAAAACGTCTAATCGAATGCAATTTCGAAAGTTTTCCTATAGTCTTCCATTTCTGGCTAGAGCTTTCCAACACTTTGGCCATTGACCGATTAGTTAGATTAACCAATTATCTAAAAGATGTTTACATAACAGTCATTCTGACCAGCTGCGTAACCAGTTGGTTAGATGTCTTTATGTTTCTTATGTATTATGTTTTAAATAACTCTTTCGGCTCACTGTAGATATTTACTTATTGTATCCTTCCTATTACGCATTTAAATTGTTGATATTCCGTAATGGTAGCATGTTCCGACAATAATGACATACATTTTCCGTGTAACTCCCAAGTCTCGATTGACGCATTTTTCACTGAAATATATACATATATGTATCATACTCGTACGTAAATAAGTAAGGAACTTGCCTATAAAATTTACTGCCATTAGTTTAAAAGTATTAGGCCTAAATAACGAAGTGTATTTTAGAGTAAATAAGTAAAATTATAACTACCTTGGCATCATTCTGATATCTAACTTTATGAATAAATGGAAGCAATAATGTCAAGGACTGCATTTTGAATGTTTTCGATAGTGGAATTAAGTTGGAGGTAGCACTATATTTTATTCGAACGCTTTCGTAATCTTAAATTATTGTTTAAATCAGAATGTGAAACTGCGCAATCAGAGACTTGAAGCAATTGTCAAATAGGTAGTATTAAAGAATGTATGTAAGTAGAATTTGTGCATTTGGAATTGGTTTAGTGACCAGTGGATTTGTATCTTGGGTTATTGATATTTTTGAAGACTTCAAACACTGGCTCGAATATCTCACATATCATTGTGGCAGGCTCAGTTTTACAAAATGAATTTAAAGTCTTTGAAATTATTTTTATCTTATCTCTAAATAGTGTAGCTTCAATAGAAAAGATTAGATAATAAAAATAGCTTTCAATAACTATGAATTCATGCAGACTATTATTGTTTAAAGAAAAGCACACAGTTTTGTTCACAATATTATATTATACTTATCTACTGTACTTACCTCTATTCCAGTACCGGATTTGGATAGATTTACAACTAAAAGTTAAAGATTGTAAAACGGATCTCGAGGGAAAGTTTCTAGGTGCTATGTTTGAATAAATTATTTTACAAAATTTAAATAATATTTCATTGTACAATGTTCTATCAATTATCGTATTTCCCACTACTAATCCATGCGGTTATTCAGATTTTGATGAAACTTTGAAGAAATATAGTCCATGACCTGAACTAACCTATTGTAGAACATTTTTTCTCAAGTACCTACCACGTACGCGAAGCTGTGGATAGACGTTATAAAGTAAAATTAAAAAAAAAGTTAAAACTATATTAAACATACATTTATTGGTAAATCATATTGGAAATATCGCATACTAGCCATTTAAAAATATTTTCACTCATTATCCTACAATCAGAAGGCAAAAAAATCTTGTACCTACAATTTGTCTAAATTGATCTACGCGTCGAAGCCTCCGCTTTACAAAACCGCTCAAAATCTCTGATAACTAATAAAGCTAGATGAAAAAAATGATAGCAAGCTTAATAAATAAGGAAAAGTATTGTTTTAGTTTGTAACTTTGACGGGAGCAGATTCAATCCCAACCCAGAAGACTGCTCCGTTGAGGGCTACGGTTGCTCTGAAACAAAAAAATTGAAATGAACGTGGCTCGCCAGTCCAGCACCTATCACGATATTTTCCTTCACTGTTTTAGAAATGGTAATTTTTAGGATTAGGTACCTACCCACATACCTAACTTGTTTTTGTGAGAAAAATCGATTACCATTCTTCCCTTAGATCTCTAGGTATGAATAGGTAGGTACCTAGGTACTAACTTCTTACTCAGATATTTATTGTAGGTCTGCCTACCTACCTAATGCTCTTGTACCTAGTATATGATTAATAACTGCAATGAAACAATTGCAATGCTAAGTTCTTTGTTATTCTACAAATAATTGACCGCAACCGCATCTTCAGTTCTGTCGTAACCGCACGCCAACGCACGCTAACTTCTTCTCGTCTAAGTACCTATGTCGCAAAGTAGGCTCAACTCAACACCAGCCACTAACCAGCATTTTAACTCATATATGGATTGTTGAGTAGAGACACTTCGCGTGGCAACGACACGTCAACTAAACTGCGGAGCGTTACCGTGGCCGTTTTACACACTCCTAGTCTAGAGTTTTGTTTTGTTGATCGAAATGCATATCGAGAAGCGACTTGCTAGATATTTTGTATGGAAATCCGATAAGCGCCTGTAGCGGGAGATTTGCAAACTATTTTTCTTTATACAAAAACTCTTTTTCTCGATTCTCGCTTGTCGCAAATCAACATAACAAAACTCAATCTACGGGCTCTAGACATTCAATGCGCTGAGTGCTTCCTCGTTCAACCCACAATTTTTCTACCCAATATCGCGAGTCTACAAGAAGTGCAGCAGAGTTTATAACTCTCTCGCTACTTCACTACCTTCTTATAAGTGTGTAATTCGGCTCTTAGATCTTACATCAATAGTAGATATTACGAGGTCAGTGATAAGTTGATAATTATTTACAATCAATGCAAGTAATAGGGAGGTAAGTGACGGAAATCCTAAGTTGCGTAGTCGCATCGCAAAGGATACCTTACGGTATTGTGTTGGCTTGTGTCATTTGGGCGTATATTCGGATAGCGAAATCTTTACTCAAACATAGATTGTACAAAAATCTATGCTTGAGTCCGGATGCTTGAGCAGTAAATAGAATACGGGCTTTAGAGCACGATTAGTACTTCCATTGTCGAAGTCTTTCAAAGCGAGTTACATAGTGTGGTTTATTTACCTATAAAAACTTGCCGTGGACACCCGAACCCCATAATATCAACCCTTGGTAAAGATTAGGTAGGTACATAGCACTCCGCGTATTTTTAACGAAAATAACTATTTGCAATGTTGCTATGGTGATATGCCTTGAGTAAGTATCTAGGGAACAGCTAGAAATAGATTGCATATTGGGTACGTACCTATGTCCTTAAATTGTAACTTCGACATGTGGAAGGGCAGCGCGTTTATGTCTTTTGTATGGGAAAAATGACTACATTTTGTGTTATTGGAAAAACCACTTCATCTTTATAATGTTTTCTATACTTAGCAGTTTGTATAATAAATACCTGAACTTGATTTCGTCATTGAATCCAGCTGGTGGTGTCCATGTGTAGGAGACAGTCTGCTTGTCGTATTGAGCGTCGTGCTTTTTGTGGGTGATTGCGTTCTGAAACAATATAGACAAAAATAGGTTAAAATTAATTAGGGTCATGACCTTATTCCCAGGCGCGGTAGACATCCTCTTAGATTCCTTGGTACCATACCCACTCATAATAATATTGGTATGTACTATAATCGGTACAACGTAATAATAATTATTGTAGTTAATCTACCCAAGTATCATTTTAACATGGTACCTAAGTCCAAGAAACCTTGTTTATGTAAGTACGTTTTTTGGACGCCATAAGCTAAGCTTATGAAATATGTTTAAAAAAAATGGCAAGAACGTTTTTAACGAAGGCTGTGTCTGTCAAATGAATGTGCCTACTGGCAATTAATCATTGTAAGGTCGATGATAAAATTGCTATGATTTGAAGAATAATTATCTAGCTAAAAGTTATTAAAAAATCTTTGGATTTGAGTACGTCGGTCAGTGCTATGAAAATCAATCAATTAAATAATCTATGCATATCATTTTGTTATTCTAACTACTTCGCTTGGGTATTGACTGTACCACAGATCATACAATACTATACTGTACATATTATAATATTACTTTCAAAATTACTGATTGATTAAGATGAATACCTACAGGATTATTAGGATACCTAACTACAAAAACCTGTTGCTTGAATGGTATGTGCGTAATAACGACATAGTAAATTCGGTCAAGGTGTTACCGTTGATTGTATGGAATTGTAGCCTTACCTATGAGATCTCTGCGCTAACAATTAACATGGTAAGGGCAGGTAGTGCTTGAAGTGGTTTATTGTACCTACATAATAAAATAACGAATGTAAAGAATACCGATAATCTATTGCAAACAATTTTCAAACATACTCTAGGTAACGTTATTAGACAGAATAAAAAAAGTGACACCGTATTTATATCGCAGTCGCAATTCATTTTTATGGCTCTGAGTAATGACTCAGAGCCATAAAAATGAATTGCAAAGAAGCAGGTTACTTCTTCCACGTTACATCTTTATTCTACATACGTCGTATTCAACTCAAACCACTTATTTTGCTGACTGTACCTACAGTGTGTTTGCAGTGCAGGTACAGTCAGCAAAATAAGTGACAACTCTAATACTTTCTGGCCACTTTTTTATTGGTACCTAGATATATCCAAGGCCAATTCACAGCAAACTTAGCAACTACATTTTGAGCGTAAACTTTTTGGATCGATTTTTAAACAAGGAACAGAGTAGGTATTGCACGTTCTAAGTAAATGGTCTTATTGTTATGGATAACAATGGGTACGTTCTGGCTGTTATTTTTTCTCCCAAGACGGAAATCAAAATGAGGAAAAATAATGTAGCTCTTATCTGACAAATAGGTAGGTAGTATTTTATTGTTCAACAAGCACACATTATAATGTGACGTTTTCAATGAAAATTATAAAAAGAAGTTCTATTTACCTACTTATTTTCTACTATAAAAAGACCTTGTCTTTCCTATGGACAAGGCCAACTAGGCTGAGAGGATGATATAGGTGCTGGGCAAGCTTACCTACTTCATCTACGAGTAAAACCATGGCCCCTGGCACTGCAGAATCCCGTTCATAAGGGCATGGGCAAAAAGTGGCCCTGACACTGTCAATCATCTAGATCAGATGCAAAGGCCTGATTTTTGTTATCATAATTATTATGCTACAAAGTATTTTGATTTAAAAAACTCATAAAATTATCATATTACGACTGAGTGAAGGGCAGTCTAGCCCAACATAATGGCCTCGAGGGAACAATGCTAGACTAACCTACCTAATATTCGAGTGCTAGGTAGGTACTAAAGTTCAGTGTACCATGCACTTCGAATAAGTATTCGATATTTTTAATTCCGCTAGACCACCTAGGTACTAGTAGGTACCCAGTTCTTTTATTGGTCCATGTCTTTATAGACATGGACCTACCTTATGGTAAGGAAGTAGGAAAATGTTTATTTTATTGTGCAAGTTCTTTTTTGACAACTTTAGTTAAAAATTCTGTGCGAAGATAGAGACACTTTACAATCACATCAACCCCAGAGGTGAAATGAAAAAGGACCTTTCAAAAATGCGACTTTTCTATGCAGCCTATATATCTACCTTACTCCACTGTTTATGAGACGAGGTAAGTAAATTTCTTTCATATCTCTACATACTACTACATACTATCACAGAACACCTAATGACAATTCCTACTACGTCACTAATCTACCTAGGTACACCTATACATACCTACGTGTAAACTTTTTGTGCCTATATAACTTTTCAAGGAAGTAGATCATGGGCCTTTGTAGTATAATGTAATTTAATTAAGTACTTAGGTACTTGCTTTGTTGTTTCCTACATATAGCGCATTAGAATTTTATTTGTCTCATCTTTGTGTGAAGGAAAAAAATAACATTACCTTTAAAATTTTAATTGCATGCGGATGACGTCTATTTATCCACGTTATTAACATGATGATGTACAAAAACAATACATAGAAATCATGCTCGTGAACAAAACCTTGAGCAATTTTGGAATTAATAGGTGTCTCAGTATGACGGCCACAACTCTTCCTCATGGCTCTACCTGCCTAGGTTGTTTTCATGCACATTCGCCCAAACTCGTTTTTTTTGGCATCACTCAACAATTTGCCTTACTCAGATCTCAGTGACACCTGTGCTATGTAACTTGATGGCTGTTGAGTTTATAATACTTACTTATTGTTACTATCCAATTGATTAGCTGCCCGCAGCTACAAAATAATAGTAAGTACCTACCTATACCTACCGGAGCCTTCCACTATAAATTCGGTTTGAAAAAGTTTTTATCGAAACTTCGCTCTCCTACATTGAAACGTCATAGCAATTATATTATAGTGATGGTGAAGTGCTTTAATTTAGCTGGTGTACTCACTCCTGGTTCACCACAGTTGATGAGTTGCGCGAACTTCTCATCAGATTTGAGAGTGAATGTGCCCACTGGCTTGTCTCCATGCCGCGCCTGGAGAAGGAGACCTCGAATCGTGTTGTCGGCTGAGTTGCCGCTGATCGTTACCTCCATGGGCGAACCGGCTTTCACCACCTGATGAATAAAGCTTAGTGAGAACTTCGTCCCTTAGACAGGAATAGTTTTACTCTTTCGTAGAGCTTCCGATAAGCTTAATGAAACTCGTGACTGTATTAGGTAGGTATGTAGGTATTTTTTAGTAACCAAATTTGTTTTTTTTTACCCTATTCAAAGTAAAACAAGTATGGGTCGATGATGTCTGAAACCAGTCGTTATTCGTGAAATTAGTCGTTAAAAAGAGTTGGTAAAGGAGCAGTTAGATACCTTTTTGCTAGTAGTGATGCCGTAGGGAGGCGATGACTTCTGGGGTGGGACGGGATGCCGCGGAATCATGTCTTGGCAGGCGGATTCAGGGGCGCCTGAAGAATACCCTTCGGCGTAGGCGATCACCGCCGCAGCGAATACCAATAATTTGAACATCTTGCCTTTCTGTAGCTAAAATCAAAATCTTGATTAAGTTTTAGTCTGGCTGGGGATATTTATAGGTACCTACAGACGCCGGTTTTTTTTGTTTAAAAAGAAGACCATTATCTTGAAGGTTTCATTAATGTACTTAGTTTTTTTTATTAATTCACACGCCTGGGAAAATTCAACGAAAAATGTAATGGAATTTATTAAAATGAATTGTCCATTAAAAATATAACGTTGCTACACACATCCTTGCTATTTGAAAACACTCATCCGAATAACGCAGCTCTTTCTATTTTCACGGGAACTTTTTAATATAGTGCTTTTATTCGATAGCATTGCAATGATAAATGCACAGTATTTGAGAGGTACCCACGAAAGCAGGTCACGGTCTACTGTTCTTCAGGTATAAGTATAAAGCTTAAAGACTGGTTCCCCAGTGTGGCGTAACCCAACGAGCGATTGCACAAATATGTAAAGTAAACAAAACCAAAATAAAACATGAGTTTGATCAAAAAGATATCATAATTTATTGGTTGGCCATGATCTTTCTAATAAATGCATAGTAATATTTACTAAGAGCCGAGCCGACGACCTAATGCGTTGACCTACGATGTCGACGGGAAAGAACAACGATTGTTCATGTGTTGAAACTGCAGTTCAACTATGGCATTATAGGTAACACGATGATATACAGTGGCGAAAACGTTTAAGTATGAGGAGTAAGTAGTTATGTAGGTAAATAAATAAATACAAATTAAAAAAACGTGATAATATCACGTTTCATGAGAAATCGGTTTGGGATAAAGCATTCCATTAATAGAATCAGAATATATATTTTATAATTTGTATATTTTTAACAATTTTCAATTTAAATTCAAATTGTTTATTTAACATAGATGTTACCATAGCAGTGGGCACAAAACGATAACTCTATACTTTATATCTATATTATACTCCATGCTAGAAGAATCTTACAAAGAAAAAAAAAATCAATACAATATTGTGTTATTCTTGAACAGTTTTCAGCGAAAAGGGTGGGGGGCTAATTTATGATACCAATAAGGTACATATATAATTTTGTTATTTATATGTACTTAATAAAATATAGAACATGCACATAAAAACAACAAAATTAAAAAACAAAAAATAAAGCTTCTAAAATTTAACCAACCATTATTAACCAATAAAAAAACTGAAGTTTTTACTCGTTCTAACTATAATAGTTTTATAAAATTTATATTTTCCTACCTTTAAAACGAATAAAACACGACAGGTAACGTGCTACGTGCGCACGCGGCAACCGATTGAAACGACGAACCCCACTTCTTGAATCTTTATAAGAACGCACTTCCAATGGAAGGGCGGAAGGCCGAATGACTGTTTGAAAACCTATTTGAGGAATAGTGTAGATAGATAGATTTACAGTAAACCTGGCATAGTCATTCTATCATTTACGGTATCTAAATTAATACTGTCGCGATGGATATTAAGTATATGCGATACTTATATCGCACGCAACAATACAGCGCCTGATATTTGTCTTTTATTTTAGCCAAATTTTTTACCTTACCTAGCATAGGCCTGAATGCTGATTTACTTCTCAAGCACTGATCCGGATTCAAGCATAGATTTTGTAAGAAAATCTTTACTCAAATCTGTACCTTGAGTAACCAATTCTTTCAGTATACGGGCTTTAATACCCAGTAGTAGGTAGGTGATAATGGTGAAATATAAAAAAATTATACGCTCATGATGTGTCTGCTAACAACACTAGCTAATTTGTTTGGGCAATTCGCCTTTACTTTTCAATTACTTATGCATAGTTGCAGATTTATTCGTAGAGCTATTAGTGTACCTATACTACTTACCTGAACTTACTTATTATACCATAAAATATATTATTTTACTCATTATTTTTGGTGGATACTCCTGCTACGTCACCGCTACGCTGTAAAAATCAGTACAAAAGACTTCAACGCGCTCGCTGCGTAACGTAGCAGACCGCGTAGCCAACAAAAATTCCCTTTTATTTCCCTGCTCGTAAATTTACTATTACTTACTTAAAAACTAGTAAAGCCTCCTTAGCAATAGGCTTTCATCATCATCATCATCCACAGCCCGACTTCACCCACTGCTGGGTATAGACCTCCCATTGTTTGTGCCACTCCTCACGGTCCTGTGCCGATCTCATCCACGTCCTGCCCGCGATGTTCGCAACATCGTCTGCCCATCTCGCTGCTGGTCGACCGTAGGCTTTACTAGTTAATAATTATATAAGCTGTTAGTGATATTACCAATCAGTGGTACCTAGGTGTAGGCTGGGGGTAGAGGCTGGTCTATCTTATAAAAAGTTAGAGTAGACATAATGTCTACTCTATCTTTTTAAGGTGGGTCCACATCTGATCTTTTGTCCGTACCGTAGCTCCGTATCGTATCAGCGTCGCGATCAAAGAACGCTAGTTTGGACGCCGCCGTACCACCGTACCGTAACCGAACGGGCGGCGGCGGTGGGCCGCCGCCGAGGCGGTGTGTGTGACAACGTCTAAATGTACGATCTATGTATGTCATTAGCTCTCTTCTCCATCGATATCGTAGTGCTGTTTAGGTGGCAGTATGAACACAGCCTAATAATGACACGAACAATGCAGCTGTGGTAATTGGTAATTCCACAAAGCTCTTTACCTACGTAAAGTGTAGGAATTCAGGAAAACTAACTCGGGAAAGCCATACGATCATAATATTGAGCTCACTATTCATAATGACACAGATGTTTTGAGAGTTAGATGCGGGTACATAGAAACCTATCACTACCTAGAAACACGTTGATAATTTTTTTCCTCTAAATGGTTTTTTATTGGCTAAGTAGGTACATAAGGATTACTTACTAAGTAACTTATGTACCAAATTTCAATTTTTTATCTTATGCTAGTTTTCAGATACAGTTTTTACATTTTGAAAAGTTGTGATTTGGGTTAGAACGTCTTTGATTTCAATAAAATATTTGTTAAGTCGTGATACTCGAACAAACAAACAAACTCGATTTTCAAAATCAGAATCGTTTATTTAGTAGAACTGCATATTTACCCCCTATCTTATAAAAAGTTAGAGTAGACATTATGTCCTGATTACGTATGTTAAACAAGACATAATGTCTACTCTAACTTTTTATAAGATAGACCATTAGTTTATATACTCGTATATACATATCTTTAACCGTTTTATAAACAAATAAAAATAATTTATTTAAAAATTCCACTAAAGGCCTACTTTTCATGTCACCCAATCAAGCAATCGCAAATCAATTCAAGTTCAGTGCAAGTTCGGTTCAAGTACAGTTCAAGTTCAGTTCAGTTCAGGTTCAGTTACTGCTCAGTTACAGTTCAGGTTCAGTTCAGGTTCAGTTCAGGTTCTATTCAGTTTTAGTTCACGTTCAGTTCAGGTTCCGTTACGGTTCAGTTACGATTCAGTTACGAATCAATTCAGGTTCAGTTACGGTTCAGTTCAGGTTTAATTCAGTTTTAGTTCAGGTTCAGTTCAGTTCATTTTCAATGCAAGTTCGATTCAAGTTTGATTCAAGTTCGGTTCAAGTTCAACTCAAGTTAATTTCAAGTTAGTTTTCGTTCAATTAAGTTAATTTCTAGTTAGTTCAATTTAAGTTCATTTCAAGTTAGTTTTCGTTTAATTCAAGTGACCTAAATTGTGTGAGGGTTCAAAGAGAACTGAACAATAAAGAAAAAAAAAGAGAACAAAGAGGAAAAATAATGAAAAGTATGTATTGAACAGTGGCTGAAAGTGAAGTTGAAGGTGGGTGATGGGTGTGAACCTGGTGGATGTCAGACGGATGTCGCTGGACGATGTCGTTTAGGTGTGATCCGTGAACAAACAAACAGACAAACTCGATTTTCTGAATCAAAATCGTTTATTTAATAGATCTGCATATTGTTTAGTTTTTTTTTTTTTTTATCTTTAATTTGAGTCTTGGCTTTTTTATAGTTTTATTATTATAAAACTATAAAAAAGTCAAATGTTACCTAGTTATTTTATTTTGTAATAAAAAAAACAACAGAAAAAGTTAAAAACAAAAGTGCATTTATTTGTATTTCCATTTTTCCCGCCACTATCACAATGTTTGCAAATGCTATGCTACATTCACTCATTCATTCATTACTGCCACAGATAATCACTGCTAACAATAGAAGTTACTCTAGTTGTTTATGGTTTGGTAAGTAATAAGTGCTGCCAACTTGCATAAATATTACTTAGTGTAACTTATTTTGATTTATAATCTGATCTAACTTATTGAAGTTATACTTAGAATGCGACTTATAGATAGAAAGAGACAGAAAGAGTGATCACATACGGAGACCCCCACAAAACGCAAAACACTTCGATAGCGCGTTCTAGGATCCGACCAAACTTAGCAGCGCCATCTAGTTCTGATTTAGGCAACATGAGCATAGAACTTTTTATAACTAAATAAGTACTGCATATTGGTTAAGTACATAAAAATAAATACTCAATTAATTTCACATTATACACAGAGCGAGAGTGAATGCGTAGCACTCGAAGTATAACTTCTTCCGCGCGGAGGGACTCCACGCACAATTTTTTTCAGACTACACTTTTTTAGTAGTGGAGGACCACTACTAAAAAAGTGTAGTGCCACTATTTAAAGGATTTAAATAGTATTACTATTTAAATAGTGGCTTTTTGTTTGAGCGATCGCTGACGCAAATAACTTCTACTAAAAGATATAACTTCCAAGTTAATTATAAGTAATTTTAGGTTTTGGTCTAAGTGCTGATAAAAGTCCCTTCGCCCCGCTCGACTTTTTTCAGGGATTGGAGATCACCATGGGGCTAATGCCACTAACGAACAAGTCAGCTGAAACGCAGCCCGAAGTTTATATAATCTGTTTCTAGGCTATTTTGATCCAGCTAAACTACCTATGACGTTTCAGCTAAGTTTCCGATTGATCGAAACATTGTTAGTAATGTATTGGTACTGTATTGACGTCAACTGTGGTAAATTAGTGGAACTAAGGTCAAGCTCTCTGTTTGGCTTGCTTTGCTAATTGCTAGTCTTTCGGGTCTCACCCGCCTCGCATGGGCCCGGTCGAGCTACGTATGTCCTGGTCGTCGCCGTTTTTTGAATAGGCATACGCAGCAACACCATTTTATTGTCTATGAATGGGAATAAAAAAAAAGACAAATGAAATTATTTCATTCATTCAGTAATATTTTTGGTGTGGTGGTCGATTTACAACTAATTTTGTGTCTTATTTACGAGAATAGGCGGGAAGCCGTAATCTCCAGCTACAATGAGCGTGGAAGAAGATGTGATGAAAATACAGAAAAAACTAACTAAAATGACTTCGGATGACGGAACGGTAAGCGCTAAATAAACACTAAATCTGGTGCTGCTCACAAAATTGTCTCGTATCAATTTGTGATGCTAGGTGTTGAAGAAGTTGGGAGCCCTAATTTTATAAAACATCAGCATCCTTCCTACGTTTAATAAATAGGTCCGTTTTTGATTACTTGTTATAATTTTTTAGGGCCAAGAAGAAGCATTGGAACTGCTCAAAGCCTTGCAAACCATGGCTATAAACCTAGAAGTTCTTACTAAAACAAGGATAGGTATGACAGTGAACGCTTTACGCAAGTCTAGCAAGGATGAGGAAGTGAATTCTCTGTGCAAAACTCTCATCAAGAACTGGAAAAAGTTTTTGTCAACTCCTTCAAAAGACAATGGAAGCTCCTCAAAATCCAAGAAAGATAAGGATAAGAAAGATGATAGAGAGAAGGATAAGAAATTGCCAGCTTCTTTCCCTCCCCAGTCCAACACCACTGATGCTGTGCGCCTGAAGTGTCGTGAGCTCCTTACTCAAGCACTTAAAACAGATGTGGAATCCTGCGCTAACTCATGTGCATCCCCAGAAGAACTAGCTGAAGAACTTGAGGAATGCATTTATGCTGAATTTAGAAACACTGATATGAGATACAAAAATCGAGTAAGATCAAGAGTTGCCAATCTGAAAGACCCTAAAAACCCAACACTTCGAACAAACTACTTGAATGGAGTGATTGCTGCATCACACCTTGCTAAAATGGCACCCGAAGAAATGGCCAGTGATGAAATGAAAAAACTACGTGAGAAATTTATCAAGGAGGCCATCGATGATGCTCAGCTCGCCACTGTCCAAGGAACTAAAACAGATATGCTCAAGTGTGGCAAATGCAAACAGAAGAACTGCACTTACAGCCAGTTGCAGACTAGAAGTTCTGATGAACCTATGACCACGTTTGTGCTCTGCAATGAATGTGGCAATCGCTGGAAGTTTTGCTAAGTTTTACATTAGAATCATTATTAGAAATATGTTTACCTTTAGTGGTATGATACTTCTGTATCACTATGCATTTGAAAATGAAGTTTGTCTTAAGCTATTTTATCTGCTTACCTTACTACCTGTCATTGGTTTATATTCAAATCATGTACGTAGTAAAGGGGACATTAGAATTAAAATATAATAAATTATTGTGTCTAAGAGAAAAGTGTGCATATGTTTTAATGCTTTTTGAATAAAAAACTGAACTCTGCATGCATTCAAATTGGCACATCATGAATTAAACAGCGACTTTTTAAACTATTTAAGTAATTTTATTTGATTACTTAAAAAATAAGATTCTCCCTTGGACTTAAGAACTGGCACATATTCAACAAACACAACTTAAAAATATTCAGGGTCTGCTTGGGAATCTCAAATTAGTATAATATGTAGTATATGTAGTGAAGTAATTGAATCAACAATAGCCAGTGACCATGTAATTTCAAAAAAGTGATTCTGTTGCATTTTTCTATACTAACCTAATTTGACAATGCTAAAGTTATAGCCGTCTTTGTCGTTTATGAGAAAGGGATGGTAAAATTTGGTTAGATTAGAAAAATGAGACAACAGAATTAACACCATTAGATATGTAGCTTCAGCATTGTGAATTAAAAACTGATAAAAAACTAACTTGCACCCACACTCCACAGCCATAGCTAAATTATCAGTAGTATACTTTTTACATAATATTAAGTAAAAGTGTATAGGTATTTATATTGCTTTACTTAGTTTAAATTGCTGTAATAAAAACACTAATTAATGAATTTCAATCCAACTGAAAGTAATTTGGAATTTTTGAAAAATGGTTTCCTTATTCCTACCCAAGTTTATTATTTCAAAAGACATTATTGAGTGGCCGAAACTGCTAAATACTATTATGGCAAGCTACACTTTGGTGTATAACAATAATTATTTTCATTTTTGGTATAAAACTATACTTACATAAAATCCTACTTGTATTGTAATTTAGATGCTAGTTGTTCTATCTAAAATAATCTAAATACACAGAGACCTACACTAGATAAACTAAATAATAGTTAAATTAAAAAAACTTTTCATTGGTACCAAGTTGGTACTACCAACATACATACAATTAGGTAGATACATAATTAATTTCTTGTTGTCATAGAGCACATTATTTTAAATAGTGATGTTAAAAAATTCAAATAAATAAACACAATTTTAAAATGAATGAACTCAACTGTTATCGTAAGATAATTAGGGTACTTACTCAACTACAAGTTCACCTGTCTTAATTTTAACAAATATTCTTTCATCATTGCACGGTAAAATCTTATTTTTCATGTCTAATTTGAGATCAATTGATTCACTTTCTTCGTCTATTTTAGATATCGTAAAACTAACATCATCATTCGCTACAAAGCATTCTGGCTTATGAATCTTGTTAAAATTAAAGTGAGTTTTCATATGCTCCCTTAGGAAATGAGATTGCACAACTACTAAGTCACAGTATGAGCATTTATGACTGCCAGTGTGGAAAATATCAGTTTCATCATGTCTTCTGTAATGGTTATTCAAAGCATCTTGCCGTTGATTTGTATAAGGACAAAGAAGACAAATGTGCAATTTGCGTTCCTTCGCTGGCAAGTTTTCCAAAGTAGTTGCATCCTTGCCATTGTTATTCATGGATCTCCTAAGTTGCAACAGCCGTAGGGTCTGTTGATCTCTTATGGAGAACTGTTGGAAGTCTGTTTTAGGTGTACCCTTGGGCATAGTTTTGATCGCGAGTTTGATGTTGTCTGTATCTTCATGTTTTACATCTTCGAGACCTTCCGGCTCCCCGTTGCCTCCTTTCATCCGTTCGGCCTGGGCTTCATCATTCATTTGGTGCTTTCGCATGTGCTGCACGTAGTTAGCGTAATATTTGACAGAGTAGTCGCATAACTCGCATTTATATCTCTGCTTAGAGCCGTGAAGGGATAAATGTATTTTGTATTGTTCACGCTTTTCAAAAGCTGAGGGACACTTATGGCATTTGTACCTTTTCTCTTTTTGACGCCCGTTTTTCAGATACGTAGGATAGATAAATTCCGGATTGCCATGCATCAGATATCCAAATTGTGGATCCGCCTGGAGCACAGGTGGAAAATGATCGTTTGGCTTAACCAATTTGTCTTTATCGGTTAATACTCTTTTCTGAGCTTCAGTCTTCCTTTGGAACAAGTCTGTTCCTGAGAGAGGAATGTTTTTAAAATCTAAATCATCACCAGATTCATACTCGCAATTTACTGATTTATCCTTCTCGTGTAATATCTCATGTTTAGCTAAATTGCCGACATTTTTTACAGCGTAGCTACACTTTTTACATTTGTATTCCCCTTCGCCCCCATGCAGTCCCATGTGGTATGTGAGTGCAGAACTTTTAAAGAATTTGGCTGGACACTCCTTGCAGCAGTATTGTTTGGGAGAATGTTTCGTATCTGAAGTTTTCTTGTGGTATGGTTCCGTATTTTCGTTGGTTTTGTAATTGACTGCAACAGACCAACTGACGTCTAAAGAGTCAGGATTGCGATTCGCTTCTAATTTAGGTTCTTTATAAAGAGAGTGTGAATTGTGAATGAATTTAAGCATGTTTGACCTTATATGGTGCTCATCAGAATGAACAGATAGGTGCACAACTAGATCAGCCTCTTCCGGGACTGAAAATTCGCAGTTCTTACACTTATTTGCATTTGTTAAGTCATGGAATTTTTCGTGCGTTTTTAGTTCACTTTCAACAAAATATCTAGCTGGACATTTCTGGCAAAAGTACAGCATTTTAATTTCCTTAGAATCAGGGATCGTGTTTTCCACTGCTGCGTCTTCGCCCACAGAGTTCTTTTCGAGCTCAATAGCTTTGCGGAGTCGAGTTATCTGATCTTCATCGGGAACGTCCTCGTCGACCATGCTGTAGATACGACCGTACAAGAGCCCATGCTTCTTGCAATGTTCCGCCAGTCTCCCGGCATTATCGCACGAAAACTTGCATTCCAAACACTTGTATATTATCATGTCGCTATTTTCGAATCCGAGGCAATGGATCTTCTCATGGTTGGGAATCTTACACTTCTGTGAGTTGACGTACGAGCAATATCGACACTTATACATTTTATGGAATTCATTTCTCGCCGAGACCCACACGAAGGGGATCTCCTCGCTGAAGCTATCAGATTTGTCTTTTTGGGTGGAGGTAGACGCTTCTAGTTCAGCTTCGGTTTCGTTTTTCTTAGGGAATATGCCGTGTACTCGCAGGTGTTGGTGGAGAAGATGTCTCTTGGAGACGCTGTAGTTGCACTCGGGACACTTGTAGGGGGTTTCGGCGGAGGTGGTGCGGTGGAACTGCTCGTGGTACATGTACTGGGACTTGCTGTTGGTCTCGTAGGGGCACTCGATGCACTTGTGTCGCTTGCTAGGGCCGCTGCCCGGCACGGCCTCGTGAATCAGCGCTTCGGGCAGGGGCGACCTGCACCCCATCGCTTTGGCGATGTACTCCTCGGGATCGGTTATCCCGTGCAGCAGAAGATGTTGGATCAAGTCTTGTTCGTCCTTGACAAAGTATGGGCAGAAGTAACACTTGAAGATGGACTGGGAGGATGGTTGATGCTGCTGTAGATGTTCGATGAGTTGTTTCTTGTCGTTGGTGCGGAAGGGGCATTTGGTGCAGTAGTCGTTAAAGGTCTCAGCGGCGCTCGCAGCGGCGGCCGGGTCGGGTTTAGGCTTCACTGTGGTGATCACTTTTATTATTCCTTCGTGTTTCAAACGGCAATGCCTCTGAAATTACAAACAAAATAACTTGATTAATAAAGGGACCGTTATATGCGCCATGGCCACGGGTCAAACTGAACTCTGCGAGTTTTTAATAAATGTGTCTGTTAGAAATGGCATCATAATCAAACTCACAAACTATGGTAGATATCAGTCATGTGGTATATTTTTAAAGTTACCTGTATAACGTGTTTCCAGTTGGACAGTTGGTTGCAGTGCCCACAGCGGTAAGCGAGGTCGGCGGGGTCTGGTGTCTCGGCCTTCTTAGCTGCCTCGTCACCCTCCTTCGAGTGCTGCCTCACGTGATCCAGCAATGCATCCTTTGACGGATCCCTGAGACGAACGAGGTTAGTTTAGTAACCTACTAATATTATAAAAAAGTTGAGATGTTCAATCCCGTCGTAGTAATCAGTGAACCGATTGGAATCGTAGAGTTATAAAGCGATCATGATCAAGTGGAAAATGGTACTGATTTTTAAGTTTTTCAATAGTACTTTTACATCAATTTGTTATTAGGTATAATCGATTTCATAAAATGACTTATGTGATAATAATGTGTAATGGATTTTTACAACTTATTGAATTATTATTATTATCAGCTTGTTCCATTACTTTTATCATTAAAAAAAAAATAAAAAATATTCTAGTGCGGAAGTAGGTAACTTACTTGTAATTGCATTTTTTGCATTTCCACATAGTTTTCTTCGGTTTCTTATCAGCGTTGCTTATTGTGTTGTACTTGAGATCACTGAATTGGGTCTGCAGATTGAGCGGCTGCATTTCATAAGAGGTGTTCATCATTTCGTTTGCATCATTCAGTGACTCATCCATCTCCATCGTCGCATCGACCGTTGTGTTTTGATCGATGTAGTGGAATTCATTTTCTCCGTTTTCGTTTAGGACCGGAACGGCCAAGAATTTGTTGTATTTGCTGTAGTTCCGTCGGCCGGTTTCATCCGTCATCAGCACTTTAGCATCATTGTGCTCCGGGTCACGCACAGACTTCAATTTGATATGCTTTGTTATATCCCAGCGCCAGTTAGATTTGTATTTGCAAAGGGAGCATTCAAACGGCTTCTTGTTCAAGTGACCGACTATATGCACGTGGAATCTAGAAGCAGTGGCAGCCCAGAACTTGCATTCCGAGCATTTGTAAACGTTCTTTCCGAGACTCAGACTGTTGGGTGACAAGTTCATGCTTTCGTTGTCATCGACGGTTTCGGCGTCGTAATTCCTTTGCGCATCCGGCATCGTTGAGTCGTCGTTGATGTTGATATCGAGCGGTCTTTCAAATTTGTTGCCTTGGTTTATGTTGTTCCATACGAAGACTACGTTCTCCATGGGGTGTGGTTCTGCGTCTTTATCGTTATTTGAAGTGGAAGCTTCGCTGTTGTCGCGATTGGCTTCTGTTGGAGGTTGGGGGTTTTCATTCTTCCCGCAAGTGAGCATGTGCACGTATAAGTCTGCGCTGGATTTGCAGCGATGTCTGCAGTTTTGGCAACGAGTGGAGCCCATTGTGGAATGCGACGTGTTCATAACGACGCGACTGGCTTGAGCCGCGCAGTTCTTCTCATGCACAGAATGTTCTGAAAGACACTTGCTCTCGAAACCGCAGTTTTTGCATTTCAAGGAGCCTTCTTCTCCGGTTTCTGTCAGCAACCTTTCTTTCAACTTGTCGAAGAACGATTCGTTTTTCTTGCGGACTACGGTTTCTTTGGGGGTGTTGTTGACCGGTGTTAAAGTGATATCATCGGGCAGGTTTTGGAACTGGTTGGCGAGATGTGAACTGGTGGATTCTTTGAACTTTTTGGCGGGCGGTTCCCCTGTGGCTTTGTTTGTGTTGGGGGTTGATGCGTTGAGGGGGATAAGTTGTGGAATAGGCCTGGGGGCCTTCTTGCTTTGCTTATGAGCCTTGTCTTCGCTTCCTGAACGTGGGGAATGTTGTCCGGACCCATGCTGGACTGACTGATCCCCATCCGGGCTGACTTGCGACGAAGTGTCGTTGGAATCGCTGTTGCAGCTTACTATGTCTCGTTCCGCGTCTTGCAATCCCATGATATCCTGAAAATAAAGAAAGAAATAATGTTACTTCTAGGTACCTCGGTATACTACTAGAAGGTTCAAACATTACGTTGACGAGGGAGCACATTAAAAAAGGTAGCTAAGTAAAGAGATCAAAAACTTATTATCATGTAATGACGTTGAAGATCTCTCGATCTGTCGTATCTATCGTACTAGCATGATTTTAATAATTTGGTATATTTGCCTTAGATAGACGCACACGTTTATAAATATTATTTCCAAGTAGAGCCGATTGGTTCAATAAATCCTTATTTTACTTTGAGACTTCTTTTCTACGCTAAAACTTGAAATCCTAACTTAAGTTTTAGGTACCATTTAACATGGTTATCGTCTAAAATAAGCTCGATGCTTTGATCTAACTAAAACCTACATGTTACACGCGATAACAGGCTCCAACCTCAAACGCCGGTCATGTACTGCCAGAGTGCAGGAAGCACGTTTGTGCCTAGTAGGTAATTAGATTGATACATCAACGCTCGTGTAAAAAGAGCACTTACTGAATGTACAGCCAACATGGCTTTAAAAATACTGTATGTCTGATAATTAGCAATTTATAACTTTTCTACTTATTATAATGAAACGTTATAAAATAATACCGATAATAAACAATTTTGAAATTCTGAAACAGTCTACCTCTGATGCTGACTGTACACTTCCTTTGTTAACAGGATGCACGGTGGCTCTAGGTCATTTCTGTCTATTCTAACACTAAAACATGCAGAGATGTAAGCATTCAAGACAGTATTAGGCAAGCATGATGCAAGAGGGCGCAAGAGGCCGAGTCTAGTACAAACGCATGCTATGGTTCACTCGCGATAACAGTGACAGGCATGCTATGACGTCCCTATACAAACTATAGCCGAGCGCCAGCGTAATACGAAATCAAACGGTGTTGAGTTTAATGGTATAATCATCCAGTCAATTCCAGTCCATAGTAGGCATGTGGTAAGTGTTATGTTTGCACTTTACTTGGGTATCTTCAAGGATGTATACCGTGCCTAGAGACTGGAATTTTTGTTATAGCTTCGTATTGCGCTAGCGTTCGCCTGCCTTGGCGAGGCAGGCGAGGCGACACTCACCGAGAGCGAGGAGCGCGAGTCGCAGCTCCCTTCCTCCTCCTTGGACAGTACGCTCGGCTCGCCGGTGCCTGCGCCAGAGGACAGATCGCTGGCTCCCACGCGGTTACGACGCCGACTCGCCGCCGACTGGCCGACCGGCGGCGTGTGGTGATTCATCTCGTGCACCGTCAGGCTCTGCTTGATGTCCGCCGTGAATGTACACTTCGAGCACACGAAGCTCCCGCCTCCGCCGTGGTTCTTCATGTGCCGATCGAGATTCCACTTGTAGGGGGTCCGAAAGTCGCACATCGTGCACTTGATCATCGGCATGGAATGGTACTTGACGTGCTTCGTGTACCTCGCTTTAATGTGCGTCACATAGTTGCATTTGTCGCACGAAAAGAATTTTCCTTTTCCCTTTGGCAATCCGGAGTTGGTGCTCCTAGGGACGCATAATTCTGCGTCGTCGGTGCGCTCTGGTTGGTCGTCCAACTCCATTTCCACCTGAGAGTCCTCACACTCTTCTATCTCTTCTAGCAGATCTTCCATGTTCTCTACGTTCTCGGCAGCGGCTTCGGGCTCCGTTCGGGCCGTGGAAGACGAAGGTGTCGTCGTTCCGTGAACCATCTTCGTATGCCTCAAGAGCTTTTGCTGGTGTCTTGAAGCATAAATGCAATGTTGACACTCATAAATCTTAAACCTTCCGAAATGAACGTCTCGCGTGTGAACAAGATAAGCGCGCGGGTTCTGCGTATTATAAGTGCACTTCGCACAGTTATAGTTCCTTCTTATTTTGCACTGCGGCAGTTCGAACTCCTCCGCCGCGTCCGAGGAAGCCTCCGAGGAGACGTCCACGGAGAAGCGACCTTCGAACGGGCGCGCAATAGTAGTGACCTCGCCGACTTGCGCGCTCAGCAACGAGGACATCTGCTGTAGCATACTCCGCTGCAACAAAACAATACTCGGTGTCGGTTAATGTGCCGTGAGTCGGGAGGGCGCCGGCGGGCGCGCGGCGAGGGGAGCCGCGTGCGCGAGCGAGCAGTGCGCCGTGTGCGACACGTGTGCGGAGCGCGAGGCCGTCGCCGGCTGAATGAGGCGAGGCGGTGGCGGCCGCGGCACGGCACTCGACGGCAAGAGAAGTGCGCCGCTGTCGGCCGGGTTTAAGCCCTCGGGCGCGTGGGCGCGGCCGGGCGGCGGAGGGTCGCTGGCCGACGCTGCCGTCGATGTTCCTATGCTCGCGTCCTCAGCGACTGCCAGGGAGCCGCGACGAACGACTTCCACTGACTAATGAGCCTGCACTCTTAGTCGTTATCACGTCATTATTTTATGCATGACCTCAATGAGCAGCATACGTAAGCATCATGAAAACTACGTGGCAGAAGAGATCTACTACTTGAAACCCACCGACAATCTAGCATGCAAAGCTACTTAGTACCACCAACTAACGGTTAATTATACTCAACTACCTATCTGAATAAAGCGTTTCAACTCAAAGTTATACACTTATTTCTGAAAATAATTAATTTCGCTAACTGCTTTTCATGCGACGTTATTTTGTTATCTTCATATCGAATTAACTTTTATAATGTCGCACACTCGTTGTACAACCGTCAAAGATTACGCAGGTCGTGGTTACCTTTGTTTTCCTAGGAAGCAGTGGCCGCCATCAATAACGGCCATAGTAAAACGAAAAGGCAGCCGAGCTGCTAACCATTTTATTATTTTCAGGAAGGTTGGCAATCGCGCCCAACTTATCCGAGGGTCAATGACGGTCGCTGATGCATTTAAAATTAATGAGGTGACCACTTGGAGGAATAAACACACGTTCACCACCTTTAATTATGTTATATTTTTGAGCCTCCACCAAATTGACAATGTAAGTGCTTGCGAGAAGTATAAATCGAAAGCCTAAATCGAGCTAGAGAGCCTAAAATATTTCGAATTGCATCGGACCCAGAGGAAATTGCGTATTACTGTACGAGGCTTTTGGATAGCCTGCATAGATTAAGTAGGTCCAGTCCTTCACGATCGTTGAATTAAATCTATATTTAATTTAAAATCAGTCCTATAATAATTTTTTCCGACGATTTTCTCGAATCGATATTAATAATATTATACGCCACGGGTGGTATTTATAAACCATGGTACATGGTTGATAAACTCGTAAATCTCAAATTAAAA
This sequence comes from Eulithis prunata, assembly GCA_918843925.1. NCBI lineage: Eukaryota > Metazoa > Arthropoda > Insecta > Lepidoptera > Geometridae > Eulithis > Eulithis prunata. The sequence continues at coordinate 3,680,179 of OU974007.1, forward strand.
AGGGTAAAAGTTCACGCATAAACATTCGTTAAGCCATGACGGAGGCCTTAAAGTGACCTAAAAACTCTGTGACCAGAGTTGGCCACTAACTCATACGAGCTTGCTTGCTTTTTGACGAAAGGGAACGTCTGAAAGGTGCACTTGTACTCATAAACTATTTACCTATATTGTATTGGTCAAAACATTGTCAAGACTCAAGGTATTCAGGAAAGAACAATTCCGGAAACTTTATTTATGTGGGTTTGGTAAGTAAACCACTTAAGTCAATAATGATAACAATGTTTACGTGATGTTGCTATGAGAATCCTCAAATATGAACATTGCCAATTGCCATCTTTAGTCCTTATACCGCGTGCACACTATGCCAATGCCGCTGCCGGCATTCATGCCTCGGACTTATTGCCACAGCAACATCGCCAAGTTCATGCCCTAGCTCCTTAGTGAGAATAAGGGCGATGTTGCTGTGGCAATAAGTCCGCGGCATTCATGCTGGCAGTGGCATGGGCATAGTGTGCACGTGGTATTATTAGGAGTTACATATGCGGAACAATATCGGCAGGGCACTGTAGGTCCACCTCAGAAGAAAACAACATGCACCGAAAACTTCGGATACCTATCGATAAAATCTTACAAAAATATTATACATAAGACGCGTTGATGTCTTTTCTTAGAAAGTTATCAAAACGTAACAGAATTTGTATATTATTGAAAAAATATTACTAAAATCGTAAAAAACAAAAACATTAAAAAACAAAATTCTTTTGTAAAAAATTTGATAAATACGATCACGCACGGTTTGCTTGGCACACATAGCTCTGATGTACCTAATCCAAGCACGGTAGACATCCCCTAACATTTCTTGATGCTCAAAATTCTTTAAGATGACGGGGGTATGTCATAAGCTAAACATTAAATTTTACTTTTGTCCAACCAAATGCATGCTGGCATTTCCTCTGCAAAATAATACGTACAACAAGTGCGCGCTAGACTCGCGCTTTGAGAGTTCCGACCTTCGATCCTTTATAACCTTCAATCCAAAATAAATCCGTAGAGGGATTTATATCAGTGACTTGTAACCTTCAAAATTGTTTTCAAAACGGTAGTTATCCCGTTTCCACTTCCAAATTGTGCAGGAGATGTGAAGTTTGTAGGAAAAAGTGCATGAATCCAATCGAATTTGAACAATTTTAAAAGTTTACCTTTATGTGTCACACAAATACATTTCTCAGAATAGTAACATTTCAGGTTACCTACGTACCTTGGGCTTAGTGGTACTTATATTAAACTGTCGCGTGAAATATGGGATCCCATAAAATTGATTAGTCATCAGTGTCATCTCACTGTTACCACCAGAGTTTATCCCGCGTGACACGACTATGTTCATCAAGAGCTATTAAACTCAGGTTATCTAGCTATAGAAGCAGAACACTACTAGCGGGTGTTTGAATTTCAGCTGAAACTAAACTTTAGCAAGTGCTGTCAACTTTGCCTTGTATTTAACCGTACGTTGTTTGCACGTATTTTTTCACGATTTTCAATATTTTTTTTATCCAATTTGATACGCTGAATCTGTTTAGAGATACGGGATCATATTTTGGGGTTGCTTCACGCTAAAAGATCGAATATTTATCAGTCAAATAAAATGCACAGTGAGTATGTAAAATTCAGAAAACTGATAGTTTTAGACCATTTTTCATTGGGCTAAAAATATTGACGTTACCCAGTCTTTACATTATGAACTTGCGACATTTGTAAAATCTAATTATGGAAGTTTTTATGAATCCATATAAAACGTATCAGCAAACGTCACAACAATAAAATTTGTTTCCCTCGTAACAAAACCGCCCTTTGCAACAAAAGTGTGTATGGCTGCTCGTACGAGTATATTCAACAAGAAGTATATGGAAGTTATGTTGAAAGTTTCGTGTCTGAATTTGTTCAAGGTTTAATTGGAAAAAAATTAGTAGAAAAAGCCTACTATAGTATTTCGAAGTTCTTGGCTGATCTTGGTTTAAACATAATTATTAGATAGCTTGTTAAGATGTACGTGTTCTAAAACTATTTCAGTAGGTAACTAGGTACCTATTGATTTTTTTTCTCTATCCTTTCTTCCCTCTATCTCTTATTAATGAGTTTGTATATTAATGTTTGTGTGCCGGGGTGAAGCACGGGGGTTCATTTTGTTGTTAACCATCTACTTACCTATGTGTTATATAACCTGCCTTTACAAATGAATATGACTTCGAAAAAGGATGAGGTTCTCATTTCGGATGTATTTTTTTTGTGCTCACAAAGAACTCCAATCATTTATGACCCGTTTTGTAAAATTCTTGGTTTATCTGTAATTTGCATAAAAATCTGCTTTGTCTATATTAAAACAACTGAAAATATGTCATCGAAATATGGAACTGCGTATTTTGTTTTCCTGTGACTTTTCGGTTGTGATTACGGTCGCTAGAATAATCCCAAAGAAATACCATCATCATCAGATGATAATGATCAAGACGGAAGGTGCCTAGTCATATTGAAGTTGGTTGGTTTTTTCAAACTTAGAAATTATTTGATACAGTTCATATTGTTGCAATTTATGATACTTAGGTACCGCGATAATAATGGATGTGGTATATAATAGCAAGCTCTATTACTGATTGCGAATAATAAAACCTGTTTTAGCCGCCACTGATATTGTATCAAAATCATTGAATATTATCATCATTTAGTCAACGCAACGTGATTCAATTACGTTTTGACTTAGCTCGCGAAAAAATGATAAGAGTTGTGAACGTGCTATGAGGTACTTAAAGTTGGTAAGAGGCAGCTGCCGGACGGACGTGTCCTCGTGGGACAAGGGCAGGGGGGAGAGTCGCGGGGCGAGGCGGGACAGCGGCAGCCGGCAGACAACTCGACAGGGCCGAGGCAGGAAACGACCGGAGAAGGCATCCCAGCCAGAGCACAATGGAGGCGACCGCGCCGCAGGGGGAGCCCTCGCAATCGATATGGCGTCGCTAAGGTCCGTTGGCCGCTGTGAGCGGTTTGGTTGGATCGCTGCAGAGGCGGATGCCCCTTGCCCCGCGCGCCTTGCTATCCCCGCTCGCCTACCACACCTGCTGTGTATTTATAGAGCCGCACCGCCGTAGCCGACCGGGGATGCAGGGATGCCGCCTCTACCACGGTCGATGACGTCTACTACCTACCTATGTGATACACACTACACACGCAATATTCACCGCTCGGCCGCTGTCGCCGCCGCCGCCGCCGCGCCCGTTGCGGTGGGTGACGCCCGTCTGTTTATTTGTCACAATGAGCACGAAAATAGCATTCGCTCCTTGAGGATACTTGTATGCTGAACATGCATAATTATTATGCTGTAGGTTTTGGACTAATATTACCGATCTGAGCAACTCTCAGTAGTTCTAACTGGACCACAGTCGTTATTCTAAAGAACTTGCCCTTGAAGAAGTTTCCCTCCGACATAGCATAATAATCAAAGATGTAGTACTTATCTAACGATTTAACATAAAATGTATGTTAATAACTCTATATTATTCCTTTCACTCTCGTTTCGTTCGAGTTCAATTCCCGGGACCGAGTCATTTGGAGTTATCGAGGACGCTTTTGCTTTCGTTTGATAGCTGAGCGATCACGGCGATTACCTACCTACTAAGTTTTTCATTAAAATAGTTTTTATCCAGCACGTACACCTAGCCTAACCACCTAGTGCCAAATGAAATCACGCGAAGCTATCGAAAACATGAGGTTTAAATTTTTTTACAAGCTGACATCAGGGCATATTAGTGCCAATTAGTAGAAAAAATATGCTTTGGAATTGCTTAGAAACAGAAGCAACAACCGGCGATCTCTTTGATTGTTTGGTATACACAAGTTTTAACGATTGCCGTAGATAGATACAGTGACGGTCATCTGCCTTGCATTGTTCTCATTTTCATGATTATCATAACCGTCTGACTAACCGCTGGGCTGGCTCACCGGACTCTGTAGCATGACGCGACGACGACGGGTTGACGCGCAAAGGATATTCGCTCCATTGGAGTAGTGGTATAATGGCTGCAAGCGCTATAAATGACGCCTATTCTATTCCTAAAGTATAATAGCGTAAGTATGCGTAAAGATATTTCAGTAAAAGTGACCAATTAATGTAACCTAGTGAAGTCATCAAAACGTTATGTTGACTTCTCGGTAAATATAATGTACTTATAGGTAAACCGGTATGTAGGTTAGGTAAGTACTTATAGGTATCGCTATGTCGCTTTGCCATGCCACCCGCTGGTCGCTCGCTCTCTCAACATTAAACCGCAAGTGGTAGGTAGAAGTAGGTACCTATTTGTAGTGCACTGACATCAATGTAGGTATGTGCGCTATACAGTGGTGTATAAGCAAGCACAGCATATGCATGATACGAGTATCTACTTACAACACATGTTTGTTTGTATAGGAGCGTATCGACCTTTCGTCATGTTTACAGCGTTCTTGTAGGAGTCGAGCTGAGTCGGCAGCGTAGGCATTCCGAGCGTGACTAACAAGAGCGAGTACCTGAGTGAAGCGCTCACCTCGGACCGGCCTCCACACTAACTGACCACTTCTTGAATTCAAACCCGTTCCTGTCCTTATATGTATGTTGCTGCCTCAAGCACGAAATAGATCAACATAGCATACAAAGAACTCGGTTTCAAAAGAAACTAGAAACTACCTCGATGCGTCAAGTATACTGATGTTATGGAAAGGTCGGTGGTGAAGCCAACGTTAAAGACGTTCATAGCCAGTGGTTTTACAAGTTCTAGTTTAAAATAACTTGGTCTAGATTTCTAATGACAAACGCTAAAGCCTAGCTACGTAGTTCATCATCATCATCATACATATCAGCCTGCAGAAGTCCACTGCTAGATATGAAGTTTCAGAAGGAACGATTTAGAAACTTTCCATCCATCGACATCCTAGTTCATGGTCACAATTCGAGAACCTTTATTCACCAGCACCAGTTAAGTAGGTACCTATCTAACTTACATAAATAGATAAAAAAAACCGTTTTTAGCGCGACGACGACGACGGCTTGGCGCTTATCGCTTGCTTAACAATTAGATATCGCATCGTGTTCTGCGATCCTAAATAACATGCACAATCTGCACATATTTATGGATGGTCTTACTAAACACCAAACAACGTACCTATTTGAATAAGTCGACGAACATTTTGATTACCGTACTATTGAATGTTTAACGAATTATTGAAAGATGTTGCATGCTGGCTAACAGAGATGTGTTTAATACTGGCCGTGACGCTCAGAAACCTTTTATAATTATTGCACCTACAGTACCTGACTTTCCCTGTTGAATTTTATATAGGTAGGTACTTACCTACTTCTTACGAAGAAGGTAGGTGTAATCAGAACCACAAAGGCACATAGTCCCTTTAACAAACTGTTGCCTTAAACCATCAGTCACACCACAACGCAAGGGCCCCTTTTCAGGGCACTTGACCTAAAAGGTGACCAGGAATGAGCCAGTAACACGGCACGACACGACACGATACCGAAAAGTTACTCACAGAAGGGAGCAAACCTAGTAGTAAACCTTGCAATAAGTGCATAAACAACATCGTCATCTCATTTGATTGATATAGCCTACAAGCATTTGTTAACACGCGGTAGAGTTGTAAATAGGAAAACCAAGTGTTAAATCATGCAGATTAAGTCTCGAAGACACGCCATCTGACTGGTTTATATTGTAGTAAAGCGCAGATTCGTATTATCTGTAGACTTTATAGCGACATGGGATGGTGCAGCAGCGACGTCGTTGTGGATTTTGCGACGCAAATAATTTGCGCGCCAATTGACCTTTCGTCGGACGTCGTCGTCGGAGTGCGGCGGCGGCGGCGGCGGTGGCGGGCGCGGTCGCACCGGCTCCAACACGCGCTATATATAGCTGCGCGACAACACGCCACGTCGAACACCCGCCAGGGGCCGGCCACGTAGGCAGTTTCCCTTTATCACCCACCCGACAGCCTCTAGCCTGGATTTTACGGAAGCTTTACCAGAGCCGTCGCTCCACAGAGGCGACGGGATGTCGACCCACACCACCCTCCCGGGATCGATACAGATGGTCGCCGCAAGAACACCTTGCCCTAGCTATAGTGTGGAGATGAGTGTTATACTGTACGCTAGAGACAGAGGTGGCACGATGGAGTTGTACTCCAAATTGTTGTAATCACACTTAAGTATTATAAAACACTCTAATTCTTTTGCTAATTCATCGTGAAATTCTGGCATACAAATAGCAGCATTGGTAGTTTACGTAATGAAAATGGTTGTCGATGCAGCAGCACTGTCAGCAGTATTTATAAGTACTAATTAGAACTGCTGTAATTAGTGCTTTGTTATACACTGCTAACAACCGCTAAATTGAAAACAATCAGCGATGATGCTTTGACATCCCGTAGAAACAAAGATAGATGTGAATGTTACGACAGATCGTGTTAACGAGCATGGCGGGTGTCACCGGTCCGACTGGTAATTAGCATGACCTTGAAGCTTGCCAAGCGATGCACAGCGCTCACGTAGCGCACAATGAAAGGAGTGCAGCCGCCTGCGCGGCGACGATGGCCATCGCGGCAACAGCGTTCTCGAATGGAATGGAATTCGTACCGGGTGGCGTGCGCTGCGCTCGTTTAAAGATGGCTGCGATAAGGCGCAGTGACGCTCCTCAGGCGCGGGCGTCGTGTCGGCGGTGCGGGTGTGTGCGTGCCGGCGTGCCGGTGTGCCGACGCCGTCCCTGGCGGTCCCGCCGCGTGCCTCCCCCCGCGCCCCTCGGCTGCACGTTCCGCAACATGTGCGGCGACTGTGCCCTGCTCTGCTCGATCGACTCTAACCGCCGTCGCCGCCGCAGCCGCGGCGACCCATCCGTCCGTCAACAAACAGTCGACCGCAGCCACTCTCGTGTCGATCCTCCCGCGCCGAGGCCCGCTGATAATGCGTCTTATCTAACCACTAGATAGCAGAGGTGCTGCTCGCTCGTTTAGGTGTCACGGACACCGCGCGACGATCGACGTTGGTCGGTTAGCTGACTCGTGCACGAACACAATCACATGGCTTGTTTGTGTTAGGTGGATAGCTATACTGGCGATTTACTTCTAATGAGGTATTTTCCGATTTCTTCTAATTAGCAAACCTATCCACGGGCAGTTCATCAATAACAACCCCACATCACACACATCACATTTTCACATCGTCAAGTTTTAAAAGATGACATAGGTCGAAAAGTAGGCATATTGCTGAAAGTAGGCATTCGGCTATAAGATTGAAGTTAGCGTTGTTGGTACAGGCAACTCGAAAAATATCTTACATGTATTTTTCCTGGATGACTAACGAGCTACTGCTTGGGAGATCTGTACGAGGTTACTTTTATGTACCACCCATCAGTACCCAACTAAGAAAACTGCAAACCACCTGTAGGAAAAGCTGTGGAAAATGTCCTGAAAGTCAGCCTTTTTCCAAGAGAAATAAATCATTTGTGAATTTCGTAAAACAAAAGGTTTAAGAAAAACGCATTCGACTATGAGCTTTCTGAAATTCCACTAAGAACGCGTTACGTTTTAAGAAAAAAGGGTGGCGCGATATCTTTCTTTAAAAGTGTAATTACCTACTTAACTAGCTGGCTTGTCCGCAAGCGGTTCTTCGACTTTATTTACAAATATGGGATTACGTGCTGAAAACAATGTTTAACCTCCGAACGGAAAAGGAAAGAGTGTTATAAATTTAACGGCGTTCTGTCCATTTGTCTGTGGTCTCGTAGCTTCGAAAGTAGGGTTCCGATTTGAATGCGGTATTTTTCGTAAGGAAACTGGTTGACCTGGGATGGCTCTTAGCTGTTTGGTGAAAATTGGTGCAGCCGTTTCCACGTTATGACGATACATACCTATCAACTCTGAACACCAATGTTGAAGAATCTTAGACATAAAAGTGCTAAATGTGCTAGTAGAGGCTACAGTCAAAATTGGCTAAGACATCATCATCATCATCATAATAATCATTTGATGATTGACAGCGTTACGTTACCGAGATATATCGAACGCACAAGGCGCTCTACCACACAAAGGTGGTTATTTCGAAGAATATAATTTTACACGAAGAGCTGCGTAAGGGTAGGGAGGGAGTGACTAAAACCCAGGAAAGCGGTCACAAACAACGTGTCGCAAGAAGCCATTGAAGTAACATAAGCGCAGCAAATTATCAGGGTCGAGCGACGACGTCGACTCGGCTGCACGACAGTCGCTGCTACGAACGAACGTACCTATAATAAACATAACTACCTACATGCCTACGTAGGTATACATACACCGCACAGCCAGAGTGCGAGGGCACGTCGCCTTGCCTGCTCATAACAACACGGAAAATTAATACGATCACGGACTAAGCAAAAGGACAGCCGCTCTACAATACAATCTACAACAAAGCTATCCAACCAACCGCTGCCACTTCTCAGAAATGCGACCGGCCAGCTCATATAGAACTGAAGAAGCGACTAAAGTTCTGTTTATTATTGGATTGAATTGTTTCAATCTAGTTTGCAAGCGTCTGCGTAATCTTGTACCAACACACTTAATATTATGCATTCGAGTCCTATCCACCGAACCCTCATTTTGCTAGTCTGGGCTGGTAATCGCTAAAATATGGCAAGCGACTCTATGGCCTATGGTGGTCCGCCATATTGAGATGTATGCTTGGAAACACGTTTTGAAATGCGCAAACGCAGCGCAGGCGGCCGCGGCCGGCTGCCAGCTGCTCTGTGTCAGGTGGTACGCGGTTTCGCACAACAGCAAGAAGTGCCTATCAATTCTATTGACGTCAACATTGTACAATTATACTTGCAAAGATGGTACTAATTAGATAAACTTATGGTACCTACACGAGTCCAGCCAATTAGGCTACAAGAACGATGCAACGACGGCGATAGCAAAAGCAATAATAAGAACCAACTTATCTTGATCAGTGCCAGCCAGCGATCAGGATCTCCTAGAAACTTGAGTTGTGTCGAGAAACGGACACCGACCAACAGCGTTGTTGAAGTTCTATTTGAAAATGGGGTTCTACAGGTTAAATGACTTAAAAAAAATTGCCAAGTGTTAGTTAAACTCACGTGTCGATGGTTCTGTAGTGTAAATCATATCAATAAGATTTTGATACAATCGCACTTGCGGGCATTACAGGTGCAGACGGACGGATAATGAAGATATCACGATAAGAGCTCCATTAAACCTTTGAACAAACGGAACCCTAAATAGGAAATACTTTAACGATAATAATTATATTAGTCTTCGCAAGGCGCAGAACATTCAGCAGACAAGCACTCTGCAAGCTGGCAAGTAGTAGAAAGACGGGTTATTGATTGGCTGGCAACCGGAAAATGTTCAAAATCCTGAAATATATATAGGTACTTAGGTAAGTAGTTGCATCGCACTTGGCTTACGTGTATAATTTCGATGGCGTGGTAAGCTCAGCGACGGCGCGCAGTGAGGTCATCGCCAATGTGAAGCGAGTGCGACGCCCGTCCGTCGAGTGTTTAGCGTCTCGGAAAGACGACAACACGACGATATGGAATGGAATCGGGCCGAGCGAACACGCATACATTACGTGCCGCCTACAAGCAGTGAGTAGGTATGAGGCAGCTGCCTATCTGGGAATATTGCTACTATAGGTAGGTACTATGTTTGATATAGTATAGTAGAGCACTGGCATAGCGCGCGGCGCTCTTCATTGCTGGCTGGATGCGCGACGGCTGACGCGGATGCGACCTCTTTTCGTTTTAGTGACATTCCTCGCCAGTTTTGCTGATAGGTACCTAGTGTACCTACCTACGTACCTAATCATGAAAGCATTGCATCGGCTGTCTATGCGTACATTAAACTTGGATATATCATATGATATACATAAAAAATCTTTGTATCATATAGCACAATAATTAGAAAACAATCTTGGTTTATGCTTTTACCACATACCTAGATACTGCCTAGTCCGCCTGCTCAAAAAATACCAAAAACTATTTCAACTGCTTTATCTGAATTCTGATGCGTGACTGATGAGTTGACAAATCGTCACAAGTCATATAAATATAAATTTAATTTGATGACTACCAAAATATCAGTTTGCATCACGGTTTCTCATATTCAAGTACTAAGTTGCGCATACCGCCTACACATCGTGGGTACGTAGTACGTACGTAGGTAGATATAACTAAAGTCTACGCGGCTTCACAGAATCCTCAGCAAGGCTATCGCTGATAATGTTATCTCGACGCGATGTAGCTATAACTACAGCAACGCAGTTTATAATGCATTGCCACGTGGAAAACATTTTCTGGCCTTTATTTTCCGGCACGAATAACGATGAGAATGAGATCACGCTTAACTGCATTATAATAGGTAGGTACTATGATTCAAAATATGGAAGAAACTAGCATTCGCCCGCGATTTCGTCCGCGCCTCGTTCGATCCTGTTGATTTTCCGAGATAGAAAGTATACAATTCCAAGTTTCATCCAAATCGGAACAGCAGTTTCAACCTGATTGAAACACAAACATCCAAACATAAAGTTGACATTTATAACATTAGTGGGATAACATAGGACATATGAACTGGGAGTTATTTTATAGTAAGTTATGTACCCAACGAAATATTTCTCACCATCGGCAAGAGCGGTAGACTAACAGCGCCTACAACACAAGCATAAGAAAAAACTACAGCAGCCCCCTACCTAGCCGAGCCTGCGGAGACAACGACGGGAGGCCGCCCGACCTCAGCCACAGACCACGGCGTAGTTCCACGCCTCTGCTATATTCGACCATCCAAGCCTACGCCAACATACCTATAAAACATACTAAGTGTAAGTATGCTTACGTAACCAACCGCTCCTACAGAGCAAATACGAATATTTCACGAGGATTTTCTAAGAGTTTCGTACCGTGACTCAAGGTTGCTGAAGGTAACTTTGCACACGTCATTGGATCTTGAGGTGTATGTTAGCAAATTCTATCAATACTACACAATTGATATGATTTAAACCCGTGGCTGGACAATTTTTTATTAAGCCAGAAGACCAATTTTAACGCTATGGTGTTGTATGTAATGTAAGAGCCATCAACACATTCAGCACAAAACAAGTCTCGTTCGACGTGGTAAGTTAAGCGTTGTAGGTTCGCTAGCGGCTCGATAACGTCAGAAATTGGTGATAACTGATAAGGGAAGCGTGACGTAAGAGTGGTTTTAAACGAAGACACCGCCGCCGCCATCACCATCATCCAATTAAATTTAACACTGTGATTTTTGGTTCTTCCTTAGTGATAAATAATACTTCGTGGAATAACAAAATAACTACGCTACATTCATGACCCCCTAAAAAGGCCTTGCAAGTACGTTTAAATTGCGTTTTAAAACAGCCAGAATAACGCACCACTGAACCAGAGGAAATGCTGTTGGCAGATATAATTAAGTACAGAGCGAGCGGGCGCTCACACTGGCCGTCCCACGTATCTGTTATGGGTAGATAGGTATGAAGTATATCTATGGATTCTGTGTGTGTGTAGCAAAACGAGCAAAAGCCCACGGCACGGCGTGCCAGCTGCATTGCAGCTGCCGCCAACCCGTCGGCTGGTGCAGAGGTACGCTCTAACACGACACCACGGAATTATTCAATCGGCTAGTGCAGGTGTGCAGTGCACTGAATTTTCGAACATTAAACTAGGATTAAATCAATTGCCATCTGTGATTGATATACTAGATTGGAGCGTGAGGTGATTAGGTGATTGATCGAATGAAAAAAAATGTTTGAACTTTATGAAAGAATGTTTGACCTAGGTTCGAAGGCGGCGGCGGCGTACGGTCGCTCGGTCGCTCCGCCGCGCCGCCGGCACTGTGACAGGAAATTTGCAAAGGATAATTTTATCAGCTATGCATGTCATTGGGCGTGTTATTTTTTCGAATGATCTCTGCGTTGCTTGTTAGAAGTATTATAGAGAGAGAGAAATATTATAAACTTTACAAAAACTATTTTTTCAGGTTTATTCATGAAATCCCAAAACCAAAAAACAATGAAACCCGCACATAATGCGGTATGGCCAGAGAAAATGACCTAAAGAAAATCAACCGTTTCTTTGTGCAAAATTCTGACAAAATGTGTTCATCGTATTTTTTCTGGCGCGCACTGACTGCTTGGATAACATATTTTCTGTTTTGATTTAACTCTACGAAAAAGTATACAAAACATCAGTGACCCATGTTCCAAAGGGCCAATTCCACGCCAATTCGTACCTTCCTTTGTACGAGACCCAGGAATCGCGTGTAATTGGCTCCATCCACTATGCCAGAAAAACCAGTGGTGCTTTTTTATGTATTGAAACCTATTATATCGTTGTGTGACTACTCATATTTACGTCAAAGATAAGATTAGGCCTTTTACAGGTTTGACCACAGTAGTTTTACTTTTTACTTTATTGAAGCGTGCACTGTAAGATTGTAAGTAGTGTTGAAGAAATAATGGTTTCAGCGAAACTCGACGGGCGACACGACATGCAGTAGTTGTAATAGGTACAGTTAGCAACACAAACTGATGAACAATAAGGTTGTCCAACTGAACTTTTGGCTATTTATTTTGTTTGTAACTTTTACGAATTATTTCAATGATATAACTCATATCATTTTGCGAGTGCATATACATTTACTTGGATTTGAAAGGCTCAATTTGTTAATCGATTATTTTGCTAACTGTATCAAGATGAGGAAAAATTTGACTGCGAAGACTATAAAGCCCTAGTACATACCTAAGGTACCTCATGAAATCATGGAACGGTAAGTAAAGCGACGTATCCTTTGTGCATATGACTTTTAATAGCTTTATAGCATTTTAATTGATATGCCTAGTAAATGTTTCATGGATGATGTCAACCCGCTCGCTATGTACGATAAACAACCACCCCTCCCATCGGACAAACTATTCAGTTAGCAATAAATTAGTACTTTTTAGGCGCTAAAGAAGCGTTTGAAAAGATTATTTTATCATTCATAGCATCATTTATGGACTTGGGAGCTTAGGATATCGGAACTTTCCGTGGATAACTAGTAGTCTTTGATCGGAACGCGATGTTTCGTACCGCCACCAATATCAAATTACGGAACGAACTGGCTTGAGTTATTTGACTTTTTGAGCAGCCCCGGGCCGGAGTAAAAGCAGCAGATTTAGCAAATCCTTGTTGGAAGTCCGGGTCGACTACTCCTGCAGGGAGCGCCGCGGCGTGCCACCACCCTTGCCACTCACCCACCACCCTAACCTTCGCTCTTGTGCGTCGGGGATCTCAACCCTCCTTCCTTATTTCACAAAGATTCCAAGAACCCCATGTGATGTACGCCGTTTTATGCCCTGAGCCAGAGCCATAAAAGCGAGAATGGCACAAGCACAAATGGTACGAGGTCGAGAACATTTTGAACGATGCGTCTAGGGTGTAGTAAGTGGTGGCACGGCAACACGGAATATTAGGGCGTGTTCCTTCATCGATAAGAGCGAGGATCGCGTGCGCGGAGAAGTAATACACGCAAAGTGTGCTGGTTGCTGAAGACAACACCGGACGAACACCGGATCCCTCGTCACTGAGCAACCCGCACACATTTCATGAGTATTTCACTGAGGCCAAGTTACGAGTTGGATGTACCCAACCTACCTATAGGCTATAATAGGGAAACTGCTTTTACCGAAGATACTTGAAGGTATGTTTTGTCTTATCGGCATTGTCAAACATCTGCGCCGTCAGTGTTATACACACACATGCGTGCACGCCGACGTCATCCATAAACAAGTAGGTACCTACACTACCTACCTACCTACTCATAAGAAGTAGACACTTACCTAACTTAGCGACATCCTAGACTAGAAATGCATATTCCAATAATGGACAGTTTCTGCAGAAAACATATTTTTCGTGCTCTAAACCCTTATCAGGAAATAGTAGAGTCGATTTCCCTAATTTCTTTCAGCTGTAGGTTACTATGTCCTACTATGTTATTGAGTGGGCAATCGTGAGTTTACGGTTGGTACCGCTGCTTTGGAGTCTCATAGCTAGGTAGGTACTCGTGATTGTTACGCTTTAGTATGATCACACGTAGACAGTAACGTAGGGGGTAGTTCCCCTGGTTTATTTAGGAAGGTACCTACATGGATGTTATTTACAAAGCAGATAGGTACTTAGATCGTTGCAAGACCAGAGCGAAGACATACCTAATGCAAAGCCCGAGGTCGGACGCGACGTCGCGCACTGCCTCCCGTGTCGCGGCCGCTGCGACCCTACGGCCCTCGTGATAAGGCGCACTTCGCCATGCCCGCGCGCTGACCTCACCGTACCCGCGCGCCCGGCAAATAATAAATAATGTAACATTGATAAAGCCGCAGAAGCGATGACCGGCTAGTAGGTATTTGACTCGTATAGCAAACACGTCGGGTCAACGCGCCTGGCGCCTCGCTCTCAACACGCCAGAATCGGAGTGGACGTCGCCGGTGCGGTGGTGGACCACCGGCTATTTCTGGTCATCCGGCGACCGGCTCCAGCGGAAATAGCCGGTCGCTAGCACGCAACTCGGCACTCCTTCGGCTCGGCAGCGCGGTAAATGTGACATGTGATAAAGATACATACCTGCGTGCGGCTGTGGAGGAGTCGTCCTTGCGCAGTTAGAACAGCACTCGTGTCGGAGGCTCGCGGCGGACTGGCGCGCGGTGCGGGCAGCAGCGAGCGTCGCCGCGGCAGCAGCGGCCTCCGCCCGCGCCCCGCGCCACTCCGCTGCATTCCGCCGCCGCCGCCGCCGCCGCCACAGCGCCGGGACACCCGCGAGCTGATTCCTCTGACATCAGTCGGCGACACCGCCTCACGCCTCCCCTTATTATCTCTCACGCACTTCGCCACTCGCATGTCACCTCTGCGTGACCCTCGTGACCGCCTACTCGACTCGGCAATCGACATCGTCCGCAGTCGTTGTTTACCTACACACAAACATTTCACTTTAATCGGAGAAAGACTTGCATATTAGGTACAATAGTTGAAAATAACATTTATAAGCATGGGGTAAGGAGTCGCAGGTTCGAAGCCCGGAAGTTAGGTCGGTAAAGGTCCTCGGTAGGTAGACTAGGTAGGTGCTCAGGTATCAATACCAACCAAGCAACAAAAACGGTACCTAACATAAGTTACATAAACAGACACCAAAGTTGATAGCAATAACCTAATCGGTATACGGAGTAACTTACGTTGATGTGTAGGTACCTACCTATGTATGATAGGTAACTAGGTAGGTACTCTAGGTAGGTAAGTTGGTATACTGTTTTGGGAAGTATCCGCTCATGGTACCTATACCTAAGCCTCGACACGGTTTCTTAGCTCTCGGCGAAAGTAGAGAATAGCAATATAGCTATATCTTTTTATCCTATATCTCTTTCGCTGTGCAAAGCACTCTCCCACTTACCCTCCATTCAAGGTCAGAGCTATTAAACCGTTTCGGGACCTATATCTTGATATACCTCAATAAAATACCTACCTATACCTACGATAGTCTAATCATAAAGCGTGCGTTTTCCCCAGAACTTTTAAGATAAAGTAGGTACCTACCTAGCACATTTTTATGCAAGCATTTTATGTGGGGTTAACTGATGGACCCCACAGACGGATAAGCTCTACTAATACGGTTTTTTGCAATAATTAATGGAATTTTGAATTATATACGCGACCTCAAACAATATGGATTAACAGCCTCGATTCACACTTAGGGCCGAGCTAAACTCAGATTTATTCCCGTGGCTGACGTAGCGTGCGTGGTAGACAGGCATGACATTTGACGACCTCCGTAGTCGATCGTGCGACTGTCCAGACGTAAGATCAGCGCAGTGGGTTTGATGTGTTCCGGACAAATATTTAAAGAAAAACTGCATGCACTTAGTTGGGTCAGGCTCAAAATTGTTGCATTTTCCCCCTAAAAAAAAGGTTTAAAATTGTTTCTTCTGGAATTAGTGGGAGGTCTATGTCCAGCAGTAGACTTCTACAGGCTAATGTGATGATGATGTTACTGGTAGGTACCTACTTTATTTTGTTCTTGTGTAGCTGCATGCTAGGTAGTCTAGGTACAGTCAGCATCAGAAATTGTTTTTTCAAAATAAGCAGCTTTTGAGGTAGGTACTTAAATATAGTTTTTGAAGTCAGTTAACCGATCTCTTTTTAAAAATACATAGGTGGGTCGAAACAGTCTTCATTTGAATGTGATTTTTCTTAAGTACATTAAATTAAATAGACCTTTAACTTTAATCTCACTAAGTGATGATGTGACAATCAAAATAAAAATATCAATTACCTATGTCATCCACACCAGGTTCTGCTGCACATTCTAATGCATAATGCAATTCAGCTTCATTATCTGTGATTAGAAGAAATGGCTAAAATGGAAATCATTTCCAAAGCACTGATCATCTGAGCTGGAGTATAAATATAATGTTGGTGGTGTAGAAAACGATTGATCTATATGATAAATACCTACCATATTAGGTATATCGAATAGTGTTTATGTTGCGTAGTAGAAGGTAAGTATTAAGTACTCGGCTTAACCTATCAAAGCAAAATGAAGTGTTGTAGTTATGTAGCTAAAAGAAGAATAACATTTATCAGAAGCTAACCGTACATTTCCACTAAAAAACATTCACAATAAAACATGCACAACTCCGTGAAGATATCGATTTGCGTTTCCACCGCAAAACTTTGTGCATGTTTGACATTTTGAATCTTGTGCAGATGGTTCTAAGGATATTCTTGATTGTATAAACAAATCGTTTGTAAGGATTTTATTGCGAATGTTTTATTTTGAATGTTTTTAGTCAAAACACGCAGTAAGGTACACAACTAAGTTACTCGGGTCTAACCAATTAGCTGAGCTGAGTTTCAGGAGTCGCCTTCGGTAGTCCAGCAATACTAGTCAAAGTAGTGGAAACTTACCAGCCCTTCACGTCTGTGTTCCCATTGTAAGTAAACTGTCTTCTTCATTACAGAGTTTATCAACCAAGTACGGGTGAAGTACGGCCACTGCCGCCGCCGCCGGCCGGTAAAGATACCACTGAATTGAGGTCCTGGAGTTCTACGTAAGTATAGTACCTACGGGCTAATTTCGAAGAGCATATTTTCCGTAAGATTTCCGTGTTTTTTTACAAAGCGAAATCAGCGTGGATAAGTAAGTATAATTTAATACAATAAAAATAGACCGCCGGCCAGGCGCCCACAACAAAATCTAAACAAACGTAATCTTTTAGCTAAGGCCTCTGTCCGTCTTTTCAACAGATTGTCAGTGTCATGTCAAGTTCACGTCACTCACTTCAATGTGCTGCAATCAAAAACTGTCAAAAACCACCACCGTCCGCCAGGCGCAGCGGCGGCGGCCGGTTGATGCGGTTGATGTAATTTGCAAGTAATTTGAGGTTATTTTACTAAATAAGTAGGTATTTTTAAGTAAAGTTTCGTTTTGGTAGATTTTAGATTTTGTTTTGAGTAGTAGAAGCTTTTGTTGGCTTTTGTTTTTACTAAGAACATGAATGTAACTGTGAAAACGGTTACTAGCCCGTTTTCCTTTTTCTGCGTTACTGACGAACATAACAAAATTACCAAAAATAAATTTGGGCCAGAAAGCTCGAAAACGGATAAAATAGATCTTTCTGATGCCGGTCATGGTCAGGTAAAAAAAACTATAATAACATGGCGGTTAAGATAATGTCACAAAGGCAAATCCTTAGTGGACGTGCTCTGTTAGGTATCTACCTAGATATGTAGGTACCTACCTATTGTCATAGACTGAGGTAATTGTTTGAAATTAAGGGAACCATAAGGAACCATATCGGTTTCGTCACCTCATTAAAATAAATGACCATAGGTACCTACGTAGGTAACTTAATTAATAAAAACTTTTTGCATAATATGGTTGCATTACTTACCATTTTGATATTTTCTGATTGTAGTATGTCGCAGTACTTTGGAAAGACAGATGGGCTCGTGGAATCGTGTCAATGGAGAGCCATTTTCTTATTTGGCTTGTTGATCATGGAACTTACATTCGGCCAACAGAGAACACAGTGTATGTTAATTTACCAGCTGAGTACAAAAAGCTTCCATCCAAAGTGTTTGAGGCTAGCATACATGGAGTCACACCTATTGGCCTAGTAAGTAATTTTTTTTTAAGTATATAAGATAATGTGTAACACTGCTGGGCAAAAAAAAAACATAAATCATAAATCATCCTTACCTTGCCTAGGGGTTTTGCTCCTCAATCCACAATACCATCTGCTGGAATCATGCTGGAAGATTTTTTGCAATATAGCCAGAATGAGGATGATTACCACTTTTATGTATAATGTACCTAATACCTTATGTACTTGTAATTAATCTGTGTTCACAACATATTGACAACAAATATAAAATTATTTTTTAGGATCTAGATGAGTTTTACCATTTTAAGAGGCAAACCATGCTAACCTGGAGTATTGCAGCCATAGAACAAGCTCAGGAGTTGATAACTAGAGCCACAAGCACATACTTTGTGCCCGTTGCAATGCTGTCCACTAAAACAAATGATGTTGTAAGTGCTACACATAAGTTCAATCAGTAACTAATGCTCATACTTTCAATTACTTACGTTACAACTGAATCTAATGATGGCCAAATCTATGCTGAAATATTACCAACATCATTCCTAAATCATTACCTATGTAACAAAAAAGTTACTGAAATATTAGTATATGTAGTTACTTCCATTAAAGGTAAATAAATGCGTTGATTTGCAGGTTCTCGGTGACTTATATCTACAGTTTGAAGGCAAAAGGTTCATCAACATTATTGATGAAATGACTGCTAAGACAGATTCTATACATATTTTCTTGGAAAGGGATAAAGAAGGATATATTGCAAGTGAGTTTAGATACAACCTTTTCAAAAATCTGATTAGGGGTTTCACATAAGATCCACTAGTACCAGAACATACTTGGACTGGACTGGACTGGACTGGAATCTTTGTTCATCAACTTGAGTGAATGTAGATCTAGGTAGGTACTCTAGGTACCTAGTTTTCATGAACATTAAAAATTAAAGAGCTGTTGTAAGTAAAATATGAGTATGTACCTATGTATTCATCACTGACGAGGGCGCCATTGGACAAAGAGGAGGTCCTTTATTTTTGACAGAAAAAAAAATATATTCTTTACAGATTTGCCAACATTTTATTCAAATCGGAGACTCCACCGTGCCTGTTTGCTGAAACCCGAGTTACCCGTAAAAGGCTTGCCAACCATGACCACTGAAACAACTTTGGCCCAATACAACGCCATCTGTGATCAGGTAGAAACATTCGATACTCAGGAGTCTGACTCAAGCTCGGTAGATGGCAGCAGTAGTGTCACTTACTTAGAAAATGTAAAGGATGCTCCTAACAAAAAACTGAAACTTACACCAACGGAGATAGAAAAGTACTCAAATGAGTTTATCTTTGTAGCGGGCAGGAAGTACAATGTTCTGACTGTTTTATTGAACAAAGCACGGGACTTATACATGTGCGAGAAGTATAAAGATGCTAAGTCTGTTGGCAGGGCTACTACTAGAATAAGAAATTAATTCAACATAAAAATAATTGCAATTAATATTTTGATCCTTCATAATATTGATTAGATTTGAGCTTAAGACACAGATTAGAGTATACCCGGAGAAGCTTAGAGTAAGTAAAAAAGTTTTATCTTTTTTGCAGTACCTATATAGGGCAATATAGGTATTGCTATATTTTTGTTCCTACCATTTAGGTAAAGCCATACTTTGTTATTTTCCGTTTAAGACACATTCCTACTGCTTACACGGACAATCCTCAAAGATAGTTTAAGAGCCATACCCCTTTGACTTTATGATTGCCTGTTATTGAAATAACCACTTAATTTTCTTAGATTAAGAGTTAACTTTTTGTGATAGTGTTTAAAAAAGGTGCCTTAGTAGGTACATAACCAAAGCTCGGCTAGCTTGGTGAACTGCCCTAAATATTAATATATTTTCTTAAGTATTAAGTTGTAATAATCTAAAGTCAATATGTATACAGGGTTCCCGAAAACTTCAGGGGGTTAAAAATATAAACATCCTGTATGAATAGTAAGCAGAATCTAATGAGTATTAATTAGTACCTAGTAAATATAATATTAGCTCACTTTTGCATTAGTACCCCCTAAAAACTGCAGCTCGTCACTAGCTTCCGCCCGCGACTTCGTTCGCGTGCCATTGGATCCCGTTAATTTTCCGGGATAAAAAGTATCCTATGTTACTTCTCCAAGAATATGTGTAGGTACAAAGTTTCATGATGATCGATTAAGTAGTTTTCGCGTGAAAGCGTAACAAGCAAACTTACATTCACATTTATAATATTAGTAGGATTTTAGGATACCACGCCAAGCTCAGTATGAAAATATCTGCTAAAAATCGGCCTAGGGGTTGTGACCTAAATAGATAAGTACATGATCTAAGATCATTGAACTGATTTCGTGATTAACGTAAGTCTAAATATTCTTTTTTGTTTCATTTATCTATGGCCATTCTCAATACCTACTCAATCTCTGTTATTATTGGTACTTATATTACGATAGAGACAAGGGTACTTACCTTTTTTTTTTAAATGTATGTTTTTGACGCATATTGCTACGTAACCTTTACTAAGGTTTGTATATTGGGATCGGCCGTAAATGAGTGATTCGTAATATAATTGTGATTTCAATCTACTTGATCGTTTCTAAAGTTTATAGATATTTTTGTTTGTTAAAGCAACTCTTAGATATTAACGTTATTTTGTTATTAAAACAAAAGAAATATTTCTTAATTTTTATTTTATATACAAATATAAATTCTTCCCCTAAGTAAATAAACTTAATTAAATCTTAAATTAAATTGTACATTGTTATTGTACGAGGGAATAAGGCAGTGTGTAGAGATTCCGCGAATACCTTAATTTTTCGGTTATTGTAATGTCACATCATTATTCAAATACATAGCTTCTGTAGGAGCGATTTTGAACAAGACTGATAATCCATCACAAGAACCGAAAACTGTAAGCTAGAGCCAGAAATACGGACAATAAATATTGTTAATGAACGATGGCTAACGGTAACTGTTATTAAACTTATTCTACTGAAGAAATCGTCGTCTATATTGACGAAAGAAATTCTTATGCTGGATAACACTTGATACCAAGTCGCTTTTTCGCTTAACTATTACCTAATATTTTTTGTATTGCTCAAAAAACATGTTATCTCCTGATAATTTTCAGAAATAACAAATGAAAATGGAATGGTTGTGATTTGAGTCAAGATGCGAAAACACTGGTTTGTGTTTCCTCAACACACTTGGCATAAGTTGTTTCCGCCATAAGCCTATTGGTGAAAAATCACAGTCGGAGTCCTGGGTTAGTGCTAGCGATGTAGTTCAGAAGCTCATCAGAGTCCTCGCAGACTACCGGTTTCTCGTGATAGCAAGCTACGTCGTGCCATGCTATGCCATCGTTGTATACGTTGTTGAGGACGCTGAGACAGGATTCAGATGTGGCGTTGATGTCGAACTCTGCGTTATCGGGCTGACGAAGCTTCTTGTGGCCGGTTTGTGACCAGGGGTTGTAGCCCCAGCCGTTGGGGATCTGTAAACATAAACAACATGTAAGTAGTTATAGGCGAAGGCAGACCTAGAGAAAATGGCCAGATGAGCTTGACCATTTTTTGACCGACTGGCAAAGTGTAGCCCAAGATCGGAATGTGTGAAAAGAATAGGGGAGGCTTTTGCTCAGCAGTGGGACACAAAGGGCTGAATCTATTATTAAAGTAGTTTTATTATAATCGATCATCCTTTCCGGCTGCGCCAGAAATTTCCACATGCCCATTAAAATTTAAATAAAGAACGTTAGTTGATTTTTTTACTTTACAGTCGAAAATACTTCCACGCTACTGGTTAACGTGATGACTATCAATGTATTTAAAACGTGCTTTTGTGTCAGTGATTGTAGGTAGGTACCTAGTTTTGTCTTTGTTTGAAATCAGACGCAACCGCATTACTGGTTCCTGGTTCAACCACAAGCTTTTATGACAGAGTACGAGTTCATTGTAAGACCTATTTCATGCTTTCCATTGAGATGCAAATTGACACTTTCACGTATTGTCGCTTTGTTATAATTCAAATAAGCAACTGTGTTAGTAAAGTACGTAGGTTACGTGTCCCAAATGTGTCTTGTAGTGTGTGCCTTGCTTACTACTTATTGCTACACTAGTTCAAGAACACTCCCTATAGTTCTTAGGGTTGTTACTATAATACTCACTACTTTCGTCACGTTTCTTATTCGTCAAGTTCTTAGGTCCGAAGATTGAAATGACTAGAATGTGTGTTTTGTATGTGTTTATAGCCCAGCTAAGATAAGGAGGGCTACCATTTTCGATGGATGCTCTAAACATTGAGAGGTGTGAGTGAGGACTTACCGTGTTGGTAGGTGAAATCTTTTCGCGGTTAGCAGACCAGAACCATCCTAAGATGTTCTTAGGTTCGAGGTCTTTGCGGGATTCGCAACCTTTGAAGTCGCAGAGACGACCAGAAGTCCAGATGTAAGGCACATCATCTGTAATTAAATACAAAGTTTTAGGAATAACTGTTTTGAGCTCTATCTTCAATAGCAAGTTCTTTTAAAGGCATTATACTCACTTTGTTGGATAAGCTTGAAGATTAGATTGTTTTCTTCCTGGGTCTCCATCGACACGAGGTCCATGCAGTATTCCCGGCAGATGTTGCGTCCGTCCAGCCAGTCTACTTTCTTGTTCGCGAGTCCGGGAACGTGCCCGGTGTAGAAATAGTGATGTCCACGGTAAAAGAACTCTTTGGGTCCTAGAACAAAAAAATACGCCTTGAATCACTGAAGGTGAGGATTTTGACGCCTGACCTCGCACAGTGAATAACAATAAATACTTCGCTAGTGTGTAAACCAACTCGTTAGCGCAACAATAATAATGACAATCGTCAAGTCCCACAGGTCGTGTACCTACCGAATATACCACGGTCATGACATTGAAGCTCCCTATACGAACAACAATAGCAAAAATAATTAAATGCTCGTGTCACATTGCGCAATCGAAGACACGATCTTACATAACGCCGCCCGCGCACCAACGACCTTTTACTGTGAATAATGTGGACGACATATTTTTACCGTTTTAAGAGAAATAATATTAGAGTAGTAGGTAGAGCTCTTTGTGAGAGCTCGTCCGGGGAAGTACTACCACCGTACTTATTTCTGCCGCCAAGCAGTGATGCTCGCATTGCTGTGTTCCGGTTTGAAGGGTAAGGGCGCCGGTGTATTACAGGTACATGAGACTTCAAGATCTTTACGTCTCAGAGTTATGGACGCAGTGCATTGCCTTACAGGGCACGTCCTCATTGGACTTGCTCTGTGAGGTAATGCATAGTTATAGGCAGAAGTTACTACTTAACATCAGGTGAGCTATCAGCTTGTTCCATTACTTTTATCATAAAAAAAAAGCGAATCTTCTAAAGACCCTGCTTAGCTTAACTTGAGTGTTCTTCAATTGGATACTGGAATTAATCTACATACATACTACACGAGTATAAACATGACCTACGAACGTTCTGCACCAATATTTACATGCCTCTAAGTATTTGACTAAACCTATAATAAGTGTGTGAAATGGTTCTAGTAGGTAATGTTGCAACCAGCGACAGCCGTTTGGGGCGGCGACAACTTCGGGCTCGAGTCTAGTTCCAGCAGATGCGTCGGTCACGCGAACGCGACAACTAGGCCAAGGCAAGGATGGTCTAGCATAGCTAGTCTACCGGATGCGAGCGAGCAAGCTCACTTCCATCTCAGACGTTACAACCCCGTCGATAATTACCAGATAACTCTTAATAACCCGTAATTCTTAGCGGTTACCTTGAATAACCCTCGTCTCGATTCTACCTCAAAATCGTGCTTTGGGTAATTTTATTTGTAAAAAATACTATCAACGTATATGATTTATTTAGCGTATACCTATGCGCATATTTACGTGACATTGTAGCCAATCACAACCTGTATAGGTCCTTGTCTTGACTCTGGGCATAATTTTCATATATGCAGACGAGCAGTTAAATTATCCTCCAGTCGTGAAATATGCGAGTTGTGAAGTGAGGCTTACTTACTTAGAAACGCATACGCTCAGTTTATTAGCACGTATATAGGTGCTTAGGAAGTTTTTTGTCTACATTATATAGAGATGAAGTAATCAAGTGCATACTTATGTCACCAGATAAAAATAATGTACCTAG